>JALIGW010000001.1:133997802-134618635 GCA_023053685.1 Diadophis punctatus similis | reverse complement strand
AGTGTTTCCCAACCTTGGGAACTTGAAGATGTCTGGACTTCAACTCCCAGAATTCCCCAGCCAGCGAACGCTGGCTGGGGAATTCTGGGAGTTGAAGTCCAGACATCTTCAAGTTCCCAAGGTTGGGAAACACTGCCTTAGACTGTCTACTGTCAACCTCACACCATTCCTAAGAGGTCTGGAAAGGGGCGTGCATAAGCGCACCAACATGCCTACCATACCTGTCCTACTGTCCCCCATTTATTCATATCCATTTCCTGTATTAATAATCATGTTTATACTTATATCTGTTATCTAGTACACGAATGAATGAATGAATGAATGAATGAATGAACAAACAAACAAACAAACAAACAAACAAACAAACAAACAAACAAACAAACAAACAAACAAACAAACATCAGGATGGTCTGACCCTCATCTGTAATGGATAATTTTAACCCAGCACCTTTATGAGTTATGTGATTTTGAATTTGAGACCTGTTATTCCTAAAACATGGGATTGTAATTTGTCCCTGCAAATATGGAACAAATACAACCACAACACTTATTTGAATATTCATAATCACATATTCATAATCAAATATGAGCCAGCAGTGTGCAGCAGCTGCCAAAAAAGCCAATACAGTTCTAGGCTGCATTAACAGAGGGATAGAATCAAGATCACGCGAAGTGCTAATACCACTTTATAATGCCTTGGTAAGGCCACATTTGGAATACTGCATTCATTCGCCACGATGTAAAAAGGATGTCGAGACTCTAGAAAGAGTGCAGAGAACAGCAACAAAGATGATTAGGGGACTGGAGGCTAAAACATATGAAGAACGGTTGCAGGAACTGGGTATGTCTAGTTTAATGAAAAGAAGGATCAGGGGAGACATGATAGCAGTGTTCCAATATCTCAGGGGTTGCCACAAAGAAGAGGGAGTCAAACTATTCTCCAAAGCACCTGAGGGTAGAACAAGAAGCAATGGGTGGAAACTAAACAAGGAGAGAAATAACTTAGAACTAAGGAGAAAATTCCTGACAGTTAGAACAATTAATCCATGGAACAGCCTGCCTCCAGAAGTTGTGAATGGTCCAACACTGGAAGTTTTTAAGAAGATGTTGGATAACCATTTGTCTGAAGTAGTGTAGGGTTTCCTGCCTAGGCAGGGAGTTGGACTAGAAGACCTCCAAGGTCCCTTCCAACTCTGCTGTTGTTGTTGTTGTTGCTGTTGTTGTTGTTGTTGTGATGATGATGATGATGATGATGATGATGATGATGATGATGATGATGATGATGGTGGTGGTGGTGGTGGTGGTGGTGGTGGTGGTGGTGGTGGTGGTTGTTGTTATTATTATTATTATTATTATTATTATTATTATTATTATTATTATTATTATTATTATTATTATTATTATTATTATTATTATTATTATTATTATTATTATTATTATTATTATTATTATTATTATTATTATTATTATTATTATTACTTTTTCTCTGTTTTCTTTTCCCTAGCATATCCCCTGCTTTCTTTTATATCTTAGGATATAAAATGTAGGAAAATTAATAATGATCAGAATTGTAAATAAAGAACAAGAATAATTCACAAATATAAGCTAGGAAAGAATTACATAATTGGGGAGAAGATTTGGGAACACCATAGTTCCTAAAAATCAAATAAAATTAAAGTATTTTTTAAAAATACATATCTGGTTTTTTTTTTATACTGCTGTTGATAAAATGTCTTCATGCAACACATTTATTTTATGCAAGTACCGTACTGTCTCAGTTTTAATAGTGGAATACACAGTTCTATATTAAGCCAGAAGATGAATTATTAATTCAACTGAATCAATAAAACTTCTACTGTAATTCTTAGCTATCAATAAACCTCCTTTTAAAATGATCCAGATTCCTTGTTTCATTTTCTGCCCAGACGAAACTAAAATCATATACAAACTACTCATTATTCATCTACTGTAGTCAGTGGTGGGCTGTGACGGTTCGGACCGGTTCAGGCAAACCGGTAGTTCCGACGATCAGCTGGCCCCACCCACCCGCCCCTGCGCTCTCCTGTCCTGTATTTCCTTCTTTCTGGCTCAGCTGATTTGCGCAGCAAAGCTTATTTCCGTGCCTCCACTGTTCTACTTACCGGGGCTGTCTTAGAAGGTAAGCAGCTGAGTTTCAAATTGCTGTATTTTGAACGCTGCGCGCAAGTGCATTAGGCGCGATCAACCAAACCAGTTGTTAAACCGGTTGCAGCCCACCACTCACTGTAGTGAGAGCAAAAGGAGTAACTTCACCTACATAATTGCTCTCGAACTAAGCAAGAATTAGATCTCCCATTAGTGGAAACCCAAAATTGCGTTTAAACTATTGTGTTTAAATTATTTTATACTGAATGGATGGACAAACTAGATTCTGATACCATAGAAAAGCTGATAAATGGTACCTTGAGTCATAATAAAGAGAACCTTTCATTTGTTTCATAAATGGGGGGCTATTAATATAAATCATTGAGTTCTATGGGACAAATTAAATTGGCAGACAGTGGTGATTGAAGGTGTTGCTGGGTACATGCATATATCACACACTTTTTCAAAAAAACAAGATTTCAACAAAGGCTTAGAAAGTTAAATGTACAAAGCACCAAGTGTGGAAAAAAAACAGTTACAGAGTGAAAACAATTTTAGAGAAATATTTTAGTAATGCTCTTCTTTTCCATTTGTTCCCCAGTTGCTAACTAAAATAACTAATTGTATTTTGCAATAAATATTAAGGTTTATTGCTGTTTAAGACATTCCATCTATTATTTTGGAATGGTCTGATAGTCATGTCTTTTTTTGTTTCAACTGGAATTTCCATCTGCTATGTTCTTTTTTTCTGATTGGTTGAAAACTTTAGAATTCCTCTCATACTTGCTTACAATATAATTGTTTTTGACATCCCAGATGGTGTATAACAGTGCTAACCAGGGGTGGGTTCCATCTTACCTCGCTGCCGGTTCACTCCCTCCTGCGCCGCGTGGGCGTGCCTCGTGGGCGCACACGTGCCTTGTGCGTGCACACGCATGCGCAGTGAAAAAAAAATCCAAAAAAAGATGGCGACCGCATGCACAGTGCCGGAATTCAGCTTCTGCACATGCTCAGAAGGAAAAAAATTGAAAAACAAATTCATTATCAGTTCAGTGACATCATCGTGACATCACCAGTGGGTCACTACCAGTTCGGGCAAACCGGTCCAAACCGGGAGGAACCCACCCCTGGTGCTAACCACAGCTTGTTGAATAAACCACAATTGAATGGATTCATCAAGCATGAAAAGCAATAGTCCACTGTGTATAAGCCACAATGTCTGGCGTTACTATATATGTTAAGCCAAAATCAAATAATCTTTTAGACTTCTCCCAGACTGATAGTTGGTCACCAGCAGATACTCAACAATGAAAAACTTCATTATCATTAATATGAAAAACAAAACAAAACCAGAGAAGCATCAGGAGCTGCAATTGGAAAATTCAAGCCATATAAACTATCAAGATAAACTTTGTCTCTTTCTCCTACCTATGCATCATAATGGCATGGGGCCAGACTAACCGTAGAACCATCTTTTTCACTTTCAATCCACCTGTTCTATCCAGTCAGGCAGAGAAGGCATGTTGCAGACCCCATCAGTTAAAGAACTCCAACTGGTCGGGTGCAGGAAGAGAGCCTTCTCTGCTGTTGCTGTCCCACCCTGTGGAATATGTTCTACCCTGGAGGTGAGACAAGCCCCCACCCTCCTGGCCTTCTGGAAAAGAAGTGAAAAAATGGCTCTGGGCCCTTACATGGAGAGCCCAGAGCAGCACATGGCTATGGAGCTGGTTAGTTTTCTGAAAACCCTCCCTTCACCTTTCAATTAATTTTAACAGTGTCTAATCATCTTTGCCTCCTCCTAATTTTTAAATTTAATATATACAGTACTGTTATATAAATGTTATATATAACATTTTATAGCACTGACTAGAGGCCCTATTTGAGGGAGTGGGGCAGTTCAGAAACAAACAAACAAATAAACAAATAAACAAACAAATAAATATTGAATTGTTTTTATTATAATATTTATGCATAATTTTATGTCTATTTGTACACCACCCAATGTTGCTCTATGAGGGAGATAGATGTTTTTTAAATTAGATAGCTAGCTAGCTAGCTAGCTAGCTAGCTAGAAAGAAAGAAAGAAAGAAAGATAGATAGATAGATAGATAGATAGATAGATAGATAGATAGATAGACAGACAGACAGACAGACAGACAGACAGACAGACAGACAATCAGACAGACAATCAGACAGACAGACAATGGGCTGAGAGGCCCTTAATTTTTGGTGGAAAGAGCATCTGACAATTGTCCTTGTAATTCTAATGAGCTTGTCTGCTTTCGGGCCCTTCTGACCTTGCCTGATCTAACTTTCCATACCACAACATGAGGAGCTAGTATACTGTGTTGAACCTTGGGAATCTGGAGATCAGCTTTCACCAAATAAATCAATGGCTATTAACTGTTAAAAAGAAACTTAAAATAATTGAGAGAATGTGGAATGAAAATAAGCCCAAACCTACTCATTGACCCGGATGGGAGATTGAAATGCCATGCATGGAAAATATATTCTCTCGTCAACTTTTCTTGAATTGCATTATTAGCAACTAATGTTTTCATTAATAGAATCCCAGTAACAACAAGTCAAGTTTCAGCCTTCCGTACAGATATCTTAGGTGAGCCAGTGGGAAGCCTGCCACACAACTCCTATTAACATTAATTGGGAGCAGAGCATTTAGAAACTGAACTGAATATTAATGCCTTAGTGAGGACATAAATAATGTTTCACATCTTTAAGTGTCACCAATTCATTCCAGGAGGAAAATTCCTTGGCCTATATTGAACCTGAAAATAAATTAAATTTCCTTTTAGAATATACACAGCATATGTAGTGAAAAGATGTCTTGCCATTAGGTTATTACATACAGTATTTTATACAGAACAACATGATTGTAATTGACAAGAAAACAAAACAAAGTACCAAAGTACTACCTTGCTTCTTACCCTACTAATTAAGGGCTTTGTTTACATTGGAAAAGTGACAATTACATACTATTCTTGTTGTTTGGTTTTACTCTAATTTTTGCAACCTGGTTTACAAAACAGAGACATCAACATCTGTAAATCTAGAGGTGGGCTTCACATACTGTAATAAATGGTTTGCCCAGCACCGGAAATGGGAGCGCACGCGGGTGCATGCACGCTTCGCTCGTGCACCATCTGCACATGTGTGCAGTCTCATAAAACATGGCAATTCATTCATGCACACTGTCTGCACATGCATGCAACGTCAAACAACACAGCAATTCGCTCGTGCGCACCGTCCACACATGTGTGCGATGTCAAAAACACAGCAATATAGGACGGGATTGCGCCCGGGTGGATGGGCGGATGGGCGGACGCGCAGGTCACTACTACCGTTTGCCCGAACCAGTCCAAACCAGCTGAATCCCACCTCTGTGTAAATCTCTGGCAGAAATCCTTGCACTGTATCGGCATTTACAGAAAGTTCTGGTCGTACTGTATATTCAAGCAGTATTCAATGCTTTTTGATCCGTGGCCTTTAATCAGCCCTAGAGCCAGACAGATTCTTTTAGCTCTTTTGTTAAGAGGTTTGCTGAAATATTGGTGGCTAATTTAATAGGCATTAAGTCTATTAGGCTCTGTTCCAAAACATTTACTTATGTAATTTTGTTTGAAATTCAATACAGTGTCATTTCCACACCTTCATTAGTTCTAGTTTTGTCATACTGCAGTCTAAGCATACCACATCTGCTGGTGCAGTGAGGTGTCACATTGGCCCTAGGATTCAGGCACATTTAATTGCCAATTGCATCTTGAGCTAAGCTGAGCTCAATCAAGCAATTTCACTTTTGTTTTCACTGAAAGAGCAGCAGATACATTCATCCTGTGAAAACAAAAGTAAGTAACTTCAAGTACTGAACACATTCTCCTTTAAAAACAAAAGCCCATGGATTTCTTTTTCTTAGTCCAAGTTAAAATTCATCCATTTGAACGTCTTCTTCGTTGGAATATAAATTATTTTATTTTGTTTGCTTAATCTCACATTTATCTATATTTGTTTCTTTGTTCCAGTTAGGTACGGTGTGCTCAATTCCAAGTCTGTGTTTTGGTTACCTTACAGTTTCTATTGTACAAGAATTTGTTTAATCAACAAATTGAGTAAATTGGTCTCAATGGACTTTTTTTTTTTTGCTGAACATATAATCAGTCAGATTCAAGTTTTTTCATAAATGAAATAATACAATAACATTTAATGGATTTAACAGTTGATTTATGTTGATTTATTTATCTCATTTAAGTTCCTGAAAAAACTCAGTACAATGTGCAACCCCTCTCCCTCAAAAAAAACCCTACAAATATAAACACAAAAATAAAACAGCCTGAACAATAATGATATTTAATAAAACAAAGTTCATTTAGAATAGAATAGAATAGAATAGAATAGAATAGAATAGAATAGAATAGAATAGAATAGAATAGAATAGAGTAGAATTTTTTATTGGCCAAGTGTGATTGGACATACATAGAATTTGTCTTCGGTGCATAAGCTCTCATTGTACATAAAAGCTATAAGTAATAAATCATTATCATAGTCATCATAAAAATACATTCATCATAAATCATAAGATACAACAGTTAGTGATAGAATCAACATAAATCGTACTAGGAAACTAAATAAAACAATACAAATTGTAAAGATTCCACTCAATAAAATCTTAAAAAGATAACTTTTTGCCCCTTGATTTCTATCATTGATCAAACGGGAATTTTAAAACTTCTTAGAGTTATAGAGGTTTACACACACACACACACACACATGTATGTATGTATGTATGTATGTATGTATGTATGTATGTATGTATGTATGTATCTGCAGTTATATTTTGATCAATCTGTATATGCACTATTTATCCACACACACAAAAATCCTGAAATCTTTTTAGAAATTTTCCAACTTAAAATGTGAGCACGAAATAGAGTAGCATGTGAACCCATGCCAGATTGAAAAGGGGAAAATATACTCAAATCATAATCTAGGTTTTGTTAAATTAAATATTTGACTGGCTTATCCTTTTAACAGATCCTATATCCTGTCAAATGCCCAGATTCTAATACAGATTAAATTATTATTGGTGTTCAGTCTCCCCTAGAGCCATTTCTATATCTGGGACTGTACATTCCTGGATAGCTTTGTACATTTACATGATTGTCTGTTTTGACAACTCATACACTGATTTGTTTATACTATGAAGAACTCATAGTATCTCATGGCTGTGAGGTACGCAAAAAGTATCTGTTGAAATTGTTGCCCTATTCATATTAATTTTGAGGAGCGATGTGAACAAATATCAAGTGCAAACAAATAATGCTGGGAAACATTGCATGGATAAATGGATAAGGCCGAGATGTAGCCTAAATTGTCTAGCCCTTCTCATTAGCACTCTGGGTTTCGCTCAACTAATTTTTAGCACTTACCCTGAATCTGCAAGGGCAAGCAGCGAAAGCACATTCTTAGCCAAGCGGCAGGAACTATTTTGTAAATGAGACTCCTGTTTCCCACAGAATGAACAGAATTCCTCCTATACACTGAGCATTCACGAGATTAGGAACTGTACAAGCAGGAGCTTGTTTTGCAAACAAGAGTCAGTCACAGGGCAGCCAGCTCCAATTGACTGATTGGCCAGAATGCTAGCTAAAGCTGAAGCAAGCCCTGAAGAAAATAAATTAACACAAGGATATGTGAAAAACCTTGCCGTACTGTGCCAAAGCCATTACAATAATCCAAACTAGCTCTGCCAATTTGATGTTCAATATTTTCTAGCTTATCAGTTCTAACGATGGATTGAATCGCCGTTTGCATTAACACAAGCAAATCCCAATGTTCTCTACTGACCTCTGTGCAAACAGGCAAAGAAGTGGTTTACAGAAAGATGTGATGGCTTTGATAAAAGAATATTGCAATTTATACACGGGGGTGTATTTCATGTCTTTATAAAATAATCAGAAAGGAGAAAGGGAGGAGGAGCTGGCATTTTCCATCTCAACCCCATTGATTTCAAATCCTTACACAAAAGCCGTGCAATAATGATGCCTGAAGAAACCAGTCTTTACAGATTTCATGTGAAGTGAATTGTTTATAATCTACACGTTTTTCTATTTCCCAAATAATCTAAAATGTATATTTAGGGATCAAAAACATCAAATACTACAGGATTCGATGGAGATGGAGATGAAGAAGAAGAAGAAGAAGAAGAAGAAGAAGAAGAAGAAGAAGAAGAAGAAGAAGAAGAAGAAGAAGAAGAAGAAGGAGGAGGAGGAGGAGGAGGAGGAGGAGGAGGAGGAGGAGGAGGAGGAGGAGGAGGAGGAGGAGGAGGAGGAGGAGGAGGAGGAGGAGGAGGAGAAGGAGAAGAAGAAGAAGAAGAAGAAGAAGAAGAAGAAGAAGAAGAAGAAGAAGAAGAAGAAGAAGAAGAAGAAGAAGAAGAAGAAGAAGAAGAAGAAGAAGAAGAAGAAGAAGAAGATAATGACAACTGAGCCATGTAGAAATAGGGTGAAACAGATTTATGGGTGAGTAGACACTTGCCAATTCCTATCCTCAAAGCTAGAAAAACAAGCAAAAAAAAAAGCTGAGCATCTAAGTAGCCCATAATATATAGCTATAAGGTTAATACATTAGAACATTGTGGAAGCTGACATAGAAAATCAAGTCTAACACAACAGATTTTCCTATCATTTCAAGAAGTAGAAACTACAGAACGTGTTCTTCTTGATGGCTCCTTTTATGGAGACATCCAAACCAGAGTCACCCTATCTTTGATTAGATTAATAGATAGCAATAGCAATACCACTTGGACTTATATAGCATTTCACAGTGCTTTACAGCCCTCTCTAAGTGGTTACAGAGTCAGCATATTGCCCCCAACAATCTGGGTTCTAATTTTACAGACCTCAGAAGGATGGAAGGCTGAGTCGATCTTGAGCTGGTCAGGATCAAACTGCTGGCAATTTGCAGAATTAGCTTGCAATACTGCATTCTAAACACTGCGCCACGACGACATGATGGTGTGAGTGATGGCCTGAGTTATATCCTGGTCACTCAGATTCAGCTTATGCCCAGATGCTAATCATAGATCAACTGCCTTCTGTTACAGTACATATAGGTTTTGGATTACACTTAATAGAATTATAGTGTCTATATTATGTTACGTAATAGACTTAGTTAGGTTGTATATGTGGGAGGGAGGGAGGGAGGGAGAGAGAAAAATCTTAATCACAGAATTATTCCAGAATGCATAGAATTAATAAATATATTTTCACAGAGCACTTTGCTTGTAGTGTCTATAATAAACTAACACTGAATTGAGTCTAATATGTCTGGCACAAGCAACCAAAAGCACTTGTGAATAGTCTCAAGCAGAAGCTTTATTGCTAGCCAATATTTATTTATTTATTCATTCATTTATTCAATTTTTATAGCCGCCCAACTAAACCAAGTGACTCTGGGTGGCTTACAATTCTAAAATTATAAAACAAAAATTAAAATAAAAACATCCACAAAATAAATACATACGAACATCAGCAGCCGTGATGTTACAAGTATCTTGCCAGACTGACTACATATCCTTGGGAATGGTCTGATACAGCTTCAGGGATTCTGGCGTAGGTCTGGGCTGTGCCACTTTCCGCAGCGCAAAGACTCTAAGCTCTGTCTCCTCTTAACACCTCCCTCCTGTCTAGCTGGAAATTCCACCACAAATAGTTGGTACCAAACTGTGAAAGAGACAGAAAGTGGGAGCAATACCTACATAGGAATATGATAGCTCTGTGCTTGCTTGTATGTGTTAAATAGCTCACAAAATAAACCATTGAGAAGCCTGAAAAAACAGTCTACCTCTTCTCCTTTGCATGCACACCTTATCCTGTCATTAACACCACCATCTTCATTCAAAAGGTCCTGCTGTGATCCAAGGCCAGCCATCAGAACACACACTCCTTTTAGAAGATACCACAAACACAGAAATTCATGCGTTAGGCAAGATATCGAATATATTCATTGTAGAAAGAGCACTGAGTTGAAAAATAAGCCCAGGGAAATAAAATATTTACCCCTTGGAACTTCAGCTGGTACTACTCATTCTTACCATGATCCACAGTGGCACTGGATAAACACAAATAAGTTGCATACACTTGCATTTGCTGTTGCAGGGGTCAATGTCTAATAGGATCCCCCAATTAGTCCTGGGCAATTAGAAAATAGAAATGTGAAGATTAAACATCTGCTAACCCAGCTGTTCTTTAACTGCACAATGCTATTTGTCTGTAAAGCCATAACAAGCTGATTAACTGCAAACAAGTTCTCTACCACAATCAAAAACCAAGTTATTTCTCACGGTGCTGTACATTCATAACAGCAGGAACTAGAAACCGATATTGTGAATCAATTTTTTTCCCCTGCTGCTGGAGACAGCTGATTACAAAATATCACTACAAGAAGGCTTGGAATCTCGGGCGTTTTTTTTGCAATAGCAACCAAACACCAGTATCTAGTTTGACAGACCCTGCTGACAAATTAACACCTTCTTTCAAAAGAAAGCAAATACTCTTCAGATGTATCCATGATGGAAGCAACTCCAAAAGAATGTAGTTCTCTAAAAAAAAAAAATCTTCATTCATCTCTTGCAAACTTTCAAATAAAATTGTAGTATCATTTGATATCCTTTTAGTATAATGTGAGAATATTTTATTAGGCTTTACTTTTCTGGCCAAGAAAACTTTATTAAGTTTACAATTCACCTGTAATCCCGTTTTTTTTTAAAAAAAACTTTTTATGTTTTTATGTTTCTGCCATGCAATCATCTGCTAACTCTTCACAGAGTCTTCCTCTGTGAAAAAACTCAGCTTCAGAAAGAACAAGTAAAGGCAGAGAGAGACTATCCTTTTTCTAAGATGGAAATCTTTCTATATTTTTATGAACTAGCCACCCTTCTACTTTGATTGGGGTATAAAAAGTTATGACAATAAAATCTTAGATTTTATTTATTTATTTATTTTGGTGATACGGAGGCTACCATCGTATAGAAGTACGTTAGCCAAGAAAAGAATTTCACCTAAAGAGGATAGGAAGTACACTGAATCATCCCTTCCCTTCCATGGTCAGCCATTTCACCTTAGGCTGTGGGACACACTGGCTGCCTTGCTTCCATAAGATTAACTTGTCTTAATCATTTGTGCTTTGGTGGAGGGCACATTCGGCCATTTTATTTATTTATTTATTTTGGTGATACCGAGGCTACCATCGTATAGAAGTATGTTAGCCAAGAAAAGAATTTCACCTAAAGAGGATAGGAAGTACACTGAATCCTGCCTCTTCCTTGCTGCTTATTTTGAGATTGACATTGGGAGTGAAATAAAATACAATAGGAAAAATTCGGGACCTGGAAAAGCATGAGGATTTATTGTAGTAAGGAATAAGGACAAGGTAGAGAGCTTGTATTAAATCATTCATGTTAAGGATTAATATGGAAGGTTTTACAGGAAAATGTGCACATAGTGAACACTGACTAATGCTACGAATAAATTGAAAATAAACAGTGTCAAACATCCATCACCAGTGTTATTTCAGCCCACATCAGCAAAATAAGCGGACTAGGGTTATGTATGGTTTTTCAGGTGTGTGTGTGTGTGTGTGTGTGTGTGTGTGTGTGTGTGTGTGTGTGTGTGTGTGTGTGTTCATTATTATGTCCTTCTAACCATGGGACAAAAATGCTAACTGTACTTAAGGGACAGGTCTTTGTGATACTGCTTTCATTTTATCCCCAACTTGTCATGAAGGCAACTTACATTTATCTTTAGCAAAGTCTACCCATTAACATGATCTTCAGTGATGCCAATGATGATATGTTGGGATTTGCTAGATGCTTCTTCAGGCTGATGTTTCCTCTCTTTTTCTTTTGACCACTTAGCACTCCCTTCCATGGTCAGCCATTTCACCTTAGGCTGTGGGACACACTGGCTGCCTTGCTTCCATAAGCTTAACTTGTCTTAATCATTTGTGCTTTGGTGGAGGGCACATTCAGCCATGGAAATGTCCTTGCCTTAACCTGTCTTGGAGTAAATCTGTAAGGACAGCAGTACTGATCTTGTTACTAAGGCCGAATAAGCTTGGCAATAAGAGCAGTACATGTTTTAGCAGACTCTTTTTCTACTGCAAGCTGGATAATTCAGGAAGCCAAGGAATACCAAAGAGAAATCAGTACGTCCTTCATTGATTATAGCACAGACTTTGACTGTGTTGATCAGGTCAAGCCGTGGAAAAGTGGTCAGAAAAATTGAAATTCTAGAGCATCTCATTGTCCTCATGAGAAACTTACATACAGGTCGGAAAGCACAGTTCATGAACACAACAAAACAAGCTGGCTCCTGGTTCGTAACAAGGCTGCATACCCTCCCCTTATTTATTCAACCTATATGCAGAATATACATTAAGGGAAACTGGATCAGAAGAAGATAAGTGTGGTTTTAAAACTGTACAAAGAAAAATCAATAACTGCATGATGCACTGTATATTGTTCTAATGTTAAAGCCAATCATGCAAAAGATTTGCAAGCTCTAGTACTGAGACTCAAAGAGGACAATGAAGAAAAAGGGAATAAATTAAATACAGAGAAGACCAAACTGATGACAACAGATAGAACAGCCTTACAACTGACAATGACGATGTTGAAGTAGTGAATAGCTTCTTCCTTCAAGATCCACTATCAACAGTAAAGGAACAAACAATCAAGAAATATGCCTCAGACTAACCCTTGATAAAGAAGCTATGAAAGCTTTGGAAAAGATCTTCAAATGTTGTGATGTGTTATACCTACTAAGGTCAGAATCACGCAAGCCATGGTATTCCCTATGATATTATGGAAGCAAAAGTTGAACTTTAAAGAAGAGCTATAGGGTGAATATTGACAACTTTGAAAGTTGGTGTTGGAGAAGACTCCTGAGAATAGCGTGGACAGTCAAGAAAACAAACCAAATCAAACAAAACAAATGTCTATGGAGATTCTCAGTCATTCAGGTCATGGTTATCCCAAAGGTGCTTTTTCGAGAGACAACTGGACTTTCCGGTTTTTCTTTGAAGACATTTTGCTTCTCAACCAAGAAGCTTCTTCAGCTCTGGTGAAAGAGAACTCTGCTGAAGAAGTTTCTTGGATGAGAAATGAAATGTCTTCAAAGAAAAACCAGAAAGTCCAGTTGCCTCTTGAAAAAGCACCTTTGGGACAAACAAAACAAAGATCATCAAATAAATTAACCCAGAGTTCTGGGGGCCCAAATGACCAGGCTCCAATTATACTACTTCAGACACATTATATGAAGACCCAGTTTTCTGAAGAAGGTTCTAATGCTGGGAAAAGGTGAACGGAAAAAAGAAAAAGAGGATGACTAGCAATGGAAGGACTCAGTTACAACAGTGATGAGCACAGCAAAGGACAAGTTAGGGATAGATTGTCATGGAGAAAATCTCTCTATGGGGTTGGTAAGTCGACATTGACTTCATGGCATGTAATCAATCAATCAATTGCTCTCTTTAATGTGAAATGGACCAAGATTGGGGACAAGGTTCATTCTGACAGATGGCTAGTCTATATGGTTGCTAGGAGAAGAAAAAACAATGTGATGGCATGTAATCAATTTTCCATCGCCTCAAGAACCAGAGGAAAGTGACTATGATCTCTCTGCCTTAGTCTTTTATAAGTACACTTCTTGCCAACAATATAGAAGTAGTTTGCCATTACCTTCTTCCAAGATATTATGTCAATTTCCCAGGTTAGCCTAATGACCTAGGACAGTGATGGCGAACCTTTTTTCCCTCAGGTGCCGAAAGCGCGTGCGCGTGCGCTATCATGCACATACGAGTGCCCACACCCATAATTCAATGCCTGGGGAGGGCGAAAACGGCCTCCCCCACCCCCGCAGAGGTCCTCTGGAGGCCAGAAACAGCCCATTTCCTGACTTCCGGTGGGCCCGGTAGGCCAGTTTTTCGCCCTCTCCATGCTCCAGAGGCTTCCCTGGAGCCTGGGGAGGGCAAAAATGCCCCCTGGAGGCCCTCTGGAAGCCTAAAATGCCCTCCCAGAGCCTCCACGTGAGCCAAAAATCAGCTGGCAGACGCACACATGCACGCTGGAGCTGAGCTAAGGCAACGGCTAGCGTGCCAGCAAATATGGCTCCGCGTGCCACCTGTGGCACGCGTGCCATAGGTTCGCCATCACTGACCTAGGATTTCCTGTGATCCAATTGTTGTCCAGGCATGATCATACACAGCTTTTTCATCCAAAGCTGGAGAGACTGTGGCAGGCACAATGAATCAAAACATCACTAGACTTTTCTCTGTCATTTACTCTCTATAAAACTATATACATTTTTGTTCTTCAAAAATCATTTAGTCATTTATTCATTCAAAGAAAAGAGGGAACATCAAGATAACGATGAGGCAACCTATAAAGGTATTCAGAGTAGATAAATTCTGATTGTTTAAACAACTTACAGTAATTTATAAACAACTCTTTTGGAAGAATATATGTTGATATTTCTCCAAAATATCTCAGTATCAAGAAAATAAGTTGCCCTTCACACCTGCTGGAGAAAGCTTCTCATTCTACTATTTTTCTCCACTTCTCAGTCTGCAAAATGTACTTCTATAATGCATCAGAGAGCAAGAGAGACAGCACACATGTTACTATAGGGAGAAACAGACTAGTCTGTCATTGGAAGCAAGGAGCTTTTACTGTCTTTCAAGATTTTCAGTTACTCACATGCCATCATCATGCCACCAATTTTTCTGAACAAGAAGCGAACTGTTTAAACAAGTATTCCTTATAAACTCACACATTCCAAATATCATTATTTCACATAGTTCACAAATAGTATAATGCAGTATAAGTGCATGGGGTGCCTAAAGGAAAACCTATCGTACTTTGTCAGCAATTGTGCAATGGAACAATAAAACATAACTGAGTGGTTTAAGCCATATGAAAAGTATGCACGCCTACACTCCCATAGTATAAATGTCAGTTACAACTGTCCTCGGGGCACAATATAAATTATAAAGAAGCGTGAAAATCTCTCTCTCTCCCTTGCTGTCACTTGCGCTTTTTAAAAAAAGAAACCATTGTGCTGAAGGTAAGCCAAAATATTATTTTGCCAAGTGATATAAGAACACTTAGCTTAAGTCCATTTCCACTGAAGTACGAAATAGAAAGAATATTCAGTCAAAGGAAGCAATATATATTTTAAGCACTGAAATCTAACATTTTTTTCCTTGTGTTTGGCTACTGAATCAATTACTATTAAGAAAGAAAAGTCATTTATAATGGAAGAACTATCATAATAAGTCATCAAAGCAAACATAACACAATGTATGTCTTTAAATAAAGTATAAATATAATGTAACCTAATAAAGATAATGACCTACTCATTGTGACAAAAATAAGCATGTGCTTAAATCTGTGACTGAAGCCAATAAGGCTTTGATACTTTTCCCAAAAACTCAAAATGCAGTAGATTTCACATCACAGTAGGAAATAAATATTGACTCTAGAAAGTCAATCCCTCATTCAATAGCAACAGAAGTTCCCAGACATAATATGGATGGATACTTTATGGCAGAAAAATTAAATTATATTCATGGAAGATGTATCTGCTGCAGAACAAAGAAATCAAGCTTATTTCTTTGTTCTGTTTTACATAACTGTTCTCTGTATGGCCTGAGAATCTTATCAGCTTATCACAATGTCACAAATAATTAGACACTATATAAGAAATGGCATTCAACTAATGGTAATGTATACTTTTTAAAATTATTTTACTTTATAGTTTTTAACTCAGAGGTTATGTTTGGTAACTGGTTGTCCTACTAGCTTGTTATAGAATAGAATAACAGAGTTGGAAGGGACCTTGGAGGTCTTCTAGTCCAACCCCCTGCTTAGGCAGGAAACCCTATACCAGTGATGGCGAACCTATGGCATGGGTGCCACAAGTGGCACGCGGAGCCATATTGGTGGGCACGCGAGCTGAGGTCCGGCGCGCATGTGTGTGCCAGCCAGCTGATTTTCTGGCCTTCTGGGCCCACTGGGAGTTGGGAAACAGGCTGTTTCCAGCCTCCGGAGGGGGTGGGGAAGGCCGTTTTCGCCCTCCCCAGGTTCCTAGAAAGGCTCTGGAGCCTGGGGAGAGTGAAAAACGGGCGTGCCATTGTGTGCCGGGAGCGGGGGGGGTCATGCGCGCATGTGCGGGGGGGGTGCATGGAATTATGGGTGTGGGCACGCACACGCGTGACCCCCCGCACTCCCCCCTGTTTTGGCACGCAAACCAAAAAAGGTTCCTCATCACTGCCCTGTACCATTTCAGACAAAGATATCAAGACTCAATACAAATGATACATATTTCCTACTGGGATTAACAACAGGAATAATCAACTTTTTTAAAAAAAAGGTAATGAGAGTTGCAGCAGAAAACTATGATAGACATTCTCTCTCAAATTCTTCATTTGAAAGAATATATTCTCTGTAAATGTCTATCAGACTTGATATCACATCCCCCAACTGTAGGTTAGAGTCCAAAATGCAAGGAAAAGTTTTTATTCTAACGATTTCTCCTGTGAGAGTGCAGTGAATATATGTGATTAGTTTGCAAAACCAATACTCTGCATATTTTGGATTATAAAATCAAATAAGTAAAAGATGTCAAGCAATATGTTTCAAAAGTAACATGAAATCAATTGCTGTACGGTGACAAGTATATCCATGATAATAGTAGCAGCTGTTATGATTTTGTCAGTTTATATCCAAATTCACTATATAGATTATTCATGTTAATAGATTCTTAAAAGAATGTGAAAGAAAAAAGGCAAGTGATATTTCAGCTTGTAGCAATTTCTGATCTGTTCAAGGACATACAGCTAAGAATCATTTATTTCCCAATTGAACCCTAAAAAAGTATACCATCCCTGAGGCACTACATATCTGCAGATGATGAACTGTTCAACTTTCCTTCCTTCTACTTCCTTGAGTTTGACAGCAAAATGTGTTCTAAAATTCTGACTTACTTAAACATGTATATATAATTGCAGAAGAATGTTTGCAAATTCCGATGTCTCAAGTTGGATTCAGTCCTACTTGTTTTCCGGCCTTTCTATGCTTTCTCCCTTATTTATAAAATCGAGATTCTCCCCTTAGCACTTTTAATCCTTAAATCCTTAAATTTGTTCTAGTCTACTCTTGCCTAATTTCTTATTTTAGAGAGGTACCTGGCTGGCTTAATGACTTATGAATATTATGGAAAAGATCAGATAATTAGTCTCAGTCCTTGACAATCAGTTTATTCCTTTCACCTGTCCCTCCAAAAGCCCCAGCCTGCCTCATTGAAATCCATCAAAGATAGTCATCATAGGAGTACTATTTGATAGTATTCTGGCACCAAAACAAAGGTGAAAACATTCTTATTTTAAGCAAGTGAAGCTGGTACCCTCTGAACATTTTTTTATGAAATTTAATATGCTTCTCCTTCTTATAACAATTTGGATTTCCTGTAAATATCATCCTGGATTTATGTTTTTTTTTCAAAAGCAAAATTTGGTTTTTGAAGTGTTTATTTTCAAAAGCCCTTTTAGTTTCCCCCATGTTGTATTATGAGAGGATGGATTTCTTTTCACTCTGATCCAGAGAATGAGTGTTCTTCATAGAAATTTTGGTGATTCCCAGAGATCTGGGAATTTGGTTCTTGAAGCAGAGTAGAGAGTCCTCTCTTTATAGACAAGATCCTAGTCCAGTTCTAGTCAGATTAGATATTAATCTGAAACAACATTAAAAATCAGATCTTTGGAGGAAATATATGGTCTTCATTAAAATATGTATAGATATACAAAATATATCAGTAGCAGCATCATTTCCCCAAAAAAATGTTGACATGGGAAAAGCACAAGAAGTCTGATTCCATTTGATTTTTCATGAAAAAACATTTATTCTGCAAACCGAATCATCTAGGAAGAACCCAATGGCTGTTGAAGGTTAGATATGCTTCAAGTAGAATAAAATAATCAGGGTTCTACTCTACATCTTTTCAAGCAGACTTATTTCATTCCACTTAACTTTCAAATGTGTCAAGCCTATTCATCCCATTTCCACTCTTTTCCCATATTAATATTGTCGTATAAAATGGTATGAATTTATGTTTGTCTCATTTAGAATACTGACCATGGCAATACACAAAATGTATTGTTGGTGTTATTTATATCATCAATCACACACCAAAAGCAATAATAAAATACGTGTAGCTATGTAACTTGCACAATAGATTATATCCAAATCCTTCAACAATGCTTGGCAAGAAGAGGTAGAACTTGGGCAGTTGATGATGCATCACTCAAGAGTGAGTGCTGGTTTTAGTAGGGGATTTGTGTGCTGGTTTTAGTAGGAGGTTTGAAGTTTATGGGAAGGGGTGGGGTTAAACTTATGGGGAGGGGTGGGGTTAAACTTTTATTTTAGACTATTTTATTTTAGACTATACGCTACAGTATTGTCAGGCTCCAAAAACTGAGAAAGACACAGAGAGTGACTTCTGAGTACTTTCCTCTATTGTTCCTCACCTACAGAATCGTGCCAAACTAAAGCAACTATTTGCATCATTAAATAGCACTTAGCACTTAGACTTATATACCGCTTCATAGTGCTTTACAGCCCTCTCTAAGCGGTTTACAGAGTTCAGCATATTGCCCCCAACAATCTGGGTCCTCATTTTACCGACCTCAGAAGGATGGAAGGCTGAGTCAACCTTGAGCCGGTGAGATTTGAATAGCTGAACTGCTGAACTAGCAGTTGCTGAAATAGGTTGCAGTGCTGCTTTTAACCACTGCGCCACCTCGGCTATAAATAAAGTTATACCCTTCTACAGAGGAGCTGACTTGACCCTCTTCCTCCCAACCAAACTATCTAAACTTCATTGTCTCTTATTCCTCTGGAATTCATTCCCTCCCTCCTTGGAATCCAGACCACATTCCACCACAAATATTCAAAGCAGTAAGAAACTATGCTGCCGGTTTCCAGCAATGTTGATCAGAAATTCAGAGAGCCATAAAAAGAGGACAGGATGGTTTATCTGTTGTACCTGGGGCTGCCTATCCATCTAAATGTAGTTTCCAATCAAAGAGAAGTTTGCAGTTTGTTGAAAATGAATTTATGAATTCTCTGCAGATCTTGTATTCAGCCAGCCATGCTGGAATGCTTGGAAGACAAGAAGAATGTTTTTCAGTGTCAAATCAAAACGTTGTTATTTTCCCCAGCATTGAAAATGGAATATTTTGTTCATGGATTGAAAACATAGAGGCAGCTTTCCATTTTTTAATATTAAAGTAGATTTATCAAATGTTAAATTGTACACATGCCACTTCTCAAAGCCTTCAAGATAAAATAGGATAAAATATTTTAAAATAAAGATAATACAGTATTGATAATCTTTTCAGGCTTTCGATTTAACGAATTAAGCAGAATGGTAGAAACAGCAAAATACACCTGTTCTCTGCTTGTGATGAAACTACAGTGATTGTGGCGCTTTACCATGGAGAGTGTGGTTGGGCTATTTAATGAACTGCAATAAAATACATACTCCACAGGATAGCTTGAAGTGTAAAATTTTAATTATTTGATTAGCAAGACAAAAGTACATCAAGACATTGCTCCATGAAAATCAGCATAAGATTTAGTTTTCTTAGTTCATGGGAATCAGCTTTGAACTAAGTAGACTAATTATCCATTTATGCTGTACAGCAGCGGTTCTCAACCTGGGGGTCGCGACCCCTTTGGGGGTCGAACGACCCTTTCACAGGGGTCAGGAGACTTCTCCCGGATGCCGCCATTTGGGTCCTTTTACCCTCTGCGCATGAGCAGAACGCTTTGTGCATGCGCAGAGGGTAAAAGAACCCAAATGGCGGCAGCGGGGTGGTGGTTGCGGTGGCTGGTGTGGTGGCGGGGTGGATCGTGGTGGGGGCGCAGGGGCGGGGCGTGGGGCACGGCATTAGGAAGGTTGAGAACCACTGCTGTACGGTATAGTCTATTCTGACAAACAATAGTTCCCTGCGATCTCAGGTGAAAGTCCTGCTATCATTTTAAACTAGAAATTGTACTTAAGCATGTGCCAATCAACTATATTATGGGCTCTCTTCAAATGCAAGCGTAGTCTGTTGTCTCTATCCTAATTGTCTTTAGTCTGTTGTCCCTATCCCAATCCTAAATGTAAAATAGGCAAGGTTTTAAACTCAAAAGATTAAAAGATAGACCAGTGAGATTGAGTAACTTGGACAAATCATAGCATGAGAGAAGACAAATGATTATTGAGAGGATAAAGAGACCTAGTTTGGTCTAATGGTTAAGGCTCCAGCCTAGAAAGTGGGAGACCATGAATTCAAGTCCTGCCTTAGGCGTGGAAGCAAGATGGGTGATCTTGGGCAAGTTACTCTTTCAGCGCAACCCACCTCACAGGATTGTTGTTGTGGGGAAAGTAGGAGAAGGAAGGAGTATTTGATCTATTAACTACCTCGAGTTATTTGTAAAAAATAATAAAGGTAATAAATAAATAATAAAATGGGATCTATTATACCAAATTATTAAAAGGGAAGAAAAAAATTATACATTGTTTTTCATTACTTCATAATACAACAAAAATATGAATATTTGTCTAATTGTACTATGTTCTAGAGGTTAAAAAATTAGTAAGGCAAAAGAGAACTCTCAATATACAAAATAAACAAAATGTATTATGTAAAACTGCGTGTTTATCTAGAAGGAATGCATGCCAGCAATTCAAACAAAAACCTTTTGTCAAACTTTGCTTAATGTTTATTCTACTATCACTGTAACTAATTTTTACATTTGATTATTATGTAAAATTTATTATTTCTAAGGATAGGCAAGATTTGTTCAGAGTCTAATTTTGTGATGTAGAAAATCTAACACTTAAACTGATTTGACTTAGCTAAAATTAGAGAATGCCCTTATACAGAAAGCTTTTCTTTCTGCTGACTCACGCTTAGTCTTCTATTTAAATTTTATGTTTTATTTATCCATGTTATTGTTTTTCATATCTCCTTGAAAAATTGAGCTAAATTCAAGTCTCATTGGAATTTTTGAAATTCTTTCCCAAACAATTAACCTCCCAGTACAGAGGTTCTGTTATTTTTATTGCCTCTCTCCCTGTAATTCTTAGCTATTTGACTTTTTTTTTGTTTTGCAACTCCACAACAAAGGAGTATACATTTAGTGCTAAGATTTATGTAGGCTGTTTGCAAGAAGCTACTCATCTTTTTTAAATGGAGAAATTGTATTTAACTACAAAAGAACAGTTATTCCTCACCAGAATGGCTTGAAATTACTTTGGAAAGCTACTTAAATAAGACATTTGCTATGCTTTCAATTGACTCAACTTTTGCATATTATTAAACTCAAGATAAATTAGTCCAGCATGTTGGCTTCTTAATGATTTTGAAAAAAACTGCTGACAATATCTGAAAACTTTTCTTGCATAAACTTTGAGTAAATGCCAATTAAACTGAGTATTGATGCAGCAGTGCCAAGAACTAGAACAGAAGACTAGAAGAGAAAACCAACACAAATTGTTAGTATTAGAACTAGTTTTCTATTGCAGTTTAAAGACCTTAACTGAAAAAGAACAATTCATGAAGATTATATGTTTGTTTTCTTAAGCAGCAAAGTTATGTTCTTTTCTTTAAAACAACTGATATCAGAAAAGCAGCAAGAATAATTAATCATCAAAATGTCGCTGTTGTAAATGATCTGTGCTGTCTCAGAGAAATTTATATGACACATGTTAGTCACATATATTGATTATTTTAAAGAAACTTACAGAGTATCTTCTGATAGGAATGTTTTGCAATTGAGAAAAGAAAAAGAAAAAACCCAAAATTTAGGAAACTATTCTTCTATTACATCTCCTTGGTTTTTCAGAAATGTATTTAAAAGTGCAGTGGAAACAACAGCACAAATGTTAAGCTTTCTTTTTTCAGTACATTTATTTTCTTTGTATAGTGTCATCAACATGAACATTTTACACTGGAATAGAACCCCTAAAATCACAGTCACAATATAACACAGTTTGGGAAAGACGTAGTGTTGGATACAAATGATCAATAATTTCCTCTGAGAAAACATGCAAGGTTTTAGAACTGACCTTTTTTGTAGTGGCCATTACGTGAACACTGCACTTGTTTTGCCAATAAAAACCTGGAAGTAAACACTGGAAACTGGCAAAAAATATCAAAAATCTGGCCATATAACTATAAGATAGTGCAAACATTTGTAAATATGCGCTGATTGCCAAGCACCCAAAATGCAATCATGTGAGTACAGGGAAAGGTACAGCCATTAGAACTATGAAACGGGATCGTAAGTAATTCTTGGGAAGTAACTCTTTGAATAGTCACCAAGGTCTATTGGTGACTATTCATGAAGCATGAAGCAAGAAGCAAGCATGAAGCAAGGAATACCTGTAGTCCATTCCCAGTCTGCAGAATTGGCCAAACCCTTAAAATACATTTTATTTCAAAAATACAAAGACAATTAAGATAAGAAAGTGTCTGGTTCTGTCTAAGTTGTTAAGTTTGCTTTATTAGATTCTTTCATATGGCATCACCAGTTTTTGGAAAATCCAGCACATTTAACAATTCTAGAAGAAATCAAGAGCCCTGGAATGCTTTATAATTAATGTTATATTTTCTGGTCAGGAAATATGTCCCAAATTTTAACTTCATAGGTGCTTAGCTTTACAAAGACCAGCAGAATAGAATGAGATCCTGACAGGGAACAATGGATGGGACCTCTTCTGATTTTAGAGGGGAAATACATCTAAAATATAATAATAAATCACTTAGGAAATACAAGTTTTGTAGGAGGCCGTGATTTATATTAATGTTTAAAGTTACCTCCTAAATTTGAAATGGTATATTTGTTTGCAACTTATTTAGCTATATGCATTTCCTAGTCTAACTTTCCTGATCCCTATGATAAAACCTCAAGAAGATGCAACATGCCAGTGGTGGGTTCCTACCCGTGCGGTCCAGTGCGCCCTTCCGGTAGGGACCCGCCGATTCTGCAATTTGCGCGTGACGGCTCCAGTGCCGTCTTCACTGGTCCGTCGCGTGGCGCCATCTTTTTTCTGGATTTTTGGGCTTTTTTTGCTTCTTGCGCATGTGCGGAAGCAAAATCTCATGACGGGATGCGCACGTGAGAGAGATTTTGGTGATTTTTTGCTTCCGCGCATGCGTGGAAGCAAATTTTTTTGCTTCTGCACGTATCCCCTTGCAAGATTTTGCTTCCACACATGCGCAGAAAGCAAAATCGTGCGAGGGGACATGTGCACATAGCGAGTGTGTGTGCATGCAAAATGAGATGATGCGCACGCAGCACACCGGTAGGCAGGTAAGAGGAACCCGTCCCTGCACCATGCCTATGCATTAGATTAATATCTCTGCATATCACCTCTTCCAACTAGTTTATGTAATGCTTCTTAGATAGTTCTGTAAAATAATAATAATCTCAGTTATGTGATGAGAACAACTCCAGTGGTTTAAAAAAAAGCAAAAGCAAAACCTACCTAATCATATTTAAAGGTTCTGCTGTTGCCTTTACTCATTACAGTAAAAATAGCAAGAAAAGAGGAAATTGTTTGACAAAATTATCTAACATTCTCTATTTCATAATAAGTTTAAATGTATTGCATTTAAATACCGTATTTTTCGGAGTATAGGACGCACCGGAATATAGGACGCACCTAGATTTTAGAGGAGGAAAAAAAGGAAAAAAGTATTCTGAACCAAATGGTATAGTAATATATTATTTAATAAAATACCAGTGTAGCAGAATACTTTTTACAACCATGTACACTTTTTACAAACTTCAAACTTGACAGCTTTAAGACTTGTAGACTTCAACTCCAATTCCTGAGCTAGTATGACTGGAGGAGGAATTCTGGGAGTTGAAGTCCACAAGTTTGAAAGACCCTTGCACCCCCTTGGCAAGTTTAAGCCTTGTGGACTTCAACTCCCAGAATTCCTTCTCCAGTCATACTAGCTCAGGAATGGGAGTTAAAGTCCACAAGTCTTAAAGTTGCCAAGTTTGAAGACCCCTGGATTAGGGGTGGCAAGGGTCTTCAAACTTGACAGCTTTAAGACTTGTGGACTTCAACTCCCAGAATTCCTCCTCCAGTCATTCCTGAGCTAGCATGACTGGAGGAAGAATTCTGGGAGTTGAAGTCCACAAGCCCCACAGCAAACCTGGAAGTTGGTCTTCAAAGCTGTCAGGTGGCTCGCTTTGGGCAGCAGCAGCGGCGGTGACTCCGTAACTGCCTCGGGAACAGGCTTCGGCCAGCAGGTCTTCAAAGCTGTCAGGTGGCTTGCTTTGGGCAGCAGCAGCGGCGGCGGCTCCGTAGCTGCCTCGGGAACAGGCTTCGGCCAGCAACGGCGGCAGTGGCTTTCCCGTGGTCTGGCGGTGGCGGCGGTGACAGCCAGCAGCAGCGACTTTGTTTGGGGCGATTTTGGCGGCTAGCAGCAGCGGAAGCGGCTTTGTTTGGGGCAGCCGCGGCGGCTTTTTTATGGTCTGCCGCCGGCGGCTTTCCCATAGTCTGGCAGTGGTGACGGCTAGCAGCAGCGGAAGCGGCTTTGTTTGGGGCGGCAGACCATAACAAAGCCGCTTCCGCTGCTGCTAGCCGCCACCACCGCTGGACTACGGGAAAGCCGCCGGCAGCAGACCATAAAAAAGCCGCCGCAGCTGCCCCAAACAAAGCCGCTTCCGCTGCTGCTAGCCGCCAAAATCGCCCCAAACAAAGTTGCTGCTGCTGGCCGTCACCGCCGCCACCGCCAGGGCAGCCGCGGCGGCTTTTTTATGGTCTGCCGCCGGTGGCTTTCCCGTAGTCCAGCGGTGGTGGCGGCTAGCAGCAGCTGAAGCGGCTTTGCTGTGGGGCAGCCGTGGCGGCTTTTCTATGGTCCGCCGGCGGCAGCTTTCCCGTGGTCCGGTGGTGACGGCCGCGGCTGTGGCCAGCGGCAGCAGCTTTGTTGTGGTCCGGTGGAGGCAGCGGCGGCGGCTTTCCCGTGGTCCGGCAGTGGCCTAATGCAACATCCAGAGTATAGGACGCACCCAGTTTTTGACCCTCTTTTTTGGGGTAAAAAGGTGCGTCCTATACTCCGAAAAATACGGTATATGAACATAACTACTGAATTCTGTAGGTCTTCAATAAAATGCCAAGTGATATTTTTAAGTGACACAACAAAGCAGCTAAAATAAGTGCATTGTGTTTTCCTGTCATGCGAAGCAGCCTCCTATTCTCGTCCTGCAGTTTGACGGTTTGGTAACTTCTTTATCTTCAGTTATCTGTCACTTTCCTCAGGAAATGGAATTTGACAATGTGAGAAGAAATCAGATGCATCCACCTATTTAAATGTTAGTCATACAAAAAAAAAAAAGAGAGAGAGAGAACCACCCAGGTAGCATCATTTCTAAATACAAAGCAAGAACACACAAAACTTGTCAGAGGTTAGACAGCAACAAGCCTAGGCAGGGAATTAGGCATCTCTTGGTCTTGCAAATGTAAATTTGTGATAAGATCATCCTATCAGGGCTACCGTAACCCAAAATCATGAAGTAAACAAGAAGCAAATCAAAAGAAGGATGAATCAGCTTACATTACAGCTGCCCAAACATCTTTGGTTATTCATTGAACAGCTGTTAAATAAAATGGTATATATTTGTCTTCAGCTAGGATCCAAAGTGGCACATCTGCCAGAGGCATTTTATCTAAGTTTAGAATCTACTTACAGAAGGACTAATTTTGAAGCTTCATTCTCACTGTTAGTAGATCTGGTGGGCATTCTTTCCTTTTCCAACACGAGTTAGGTAGGTATTAGTACTGCAGGCCAGTTCCCTATGTAATCCATGCCTGTAACTCCAGGTAGCCAGAAGTTGTATTCAGCTGCTCAGATCAGTATGAAGCAGAACCAAGAATATCCATTATTTAATTCCACAGATGGCGTTATTATCAGTGACTTACATTAAATCACATTCATACTTAGACTGTGGGAAAGCAAGAGCTGAGAAAACGAAGTCAGAATCGCATGGTGGTTTTATATCATTGCTTCAAGCCTTCCTTATGTGGATGACACTGCAATTGTTCTTTTTCCTCAAAGATTAATTACAAGTATGGTCAACTTGTATAATTCAGAGGAGGGTACTGTTCATTTTTTTCAGACAAGAGTTTTGATAAGTCATAAATTAATACTGCTCTCCAGCTAAACTCCCTTACAAGTCATCCAAATCGGTAATAGATGTGCTGAGAGACTATCAACTAGATCATAAATATAGCCCCTGAAAAGAGATAAAAAAGCTAAAGTGTTCTTAAGAGTAAAAGTGATTACTGATAGAGTAGGATTTCTAAGAGTAAGATACAAATGCTGGCTCTTCACGGATTTATAATTTTTCATTTTGAGTTTTCCCCAGATTTTTTAAAAATAAAATATTATATATCCCATCAGATAAAATTAGGCATTACAGACCCAAGGCTAGCTCAGCACTTTTTTAAAAAATCTATTTTTAGACTACAGATTTAGATACCAAACCAGGAAACTAAGATGGGACTAAAACTCACAGTCTCGAGGTGATTAGCCCAAAATTACACAGCCAGTTTTCATGCCTAAGGCTAGTCCTACCTTAGACGTGAAAGCCAGCTGGGTGACTTTAGGCAAGTCACACACTCTTAGCTCAGATCATATCACAGGGTTGTTGTTGAGGGGAAAATAGGAGGAGAAAGGAGCATTTAATTTAATTTAATTTAATTTAATAGATTTGTATGCCGCCCAACTCCCGAGGGACTCTGGGCAAGCATCATATATGTTTGCTGTCTTGAGTTATTTATAATAATACTAAAGGTGAGATACAAACAATTAAATAGATAGATAGAATAGAATATAATTCTTTATTGGCCAAGTGTGATTGGACACACAAGGAATTTGTCTTTGGTGCATATGCTCTCACTGTACATAAAAGAAAAGATACATTTGTCAAGAATGGTTGTCATAGGGTTCAAGTAAGCAGTCAGGAAACAATCAATATTAATATAAATCGTAAGGATACAAGTCATACAGTCATAAGTGGGAGGAGATGGGTGATAGGAACGATGAGAAAAACTAATAGTAATAGTAATGCAGCCTAGTGAATAGTTTGACAGTGGTGAGGGAATTATTTGTTTAGCAGAGTGATGGCATTCAGGAAAAAAACTGTTCTTGTGTCTAGTTGTCTTGGTGTGTAGTGCTCTTATAAAAAATAATTTCTTATAATGAGACACTGCAAATAAAACAGGTTTATTAAATATAACATTCTGGGGATTGTTGAAGTGATGTTCATATTAGACAATTTCAGTTACTCATCTTCTGGCATACTCCATCACTGAAGCAGAAGAAATAATCTTTTATTTCTGAAGATGGAACTACAGATAAATAAGGTATGAAGAAATACTTTTGGGGGGGGGGGGAGATTAGCAGATCCTTCAATGGAAAGGCCTAATTTAGTCAGGAAATCAATATCTCCATTATGACCTCCTAAGATATGTAGAATTTTTGAAAAAGGCACTTGTAAATTTCTTTGCTGGTGCACTAAATCCAGATCTCTATATTATATGCCAAAAATGGCATGCTGCCATATTTAAAACGACCAGGTCTACATTACAAAAATCCTGAAAACCATTAGATGAATACAAACAGGTACACAAAACTCTAATTCTTTGCTCCTAGTGTTATTGGAGTTTATAGCCCAGATGCAGTGGCCTCAATTAAGGGAGAAAAGTACAGCTGTACTAATACTCTATGTAGAGTATTAAGCCATGGTTATCCAAATCAGCTCTGTGAAATAAAATTAACATTCCTAGAATTCACTCAGATGAGAATACTGGTAGTTTATAACATAAAAGATTGCAAATGAAACATAAAATATCTAAAACAAGTAGTCACCTAAGACTATTAAATAATGATTCTAATTAACTAACATGTTCACTCTCATCAACTACCTTCATTGTCTTCTAATCAGCCTAGGCCTGTCATCTCGCATTGTCAACCATCTGTTTTCTAACCAGCCTAATTCAACCATTTCTAATTTTAGCTGCTAATTTTAATGCAATAGAGTCTCCTAATTATTCTCCAATTATTTTTGATCCTAGCCATTAACCACCCCTGTTCAGTCAAGCTGAGCATATAGAGACTAATCTAAATGGAGATTAGGTCCATACAAAGTTCGGCCCTGTACTCTCTCAAACTTCTATACATTAAATTGAAGGTCAGAAGACAAGATTGTCTACTTTGGCTTGGCTAGAAGTAGAGCTTCAGCAAGTAACCTGTACAGAAAATTCCCTAGGCAGAAAAGTAGATGATCCAGCAGCTTCTCTTCTTCTTTACCTGTTATAACTCTTCAACTGGATACTTCAAAAACGAAGGCTAAACAGCCTCATAATTTCTAATGGGTCCACTCATCCATTTAATTTCTGATATTAACCATAGAAACATAGAAAACTGATGGGAGAAAAAGATCTAGTGGTCCATCAAGTCTGCCCTTTGAGACTTTATCTTTATTTTACTTTTTTAAAATTCTGGTCACATGACAGATGACATGTGCTTATCCCAAACATGTTTAAACTAAGTTACCGATGATTGATCCATTACCTGCCCTGGAAGTTGGTTCCAAACTTCACTAGTCTTTCTGTGAAGTAATACTCCCCCCCCCATCATATTATAGCATATATTATCTTCCATTATGGTATCAATTATATAACTAATTATATATATAATTATATATATGGTATCAAAGAAGAAGAAATTACCCTTCTGTTTTTCTTTCTCATATATACCATATAATTTTCTGTGGAGTAACTATTGTTTTTTTTTTTTTACATGGAAGAATATTTGAACTGGTACAAAATCTAATATTATTGTTTCAGTTAAAAAAGGAAGGAGGGGGCTTTTAGGAAACAGAAATGGATTCTGATCTCCGGCCACAACTCTGTATCTCATTTCAAATCATAGGAATAAGTCAAGACCGCTTTTTCCTCTTGATACACTTCATTTCCATAACTACATGGTTCAGTCATCAAATCTAAATAATCACATGTTATCAAGAAACATCAGTCCATTCACTCTGTCAAACCAACAATTCCTAAGAATACAGAAATTGTATAGTTTGGGGTTTTTTTGTTTTTGTTTTTGCTGTGCTGTTTCAGGATGAGTTCTGAATAAAAAGCTCTTCCTCCCTTCTCAAATTTAAGAGTATCCCCCCCCCAAGCAGAAATGAAAACATATCATTGCAATCAAATTGCTCAGAAAGGTCCCTCTTCCTGATTACATGTAACAACGTGTTTATTAAATTCAAGACACTCCTACCCAGATAAAGAAATCTGTTTATTTTATATTTTATTTTGTTTGTCATATGACAACTTGGAGAACAAGTAATTTTACAAGAGGAGGACCTGCAAGATAGCGGTGTTGGTCGTTACCTTTAAAACCCTACATGGCTCAGGGCCAGGTTACCTGCGGGACCGCATCCTACCACATACCTCCCTAAGACCGGTTAGGTCCCACAGAGAGGGCCTCCTCCGGGTCCCGTCGGCCAAACAATGTCGATTGGCGGGGCCGCGGGAGGGCCTTCTCTGTGGGAGCCCCGTCCCTCTGGAACCAACTGCCACCAGAGATCCGGACCATCCCCACCCTGCTGGCCTTCCGTAAAGCCTTAAAAACATGGCTCTTCCGGCAGATGGGGTGAATAGGATAATCAGATTCCCCCTGAATGTTGCGTTTATAATGTCTTCTTTTTTAATAATATTTTAATTTAAATTAAGATTATTGTTTTTAAATGTACGTTTCTTATTCATGCTGTACGCCGCCCTGAGTCCCACGGGATTGGGCGGCCTATAAGAGCGTCTAAATAAATAAATAAATAATAAATAAATAAATGGCACTTGAATTAATTGAAAAATGTATAAATAAGAGACGAATTTGTCCTATTTTTAAAAAATTCTGGCAAGTTCTTAAATTGAGTTTTCCCGGATTATAGATAACCACTTTTCAAAGGAAAAAGGAGGAGGCAATATATATTTTTTTTGAGAATCTAATGGAACTCTATTATTAGACTATATGGGTTATTTAAAACACTTTCTCTGCTTTCATTATACTAGTAAAAACTTAATACAGAGAGAAACATCTTTGTTACCAATCGCTTCCAGAGGAAGCTGAATATTAAAAAGGTGGAATATATTACTAATAAAAGTGTTTACCAACTAGCAGTTCAAGGAATATTTTACACTTGGAATATTGCATCCAGTTTTGATTGCCACAATATAAAAAGTTGTTGAGACTCTAGAAAGAATGTAGAGAAGAGCAACAAAGATGATTAAGGGGCAGGAGACTAAAATACAGTATGTGAAGAATGGTTGCAGGAATTGAGTATGTCTAGTTTAATTAAAAAAAAGATCTAGAGGGAACATGATAGCAGTGTTTATTTATTTATTTATTTTATTGAATTTATATGCCGCCCAACTCCAAAGGACTCTGGGCGGCTTAACAGCATAATAAATATTAAAAACATCATTAAACATTAAAACAATTTAAAACCCATGCATATCATTTCATGGCCGGATCTCGGCGATTACAACCGCGAGATCAACGGCCCCAGGCCTGCCGGAAAAGCCAGGTCTTTACTGCTTTTCGGAAGGCCAATAGGGTGTGGGCAGTCCGGATCTCCGGAGGTAGCTGGTTCCAGAGAGCCAGGGCAGCCACAGAGAAGGCCCTCCCCCGCAGGCCTGCCAGCCGGCATTGTTTAGCTGACGGGACCTGGAGGAGACCAACTCTGTGGGATCTCACCGGTCGCTGGGAGCTGTGTGGCAGAAGGCGGTCTCGAAGATAACCTGGCCCTAAGCCATGTAGGGCTTTAAAGGTAATGACTAACACCTTGAATTGTGTGCGGAGACCAATAGGGAGCCAGTGCAGCTCGCGTAGGATTGGTGTAATGTGGGTGTACCTAGGTACACCCATGATAGCTCGCACAGCTGCATTCTGGACAAATTGTAGTCGCCAAGCACTCTTCAAGGGTAGCCCCATGTAGAGCGTGTTGCAATAATCTAATCGTGAGGTGACAAGGGCATGATTGACTGTGAAGAGAGCCTCTCGATCCAAGTAGGGTCGCAATTGGTGTACCAGGCGAACTTGTGCAAAGGTCCCCCTAGCTACAGCTGTCAGATGTTGATCTAATTTCAGCTGTGAGTCTAGGAGGACACCCAAATTTCGAACCCGTTCTGAGGGGGACAATTTCTCCCCCCCAAGAGCCAAGGATGGACAATTGATATAGTCTTTAGGAGGCAATATCCACAGCCACTCGGTCTTGTCTGCGTTAAGTCTGAGCCTGTTGACTCCCATCCAGACCCTCAAAGCCTCAAGGCACCGGCACATCACATCCACTGCTTCACTGAATTGATGCGGGGTGGAGATATATAACTGGGTATCAATATCTAAGGGGCTGCCACAAAGAAGAGGGGGTCAATCTATTATCCAAAGCACCTGAAGACAGAACAAGAAGCAATGGATGGAAACTAATCAAGGAGAGAAGCAGTCTGGAACTAAGGAGAAATTTCCTAACAGTTACTTATCAGTAGAACGACTTGCCTTCAGAAGTTGTGGGTGCTTCATCACTGGAGACTTTTAAGAAGAGATTGGACAACCATTTGTCTGGAGTGGTATAAAGTCTCCTGCTGAACAGGAGATTGGACTAGAAGACCTCCAAAGTCCCTTACAACTTCCAACTGTTATTTTGTTATTCTAAACCCTGTTGAATTCATTATACATTAATGATGTCTTGTCTAGAGACCTGAACTAAGAGCCCATTTTGCAATAATATATAATATATAAAAATTAACAAGGGAAAAATCATGCCCAGAAAGATAGCGAAGGAAAAAACAGAACAACCAACTGGATCTTTATATGGGGCGATTTTGCTACTGTAATCTGGTGAAGTGTGGTAATGTATATTAAGTGTGTTCTGAATGTTACTGCTTACCAATACCATAGAGAAATGCATCTGTTCCGACAAGAGTTTTAAAAATAATGGAATGAACCCAGCCTCTAAGAGATAAAGGGAAGTTATTTTCATCTGTACTATAGCAGCTGTAACCACAATTTTGCTGAGTGGTTCAGTACTCCGTTATAAACCTCTTATCAGTGTATGAATGGATTCTAAAACCATTCCAAAAGAAGAAACAAGCTCTCAAAACATTTACCCATATTTCTTTTCTTGCTAATTTCATCTTGTACTATCTGCTTGGGGTATTCAAGTTTCCAAAGTTTAAGAAGTTCACTAATTCCATTGCAATAAGAGAAATAAGGAAATGAGGTATAATCTCAATTCAGGGAGGCAGTCAATGTAATGTGCCGATGCCTGGACAATGTTAGGACCTGGATGGGGAGGAACAGACTCAAACTCAACCCCGACAAGACTGAGTGGCTCTGGATATTGCCTCCTAAGGACCATGTCGACTGTCCCTCCTTGGTTCTTGAGGGAGGAAAATTAACTCCCTTGGAATGGGTTCGCAATTTGGGAGTCCTCCTAGATCCACAGCTGAAATTAGACCAACACCTTACAGTTGTGGCTAGGGGGGCTTTTGCACAGGTTCACCTGGTGCACCAATTGCAACCATACTTGGAGAAAGAGGCTCTATTCATGGTCACTCATGCCCTTGTCACCTCCCGATTGGACTACTGTAATGCACTCTACATGGGGCTATCCTTGAAGAGTATTCGGAGACTACAATTGGTGAAAAATGCGGATGCGCATGCTGTGGTGGGTGTGTCAAGATACACCCACATAACACCCATACTCCGCCAGTTGCATTGGCTGCCCATTGGTCTCCGGGTACAATTCAAGGTGTTGATCATCATCTTTAAAGCCCTACATGGCTTAGGGCCAGGTTACCTCCAGGACCGCATTCTACCTCATACTTCCTTTCGACCAGTTAGGTCCCACAGAGTGGGTCTCCTCCAGGTCCCGTCAGCCAAACAATGCTGACTAGCGGGGCCTAGGGGGAGGGCCTTCTCTGTGGGGGCCCCTGCTCTCTGGAACCAACTCCCCCCAGAGATCTGAATCATCCCCACCTTGCTGGCCTTCCGAAAAGCCATTAAGACATGGCTCTTCCTGCAGGCGGGGTTCTGAGACAATTTTACATCCGTGGTCTCCCCCATGTATGCATTGTGTTGTATGTCCTTTTTTAACTTTTTTAAAATTGTTTTTAAATGATTTTATTGTTTGGTGTTCTTTAAAATGCTGTACGCCGCCCTGAGTCCTTAGGGAGTAGGGCGGAATAGAAGAATTTCCAAATAAATAAATAAATAAAAATAATAAATAAATAAATAAATAAATAAATAATTCCTGACAAAGTGAATCTTAGTGCACAAAAGCTTATGCCACTATTTTGTGTCTTCCAATCAATCTTGACACCTGGCAACTGCCTGGAATAGTTTCTGCAGTTTTCCTGGCAATATTGTTTTTTTAAATGTGGTTTCCCATTGCCATTATCCTTGGACTGAGATAATGTCTCAAAGTCACTTAGCTGGCTTTGTGCCTAAAGTGGGGTGAAGAAAGGTGGGAAATAAAACTCATGATATCCCAGTATCCATCCTGGTGCCTTAACCAGAGCACTAAACTGGCTCTTTATACCATACGTTGCTAACGTAGGCAAACTATTTGAAGGAAGTACTTTGAAAGCCCACTGGCAGAATCAAAGCATTCATTTTCAAAACATTAAAGCTTCTGTATACTGAAGAGTAACTGAAATGTAATTACTGTATTTTTCGGAGTATAAGACGCACCTTAGTTTTTGGGGAGGAAAATAGGGGAAAACAATCTGCCTACCAGGTATTCATCTGGCTAGCGTCCTTAGTCTGGTCAGCTTCAGCACATTATTTTATCTCCTGGTTAGGACTTAAAAAAACCTTCTTCTGAGAGAGTAACAATGAAAGAGCATGCAAGCCAGTAAGAGCTGGGAAGATCGTTAGCACCTAGTTAGGGCTAGAAAAAAAACTTATTCAGAGCAAGTAGAGCAATGAAAAAAAAAATCTGCAAAGACTTAGGGCTGGAAAAACCTTCTTCTGAGAGAGTAACAATGAAAGAGCCTGCAAGCCAGTAAGAGCTGGGAAGATCGTTAGCACCTGGTTAGGGCTAGAAAAAAAACTTATTCAGAGCAAGTAGAGCAATGAAAAAAAACCCTTCAAAGACTTAGGGCTGGAAAAACATTCTTCTGAGAGAGTAACAATGAAAGAGCCTGCAAGCCGGTAAGAGCTGGGAAGATCGTTAGCACCTAGTTAGGGCTAGAAAAAAAACTTATTCAGAGCAAGTAGAGCAATGAAAAAAAACCCTGCAAAGACTTAGGGCTGGAAAAACATTCTTTGGAGAGAGTAACAATGAAAAAGCCTGCATGGTAAGAGCTGGGAAAATCTGTTAGCACCTAGTTAGGGCTGGGAAAAAAAAACTACATTCGAAGTATAAGACGCACCCAAATTTTCAGCCACTTTTAGGGAGGAAAAAGGTGCATCTTATACTCCGAAAAATACAGTATATATGCTATGATCAGACCTCCTATGCTTATCTTTTCCCATCATTTCCACTGTAGCCACAAGGAGATTAAAAGCTTTGCTTTCCACTGCAACATGGTGGTAACTCTAAATGTTAAAGATGAACAATGGTTTAGAGAAACAACTAACAAGCCCAGTGATCTATTGAAACACCAAATCATGAAGAGCTTGACTTTGATTCATATAATCATGAGTAGAATTATTGTTTGAACCCTGATGCTCAGTAAAGCTGACTAAGGAAGATGCAAGGCAGGCCTCCATGCAGGATGTACAACTCATTTCAGTTACATGTGATTAAATATCCTCTTGGATTTGAATGCCTCAACTGGAGTGTCAGACATAAGCCAGTTTGAAGTTGACACGTTTCAGCATGGCATAATTAAGGCTAACCACAGGTTATCCAGGTTTTGACATAGTAATAGAATGGAATAAAAATAACTGTATTTGCAATTGTATGGAAGGGTGATGAATGTAGATCTTATTTAAACATCTATCGACTTCATCTTATCTAGGGAACTAAAAAGCCTAGCAAGTTGACAGAGTTAGAAAAATTTGTCTTATTTCTTGACCTAAAAGAAATTGTCATCTTTGACCAATTTGAAATAATATATATGTAGACACTAATCCATTTCTCAAAACACAGGGAGTTAAAGTGCTGGACTAGGACTTTGGAGACTTGAGTCAAAACCAGCAATGGGTTGCTCCCGGTTTGGACCGGTTCTTAGAACCGGTAGTGCTGGTGGTGGGAGGCTCTGGCCACCCACCTGGGATGCTCCGCCCACCCGCCTGGAACACTCTGCCCACCCGCCTGGGATGCTCCGCCCACCTGCCTGGAATGCTTCTGCGCATGCGCAGAAGTGTTGCGCACGAGCGCGATCCGGTAGCAAAAATATTTACAACCCACCACTGGTTTAAACCCATTCTCTGCTCTTCTCTCATCAAAACTACAGGGTGGTCCTGGGAAAAATTCTACCTAGTAGTGTTATCTATGCAACCTCAAGCTCCTGGAGAAAAAGTGGGATATAAATCTATCTAATAAGCATTTGAGACAATAAACAGAGAGATAATTGTTCCCACCTCTTCACATTCTGCTATGCATTCCTAGTTATAATATATTCTATCAAGATATTCTTTTCTTTTTAGAAAGAATACATCTATATTCTCAACTTTTCCATCTCTAAATATATGTTTAGAGATTAAATCATACATTTCCCTTTTAGCGTCTGCCTACCCTGTGCACTCTGACAGACCCTGCTTGCTTTGAGTCTTGTCAATTATGCAATCCATCAAGAACAGGGGTGGGCAATTAATTTTCCCAAGGGGGCACATGAGAAACTGGGAGTGTAATGGAGGGTAAAACCAATAAGGCTGTGAAGGTACATAGGACTGCATATATATATAGCAGTCTCCTTCAAAATAAAAGCAATCCACATGGGCCAAACAGGGACAGCCAAAGGGATGTGGCCCAAGGGCGATAAAATACCCAGGTCTAATCAAGAAGGACCCAAGAGTTTGTCCCTTTAGAACGGCAATTCCTGGAGAATGATATGGCCCTCACCTTTCTTATCTTCAAGCAATTTTTATAAGGCCTTCCCCCTAGGGCTTATAAGGCTTTGGGTCAGGATGCCGGAGGAGGCCTCTTAGCTGGCAAATGATGAGGGCACAGACTATGTAGTCCCCTCAGATGTTACACCTTTAGAGTTCAGAGTCATTTGGAATTGGGCTACCTACCATAGGTTGGATAAAATAAATTTATTGTATTCATGTAGTTAAACTGTAAGGAAGCTCCAAATATCAAATTCTCAGAATGTCCTTCTGTTCATATGTCAATAATTAAAAATGTTGGTGTCACTATATTATTTTCTGTGCTATTAATCACAAATCTATTTTGCAATTATTTTAAATGTCTACATGAGAAAAACAGGATTCTGCCTAGATGCTTAATTATGGGCTCACCAGAAAATGCAGCAGAAATCACAGAACAGAAGGCTCAGCATCCAAAAATAGCCATTTTATTGGCACATTCATCCATAAATATGGTATCAGGCCAGTAGAATTATGGAAAAAAATGAAGAGATGTAACTTTTATAGTCTCATGGTCTGGGGTGGAAATTAAATGTTGAGTTGTTGGTTATGGTAAATTGCTACAGCACCTTGATTCCTTTATTTAAGCATACAAGTGATTTTGGCCCTATTTTTCAAAACTACTTACATAGGAAACAGAGTTCATTTTAATTGGCTGTTTCTGCAGAGCAAGACTGAGAAGCTTAAGACAAACATACACTACATGTAAATTGGCAGTGGCATTGTACTCTATGGTACCAACATAATTCAAGAAATAATATAAGCTTCAGTTACAGCTATGAAATCTCAGCTGCACAATTTTCAACAATCACAAGTTGTTAGCAAATAGGAGTGTTCCATCTCTCTTTGCTCCATCTAGTGTTTGTCTGGAGTTTTGCAGTTCAGAGAGCCCTACTTCAATGTAACAAAGTGGGATCTGTCAATCTTTTTGATATTCTCTGTTTTCTCTCAAAAAAAAAAAAATAGAGAGACTTGCATCTCATTAAAAGATGTAAGATTTTTGCAAAATTATCCAAGTTAAAAACACGCTCCTGGGGATGTCGTTTTCACACACATTGCTCATAAATGCGTTTCCATCTTATTCCCAAATTAATCTGCATTTTTTTAAAAAAAAAAACAGTGCATTTTGATAGTTTTCTCACTCTTTTCTGAACACATTTTGAGGGTTTTTTTTAAGATGTGAATTGCAACAGAAAATACAGTAAATTCAAAAATAAATGTATTATACTTTTCAACGTGCACATTAGTCCAGAAGGCACGGATCAGCTGCTATAGAAATTTCCAAAAACCAGTTCCTCAAGCATCCATCTTTGAGTTTCATCCCTCTTCTTTCATTATACAGTATTTTACCAGCATGGTGTATTAGATTTGAACAACCAAACTGTGCATTCTTCAAATTATACCTCCGCTATGAATTTATATAAAATGGCCATAGGCAATCCAAAAATAAATAAGAACAAAAAGCTCTATTCAGCTGCCTTTGCAGAGCAATAAAAGGTTCTAAGTTTCAGCTTTGTGTTTTGTTTTTTTAGAAAGGATTGTTCGGAACATATGGAATGCTCTGAACTCTCTAAAGTTTGTATAAATATCCCAAGAAAGAGATAGGCTCATCATTTAAAAGAATAATAGCTTCAAACAACTGCATTTATACACAAAGTCATTTACCATGTCATCTACACAAGTACTCTCTGTTTAATGATTGCAGCCTTGCAGAGAGGCCAATTCTGCTCGCTAATTCCTTTGAGCATAATTGCTCCACAGTCTTGACAGCAAGGCTCCATGCTTCATTTTGATGGAGGAAGAACAAGTGACATCAATTTTTTAAGGAAAAACAAGGCCAATAATGCAAATTCAAAGTTTTTTTTAAAAAAAATCAATGGAAAGTAACACCCCACAACTCTGGAAGGACGCAGCTTCCATACTGACAAACACACTCCTTATTTATAGTAGGGTCCCTTGGGTTATAAAGCAACCATTCCTGTTGCTTTAGTACCAGAAGATTTAAGCCAGCGTTTCTCAACCTCAGCAACTTTAACATTGTGGACTTCAACTTCCAAAATTCCTCAGCCAGCATGGCAGGGGATTCTGGAAACTGGACTCCACACCTCTTAAAATTATTGAGGTTGAGAAACACTGATTTAAAGGAGAATGGAGGCTGGCACCAAGGATTGGCTGCCTGGAAGCAAAACTATACATTTGCATATGCAAAATCTGCCCCTATTTGGGAGACAGGCATAAGCAGTCTATGCCCTAACGTCATTTCTTTTAGAGCTGAACATTTGGTCCAGCAATTAAAATCCTATCTTAATTGCATTGATGGATGGGCTCTGCTGCATTTTGGGATGAGAAGCTCCTTGTCTGCAAGTTTGTTCAAGCCCCCCCTCCCCTCCCCTCCCCTCCCCTCCCCTCCCCCTTCAGGACTTTTTAAGCTGATCTTTGACACTGCAGTTGAGTGGCCTCGCCTTGTTAAATAGAATTGGGACTAGTGCAAAGTTAAATAGGTTTCTTCCTTGTTTGCTTCCTTAATCAGCAGTGATTCAACTCCTCATTCTACACTTGAGACTTTTCAGTGCTATGTTTGGCTCAGCGGTTAAGCCTCTGAATTAGCTGCTTTGCTAAATGGGAACAGGCGGTGCACATTTCAATGGGAGGCTCTTTATGGTATGCTTGAATAATCGGCTCTTGAACTCCTTTTGGCGGAGCATCTGTCCTGCTTACGTTTGGAATTTGGCCTGGCACAGGGTAGGGTGGGAGGACTCAGTTTTGGTTTTTCAATTTGTGGTTCCAATCCCTTTTTCACATGAGCATTTAAGAATTGGGTGGCATAGGAGTAAAGTAAAAAAATGTAGACATTGTATGTTAAAATGTTGTTTCAGAAAACTTAGGTCGTTTTACTTGGCATGCAGGCCCAATGAACCACATCAGATTAGTGGAAAGGAAAAGAGAATTTTGACTTCCAAATAAAAAGGTTACCCAAAAGTAAGTTCCAAATGGGCACATCCTGGCTTCAAGTAGTCCCCTTTTATATAATTTGAACATCGTGCATTGCCATGAACCAATCCCGGAAGTACACATTGTTAGAAATCAATCAGTAAGAACAACATCATGCTTACATTTTCAGGAGTCATAGTAACAGAGTTCAGTTAAAGATTACAAGGTAGACAAAGATGTTTTACCTTATCAATAATATTCCTCCTTACTAAAAACCTTCCTAAGCCACTTGGTACCATGATCTTGCCCAGGGGTCTCCAAACTTCACAACATCAAGAGTTGTGGACTTCAACTCCCAGAATTCCTCACTGGGGAATTCTCGGAGTTGAAGTCCACAACTTTTAAAGTTGCCAAGTTTGGAAATCCCTAATCTAACCCATCAACTTAATGGTCAGGCATTCCTGAGCAGGAGACAGATGATCTGGCTCAAATTGGTGTCATTGCTGCTTAACAAAGCAGTTCAACTCCATACCATAGACACAATGCACTATCACCATTTATATGTGCTAAACAAGTAATAGTTCAATATATGAATAACAAATAGTTTATCAATACACAAAATCAGGTTAAGGTAATGGATTGGGCTATCTTATCACTAATAAACGTAGCTATCTGTTTATTATAGAGCCATGGTGGCGCAGTGGTTAGAATGTAGTATTGCAGGCTCCTTCTACCGATTGCCAGGAGTTCGATCTTGACTGCTTCAGGGTTGACTTAGCCTTTTATCCTTCCAAGATTGGTAAAATGAGGACCCAGATTGTTGAGGGCAATATGCTGATTCTGTAAACTGCTTAGAGAGCACTGTAAAGCACTATTGAGCGGTATATAAATCTAAGTGCTATTGCTATATTGGGGTCAGATTTAAATGGGCGTCTTCCTTAGTGACCACTTGCGGAGTCAGTCAAAATGTCAGTCTACTTCTTACATAAGACTGAGACTTATGAAGAGCTCAAGAGAACCTGAAATCCATGATTTTGGTTAGAGTTTGGATTCCAGAGTAGCTAACTAAAATATGGATGTTTATTTTTATATTTCCAGTGTATTTAACTCTGCTTCAGTGAATATATGCTAGGATTAAAAATGTGGAAATGAACACAATGCAATCTTCATGTCTATATAGGATTAGCTGACCCTAATTCCTGGGAGGGAATGAATGAAGTCAAAGTGCTTCCTGCTTGGCATTGTTTTGTTTTCCCCAACCCTTCAGCTGGAGACTGAGTGGGTATTTAATCTGTTTTGGAAGATGCTACTTCTGGAATTTTTAACACATACTTCTAAATTTAAAGTAATCATGTCACAGTAGATTGGGAATGCCATCCATAACCTTAGACTGTGAATCCAATTCCATTATTCATGCAGCAGATGTTGCAAAGGCTCCTGCTTGGACAGCAGCTAATTCACTCGTGGCATGCACAAGTCTGCAGAAGCCGAACGGGACTGTGTTCAGGGCAACCATTTTGTGCATCTGCTTCTGCTGCAGCTCACTTTGGTCTTTGGGCAGGGCCGGTTAGCACTATTACAACAGTGCAGATTTCTTCACAGCTACGCCAAACAACAAACTCTCTTGCTGGTATTTCATTCACTTTTATGCTGAAAATCCCCCCCAACTATCAGAATTCCAAGATTATTATTGTATTGTATTGTATTGTATTGTATTGTATTGTATTGTATTGTATTGTATTGTATTGTATTGTATTGTATTGTATTGTATTGTATTTTTTTATTTTTTTATTTTTTTTTATTTTTTTTATTTTTTTATTTTATTTTATTTTATTTGTTTGTTTGTCAAATATGTACAAGATAGTAGGTGTTTGTATAAACATAGCATAAGCAAAGAAGTACAGATAAATGAGGACAATAGGACAGTAAGACAAGGACGGTAGGCACAGTGGTGCCCTTATGCACGCCCCTTACAGACCTCTTAGGAATGGGGTGAGGTCGACTGTAGACAGTCTAAGGTTAAAGTTTTTGGGGTTTGGGAAAGAAACCACAGAGTCAGGTAGTCATTCCAGGCATTGATCACTCTGTTGCTGAAGTCGTATTTTCTGCAGTCGAGTTTGGAGCTGTTTACATTAAATTTGAATCTATTGTGTGCTCGTGTATTGTTGCAGTTGAAGCTGAAGTATTCATTGACAGGTAGGACATTGTGGTAGATGATTTTATGAACTATATTTAGGTCAGATCGAAGGCGACAAAGTTCTAAGCTGTCTAAGCCCAAAATTTCAAGTCTGGTGGAATAAGATATTCTGTTGTGAGCAGAGGAGTGGAGGACTTTTCTTGTGAAATATTTTTGGACTCTCTCGATTATATTGATGTCCGATATGCAGTGCGGGTTCCAGACAGGTGAGCTGTATTCAAGGATTAGTCTGGCAAATGTTTTGTATGCTCTGGTTAGCAGTGTAATATTGCCAGAGAAGAAGCTACGCAAGATTAGATTAATAACTCTTAGTGCCTTTTTGGCAATGTTGTTACAGTGGGCTCTGGCACTTAGGTCATTAGATATGAGTACTCCAAGGTCCTTGACAGAGTGAGGGTCATCTACAAGGTCGTGTCCTCTAAGTTTGTATTTTATGTTCTGATTCTTTTTTGCCAATGTGTAGGACAGAGCATTTATTGGTTGAGATTTGAAGTTGCCAGTTGTCTGACCATTCTGATACATGGTCAAGGTCTTTTTGCAACAATATTTTAAAAGGTCTTTAGAACAACGATCTTTTACTGCAGAATATGAAATTACTTACAGCAGTTAACACAACTCAAGAGTTGTTCTACTAATTATGTATAGAACCTTATGTACAGAACCTACTTAAGCCAAACGTTTATTTAATCCTGCTATGAATCTGGAATGATTTATTTTTCTCCATTTGACAACTACTGTACTTGCCTTTCCCAATTCCCTTTTTTCCCCATTTTAAACTGCAAAGGATTGCATTAAGCACACTTGCATAGCCTTATAAATTACAACGCATTAAAACAATGATAGTCCTATTTTTAACAATGCTTGCATACTGCAGACTTTCCAACCAGGAAACAAATGCACCTCTGCAAAGCACTCATTAAACTCATATGGATTGTTGAGGAGTTATAACAATATAGAAATCAGATTATTGTGCTGCTGATTGACTCCTGGTAATTGTCGACAAAAAGAAACGGGTCTGCCTAAGAGATACAATATAAATTTTATGGACCTAAATAGCAATAAAAGCCATTAAGCAACTGTACTAATAATTCATCTTGTTGTTGCAACACAGATTCTTGGACACTCTTATTGACTCTCTTAAAAGCTTTAAATGCAGTTTTCTATCTGAATTGGCTTTCATTTTTCGATAATGAGTCTGATTTCAAGTTATACCGTTTGTTCAAGGGACCATTGAGTAACTCTGTTAAGATTTCATCCTTGTTTGTTTTGAGAAAGAGAGCTTTGTTTTAGTGTGTTAGGTTACTGATCCAGTCTGCCTGTGTCTCCCAAATAATAGACTTGTGCAAAGGTCACCCAACATTACAGATTTTTTTAAAACTATGCAGACAAAGGACTCCTTAGCTGTTCTTCCCAGAAAACTTTCAGATATGAATCTAATAGAAAAAGTGGGCTGGATTAGAATGCCATCCGGATCAGATGAAAACTGAGCTAAAGTCAATTCATTAAAAGCATTGCAGATAACACACACACACAAAAAGAACTTATTAGTCATTTATGTAATTTACATCTGCCTTTCTATCAAGAAATAATGCTTAAGGCAGATAACAATAACTATTTTTCTTTTTTTTATAAAAAACATACATTTTAAACAAAGTATAATTATATAATTGCAATAAAACAAGCAGCATACACTGACCAAGGAGTGTTTGAATAAAAACATTTTGCCTGTTAACAGGAAAGATACCGTAAAGGAAAGTCATAGAAGAGAATATTTGTGACTCAGGGTTGAACTGTGGGGGTCCTTGGTGCTCTCTAAACTTGGTTGTTTCCTTGCAGAAGTTTCATTACCCAACTCGGTAACATCATCAGTACTAGAAGGAAATGCTAGTAGGGAGTGGGGTTCTAGCCCTACTTGAGTAATAAAACAAGTGCAAAATACCCACCAAGCTCAGAGAGCATCAAGGACCCCATAGCAAGGAAAGTGGGGTTTTTTATGATTTATTGAGCATCAATGTCTGAAAAAAGATATTACTCCAAAGTCAAGCAAAGTCAGAGGAGAAACTTTTCCTTAGGGGAGAAAAGAAAGAAACCTTCTGCAATATAAGTACTTCCAGGGACAACTATAAATCACTTGTGGTTCTTTGTCGAAACCTGTGCAATGAACACGGCAAGAAGCATGTTCTGTGTGCATATTTTCAGTCTACTGTGCATTTCAGTAACTAACAATTTCACACAAATTATTGAATACAACAGTCAGATGTGGAAATGTCCTCAATTGGAATGTAAAGATGGATGCTATGTCTTTTGAGAGCAGAAATATTTCTACTCTACTGTGCCATAATCCAGTATTTCCCAATTGAGGTGACATAAAGATAAAAGACTTAAAGGTTTAAAGAAATTCTATGAAGCAGCAGACATTAGCAATTGACTGCACCACAAATGATTTATTGTAAATTACTGATTATAACCCACTGAGAGTCGACTGATTATGGCAGGCTAAGTCAAACAAACAAACAAAACAAAACACACAAATAATACTGGGGAGGGTTGCTGGAGATATTGGGGGGTGGGGAAATTAACTTTCCTACCCTCCTTCCTACAAGAGATTTCCAATGAGTTCTTGCTTCCACAGACAGAAATGAGTCTGCCATTCATAGAGAACAACCAAGGATTTAAGGGAACATTTCATCTTGCAAATTGCCAGGCTTTTTACTCTGTTCAGCTTTCTTTTAATTAGGAACTTGACAAATATTTCCACAAACGTTGTGGAATTTAAAGCCAAACGTTCTGGGTGTTGTTAGTAACCTAAAACTAAAATAAACTGAAGTTATCTCTCGAAATTTGCTGAATCCTAGGACAACTTGGGCTGTTTAGCAATAAATCTGTACATCTGCAAGTCAAAGCAGGGTCATTCTGAGGCAACACCTCATTTAGATTTGTCTATAAAACATATAAGTAACCTAGAACTAAGGAGAAATTTCCTGACAGAACAATTAACCAGTGGAACGACTTGCCTTCAAAAGTTGTGTGTGCTCCATCACTGGAGGCTTTCAAGAAGATGGTCAGCCATTTGTCTGAAATTGTATAGGATCTGCTGCTTGAGCAGGAGATTGGACTAGAGGGGTCTCCAACCTTGACAACTTTAAGACTTGTGGACTTGAACTCCCAGAGTTCCTCAGCCAGCAAAGCTGGCTGAGGATCTCTGGAAGTTCAAGTCCACAAGTCTTAAAGTTCCCAAGGTTGGAGATCCCTGGGTCATGAGAAGACCTCCAAGGTCCCTTCCAAGTCTATTATACTATGTTCTATATTTATTTTCATTACTAAAGCACTTACCATATATACCACCAAATTCCAAACAACTCCAGGCATTGGTAAAGAGCAAAGCAAGACTTTTCTGGGATGGAGTGATGGACAAATTCTTTCAAAGGTAGCTCAGAATAGCTCGTCAGGGATTTTCCACACATAGTGTCTTGGAAAAAGATGTTGAATCTTAAATTGTAGCTTTCCCTCATTTCTTCCCTGATCTTCATGTTTCCATAGTGACCAATCTATTCTGAAGCGCTCGCTTGCCTTTATGGCATTTATGTTGTTTGCAAATAATATTGCCTCACCTGGAAGCCAGGAAAGACAACCAAAGGCAGCAGAGGCAATCCATTGATGGATCGTTGTCAAAAAGTCTGCATGTTATGTCCAGTGGCTGAGCTCAGTTCAAAGGTATATCAATTAATTCAGTTGACTTACTGTATATCCTATCTTTCCTTCAGCAGATGAAGGTATGAATATAGCATTCCCTCATCTATATTTTTGTCAACAATATCCTTGTGAAGTTGTTCCATATCACCCTGTGAGATTCCATGGATGGATGTAGATTTTGAACCCATGTCTCCATGGCCTTAGTGCAACACTTAAATCACTAGTCCTAGCTCCTTACCTTTAATCTTTTTAAACATATTTTTGTCAGGTACTCTCCTCCCTTAAGCCACCTTCAGATAAAAATATTTCATTTGGTGTGACTGAACCAGCCATTTTCCATAATACTTAATACAACTTTCATTTTTCAAAATATTTCATACGTTGGACTTGTTGATGAAATCTAGCGGTCACAGGTGGCCAGAGAAATTGAGACTTACAAGAATTCACAATGAAAATTTAAATCTTCAATTACCTCTCTTGGTAGAATTGACAAAACAGTAGAGCTGTACTGGGTTTGAAAAGGGATGGGTTTGAAAAGGGATGGGGAATTTGTAGCTTGTGTGGGCACACACTTCAGACCTCTCAATACCTCCTTACATCCATTGTGCTTTTCCCTGCCCCACTGCACAAATCTTTTAAACGTTTGCTGGCAAACACAAAATGAGCCTTCACCCCAAAACATATTCCCCCTTCTGAATTCGGATTATTATACAACTATATGAAATAGCATAGAATCGCACTACTAAGCACAGGTAACATTTGGACTATAGCAAAACTTTGCGAAAAATGTGATACAAGTTTCCATAAGCCATATATAGATTATGTTGAACAAATGTAATGTCTTAGGGTTGATTTAAAGCCAAGATATGAAAATGAAGAAAACAAGGAAACTTCATCAAAACCTTCAATTGCCACAATGTTGTCTTCTTAAAGCCCCCTGCTTCCTTCTTTGCTCCAATTACAATTTCTGTACTAATAGACTTTACGTCCAGTTTTAGAACTAATTCTGAGAAAATAAGCTTGAAAGAGGGTCAAAAATCCTTCCACCCACTTGAACCTTTTCCTCATACTAGTACATCTCTTTGCAAAGCAGGTTGTGCTTTAAAACACACATCTGTCTCTAGCACATTTAGTTGGGCAACAAGCAGACTCTTTGGAAAGAGATCAAGGAAAGGAGGGAAGAAAACCAAGAGAACCCCCCCCCCCAAAATAATGCGGTGGGGTAGGGAAGGAATTTAAGTATCAGTGTAAAAGTCCCTTTTTTTCCAGTGAAAACAGTTCTAGGACAAATCAGGTGAATAATAATGTCTGTCCATGTATCTCTCCTGCTCAGCTTTTCCTCATTATCTGACTATTCCAGAATATACATAAAGACAGAGGACGACAGTTTTATGATTGGGAAAACTTTGTGTCTATTTTTAGGGTCCCATACTATAAATAAAGAGAACAATGGAGGACAATTCTTGTGATTGAGAGAACTTTGTGTCTATTTTTAGGGCCAGAATTATCATAGCTCAATGACAGAGCATAGATATTGCATATTCAGGCAAAACAGAAAACCTCTGTTGAGATCATTGCGAACTTCTCCTCATCTATTATGATCCATGAAGGTGGGGAGATTAGTGGTCGTTAGATGCCTTTGTATATTTTTATGCATAAAACATGATTCTATTAGAGTCTTCCTTCATAGATATGCTGCTCACTATAATGTGTAATATGTTAAAAAAAAGGAGACCAAAGCACAGATCCATAAAAAGAATCTTAATTTGCCCATTTTTAACAGGGTTTTTCAAACTTGCAATCCTAAAATGTGTGGATTTCTAGAATTGCCCAGACAGCATTCTGGAAGTTGAAGTCTACACATCTTAAAAGTTGCCAAATTTGAAAAACACTAGTTGTGGTGCCCACATATGGGTACTGAATGTAAAAGAGTAAGTTGTTATATAAAGTTAAAATGTTGTTAAAAGGAACTGTTTAAACAAGTAAGTATAGAGCCAAATAGCTTTTAAATGTATGATAAGTAGAAAGGGGGAGGTGTTTATCCCAGTGCTCTAGAAAAGAGGGGGGATAGATTACATCATAAAGAGACAGCCAATCGGATCATAGATAGCAGGGCCAGGAACTATAAAAAGGCCTAGTTGGAAGGGCTGAGGTAAATGAAAAGAGCTCTGTCTGTGTGTGTAACTTCCATGAGGGAAGGTTTACTGTGAAGAGCTGAGAGCTCTTGGTTTTGTGGTAACTTCCAAGAGGGAAGGTTTAGTAAGAAGAGCTGAGAAAAGCTCTGTCTGAGTGTGAACTTCCAAGAGGGAAGGTTTAGTGAATCTCTGCCTGAGTTTAACTGTCCAAGAGGGAAGTTGTCAGGTGAAAAGATAGGCCCTAGGCAGTTCTGTGGGAAGCAGATGCCAGGGCCAGGGAACTTTATTGACTGATATATTGTGTTATTTGTAGATAGAGATAAACGGTGAAACATGCTCTTATCTATAGGCCTTAATTCAAAGAAGAACTGGGTTTTCTTACATTTAGTCAGGAGAGCTAGGAAAGTCTCTGAGGGAAAGAAAAGCAAAAAAAAAGAATTGAATAGCTGGTTGTGGCTGTAACAAATTCACTTGACAATTACTGAGAAGTTGTATTTAAATAAACTGTTTTCTTGTTTGTTCAAGAAACGTGTCAACGTCTTTCTATTTATCGCACAAAGCATTTCTTAAGCAATTCTGCAGAGCATAGAGATATTGAAAAAGTAAAAGCAAGCCTCTAAAGAGAGAGAGAAGTGACACAGAGGGTGGGACCCTTGGTCAGGGAGATATAGAAAAAGAAAATTAAATACAAATCACTACCAAGACATATAAAACAATAAACCTGACTGGAAGGGGACGGGTGGACCCTCGCACTGCTCTATCAGAACACCTAGCTCAGGGGTATCCAACCTTGGCAACTTTAAGACTTGTGGACTTCAGCTCCTAGAATTCCCCAGCCAGCTTTGCTAGCTGGGGAATTCTGCGAGTTGAAATCCGCAAGTCCTAAAGTTGCCAAGGTTGGACATTCCTGGTCTAGCTGAATGTATTTTCCCTGTGTTCAGCCTCCACAGTTCTTTCCCTCACTCTTACATGCTGAGTGGGTGTTAAATGTCTCCATTTTGCTTTTAATTATCTATATTTCTTCACTCCTGCTTAAGAAAATGATTGCAATCCATAACCTTTTTTATTTGGCCATCGTGTTTATCATAACAGTGGAACTAAAAATACAGTAACTAAGTTACATGGTATTATACCTCCTGGTGCCATCTGTTCAACAGTTTTGGATCACGCTTTTATGCAATGTTATTATATGGCTTTTCCAACTTTCAATTAAATTCATTTTGGCTTTTATCCAGCCTTAAATTTAAAAAAAAACCCAACTTTCCAGAAAACAGTAATGGCTGTTAGAACGATGGGACACAGCTGACTGTGAATCTTCATAATTACGAGTATAAAAGATAACATAATCTAAAATTAAACTCATAAAAAATGCAAAACAAAAGACTATATATGAAGTAGCAGGGCAGATAGGATCGATTCTGATGTTATCTCGGAAATCCTACTTATAAATTAGAAAAAGCTTTATGGAAAAAAGAAAATTTGCACTTCTATTCTATTCTATTCTATTCTATTCTATTCTATTCTATTCTATTCTATTCTATCCTATCCTATCCTATCCTATCCTATTCTATTCTTGTCTGATAGTTTTTTAATTCTGTTTCCTAGTTCTGGGACTACAGATTTGCTTTAATTTATAAACACACACACAAAAGTCAGGCCTCATAGGCCAATCTCAGTATGCTTTATTGTTTCCCCCCCCCCAGAGAAAATATTTCTGTACTTAGGAATGTTCAAAACCCCTGCACAAATGACTAAGGAAATGTTTAGAAGAAAATAGCAACTGATTTCACATTTCATCAACTTTATGTAATAAACTGTCTATGGTAAAGTGACCAGATTTTTTTTTGTTTTAGCGGGACGGGGGGGCGGGCCCGCCTGGGCGCCGCCATTTGTTTTGCCCTCTGCGCATGCGCAGAGGGCAAAACAGCAAACGTCGGTGTCCGGGGGGGGGAGGCGGGAGGGTGCTTGGATGCCTGGAGCTCGCGACAGGTAAGCTGCCGGCTGCCTCCTTTCCCCGTCTCCCGCCTCCCGTTCATTGCTTGCCAGCCCGGCCGAAGGGGAGGCAGGAGGTGAGGAAAGGCCTCCCGAAGGGGAGGCGGGCTCCTGAAGGGCTGCTGGCTCCCGAAGGGGAGGCGGAAGGCGAGAAAAGGCCTCCCGCCTCCCCTTCGGGAGCCGGCAGCCCTTCGGGAGCCCGCCTCCCCTTCGGGAGGCCTTTCCTCGCCTCCTGCCTCCCCTTTGGCCGGGCTGGCAAGCAACGAACGGGAGGCGGGAGACGGGGAAAGGAGGCAGCCGGCAGCTTACCTGTCATGAGCTGCAGGCATCCAAGCGCCGCGGTCTCCCGGTCGCCCACCCGGCCCCAGGGCAACGGCGGCAGCGAGGCGACGGGGGAAGGAAGGGGAGGGGGACGAGGAAGGGCTGTTTGAGCCGCCGGCTCCTCGTCCCTCACCCCTCACCCCGCATCCCAATAACAGCGGCACCTCCGAGGGCGGGGCTAGGGATGGGACGGGGGAAGGAGAGGAGGAGCAGCCCCCCTTCCCCCTCTCCCCAGCAGGCAGACGGCTCTCTGAAATTCCGCCCGACTTGCGGTACCTCTTTTGCTTCCCCTTATTAAGGTGACCAGACGTCCCACTGTTTCCGCATTCTTTTCAAAAAAGCGGGACTTTTTGAAAAGAATGCGGGACGCGGGACACACGCTTGAAAAGCGTGTCTGTCCCGCCAAAAGCGGGACGTCTGGTCACCTTAGTCTATGGGGCCTGACTTGTCTATGGGGCCTTCTCAGTGTATCTTTACTTTGCATAATGGAGATATAATAATAGAATACTGTAGTAACAATTTAATTCACGAAGAGAATAGGGAAGAACTGTTATTACTTCAAGTCGAACATAATTTTAAATATCCCCCCTATAGCATGCTTCTGTTTAAAGGGAGAAAACTGAATGCCAAAACTAGGCACATTGCTTAATCTCTTGTGTATTTATTTCTTTTCATTGAGACACATTGGAAATGGAGCAGCATACAGTAGTCTATTTTAGTACATAAAGGATTCAAACACCACCTTTGCCTGCGTGCTTGTACAGCATTTCCACCTCTTGAATTTTATATTATTAGTAAAGCAAGTCCCTAAAATGCTAGTGAATAGAAGAGCAATTTCTTATTTTAGGCCATAGATCAAAAGTAGAAGCCTGAATGTTGAGGTATGTAAGAGAAGTATTTCTCAGCACCATTTTAGATGAAATTGCAGCACTGATTCCCACACAGCTGGGCAAGTGTAGCAGATAAGAACTCAAAAATTTCCCCCTTTTTTAAACTCACTATCTTTTCCATGTGTACAAAACAGATAAACACAGCTGGGATTTTTTTACCTCCCCCTTTTATTTTATTTTATTGCTGCTGCTGCTGCTTTTTCTATATTTCCAAATGACATAAGTACCATAGTCAATAATCAAAAAATCTGATAGATATGCAAATGATTTTCTTAAATTATTAAATTTAAATTCTGAATTAGCCATTCTAGCTGATCATATAAAAAAAAAGAAATGTGTGCATTGTGTTAAAAAAAATCACTTCCTTCTGATGATGATAACATATTTTAAAAAGTTTGGATAGTGCACGAGGCAGCACTTGGAGAGAGTAGAATATAAGAAAAAGAACTGGAGAAGATAACAAAATATAAAAATCTGCAAATAGAAATAGAATGACTGTGGGAAAAGGAAACAAAGGTAGTACCAAAGTAATAGGGGCCTTGGGTGCAATCCCAAAACAACTGGAGCACCACTTGAACATAATTGGCATTGACAAATTCACCATCCATCAATTGCAAAAGGCAGCTTACTTGGAACAGCTTACATCCTATGACAATAACTGTAACACCACCAAACATCCACATCTGCCTATCCCAGTCCCTGGGGAGGATTCAAAAGGTGAATAAAAATGCCAAATCTAGTCTGAACCAGAGGTAGTATTCAACCGGTAGTAGTGACCTACAGGTGCCGCCCACCTGCCCCGGCGCTATGCCATCCTATTTACATTCACATTTTGGATTTCACATTTCACATTTCACAATTCACATTTTCAGTGCTGGGCGAACTGGTAAGTAAATTATGTGAATCCCACCTCTGGTCTGAAAATCTGGCTGACTGCATTGAACTAACAATAATACTATAACTACATATTCATATTCATTATGACATTTCATAATGAGATACCTCTGGGGAAAAAACCTTCTTTTTCCTAGTTTCAGGATAGTCTGCTCCTACATTTATTACCATGGTTTAATTAGACAGAATAACAGAGGTAGTTTTGTTCAAGATATGCTGACAATCACTAATGCTAAAATGCCAATAATCTATACACTAATGTTCTACTTAACATGGCTTCCATTAGAAAATGTTTTTATAGATATGATATTACTATCCCTATCCAAAATGAAGGCCCTATCCAAGACTATGGGCATGTCCTTCCCAAAGCCTTCATATTCAATCATATCAAGGTTGACTCCGCCTTCCATCCTTCTGAGGTCGGTAAAATGAGGACCCAGATTGTTGGGGGCAATATGCTGACTCTGTAAACCACTTAGAGAGGGCTGTAAAGCACTGTGAAGCGGTATATAAGTCTAAGTGCTATTGCTATTTAATCCTAATCATTGTCTACCTGCCTGAAAGTACTGTTGGCCAACTTGACCCTCTCTATAGGGAAAACCAGTAATGTGCAGGCTCATGAAACATTGGTTGCTGAATTTGCAGACATGTTTAGGCTTGTGGTGAGATTCAGAAAGCATCTCAATTCACAAGGCAGACAGCTGTACGCAAATCTTTACCAGAGAAGGTCCTCTGGAGCAGTCTTCATACAGCATCTGAGGCTGCCGGAAAACCGCCATTGTAGAATTAGTTAAAAACTGCAAAAAAATCTATAAAGTTCTGTAGTTATGTAGAAATAGAAGCTGACCAAAGCATCACATTTTATGGGAAGTATAGTAGCACAAATATACAGTAATTTTGAAAAAAGAAAGGGGACTACTGATGTAGAATTTGGCTTGCCTGGAAAGAGTGGAAATCCAGCCCACTGGTATGGTAATGTTTTATTATTGCCGGTAAGAATAAAGGAGAAAACCACTGAAGAAAATGTCCAAAGGAAGGGGCATTCTCTCTTCAGATTTCTTTCCAAGATGAGAAACACTGGAGAGGTGAAAATTTCTACTCTGAAATTAGTTCCTTTACATTCAGTGAGCCTTATTTATCAGCCCTTTAGCTTTAGATTAAATGTTATTCAACTAGAGAATTGAAGTGCTAAGAGAAAAAACGTTGTAAAAGCAGAAACAAGGGCAAACCATGACTGAATTTTTTTTAAAAAAAACCAATCTTATCTCACTGCCTCTTAATATCTTTTGGGACCTCTCTCTCTCTCTCTCTCTCTCTCTCTCTCTCTCTCTCTCTCTCTCTCTCTCTCTCTCTCTCTCTCTCTCTCTCTCTCTCTCTCTCTCTCTCTCTCATTTCTCCCTCCCTCCCTCCCTCCCTGTGTGTGTGTGTGTGTGTGTGTGTGTGTGTGTGTGTGCATAGTAAAAGTAAGCATTTAATAATGAGCCCTACAGAGAAAGAAGAATTAATCCTCACTCTTTTTTGCAGTTTGTTCTCCTTCTAGAGAGCTGATGGTTCATTGCTCCTTTGGGAAGGTTTGGGGATTGGGTTTGTCTAGTCTAGTGAAAAGAAGGAGTAGAGGTGACATGATACCAATGTTCCAATACTCGAAGGGCTGCCACAAAGGAGAGGGAGTCAACATATTTTCCAAAGCACCAGAAAGCAAGACAAGAAACCCTGGATGGAAACTAATCAAGGACAGAAGCAACCTAGAACTAAGGAGAAATTTCCTAACAGTGAGGACAATTAACCAGTGGAGTGCTCCAATGCTGGAGGTTTTTAAGAAGAGACTGGACACCACTTTTTCTGGAATGGTATATGATCTCCTGCTTGAGCAGCAGGTTGGACTAGAAGACCTCCAACGTCCCTTCCAACTTTGTTATTCCATTATTCCTAAATGGTCCATATCAGCCCTTCTAAGTAGAGAGTCTAAGAGAATGAAGCTGGGGCTGATGTGTTTAGGAAAAGCAGCTGCAGTCAGCTATCCATCCTCACTTCTCCAAGAGTGGCTGAGCTCATCCTTTCTCCCAAGGGCAGTAAAAGTTTACAGCCCAGAAACTTGAGAGGAGATTCATTCATTCATTCATTCATTCATTCATTCATTCATTCATTCATTCATTCATTCATTCATTCATTCATTCCCCCCACTCACAGTTTACTCACAATCATCCATAACAGTGTTCCAAATGTCTGCCTAACTGAGCCATTCCCTGGCAGTTTTAGGAATCTGCTGACATCCATAGGCAGCCTTGCTCATTCCAGGACCTTAATCTACAAAAGTGTAGATGCGTGGGAGAGAAGCGGACCAAAAACAACAACAACAACAACAACAACAACAACAACAACAACAACCAGAAACAGGAAGTGATGTCTGACAATCTACAACTCTCACAGGGCAAGCAAGAAAGTTATCAGTCAATTTTCAGGACCACAAGCTTCAGGTAAGCAGTCCATTGCGGTGTGGTCAGCAGCCCTCTTGTCCCACAGATACCATGGATTATCTCCCTTCCATTAAAGAACTTGGTCTTCATTGTGGGTTGCTATGGTTTTGTGCTTAAGCAATACTTTTGTTTGAGATCTTGAATGGCAAAGGCAAACCCATAACTTTATAGATTACTTTCCTACCTTCTGAATCATGTACACACTGTGAGGTGCTGAGGAGGAGAACAGAAATACAGTATCTTATGCAGCAATCACTGGTCAAAGATGAGCTAAGAAGAAAATCAATCTCTTTGGTATAAGAGGGAGAGAAGAGAAATACTGTAAAACTTTCTACTAGTCTACTCTATACTCAATAAAGTAGAGTTCTGGTATTTCTTTTGGTGTCCATTTCCTGACCTGATTTGCCTCAACAGAGTGACAGGTACAGAGCAATCTGTTTTCTTAACTTCTGGTTATTATTATCCACTCAACCTTCTACAATAGCCTGCACCTGGTACTGGATCTGCAAATTCCCAAACCACAGGTTGCTTATCAAGACCCTAGGTATGACAGGAGCACAAAAAATACTTTAAGTTCTATGATTTTGTTTGCAGTATCATTTAAACTATTAAATGGATTGAGTGCTCTCAATGTAATTGGAGTTCAATTACAAGAAAGTTAATGCTTTTAGCTCACGCCTATGTAATCACTTGGTGGAAATCTTTTAAGATGGTTAATTCTTTAATTTGGTATTCTTTTTTGACGATATGCAGAAAAGAAACCTACTGGTTTGTGTCTACAAGCTACTAAAAGGCATTTTTACTTATCAGTCTTGTTTTTTTCTTTTTCTTCTTTTCATTACATGCAGAACAGTTTGTAATGTTTGCAGACAATAGTTTAAATTCATGTCAATTTTCTTGTGTTACATATTTCTTTTTGTGGATAAAGAAAACATGACATCTAAAAGACCTACTTATATCCATGGAAAGTAACTAGAGTTTATCTGTTCTAGTGAAATTAACAGGTACTTAAAAAAGAATTTAACTCTTTCCTAGTTAAATTGCTGGACTCATTCTACACTGTTTTCAGAATAATTTGTATATTTTGTGTCTTCTCAGAAATCCATCTACAGTGGCCTTTTAAAATTTTATTTCAAATCAGTAGCTTTAAGGCATTTAAAGAATTTTTTTAAAATGGTAATGGTATTATGAATTGTATTTTCGGTATACAATACATTATTTCATGACATTCGTTTCTTTCTGATCAGCATGTTTCCCATACCTCCATCTCCTTTGCCTATAATTTTTAAATGTTTCTGCTGAGAAACATAAGCTCACCTCTTTATTTGACAAATAATCACTATTTCAGCAATTGTGTTGTGTAATGTTTGAGCCCTTGTGTCACGTTCCGGTGTCCCACATAAAAAAAATCAGCATACAGCAATATTTCTCAAAGGGTGGTCCACAGTCTCATGGGCCTGCAAAATCAAAATTATTTGCCAGCCTATGATGAAAACTAATATTAAAATCCCATCAAATTATCATAAGAAGTGATAGTGTCAGCAAATGCATCAATTTTAATTTTTTATATGATCAAAATATCAATAAATATAAATAAAAGTTGCAAATAAAAGTTCCTTTTGGGTCCTCCGTTATTTTTAAAAGTGGGAAGTGGGCCTGAGAGGAAAAACAAAAAGTTTAAATAAAATTGACACACAGTGTTTGGGTGACATTTTGTTTGGGTTACGTTTCTGACCAAACTATTTGTTCCATCTACTGTAATTTAAAAAGTCTAACTTCACAACCATTTCCTACCACAAGTCCTCGGCTTATGACCACAATTGAGCCCCCATTGCTAAGCAAGGCAATTGTTAAATGAGTTTTGCCCCATTTCAAGACCTGTTTTGCAACAGTTGTTAAATGAATCACTGCAGTTGTTAAATTAGTAACATGGTTATTAAGTGAATCTGGCTTCCCCATTGACTTTGCTTGTCAGAAGGTCACAAAAGGGGATCATATGACCCCAGGACACTGCAACCATCATAAATACATGCCAGTTGACAAGAGTCTAAATTCTTATCTGTTAAGATATTCATGAATTGGGAGAGCCAATGGTAACAAGGTCAGCCAATGAATAGGCATAGCAACTAAGTCAGCCAATGGGAGCTAACCACTTCTGAGTCTGTGCAGAGAATTGAAACTGGAAGCTTTAGCTTAAGGCTGGGTGTGGCTCCAGTCCACTCTGCTCTCTTGTCTCCACTCTGTACTCTCTGTGCTTGTCTGAACTCTGCTGAAATGAAACTAACTGTTCTCTGATATCTGTAACTACATTGAAGAAGAATTCTGCTAATGGTATTGTAAATAAAAATATATACCGTATTTTTCGGAGTATAAGACGCACCACAGTATAAGACGCACATTAGTTTTGGGGGAGGAAAACAAGGAAAAAAGGCCTCTGCCTCCCAGCAATTGCCAAACAGCAAACAGCAAACAGTACAGATGATATACACTGTCTGCTGTGTATTTCTGTGCATGTGTGCCTGACCCATAGAAATGACAAAGAATTGGAGAAATGTACATTATGGCAGTATATTAATCTCAGAAAGTTTTCTTAAATGTAATCACACTAACTCCTCCCAATTATTTAAATAGATCTACTCCAAACATGACTAAGTCAGGGTTTCTCAGCTGCCTTCTTTTAATACTAATGCTTAATGCTAATACTTAATACTAAAACAGGACATTTCAGATTATAATTTTACAGATCTTTAAAATTGATGTGGCTTTCTGGAAGTATTCTCTGCTATTTAAAAGAAGATACAATAGCACTGGGCCTCTTCAGAGCAAGCATTTATTTTAAAAAGCTTCTTCATTTTGTTAAGTTGTCTAGAACAATAATAAAGCAGTCTTAAAAAAATAAGTCTAATAATTTGAACACTCTACAAACATTTAACAAAATAACATATTAACAGAATATGTCTATACCTAGGATAGAACTCACAACCTCCTGATTGTGAGGCAAGAGCTCTATCTCTGAGCCATAGCAGCTATAGCTTGCCTCCTTGCAATTTCAGCAGTCTAATATTGCCAGCAGTTTATCTCCCAGCAATTTGTCACATTACAGCCACCGTAGTTAATTTCATTTTACCATGTGGCTTGCAAGCCTCCGTCAGCTGTAGGTCGGGAGGCAGTTTATCTCTTCTCATGCTCTTCTTGTGCTTTGCCCTGTTTGCTACAAAGAGGTAAATTGCTGGCAGGCAGAGGCCAAAGGGTGGGGGTGGCTGGGTGGGGCTACATTCGGTGTATAAGACGCACCCAAGTTTTCACCCTCTTTTTGAGGGTAAAAGGGTGTGTCTTATACTCCGAAAAATACAGTATATTATGTTTATAAAGAAGTTATTGAATCCAGCTGAATCAGTTATCTGTGTGAGCTTCTGGTTTTGATTTTGCAACAAACTTTAATATGATCACATGACTATGCTGTCATGTGAAAAATGGTCATAAGTCATATTTTCAGTGCCATTGTAACTTTGAATGGTCACTAAGCAAACAGTTTTAAGTCTAGTCAATCTGACTTGAGTGGTGTACCTAAAATACAGTTTTACTTTTTTTTGTCCGAAAAAGGCATTATAATGCCATGACGTTTAATCTGGAGAGAAGGTTTGAAATGGATAGAGATGCATCTATTGTTGGTCCTGACTGCATTTATTGAAGTACAACACTCTCCTCACCTAGCATCCCTTTAGGAAGTCATTTCCGTGAAATCTAGCACAGCATTGCGACTCAACATTCCAATATCAATTTACAGGGGACTATACCCAGGCCATTGCCAGGTAGCAACATCCAAGTGTAGGAGCTTCCCAATCATACAACTCTCTATTTTATTCTAAGAGAACAAAATCAAAAGCTTGCTTTTACAGCCACCATTTTAAAAAGCAACAACCAAACAGTCATTCACCTTTTTAAAAAGTCACTTAACTAAAACCACGATATGGAGCCGGAGTTGGAAGACTCTCCAGATGTTTCCTGCACACAGAGAGAAGCCCTTTGCATAAATAAAATTCCACAAAATTGATCAATACTGGATAGAGGGATGAGCACCAAGGACCCCTCATTTCAGCCCTGAGCAGCTAAAAATATTCTCCTTTATTGATACTGGATACGGAAGCCATTACTTTCTTAGGAAAAGGCAGGTGGACATGCCCACATTAGGAATAAAGTGTCTCTCACTTCCTGAAGGAGTTATCAGCTATTTCAAGAGAGCATTTGAAGATAAGCACAGCCAAATGTTCATGCTTATTCATTTTTTAAATATCACAATATTCTTTTGAGAAAATGTATAAGAGCTCAAATTACTGCAACTCCTAGAAATGGCCTGAACTGTGTATCTTTGTAGTTATTCATGAGGCAGAAGGCTCCTGCTGATGATCATTCTGTAAACATGGTTACTTGATGGAGTTTCTGTGTCATGCATATGTTATTTTAGTTATTTTAGGAGAATTAATGAGGGAGAGATGCCCTTTTTTTCAGCTATTGCAATAATGTGCTCATTTCCAGATCTTGTATTAGTGTGGCCAAAACTTAATTATTTGGGAATACAATTTATTCCCATTCTGCTTTCTGAGGAAGAAATTAAATGGGTATGTTTTCCCAGTAATTGATGCTCACAAAATTTGTGATATCCATATCCATATTATGAGGAAGAAAATTTAATAGCTCTTCCTGAGGCACTAATCCAGGTTTTCTCCACTGATCAATCCTCATAATATTTATATGTCATATATTGTCAGGTGCAAGAAACCAGATACATATATAAAAGGTTCAAGTTTATTACTTTATTGTGTTCTATCTATAATACAAGAATCTCCCCAGCTTGCTTGCCTTCTCTTGGGAACAAACAGATAAGATCCCATGGAACCTAGGCCAGAATCAATCCTAGGTCTTTTGTGGCTGCACAAGGATTGAAGGCTAATTGTCCACTTGATCCCTCCTCTTTGCCTGGCCGGCAGTTTCCCAGCAAATATATACAGAATCCTTAAGAAAGTATTTTAATCAATTTATATTCCAGGCCATGAAACAGTAAATTAATTTTCTAATTTCCTATCTCAACATGCCCATGAAACATAATCCAGAAGAAGTTGTCGCAGATAATTGGAGATATTGCACATCTAATACTTTTGTGAAAACCCACATAAATATAAGGCAAGCACTGAAGGAAATGAATATGTATTTGGGGAGGAAGAAAGAAGAGAGGACTATAAACATTTAAACAGTATATCTGGAGCAATAGTCTTGTGAGAATAAATGAGAATGAAATGTTGATAAAATCCTATGAGGTTTGTAGTAGAAACACAAAGAAAGCCATCGATTTAAACCAAGAGCAATTACTTTGGAATAAAAAATAATAAGGACAATTAGATATTAGCTGAGAAACCAAGTCCCTTTATAACAAGGCTCTTTGTAACAAAAATTCAATACTACAAAAATTTGTCATAGTTCTAGTCTTAATTATATGCCTATTAGTTTTTTATAACCCCTTTCCTATCTTACTACTACATTTCCTCTGTTCCCTACATTCATTAAAATGTGTGAATAATTCAGAGGGGTTTTCTCTCACCTAAATTTCCAGTATATGAGTTTTATCTGATTAAATTAATTTCAAAATATTATCATGGGGGGGAAATTGATGCCACCAATTGTGTCTGCCCACCAGGGAAATTTGAATCAATTCTAGCTACTGGAGATCAAACTCTTCCTCCCTAAAATTTTACCCTGAAGGTTCTCCCCAAATATTATATTCCAGAGGACTAGGAGAGCTGGAGGACTGGAAGAGAGGATAAGAACATCTAAAGGATATGCAGGTAGAGAGGAAAACAAGGGTTACTTTCCTTTGCTTATATATTAGCCCATTCATACAGTGTTGGCTTTTGGCCAGTTTATATCCTGCAATACCTATTCACTTTATTGTGTAACCATTTTCTAAAGCAGTTATTTATCTCTACAGATTATTACAGCCAGCTTTTGATGGAAGGAAATTTTACTTTAGCTTTGCAGGCCTAATGTCATTTAATAATTTAATGAAATACTTTGCACCAAAATTGTATTAGAAAATACGACTTTATTACAACTGTATTATTGTTCGTAATAAAAACTTCCATCATCTTCCTATTTTGTAAGTTTCCTGTAAGTTGGGTATATATTTTTTTCATGTTTCTTTTTATCTTCACTTCCAGACTTGGCAGCACCATTATTTGAAAATGTTTCACTTTTGTACATGTTGCATGATTTCTTAAAATTAATGCTTCGGTATAATTCCTCTGGAATCAGATTCTTTTTTTATGCAATGGTAGCAGGGGCGGGTTCCTAATTTTTTTACTACCACTCTGTGGGTGTGGCTTATTTTGTGGGTGTGGCTTGCCAGCCATGTGACCGGGTGGGCGTGGCTTCTCGGACTGCTGAAGGGAGGGGAACTGAGATAGGTCCTGCCATCCATTCCCCCTCCCCTCAGCAGCTCGAGAAGCCTCAAATGTGTGAAAATGCCTAGGATTATCACCGCACGTTCGTGGCTTCTTGGACTGCTGAAGGGAGGGGAATGGAGATAGCTCCTGCCGCCCATTCTTTCAGCGTCTCACGTGCTCCCTCAGCCATCCTCCCCTGCTTGGACTCACTCTGGGGTAGGAAGGCAGCACATGCACAGTGCCGGAAGCTCGGCTTCTGGGCATGCACAGAAGAAAATGTAAAAAAATAAATTAATTTTTTTTTTAAAAAATGGTGGCGCCCAGGCACCAGCAACCGACCGCACTGGTACTGTGACGTCACCAGTGGGCCGCTACCAGTGCTATAGAGTGGACCACACTGGTAGGAACCCACCACTGAATGGTAGCCCCTTTATTCTCCTGAAGCTGATCCTTCTCATATTTCCTGTTGACAGCTGTGAAATCCTTTTACAGAATCTATATTGATTTCCTCTTAGAAGGATGGGTTCTTGAGGGTTCTTGAGGGAAAACAGCTGCCATCACTTTAGTGACTTCCCCCCCCCCCCGCGCTACTCTACTTTGTATCTATAAGGTAGATTTTGATGCAACCCTATCAACCATTAAATGTTATGGAACAGATAGGCAGCTCCATTTCTTCTTGAAGCTGATCTCTGAAGTGTCAAAAATTACACTTTGTTTGGTGGAAAAATATTTAATCGGAACCCAAGTCTAGATTCCAGGATAATTCATGGATCAAATTTCGGCAGAGAGGTTTGGATGCTACAGGACTAAATATTAGTGCTTGCTTGATTTGGATTGGTATGCCACCTTGCTCAGTGAGCATAGTTTTCAGATGATACTTACATATTCTCAGTGTACAATTCAGAGAAATGATTATAAAAAGGCCTACATTCAGAGATACACATTGCTCAAAATGTGTATCAATGAAAGAGAATACAATATATTGTTTATTGAAAAACATTTCCCAAAAATATCTGTATTAGGGAAAATAGACATGCCCCAATATTGAATTTAATAAGGCTTATTTCCAAACTGGGAGCCAATTTGGTGTAGTGGTTAAGGCACCAATCTAGAAAATGGGAGAACCTGAGTTTCAGTCCTATTGCGGGTATAAAACCTGCTGGATGACCTTGCGTCACTCACTTTCTCTCATGAAAGAGGCAATGGCGAATCACCTCAGAAAAACATTGCCAAGAAAACTGCAGGGACTTCTGCAGGCAGTCTCCAAGAATTCAACATGACAGAGTAGAAGCCAATAAATAAATAAAAATCCGGGTAACTTGGAAATGTCCATTTCCTTAAATGACCATTTTGCTACCACTGAGTGCTACTTTAGGATTAGCTACAACAGACCAAGAATAGGTTAAATCTAATCCCATTATGCAAAATGTGACATTCATAAATGAGCTCTACCTATGTTTCCCTGCTGCAGGGCAGAAAGTAAATGAAATGTTTTATATGCTTGAATAACAGCACCTGATAGATACCGCCCCCATGATTATTTAGGAAGAGTCTTAATAGTCAAATTATTTCTCCTCGCATAAACAACTCTGTCTATACTGTAACACAGCCCAACAATGGTAAGCCTGCAGAAAGTCAAAAAAGTACAAATCCATATGGATGATTCCTTAAATGAATGTACCTTTCATTTGTTACCTCTCGTGCCAGAAATTCCCCAAATCTGGATCGTCAGTTATCATGCAAGCCCACACATAAGCTGTTCTGTAAAGAAACAACCTGTTTCAAAGCTGGTATTTTGAGAGCAGACTCTTTTGCTATCTTAATATGTTTCTCCTGACTTCCTTTATTTTAATATTTAAAAGTTATTTTTACTTGTTTTTCTTTCAGTTTGGTTTCTAATCAGTAAGGCTTGAAATTCTAATCTTATGGATGAAATCTTACTTTCTATCCTTAAGTACACTTTTAATTTTTTCTTTTTTCTTTTACCAATTCTGCTTACATAGTCTTAGCTAGAGTACCATATCTGGGCTTCAAAAAGCTGGATAATCATTAAGGGTAGTGTTGTAAGGAATATCCTTCTGGGTTCAGTTCCAAGTGGGGAAAAAGACACTGGATTCATGGAAGTTGCTTGGAAAGAAGGTTTAATATGGTGGACAGGAGCACATGGCATAGGCCCCTGTACAGAAAAGGTAGATTACATGCTTCCAGATGTGGGTGAAGAGGAAAAAAGGGAAGAGAGATGCTGAGTCCCTTGGTTTTATACTCTCTCTTGGGCCCCTCCGTAACTGTTTCCTGTTCCTGTATAGAAATGTATCCCATTGGCTGTCAGACCCCCCCAGGGGCATGCTGGGGCAACTCTTGTGGGCTGTCCTAAGTCCCAGGCTGATGTAATCTTCCCAGGTCCCATGTGGTGTAATGAAAGAGCTTTGGGCAATTCCTAATATGGTTATTTGTTATGTAGAAAACTGTTGCTGGGCCCAGTCCTTAATGGCCCATTGACAAAGTGGGGGGTTCTAAGAGGAGTCTTTTGTCTGCTTAAAAGCATGTTTCCAGGGATATTCTACAGAATATTCTGCCTTTTAATATTTCCTATGATATTCCATTTTTCTAGGAGAGGGGTGGGTGCTAACTTCCTACAATAGCAAAAAGGGTCAATGGTTATCTTGATATCTGCACCTCAGATACTATAACCCCAAGATTAGGAGCAGCAAGTTGGTTTCTCTTTTGTTGAGTAGGCAATACTTTAACTAATGGTAACCTAAAGCTTAAAAGGAAACAAAATAACCAAAACACTTCCTCAGCAGCAATCAACACCCAGATAAGCCAAGATTAATACCAACATTAATACAATAACAATCAAGAAGCAAACAATACCCCAATCAAGGAACTGTCAACTCAAATAAGCCAACAGTTAAACAACAGCCTAATCAAGGAACCAAAAGAAGACTCCCACCAGAACTGACAGGACAAACCACTAGTATATAAAAAGAGAGCAAACCCCACTCCCTCCCAGCACTGATGATGTTACCTAGTTAGGTAATGAAATGTCTGCAAAAAAAGCAACTAAGTTCAGAGAGCACCAAGGAATCCACAATACTTTAACAGCCAGATGTTAAAAATAGGGGTTTTCCCTGTAGAATCAGGATTGTTTACATTTTTAACAATTTCAACATGTGACTGCTTCCAAAGACAATTCTTCTATTTTTTTCCCCATGATTCCTGTAAACTCACAGAAAGTACAAAGTTACTTCACCCCAGCTGCAAATAATACAGCAACACAGCTGCAGTATCGAGGGAGAACTGCCTTGCAAAAATTAATATTAAAAAAGCAGGCAGCACAAAGGCATACAGCAAATACACCCTACATGTTTTGCAGCCCAGATATGATAGTCCTGTTGTAAAAGTTTATAATGATTTTAAAACTTGAGAAAGGATGTTTATCCTCTGTTCTCAGAATGAGTCAAGATGTGGTCCTTTGGGGGCTGGGAAGATCTACCTCTTTGCCCAGGCATTGGGCTATGACAGAAGTGAACCGTACAATATACATTAGATTTGTGAGATGTTGTGAGGCTATAGAGCAGCAGTTCTCAACCTGGGGGCCGCGACCCCTTTGGAGGTCAAACGACCCTTTCACAGGGGTCGGGAGACTTCACCCGGATGCTGCCATTTGGGTTCTTTTACCCTCTGCGCATGAGCAGAATGCTTTGCGCTTGTGCAGAGGGTAAAATAACCTAAATGGCAGCGGTGGGGTGGTTACGGTGGCAGGCGCGGCAGCGTGGTGGGTCATGGTGGGGTTGTGGGGCAGGTCACGGGTCGCGGCATTAGGAAGGTTGAGAACCACTGCTATAGAGGGTTCAGTTGGCCACATTTATTCTGTTTTTTATTGGATGCCCAATGTGAGCTGCCTAGGATTATCATATATAAGATGGTCAGCCATGTAAGTTTTTTAAGCAACTAAATAAATAAATGAACTTCTTATTCATTCCCTCAAATAACTATCTCCTGATAGTCATCCATACGGGCAAATATGGCATACGTACAAAGATAAATTGTAGGTTCAGACATTTAATCTGTTAAATCCTCGGACTTACGATGACATCAAAATACCCAAACCGGCTGTAGGTCGAAGCCTAATTGGCTAAGACGCGAGCAGCTGGCTAGCGGGAAATTGGGGCATCCTGATTGGTTGCCAGTTTGGCAGCTCAACTATAAAAGGAGCTGTCAAACGCCAAGTTGCTGTTCTGTTCACTCGTGTTGCCTGTGGTGCTGAAGTTAGAAATAAAGCGTTTCTGTTCAGAATTTCGTCTTGCCTCCATTCCTGTCACCCCGGTAACCTCCTATCTAACACTGGCGACAAAGGAGTGGGACTTCTGACAAGAACGGCTGGCCAAAAGCTGGAGAGAGCTTAATTGTGTAGTGCAGCCCTCACAGTGAAGTGTCTCTGAGCTGAATCACCTCAGAGCTGGTCACTAGCCGGAGTGACGAGAGGTCGTTGGGCGCCTACCACTCAAATCTGTCCTTCTCAGGATGGTCGCTTTACCGGATTTCTCTCCCTTCGAGCCTGCTACAGAAACGTGGGATGACCATCTCACATGCTTCGAGTGTGTTCTTCACGACAACGACTTTGTGCAGCTCTCCAGCACCAGGAAGCTTGGCTATTTTCTCAGCTCTTGCAGGAGAGAAATGTTTGCCATGCCGCAAGCTTTGACAGCTCCTCAACCTGTCTATGAGGTGCTGTCTATTGGGAGACACTCCTGGAGAAGCTTCACAACCATTACGCTCCAACACCATCCCGCATCGCTCGACGGCATGCCTTCTGAGGTTTTCATTGCATTTCTACAGCACTAGGCATTTAGAAAATTTAAGAACAGTAAAGCCTTTTATTTTTCAAATTGTTACATAATTCAGCAAAAAATCCAAAAAACCCAAAAACCTCTGACATAGCAACCAAGTTTTTTAAAATTATATTTGTGCTATTTATGCATTAGATTAAATAAGTCGTAGCATATTTTAATTGCCTCATGCTTTAGTCTCTCTAAATATATGGGAAACAAATTTAATTTTCCTGTTATTTTTAAATATTGTTGACACTTGTGACAAAATTAACGAAGGAGGATTTTATAAGTATTTCAGTAGATACTCATTTTATACATCTGCAACAAGCATGTTGCAGGTGGAAGTTCTACTAAAAGTGTTTTTATTCTCTTGAATAGTCCATAATTAAGAGTTTTGTTTTGGATAAGTGACCAGGAAGAGTCCTGGACCAAATCACAGACTATACTTAATGTGGTGCTATGTTGTGAGGTTAAGAAGGACCTGTTAACCTCACAGACTGTCCTTGTCCAATACAGTGACCATTTGCCACTGCTTTTGGGGTACGATGCCTCTCCCTATGGGGTAGGAGCAGTGCTTAGCCACATCTTGCCCAACAGATCTGAGGCCCCCATAGCATATTACTCCAGAACCCTGTCTCAAACCGAACACAACTACGGCCAACTAGCTAGGGAGGCACTTGCGTGTGTGGCTGGAGTAACTCGCTTCCATGATTACCTCTATGGTCGCTACTTTCAATTAGTGACCAACCATAAGCCTCTCCTAGGCTTATTCGCTTACTTTGTTGGTCCACAAAGCCCCCAGATGCTCTCTCCCCGCATGTCTTGGTGGTCAGAGTTCTTAGCTGGGTACAACTATCAACTTCAATATAGGCCTGGCAAGCTATTAGGGCATGCCGCTGCCCTAAGCCGCTGTCCATTGCCCAAAACCATATTGAACCCAGCTCCTGCTACCTCTGTTCTTCTCGTTGAAGAACTACTAAGCCCATTTCTGCTAGACAGATAGCTTCCCTCATGAACACTGACCCTATTTTGCCCCAAGTCCTGGATTGGGCACGCAGGGGGTGGCCCCAAGGGCCTGTCTCTTCCCCATTGCAACCCTTCGTGGCTAGGCAACATGAGATCCTCTGGAAGGCCGAAAATCAGCTGACCAGTGCACACATGCGTGCTGGAGCTGACATAGGGCAACACCTTGCGTGACCTCATATATGACTCCACGTGCCACCTGTGGCACACGTGCTATAGGTTCGCCATCACGGTTCTAACAGGTTCTGGAGAACCGGTAGCGGAAATTTTGAGTAGTTCGGAGAACCGGCAAATACCACCTCTGGCTGGCCTCAGAGTGGGGTAGGAATGGAGATTTTGCAGTAGCCTTCCCCTGCCATGCCCACCAAGCCACGCCCACCAAGCCACACCACACCCACCAAGCCACGCCCACAGAACCGGTAGTAAAAAAATTGGATTTTGCCACTGGTATTCTGCATTCTCTAACATTGGTGATCCTGTTCATGGCTGTGGAGTATTCTAGTTACATGAAATTTAATTTAAGCCACACTAAATATCTGGAGTCTTTAGCTGGCTGAGGAATTCTGGGAGTTGAAGTCCACAAATCGTAAAGTTGCCAAGGTTGGAGACCCCTGCTATGATGAGATCAGGGTTAGGTGATTGAAGTCTATCCTTTTGATTTATGCATGTGAAGGGAGAGATACAAATGCCCTAAAGTAGTTTGGCAGCACATTAAGTATAGTCTATGATTTGGTCCAGGACTCTTCCTGGTCACTTATCCAAACACAAAACTCTTAATTATGGACTATTCAAGAGAATAAAAACACTTTTAGTAGAACTTCCACCTGCAACATGCTTGTTGCAGATGTATAAAATGAGTATCTACTGAAATACTTATAAAAATCCTCCTCCGTTAATTTTGTCACAAGTGTCAACAATATTTAAAAATAACAGGAAAATTAAATTTGTTTCCCATATATTTAGAGAGACTAAAGCATGAGGCAATTAAAATATGCTACGACTTAATTAATCTAATGCATAAATAGCACAAATATAATTTTAAAAAACTTGGTTGCTATGTCAGAGGTTTTGATTTTTTGTTTTTTGCTGAATTATGTAACAATTTGAAAATTAAAAGGCTATACTGTTCTTAAATTTTCTAAATGCCTAGTGCTGTAGAGATGCAACGAAAACCTCAGATTTTCTGCTTAAATCTCTAAGTTAAGGAATTTAGTACAATCTGAAAATGATGTGCTGGAAACAAATCCGAGCTGCAAAAATTAGAATGCAGCAAACAGATAAGAGAAGTCAAATTCCGACATAGAATAATTATCTAAGTAGCCTTATAGTAAACTAAATCCACAACTTCAATAATTTGTTTGTATTTTTTGTATTTGTATTTGTTTATTTGTCAAGCATATATGATTATAAGCAAAGTATAAACAGTAAAACATGATTGAATATATATGTACAAGCAAGAATAAGAGTAAAAGAGGTATGAATATATGGGTACATTAGGACAGGAACGGTAGGCACGATTGTGCGCTTATGCACACCTCTTACCGACCTCTTAGGAATGGGGTGAGGTCGATAGTAGATAATCCGAGGTTGAAGTTTTTGGGGTTAGGGGAAGAAACTACTGAGTCAGGTAAAGTGTTCCAGGCATTAACCACTCTGTTATTGAAGTCGAATTTTTTGCAATCAAGTTTGGAGCGGTTTACATTAAGTTTGTTTCTACTGTGAGCTCGTGTATTATTCCGGTTGAAGTCAAGTAGTTGTTAACAGGTAGGACATTGTGGCAGATAATTTTGTGAGCTACACTTAGGTCAGATCGAAGGCGGCGTAGTTTTAAATTTTCAAGTCCCAAAATTTCAAGTCTGGTTTCGTAAGGTATTCTGTTGTGAACAGAGGAATGTAATACTCTTCTTGTGAAGTATCTCTGGACATTGTCAATTGTGCTAATGTCTGATATGTAGTGTGGGTTCCAGACAGATGAGCTGTAATCAAGGATCGGTCTAGCAAAATTTAGCCGGAAGATGTACAAAACTCTAAGCTGTTTAAACTTTCTGCACACAGATGCTAAACAGATAAGAGTGAATTCTACTCTGCATGAATGGCGTCATGATCAAACATTTTTTAATATTTTTCTGTATACTGTACTACATAGAATCTATATAAAAGTGCTGCCTTTGCCATTTTTTTCATTACAGGACATACTGAACAACGGTGGGTTGCTCCCGGTTCGGCCCGGTTCTAAGAACCGGTAGTAAAAGGTTTTAGAACCCACTATTGATACTGAATTACAGCACTGAGCACACACTTGTGTTTAAGGTGTGCTGCTTCTTCAAACAACATGTGACCACCAGAGATGGGTTCCTGCCGGTGCGGTTAATAGCTGTTGTTCGGCGCAGAGCCAAAGACTCTGCTGCCGTTCGCGGCATGGGGGCTTTCCCTGGGCGCTGCCACCGCCCGCATGGACGCCGCCGTTTGCGTTCTTTTGCCCTCTGCGCATGCAGAATGCTTTGTGCATGCGCAGAGGGCAAAATAACGCAAACGGTGGCATCCATGCGGGCGGCAGCAGCGCCCGGGGAAAGCTCCCGTGCCACGAACAGCAGCAGCGTCTTCGGCTCTGCGCCGAACAACAGCTATTAACTGCACCGGCAAAAACAGGCAGGAACCCACCTCTGGTGACCGCTCATAAATTCTGTTTGCTTCCCATCTTCAAAATTCCTTACCTGCATAAGTTAATGTTCATATGAAGAGGGGATTAGGTTTTTTTTCTTTCAAAAAGCACACAAAACACCATACATTCATCTTCTTTTGGGTAGGTATACATAGCTACACGGCAAACACTAAGTCAACCATTAGAGGACAGCAAAAACATATAGCAACCTTGCTGCCATCTAGTGTTCATCCAGAAATTTCCACACACCCCCCATGTAGGATGCCTACTTTGAAAACTGGAAAGTTCTGAATCTTCAGCAAAATAAAATGTCATATTGCAATTCTGTTTATTTAATCATGCCTTTCATTCAGGTACTCAAGACAGTATGCATAACATTCACCTCTTGTTATTTTTTCCCTAGAACTATCCTGTGAGGGACGTTAAGCTGAGAGAAATGACCAACTTGGTTATTTAAATGAGTATTTCCTTCCTGAAAAATCAGCAGCTATGAGTCTGTCTGGCAAGGTCTTTGAGTCAAACTGGAGGAAGCAGATCCAGGGAGGAATGTTAATGAGAGACTGGGAGGCTCAAGGTCTCTTTTTATAAATGACTCCTTCTTTATTTTAAGGCAGCCATAATGAAAAGAGCAGTCACTTCCAGGTAGGTTACCTTCCATGAACAAACAGCCCTAGTATAAGCACAGTGGCAGGATGTATTGGATTTGCTTTAAAATGAACATCATTTAATTATGCCTACGACTTTCAGTTTGCGGTATTAATCCTTAAGGAGAAATAACAGGCACCGTGTGCTTAGACAGACTCTTGGGAGATGCTGCTCTGTCTTCCACCAAGCTTAAAAGGACTGCATTATGTCATATTAGGATGCAAGTTTTGTGACACCTTAATGCCATTGTACTTGCACCTGTTATAAATAATAATCAACTTGTCAGATCAATTCAAAGAGGGTAAAATTATGCTGTATTAATCTGTACACTTTAAGGTATCAGTTTAAGAACTGTGTGTTGAGTGGTCTGTGTCTCGGGGTGCATGTCTGCAAAGCTCCTGTCCTTTCCCCCTACCCCACCCCACCCCATCCTCTGGTAGCCCCTTTTACAGATGGTAAAATTGATTGATTTTTTTTTTTTTGCTGAGATCTAAGCCTTCCTGGAATGTTCAGAAGATGGCACAATGATGAAGATGATGATCATCATCTTCATCTTGCAAAACCTACAGACTACAAAAAGATTAAAAACTAACCACTATTTAAATATTTATGCTATATTTTAAATATTTAATATTAAATCTTGGAAATTTTTGCTTATATCTATTTAAGTTATTTCTTCTGTTATTTTTAATCAGTCTCTGAATTCTTTTCCTAAAAACTTTATTCCAAATGTTTGAATCTGCCTTGCTATATATGTGTCCATATGTAGAGGAGCCATTTCTGCTGAAATTTGTTAAAATTTCTTTTATATATTATCGATTTTGCTATTGCTGCGTATTCACCTTGTATTGTTGGCAGAGTTTCACTTTTTCAATCTTGTTCCTGGTTCATTCGTGCCGCTGTCAGCATATATTTTGACAAGTTGTGATCCTCTTAATTTGCATTTTCTGGAATTATTCACAATGAAAGTTTCACTTTGAATTTTATTTTTAAAATAAAAAAACATTTTATTTTTAACATTAAAACATTTAACATTTTCTTAATATTATGATCTATTTCTGTCCAATACTTTTGAGATTTTTGCATGACCACCACATGTGATAAAATGTTCCTCTGCAGTATAGCATTCCCAACATTTTTTATTTGTCCATTTTATTCACAGACTTACTTTATCTGTAAAACATTTTATACCAATTTCCCCTCAGATTATTGTTTGGAGCAAAATTTATTTTTTTTCTCAGATGTTTTCACTTAGATTTTTCCAGAAATAGTCCACTATGATTATTTCTTTGAATTTTTGCATCCACTTTATCATGTGATTTTTAATTTATTTTGTCATATTTATCATTTGTAAATGCATCCCACATGGACTATTTCACAATCATTAAGTTGAGCATGTAATATGGAAGAATAATTACTAGAATTTAAGCTATGGTGTAAATACCTAGAAAAAGTCTGTATCTTAGTTCCATCATTTATTAGTAACCCATTCATTGGTCATATAGGTGCTTAGAGAAGAAGTTTGAAAAAGCATTGAGGAAAAAAATAATAAAAATAAAATTTCAATGTAATATTAAAAGGAGATGATATATAATCAATGCCACTGTCTAAAGCTAAAAAGTTGAGGGACAATATACCGGTATATCATTTTTATTTTACAGATTTAGGTTTATTATTAGAGTTGGAAGGGACCTTGTAGGTCATCTAGTCCAACCCCCTGCTCAAGTAGGAGTTCCTACACCATTTGAGACAGATGGCAGTCCAGTCTCTCTTTGAAGGTTGCAAGTGTTAGGGCTCTGTGATCTGTGACTTTCAACCATTTCTTTAGTGACAGTTCAAAGTTACAACAGCACTGAAAAAAGTGACTTATGACCATTTTTCACAACTATTTCAGCATCTCCCATGGTCACATGATCAAAATTCAGACGCTTGGCAACTGGCTCCTATTTATGACGGTTGCAGTGTCCCGGGTTCATGTAATCACCTTTTGCAACAAGCAAAATCAACGGGAAAGCCAAATTCACTTAACAACCATGTTACAAACCCTACACCTGCAGTAATTCACTTAACAACTGTGGCAAGAAAGGTTGTAAAATAGGACAAAACTCACATAACTGTCTTGCTTAGCAACGTAATTTTTGGGCTTTGTTGTGGTCATAAGTCAAGAACTACCTGTAGTACATTGTAATGTACTCATATAAGTCAGGTTGACCTCTGTATGGTTTGATCAACACATTCGTAAGAAGAGCTATTATCAGTCACATCAGTCAACTGATAATATATCACTGTTTTAATTTAGATTTGAGTTTCTAGCGTGGACAATACCAATATCTACCACACGAGGGCACATTGAAACAACTTATCATGGAAAAGTAGATGCAAGACTAGCTATGGGGACCTTTGTTACTTCCAAAGCAGCCAGTGGGTTCTTGCTTATAATAATAAAAGAAGATAATAACAGAAACAAAGAGATGAGAGAAGCAAATTGCTATTGGAAAAATTATCCTTGAAAAGAGTGAAACGTTTGTCTCCGACCTCAACAAGAAAAAACAATTGCAAGGACAAATAGTTGTACTCATAGAGAGTTCAGTGAATCTTGTTTCATTAATTATTTGTAGCCTTGGATTGGTTTTGAGGTAAAGATTCTTGTTTGAGTGTGTTAATTAAACTTTAATGTAGTCTGGTCACATTCCTGTGAAGATCTATTCATATATTAGACTATAAAGTTCAGAAGCACTGTCCTCCACAAGGATTTTACACCAGTTTGAAACAGCTCCATACCTCTGGATCGGCTGCATCTACAAGTAGCATCAATCCACTTCTAGCTTAGTGGCCATATATTTGAAACTGTTATAACATTAACATTATTACATTTAATAAAATTTACATTATTTACTGTAGTTAATAAACTCATTATAAAACTAATTTCTAACTCACTAACAAATCAGATAATGAAGTGCCCTCAAATTCCAGAATGCAGCACTTTGTTTTTAATTAATAAAGTTTTTAAAATGCCGCCTTCTGGAACTTAAGAGCCCTTGATTATCCGATTTGCACAACCGGGGCTTCTGGGCTTCTGATTCTAGCAAATCTTTGGACAAAAGAAAGGCTTTGATGCCTTTTCAGCATTTTCCCATTGGAACCACTAGGCTTGATTTCCACACAACCAGGCAAGCACACTGAGAAGGCATGAGGGGAGGGAGCGCAACAGTGGCGGGTCGCTGCCGATTCGGACCGGTTCGCCTGAACTGGTGGCAGAAATTTGCCCCCGCTCACTGAACAAGCAGCGATGGCCAGCTGGCCACGCCCCGACCCGGTCCTCCGGTCGCCGCTCCCTGAAAGCGGCTGGCAAAAAACCCTCTGCGCATGCGCAAAGGCTTCTGCGCATGTGCAGAGGGTCGTTTTCCCCGATGTGACGCGCACTTCCACACGATGTGAACTTGTAGGGAAGGTAAGTGGAACCCACCCCTGGAGTGCAAGCCATTTATTTTATGTCCTCTTTGTAGGAATGAATCTTTGTTAAACATTGCAGCAGCCCAGAGAAGGATGGTGGGTTTGGCTTCCTGCTTTCTCCATTTTGATCGTCCTGAAGAAAATCTCTATGGTCGCCAGGAGTTCAAAACAACTTGACGTATAACCAATTTTTTTGTATTTTGAGGCTGGTAGGTTTGAAGGCAATCCAAGATCATCTTCAAACTGCTTTTGAGGCTCTGATATGTAGAAGTAGAAGGAGCATGGACATGCTCTTTTGTTTGAGGTAGCCATAAACTAAGTTTAGTAGTATTTTCTCATAGCAAATAGAACCTGATCAAGGAGAGATTCAACCTAAACATAAGGAGAAATTTTCTGACAGTTAGAACAATCAACTAATGGTTGGTTGCCTTCAGAAGCTTGCCTTCAGAAATTGTGGGAGCTTCATCACTGGAAGCTTTCAAGAAGAGACTGGACTGCCATTTGTCAGAAATGGTGTAGGGCAGGGTTGGCAAACTCACGTCATCACGGCGGCGTCACATGACGTATCAGGACTTCCCCCCCTTCGCTAAACCGGGTGGAGGTGGGACCAGCACATGACGCAACCAGCCTGTGGGCCGCAAGTTTGACATCCATGGTGTAGAGCAGGGGTGAAATTCTCCCGGTTCGCCCGGGCCAGTCCTTTGGCGTATAGCCGATGGAACTGGCGGCGGTCACGGCGCGGAGCTTCTCCCGCCCACTTTCCCGGCCCTGCTGAACGCCGCCATTCGGGTTATTTTTCCCTCTGTGCATGCGCGCACATGCACAGAGGGAAAAATAATCCAAATGGCGGTGTTCAGCCAGGCTGGGAAAGCAGGCGGGAGAAGCTCCGCGCCGCGACCGCCGCCAGTTCCATCGGCTATATGCCGAAGGACTGGCCCGGGCAAACTGGGAGGATTTCACCCCTGGTGTAGAGTCTCCTGCTTGGACGGGGGGGGGGGATTGGATTAGATGACCTACAAGGTCACTTCCAACTCTGTTATTCTGTTATTATTCTGATACTAAATAAGCTAACTGTTGCAACTTACCTCTCTTCATGCATTATTATAGGGGGGGGTTCATATTGGGGGTTGTTGATAATATTAGTAACAGATCCTCCCCCCCCCTCCCCGGTTCATCTTACTGCCTCACTTCCCATCTTTCAGTTAGGGTTGAGTATTTGTATATATTTTTTTAGGATTTTATTTGTATTGTGTATAGGTTTTGCAGTTTTACCCTTTTAACATGGTAAGCCACCAAGAGTTACCTTGTGTTAAGATGGCGGCCAATATATTTAATAAATAAAAATAAAATAAATTGCTAACTTCTGGTTCTAATTTCATAAAAGGCTACTCCCAAATTGTTCTGCTTATCTAGGGATGGTTGAACATTTCTTTGGTTTGCATTTTAATCCAAAGTTAGTTGTTAGAGGTGAACGAACACCACATCTACCAAGAGAGCATTCACATACCAGATGCATGATAATTCCATCCAGCAAGCAGTATATTCCTGATGATGAACTGAGAAACAGCAAATATTTATTTCCTCAATCTCCTTGCTGGCTTCTTTATTTCAATTTTGGCTAGCCAGAATGTAAAAAAAAATTCATGTTTTGATTTGAGAATGCTAGCAGCTGCTCTGACAACCACTCCAAACAGACTACTTGATTGATCATAGAGAACAAGAGCACTTGCTAAGATCCACAGGGCCAGAGTGGCAGTTTTAAGAGCTACTCTAGCATCCACTCTGAGAAGGCTCCGTTGTTCAACTCGAGCACCTGTGGAAGCCTGCAAAACAAGCTCTCAAGGACCACATTCAGCCTACAAAGTGCACCTTGCCACTCCATATTGTTTTAGCATTCAGTTCTATATTGAATGCATGCCATTTTAAAAATTTCAGAGGCACTTCCCGGTTTAAAAGGCACATACAATGCTCACAAAAAAAGGAAAACCATTTCCAAACCACCCCCTCCCCTCCAAGGACGTTAGGTGAAGATATGTTCCAACTTTTTTATCCTCACAAAAATGAAAATCAAACGCCTATTCATTTGCATGCAGGCTTTTTTAAAGAATGGGAAATGGAGAGGGACAAGCTTAAGGCTGGAGAATTCAGAAAGTGGGGAAATAGGATTTTCTGCATTTTGCACATCCCCTCCTTTAAGCCTCCTTCCGTACACTTCAGCATGGCTAGAAAGTGAGGTGTGCCTCTGTGCTATATATCCACATCCACAAATGCTTCTGCAAAGAGAGAGAGAGAGATACGGAATTAAAAGTCTTTTCTCCATCTGAGCAGAAACTAGCTTCTCCCAGGAAGCACAGAGCCTAACCGCCAATAAGTCTCAGGATTGCATCAGGCAACTATCAAGACTGGAGACAGAACAGCAGGCTGCCATATCAAGCCTAATTCATCTCTGCAAAGTTAGAGCCAAAGGGCAAAGGAAAAGGCTGCCGGTGGCTTTCCCCACAGCAGTCTCACACTGAACTCCATCATTAACCGCTTTGCTACTGACTCCATTAAGTCCGTTCCCCTGGAGCAATGGCTACACTGTGGGGTTGGCCTGTTTGGGGAAGTCCATTTTCAGCTTTGTTCGGTGCTGTTTGGTTTGCAACTTTAGAGCATCGCAATCCACCGAAGATGAAATCTGCCAAAAGTGTCTTTTTTTTTGGTCGCTGCTCTCAAAATAAAAGTTATTGCACTAGTTGACAGAGTTCATTTTTCTGTAGACCCCAGAGGCTGTTCTCACAAACAAGCAGCTCTGCTCCTTTACTCAGAGCAGTTAAAAGTTGCCACAGGAAACACAATGATTGCCAGTGATGTTACAGGCAACCCTCATTTAACAATAATAATTGGCACCGGAATCTCTATCGCTGAGCAATGTGGTTGGAAAGTGAGATGTCAGGTGACTATTCCCATTGCTGTCATTAAGTGAGCATCACACATCGTTAAGCAAGAGCCTCCTCATAACTTCTTCCAATAGGTAAAGTCAATGGGGAAGCCAGCAGGATGTCACAAGTGTGTGTGTGTGTGTGTGTGTGTGTGTGTGTGTGTGTGTGTGTGTGTGTGTGTGTGTGTGTGTAAAGTCAATGGGGAAGCCAGCAGGATGTCACAAGTGTGTGTGTGTGTGTGTGTGTGTGGGTGGGTGGGTGTGGGTGTGTGGGTGTGGGTGTGGGTGTGTGTGGGTGTGTATTTCAGTTTGTTACAATGAATTTGGAACTGTATGTTGCCACTGATCAAAACTGTATTCAGATATTAATGTGCAGGTTCATTACTAGAAATATCTAAAAAAAGATAACAAGTTATTTAAAATCTCTAATAAACAAAGGGCTTCGCAATCAAGGTGGCCATTATCGCTTGCATATTTATTCAGATGTAACCCTTGTTTTGTTTGGTATTCTTTTGAAAACGTTTTTAGGATTTCAGTCTTAATTATTTTATTGCTACATTGATATTTAATTTAAATTTACAAAGCAAAACATAAATTAACTACCAGTATGTAGAAAAACAATAAAAATAAAATAGTGCAATCACAGGAATGCTCTCTGGAAAACCACTCCTTCTAATGTCAACAAGGAGAAGGTTAGCCATGGGAAAATTGTTCCAGAGCCACTCTCCCTGCTATTAAGAAGTAACAATATTTAGTTTTGGCTACCCTCATCTTCTGGGAGTGTGCAATCATGACGAGTTTATCCCTTATTGGCTTAATAGGTGGGGCTGATATTGCTTAGAGAAGGCGGTTACCTAGCTGCAAGTCATAAAAAGCTGTATAGGTTAAAAACAGAACCTTAACCCTGACTGGGACTAAATTAGCAGCTATTGGAAGTCCTGTAATATCACAGTTGGCTGCTCATGTCGGATGCCAATTAATCCATGTGCTGCTGCATCATGGAGCAGTTGTTCCTTCTAAGAAGTCTTGAAGGCTGCCTTCATTGCTTGTGTAAAGAACATTGCAGGAATATCTGGATGAGGATGTTTGAGTTACTATAGCCATAGGCTCCTGCATCATCTAATTAGAACAAAAGTTCAGTAGACCTCAAATCGCAAAACTGAAATGTATTTATTAATTCAATTTATGGGGCACGGTGGTTTAGAGGTTAAAGACCTCTAAGCCACCGCGCTTAGAGCTGGAAATTTGTCAGCTGGATAGTTGACAGCCAAGGTTCGAAATCCAAGTGCCACGTAATGGAGTGAGCTCACATTCCTTCCCCAGCTCCTGCCCACCTAGCAGTTCAAAAGCATGAAAAATGCGAGTAGCTAAATAGGTACCACTTCAGTGAAAAGGTAGTTCTCTGCACTTCGGCATATAGTCATGCTGGCCACATGACCACAGAAAGGGTCTTTGGACAATGCTGGCTCCCTTGGCAAAGAAACGGAGATAAGCACTGTCCCATAGAGTCAGCCAGAACTGGGCAAGGGAAACCTTTACCTTTTAATTAAATTAATACTGGTGCTGTTGTGGCCAGGTTGAGTCCAGGGCAATTAGCAGCCGATCCCGAGGATTCGGAGGTAGTGAGGGTGCAGTACAGAAGGCACCAGAGACGGAGAGTGAAGAAGACGTGGAGTCAGAGGCTGGCGAACAATTAGAACCTGATGCATCTCCTGAGATTAGTGACTCAGGAGAAGAGGAGGAGGCTCTTCTGGATGCCAGAGCACGCAGGTTCTCAAAGAGACATGAGTGGCTAATCTGGAGGAGGCTTCCTCGTGAGTAGTAATGCAGGTCTTGACCACGCCCTGAGAGTATTTAAGGGTCTGTCACGAGGGGCTTCGTTGCAGAGAACAACCCCGTTCTATGGTTTCAGCATTTTGGTTCTTGTATCTGCATCTTGGATTATTAACAGTTAACATTTTGCCTGTGATTAATGAGAGCTTGGACTTCCGCCAAAACCTCCACAAGGTGAGATAAGATGCCTTAATTGCTCTTTCAAGCTCCAGCCAAATACTGGAAAGACTTTGTGAATGAATGATATTTTTTTCAACAAACTCAACTCTGGCTAAGAATTTATTTGCAGTAAAACAATATTATTTCCAATTCATTCTTGTGCATCTTATTTTGGGGGCATACCCGTGGGGACAGAACAGGTGCCCATTTCACCAAAGGTGACTTTGGATCCTGCACATAACTGAAAGACCATTTGGGAAAGATCCAGGGTCTGCTCCTTCTGTATTTTGGGGGTTCTGGCCAAAGAAACACATTACAATCGTAACTGGGGAACTCTAGAAGCACACAGAATGTGGACTGCTGGTCACATTCTCTTTGACCATGATTGTAAAGTCCAGTTGATTGTAAAGCCTATAGAGCTATGTTCAGCAATAATCAGCACAATGTGGTAGAGAGGCATCTCATCTGGAGTGGTGGCATATTCATGGTTAAAATCTGTCTTGCAGGACTTCAACTCTAAAGTGTAAGGTATTTGTGTGAAAGAGTACCAGATGTGAGCAGAGGAAATTGAGAGAAAGGGTAAGGGGCAATTCAATTTTGGCTGAAAGGAACTGATTGCTGACTGAAATAAGATTTTTCAAGCTAAGAAGTTCACACTTTTTTTCTCAGTGCTGCAGTGACTTTCCTTTGCTGAGAAGCAAGTATGTGGATCTGTTCCAGATGTCTAGTGAAGAGTCATTAAAACCAGTCCTGCATGAGAATTCATTCAATCTCAAAGTGACAGGAGCGCAGAATAAGTTGCAAGCTTCCTCACAGTTAGATTGAGAGTTACACCACATCCCCACCTTATCTTGATGTCATGACACATTGGGGGCTCCAGAGTTAAAGCTTGCGGTATAAATGTTATTAGGTATATAGCTACATTTGATCATATGTTCCTGGATATTAAATGAGCTAATATCAAATAATATTCAGTCAACCTTGGAGTAGGTGCTTTTCTAGGGGACTTTCTAGGTTTAAATTTAGCAATTGGCAAATCAGTGCACTAAATTGGCTTCCTTTGAAAGGTCTACATTGGCAGCATTAATTGGTTTTAAACCCTACAGCAGGGGTGTCCAACCTTGGCAATGTTAAGATCTGTGGACTTCAACTCAGGCTGACTGGGGAATTCTGGGAGTTGAAGTTCACAGGTCATAATGTTGCCAAGGTTAGATGCCCTCGCATTACAGCCTCCTGTTGATAAATGTTTACCTTCTCCCTTTCTGCATAGTATTCATAGTTTCAGAACTTATGGCATGGTCTAGAACCGTGGTGGCGAACCTATGGCACGCGTGCCAGAGGTGGCACGCGGAGCCATAGAAGTCGGCACGCGAGGGTTCCCACCGGCAAACCGGAAGTGCGAAAAAACGCACTTCCGGTTTGCCGGTGTGCTGTTTTTTGCACTCCGGAGGGTTCAGGGAAGCTCCCTGAAGCTCCGGAATGCAAAAAACTACAAAACGGACAAACCGGAAGTGAACTTTTCCGCACTTCCGGTTTGTCCGTTTTGTAGTTTTTTGCATTCCGGAGCTTCAGGGAGCTTCCCTGAACCCTCCGGAGTGCAAAAAACAGCATACCGGCAAACCGGAAGTGCGTTTTTTCACACTTCCGGTTTGCTGGTTTCGTCGTTCCAGGCTCCGGTAAGCCTTTGTGCGGGGGGAGGTGTGTGTGCGCATGCGCAGGGGGCAGCATGGGGGGGTGTTGTGCGCATAGGTATTAATGCCAGCATTATTGACTGCATAATGTATATTCTCTCTCTCTATCTCTCTCTTTCTCTCTCTCTCTCTCTCTCTCTCTCTCTCTCTCTCTCTCTCTCTCTCTCATAACAGACTAGAAATTGGAAGATAGTGAGTTCAAGTCCTGCCTTAGACATGAAAGCTGGCTGGGTGACTTTGGGCTAGTCACTCTCTCTCAGCCCAACCCACCACATGGAGCTGTTATTTTGTGGAAAAGAGGAGGAGGAGGAAGGTGTGTCAGATTTGGTCGCCACCTTATCTTATTTGTAAAAATAATGAAGGAGGGATAAATAAATAAATAAATAAATAGCAATAGCAATAGCACTTAGACTTATATACCGCTTCATAGTGCTTTACAGCCCTCTCTAAGCAGTTTACAGAGTTCAGCATATTGCCCCCAACAATCTGGGTCCTCATTTTACCGACCTCAGAAGGATGGAAGGCTGAGTCAACCTTGAGCCGGTGAGATTTGAACAGCTGAACTGCTGAACTAGTAGTAGCCTGCAGTGCTGCATTTAACCACTGTGCCACCAAATAAATAAATAAATGAATGAATGAATGAATGAATGAATGAATGAATAAATAAATAAATAAATAAATAAATAAATGAATGAATGAATGAATAAATAATAAATAAATAAATAAATATAAATAAATAAATAAAAAGTCAGTCAGACAGACAGACAGACAGACAGACAGACAGACAGACAGACAGACAGACAGACAATTGGGTATGAACTATTCATTGCCTGATAAATATTTATGCAGCCTGTATTCCTGTCAAATCTGGATGCAGAAATTAAGTCATTCCACTTCAGCTAGCCAACGTGGATCATTACCTGAGTCACTTTTGCAAATTCAGTTATTCATACACATCAAACAGACAAATTCAAACCTGCCAGCAGATATCATCCACCTCCTCTCTCTCTCTCTCTCTCTCTCTCTCTCTCTCTCTCTCTCTCTCTCTCTCTCTCTCTCTCTCTGTGTGTGTGTGTGTGTGTGTGTGTGTGTATAAAAATGTTAATTTTTTCATGCAGATCACACAAGGAGTCCGCCTCACATACTTTGCATTAGAGAATGCTTAACTGAAAGGCAATATATGTCTCTGTAGGTAGATAAAAAGAAGTATGCTGTAAAAGCTGCTTCAGGGATAATAATAGTAGCAGCAGCAAGACAAAGGGATTCTGCCACCTTCTGGAGATTAGCAGCAGTGAAGATGAATTTTACCCCCTCTTCAGCTGAGTGACACAAGGCACACTTTATGCCAGAGAAACACCATCCCTTCTGATTCAAACAGCAGGCTGATCACCTTCTCCTATAGACCTGTGTCAGTTTGGAGGTACTTACATTAATTACTTTATCCAGAGAGGTTGGGAAGCACCATAAGATACTGTATCTCTATTCTCACAGCAATCATCAAGAAAAATGTTTATCAGGAGGTACCGGGTTTGGCTTCATTTTTTATTTATACTTTTATATATAACTCAGATTTGAAATCTAATGGAAGATGATTTGTGATCTGGCTATCCTGATTCCACCTTGGAGAAGGGCAAGAAAGACAAATGAAACAATTATCATCCCATCAGATATTCACCTCCTAACAGCAAGATCCATGCAAAGTGTTTGCATTGAAAGTAGTTTGAATAAAGGGACTCAGATAATGGTAAACAAGCAAGCTTTAGGGCTTGCCACTTCAAACTGGGCTTAATGCCACATTTCTGGTGGAAAAATATACCACATTTATCATGTCTGTTGGGGAATAGCCTCTATGTCTTTGATAAATTGCCATCGGGTTTCCTCGATTGACAAATTACACGTCAGTGCTAGCGTGAGAATAAGAAGCAACACAACAGCATCCTTCGCAACAGTTATACTCAATGCAAGGCAAAGATGCTACTTAATTTTTATATCAATGCTATAGAAGGGCTACAGTGGCACTATTTAACTAAACAGATGCCATGGATATTCTATAATCTGCCCCAGGTATATTAAGGAGGGTATTCAAACTATTTTATTAGCAACATTTGCTGCCAATTAATAAAACCAAGATCATGGCCTTTGCAGAAAACCTAACCTGTTAGGCATAGGATAGCAATAGACTTATATACCGCTTCATAGTGCTTTACAGCCCTCTCTAAGTGGTTTACAGAATTCAGCATATTGCCCCCAACAATCTGGATCCTCATTTTACCGACCTCGGAGGGATGGAAGGCTGAGTCAACCTTGAGCCTGGTGAGATTTGAACAGCTGAACTGCTGAACTAGCAATCAGCTGAAGGTCGCAGTGCTGCTTTTAACCACTGCGCCACCTCGGCTCCTAGGATTGAACAAGTGGCATGATTATTCAGAGGTGGTTCTCCACAGGAAATTATAATGTTGGTCACACTTAATCTGGAATAACCTGGACTGGATAGGGCCCACTAAGTGTCAAACTTGCGGCCGGTGGACCAGATGCATCACGCACTGACCATGCCCACCTCCGTTTTACGAAGGGGAAAAAGTTGGGATACATCATGTGATGACAAACAATGCGAGTTTGACACCCCTGCACGAAGGAATCATGGATGGGTTACAAAAAATGTTAAACAAATCAGCATAATATATAACATATTATTCTTATTCCTGGCAGTGAAGAACTTAGCCAAGATTAGTGTTGGGAAATATGCTTCATCGATGTTGGTCCTCAAGAATGAATCTTTTGCCACAAGGCACAATTTTCTGATTTCACACTGCAGGAATTTTCAAAATACTATCCTCCCCAGTTGTTCTCTTCTTTAGATTATAATAATGGATAAGACTCTATGAGAATAATTTCTATGATTGAAGCACTTGAGAATGCTAGGATGGCAAAAGCAAATAAGAGATAGAGGATGGAGTAGTGAGGTAAGATGACTCTGCCTGATTCTTGAAAGAATTTCCCAGATCAATTCTTATGACAACATTAGAAAAGCAAAAAGTTTTATTTTTAAGGAGATGAGGTCATGGTTATTGTCAGTTTGGGAGCTTTTTTTAAAATAAAAATTTATTGCTTTAATAATAATGACAGGGGAAAAAACACAAAGGGAACAAAGCACAAAAATACATGTGTTATTAAAAATGTATAACAAGTGCTTAACATGACTGAAAAACATAAAACAGAAAAAAGTTTTTTAAAAAAGTAAAGTATAATTATGTTGTTTCAATAGTTACAATTCTACATGCATTCATCTAATGCTTACAGGTATATAAATATCATGATGTAAGTTTTGGAGCTTTGGAAGTTGTAATCTGAGTGAGGATGAATGGATACAAAGAGTAAGGAAGCTCATGTCCAGAGAGTAGGTGTGGGTGAGGAAGAATATGATGGGTTCGTATTATGGGTCTGTCCAACATGCAGTAAGCTTAGATTTTGATCTATTCTTCTCCGTGGATGATTTAATGAGAGGAGGTTTGGATGTGCAATGACGCTCATTTGTCATCACCAATGGTTACATTATACAACTTTTCTATAATTATCTTTATGATCTATTTGTATTCCAGGACTGTGAAGCTAAGGGCTAAATTTACCTTCCTGTAAATTGCTTGCTACAAAAAGTGTGAGAGAAAACTACATTTGTATACACACACACACACACACACACAACAACAACAACAACAACAACCTACAACTAGTTGGGTTTTTCTTGTTAATGTGAAAAACAGAATGACTACGGGCACATAAAAGAGCAGAAAGAGTGGGAGCAAATTCCAACTTCCTGCTGGCTTCCCCATTGATTTTGCTTGTGAGATGCTGCCAGGAAGCATCAGAAATCACAATCATGTGACAACTACTGATTGTGACAGCGCTGTGGCAGCACAAGTTTGCTAATACAATCTTTTTGACATATATGTATCTTCTTGCCCTGACTGAAGAATTTGAGAACTTGATAATATTGGCAGTACTTAACATACTAGTAGTCTAGGAGCTACTAGAATTAGAAGTTTAAGCCCAATAATATGACTTCAAGCAAAGTCATCTTATCTCAAAGTTATCTCACTGTCATGTTCTTGGCAGAATAACAGTTTCTGGCTAAGCAAGATATTTGCTTGGTCCTACCTGAAATCCTTAATTATTTCCGCTTAGTCATCTATCTTAGCACATATGATCAGAGTATGATACAAGATTAGATCCCCATATCCAGTGGTGGGCTGCTGCCGGTTTGGACCGGTTCACCCAAACCGGTAGTTCCGAGCACTGGTTGGCCGCGCCCACCCGCCCTGAAGCTATCCGGTCCTAGATATATCAGTTTCCGGCTCGCTCACCCCACCCTGCAGCCAAGTTCTACCCGTTCTACTAACCGTAGCTGACCTAGCAGGCATGCAGGAAGCTGCCCCCATCAAAAAAAGCCTTGTTTTAGGTGTTGACCACAAGTGTGGAAGGTGTGCACGCTATGGTGGGTGCACGAAGCGGGCATACGTGCATGCTCACATTTTCGACAAACCGGTTGTTAAGTATGTGCAGCCCACCTCTGCCCATATCCTTGCAGTGACATGTGATTTGGATGATGTGAATAGTATACCAGATGAAGGTGTTTCCATGAAACAAATTCAGTACAGAATGTTTACAACATAATATGCAGTATCTATGGCAATGCCAAAGAATCTTTATAAAAGCCAGTGAAAGCAATTAACCTGAAACAGATTTTTCATTTTATTCTTAACTGAACATTAATCCATAGCGAACATTAAAATATACAAATGTTACAGATAACCCCCATATTTGTAAAACTAAGGATGTTTAACATCTATAGCAGAAACGAATCTTTTCTATGAATTAATAAATTGCTGTGAATATTTATTGTTTTATTGCTAAGAAAGGGCAAACGAGTCATGTTATCACATCATATCTATATATGAGTTTGCCTCTTTCAAACAAATGAGAGGGGGAAAAGTCTAATACTAGATTTTCATATGTAGAATTGCTATTGCAAAGTACACTCATCAAGATGTGTGAGACAGAACAATTTACATTAGTATTCAGTTCATGAGTCATTAATGGAATATATCATGGTCAAAAATATCACTGCCATGCAATCTGAAAAACTCTTAAAGATATATATCTAGTTTATCTAAATGTAACTAAACAGAATGGGCTTGGGGCAATGCTTGGGGTTTTGGAGAGAGAGGGAGGGATGGAGGGAGAGGAAGAGGGAGAGAGGGAGAGGGAGGGAGGGAGGGAGAGAGAGAGAGAGATTTTATATAAAACTGTATGTCTTGAGAGCATGGATAGGAATAAACTACTTGTAGGATGATGGCTATGATTTCTACTTGTAATATTTTATTATTGATGCAGCATAATAATGTTCTATGAAGAATGGAAACAAATACTGGACTTTTATCAACAATAACTGAGACTCTTGCTTACATGCAATATGTTTAAGTTTTGCCAGGAATCTTAACATGCCAAGATTATTCCATAGCCAGCAATAACTTTTGTAACTGGACAATCTTAAAGACAGAAACTTGAACATAAAGAGAAAAGGAGTAAGAGTGGGGTAGCTTGCAAGTTAGAACTGGATTAGATCTGAAGAACTGCATTTGAGTGGGGTCCCGGCTGCAAGTAGAGTCTTCACTACTCAAATAGCACCATCTACTGCTGAACAGGCAGAGAATTTGCTGATGCTGTAAAATGGGCCCCATAGCAATCCTATTTTAAAAATAATAGTTATTTTTAATAACTATTTTAATAATAGTTATTTTTAATAACTAGGAATCTGGGATTGAGAACCTCAAAAAAATCAAATGTATTACCATGGCAGTCTTTTGAGATCACAAATGAAAAATTACAATGATTATATATGAGATACAAATCATTACTTATATTTTGCTCCAAGTGCAGAGATTTTCAGGGGGTTATCATTTGATGAGTTAAAGCAAGTTACATTTTAGCTATGGAGAGGCAAGACTTTGTTTTACCTTGTCCCAAAAGAGGGGGGGGGACATTTGTCATTAAAACTTGCTTTTCTTGCTATAATGCAGGTGACATTTCTGTCATCTCTGATTAAGAACTTCATTAGGATAACACTGCATGAACTGGGTATAAAATGCCATCCAAATACAGCAAAATACTACCTCTGCAATTTGAAGACAAAGACAAAGAGATGAAGATAAGGGGAATAAAAATACAACAGCTTTCATTTGGGTCAGAGCGATGACAAGCCAGTGAATAAAAGTGAAGGTTGAATTATGTTCTCCTGCTGGGTAATAACCTGAAGTTCTCTATTTATATAGAACACTTTTTAGAAATCTGCTTTTAGCACCTGTTGGTTTTATAACTGTTACCTAACAAGATCACATCATTCTTCCAATGCAGTCATTTCCTGGTTGAACAATCAGATTGCCATTACATCATGACTCACAACCGATACCTAAAAAAGGGAACTTTCAGATCTGATGCCTGTCATCTTTAGCTTACCAAATTCACTTTGGAAATTGGGAGTCAGATTAATAGAGTATTTAACATTTACAAGAGCACTTCAAAGGAGAACATACCTAGAAATGTTTTATTTCTCAAACCAATGTCCCTTATTTCCACTGGATTTGTTTACATATGCGATTATCATAAACACATTCAGTTTCCATATAAACATCTTTCATGTATTTATGACTGATGTATGAAATCTACATGGGCCAGTGACCCGTTCTTAGGAAGAACTCTATATTCACGGATGCAGTGATATCATTTTTTTTAAAATGGGAGAAATTACTGACGCTTCTCCTCAAAGTGTAGTAGTGTAGCAAGACTCATGTTCCCTCACTTAAGTTGTCCCTTAACTCTGCATATATTTTTATGATTCCTTAGAAAACCAAAACAGGTAATAGTGCTAACCTTGTGGAGTTCCAAGTTGGACTTTCTATTATCCAGCTGACTTCCCTTTTTGCAATTATTTACTTTTAGTTCAACAAAACAGAAGTGTATCTCTTTGCCAGCAATTCGGTCAGTGAAACAAAGGCGAATCTGGGGTTTTAACTATTAAATAACAGGTGAGTTAAAATATTGTGGAAAGAGCACAAATTTGGGGAAAGATATTTGAAGCAACTTTCCAGCATGTAAATACTAAGCCTGAATCACCAAGAGTCGCTTCAAACCATGAGGTGGACAGCAGATAAATTTTATAAATAAAATAAATATAATAAATACAGAACAAGAAGCAATGGGTGGAAACTAAACAAGGAGAGAAGCAACTTAGAACTAAGGAGAAATTTCCTGACAGTTAGAACAATTAATCCGTGGAACAGCCTGCCTCCAGAAGTTGTGAATGCTCCAACACTGGAAGTTTTTAAGAAGATGTTGGATAACCATTTGTCTGAAGTAGTGTAGGGTTTCCTGCCTAAGCAGGGGGTTGGACTAGAAGACCTCCAAGGTCCCTTCCAACCCTGTTGTTGTTGTTGTTGTTGTTGTTAAATGTATATAAATAATAAAGCTTGGGCTATTATTTAAACAAAGGCATGGCAGTTTAAGGCATGGTTTAAGGCATGGCAGACAGATGTTCCATACATGGGTGCATTCTTTCTTCCTTCTTGATATTGTACAGCCTACTAAATAAAGGCCTCTGCATTTACAAATCAGTATGTATTCAGACAAATTATGTCATTACACTTTCTTTCTTTCTTACCCTCCATTCCATACAAACCTTATGGACTCGGGTGGGGGTGGGGGCAGAAAAACAAAGTGTCACATGAATTGTACTAATACAATTTGATTCACTGAGGTAAATAAATGGAAAGAGAAGAGAGCAATTAAGAGATTATGAGGAACAATCCAGACATTTTCAGATACGTCTATATAAAATTCCAGGGCAAGGGAAGTTGGGTTGGTTAGTAACAGGAAGCCTATCCCACTTTTCCAACCATTAAAAATATTGAAACAGAAAAGGAGAATCTTGTTGAGTTTAATAAGGCAACAAAGTGGATAAGCTAGGAAGGGCAGAAAATAGAAGTGCCAATCATTTCTAATATAATGTTTTGATGTAACTTTATCAAAGTTAATCTAATTTAATGATTTATAATAATAATTTGAAAGCAATAAATATAATGACCAAGCACATTGAACAATTTATAGCAATCTGGAAATTTGCTATCTAATGATAGTATGTAAAGAATAATGAACAGGTAGTCCTCAACGTATTACCACAATTGGTATAAGAATTTCCATTGTTAAGCAAGGGGATTGTTAACTGAGTTGTGCCTGATTTTACAATCTTTTTGCCATGATTGTTAAGTGAATCAGATGGTCAGTAAGAAAATTGTGTTTCCGCCATTGAATTTGCTTTTCAGAGGCCACCTGAGATGGTTGCAAATGGCGATCACATGATCCCAGGTTGCTGCAACCATTTATATATACATGCTGGTTGCCAAGCGCCCAATTTTTGATGTTGTGATCATAGGGATGTTATGACAGTCGTGAGTGAGAGGACTGGTCATAAATCCCTTCTTTTCAGTGCTGTTGCAATTTCAAATGGTCACTAAATAGATGTTTTTAAGTTGAGCTGTAGCTGGAAGAAATAGTCCGTTTACAGACCTATCAAATGGAAGGCTATACAGATATAAGTGAGTTTTTCCTCATTTTATGACCTTTCTTGCTGCAGTTGTTAAGTGAACCATTGCAATTGTTAAGTCAGTAACACGGTTGTAAAGTGAATCCGGTTTCCCCATTGACTTTGCTTATTCAGAAGATCTCAAAAGGTGAATACGTAACCCTCGGACACTGCAACAGTCATAAAGTTGCCAAGTGTCCAAATTTTGATCATATGATCATGAGGATGCTGCAACGATCATGCGAAAAACGGTCATAAATCACTTTTTCCAGTGTCATTGTAGCTTCGAATAGTCACTAAACAAATGGTTGTAAGTCAAGGATTACCTATATGTAATGTAAACAAAAAACCCTCAAAAAACAAACCAAACTTTCATGAGGAAACTTTAGTACAAGAGAAATCTCACCCTAGTTTTCTTGTGAGCAAGAACTCTTTAAATAGTAAAAGTTATGAGCTTTATATTCCCAGCGTACTGTTCTTTTTGCTCTCATCTTGTTAGAAAAAAACGTGATTTTTTTAAAAAATGGGACTCTAGTAAAGCAATTCATGTTACAGGGAATAAGTTCCTCACATGATTCTAATTGGTTAGCTTTTTAAAAAAATGAGCAGCGGAATATAAATCTGAGAAAAGTATTTTTAGTCACGCTGAAATTTAATACAAACAGCTGTGCTGTAGGATGGTTGATTTTATGTCACACATGTTGTATAATTTCCAGCCATTTGGCCAGTTGCTTCTCACAGGCAGGAAAAAGGAAAGCAAATGGCAATGAATTTTAATACTTTAATCGAGTTCTATAAGTCTGTGTGGACCAATTCCATAATGCTATTCCCTTGCCTGCTAGAAGATCTTAATTTCACAGCAACCTGTGTGCGTCACACATTTATTTTGACCCCCCACGTTCTCTGTAGCACTTTCTTCCTACTTCTGTTAAGCAGGCCACTTTATTTTCTAATTTTAAATTTGTTATAAAACCTCTATTTACACCCCCAAAACATATGCTTTGATTCAGCTCGTGCAAAAAGTTTGAAGCTGAGTTTATTCCATTATGTAACACGTATTTACGGTTATCTCAGACATTTTTATCTCTACCCACTCTTTTTACCTTCTCCCTACCTTTCAGTCTTCACCCCTACCAAATTTAAACACACACACACACACACACACACACACACACACACACACACATTAGGCAACATGGATTTTCATTATTTCATGATATCTTGACTTGTTTGATGATGGTTTCATGCAGGAAAGATGTGTGTCTAAGTATATGATTATATTTTCACAGTTCCCACTCTGTGGTGTTGGGAAGAGTGCATTGAAAATGGCAGGTACCTTTTCTTCTGTGATATGGTTACTACAAAATGACTTACATTTAAATAGGGCTGCCAGTAGGCCTGACAACTATGTACTAATGAGGACAGTTCAAAGGAGATTGATAGTATGAGAGGAAAGATTAACAAATGATTTCAGAATTGATCAGTAACTTCTTGGAAGAATTATGCAGTGCAGTATTGCCATGAATCATATAAATTAATATATTTTGATGGAAATCTGGAATAATGGCTTGGATGTATTTTGATGAAAACAGGCCCCTGTGGCTTATTAAATTACTACATATGGGACTGGAGTAATATATTCTGAATCTATTTTTTTAAACAGATATTGCAAAGACTTATAAATAGTATTGCTGTCATAATTTAGACATGGGCCATTCCGGCCTCTGAATATGGAGCTCTGAAGATCTGCTTGCTTGAAGGTCACCTGAGCAATTCTAGTGATCAAGTAGAGCCGAGGTGGCGCAGTGGTTAAAATGCAGCACTGTAGTTCAGCAGTTCAGTGGTTCAAATCTCACCGGCTCAAGGTTGACTCAGCCTTCCATCCTTCCGAGGTGGGTAAAATGAGGACCCAGATTGTTGGGGGCAATATGCTGAACTCTGTAAACCGCTTAGAGAGGGCTGTAAAGCACTATGAAGCGGTATATAAGTCTAAGTGCTATTGCTAAGTGCTATTGCTAAGTATTTTTTGAAAATCAATTCAATTTAAAAATCAGTTTGGAATGGGCAGGGGCCAAATGGTTGCAAAGCAGAAGAAGGGATTTTAAAGTATATGTAGTACCAAAGTATAAGATTCTGCAAATTTGCAGAAATTAAGCATATTTATTTTGGGGGTTCTAAGATGGGAGATACTCCAGGAATCTTCTTTTTGTATATTGCCTTGAGTTTGTTGATGGCTTAATATAATAAATAAGTAACTTTTATGGATCTCCGAGTACTAATTGTCATCTCCAGTAATAGCATTAAATCTACAATACAGACTCTGCCTAACAATCTGCCCAACATTTCAGCTGGTGCAGTAGCCCAACAGTGCATCTTAGTGAAAGATTGATGATTGATTATTCACATTTAAGTCAGTGTTGTCTCTTAGTTGTCACATACACCTTTTCCAGGAGGTTCTCTCCAGGGGTGGGTTCTAACTTACCTTGCCGCTGGTTCGCTTCCTCCTGTGCCACATGGCTACGCGTGCATTGCGCGCCGTGTGGGTGTGCTGCGTGGGTGGCCGCACACATATGCAGTGCCAAAAATTCGGCTTCTGCGCATACACAGAAGCAAAAACAATCCAAAAAAATCCCCCCAAAATTCCACCCCAAAAATTCCAAAAAAACGATGGCGGCATCCATGGACCAGCACTGACAGAACCGGCTCAGTGACGTCACCACCTGTTTACTACCGGTTCTATAGATCCGGTGCGAACTGGGAGGAACCCACCTCTGGTTCTCTCCCTAACCTGGGCACTCAGGTCTCTCAACAATGCACCCATCAACAGTGTAACTGAGTCCACCCACTTCTTTTTCAACCTCTTCTCATCCTTTCACCTTTTTCTTATTCTTCAAGAGAGCTGGGTCTTTGCCTAATATGTCACATAACATGTTCCAAAATAAGGTAATTTACATCTCAAGTAAGAACTTTGGATTGATTTGGTCCATGAGCCATTTGTTTGTTTTCTTGGCTGTCCATGCTATTCTCAGGAGGGTTTTTCCCCCCAGCACTAAAATTCAAAAACATCAATATTCTATTCTACTTCTTTGAAGTCAGACCTTCATATCCACAGACGGACACAAGGACAATCACTACCTGCACCATTCTGATGTTTGTACATATAGATACGTCATAGTGTATCTTTTCCAAGGCCTGTATTGCTGCTTTACTCAGTCCCAGTCTGCAGCATATTAGTTGATAGTTTTATCTGTCTTTATTTACCTTCAATTGTAAGACCAACCTCACCTTCTTCCAGTCCAGCTTCCTTCAATAAATGTTCCTTATATAGACTGAATAAATAAGGGGAGAAAATACAGCCTTTTCTCACTCCTTTGATGAACTGGAGAAATCTGTTTGTTCCATTTGAATTGTGGCTTTCTATCCTGTGTAATAGTTTTGTATGAGGACAATGAGACATTCTGAGATCCCACAGCTTACTGTAACATGGTTTGAGGGTATTCTTTGGCTTTCTCAATTATCCAATTATCAGCAATAATGTCTCCTGTTCCTTCGATTTTTTGAAAACCAGCATGGATATCTGGCATATCCCTTTACATGTAAGGCTCTAATTTTCAATGGAAGGTCAGATGCATTACTTTGCAAACATGTGATATTAAGTAAATTGTATGGAAGTCTGTAGACTCTGTTAAGTCTCCTTACTTTGGTACTGGCATTTAAACTGTCCTCTTCCAATCTGTTGGCCACTATGTGGTTCTCTAGATTTGCTGGCATGATTTAGTGAGAACTTTTAGGGATTTTTCTCTTGCTTGTCATATTTCTATAGATATTTCATCCATTCCTGTAGCTTTCAGATTTGGTAATGATTGGAGTGCTGATCTACTTTTATCTCTTAGTACTAAAGATTCTTTAGGAATAGGAAATATTTTCTAAGGTATCTTGGATATTGACATTGCTACTGCACTAAATTTTAGTATACTCCTTCCACCTCTTTTGTTCTTTGAATTAATTACCAACTGTCTATTGACATCTGTCAGAATAACAATTTAAGGTTGGAACCTCCTTCTGAGCTTGGAGATCTTTGAGAAAAAAAATTCCTTATTTTCCTATGTCTAATTCAATTTTTAAAGCTTTTACAGATGTTGAAATACAACTTCTTGTCTATTCGAATGGCTTCCTGAAGTCCTTTGTTAAATTCTTTCTTGAGATCTTTGTCTTTCTTGGCTTTGACATGTTGTCTCTTTATGGCAATTTCTACCATCTCTTTTGAGAACCAATGTGCTTTGTTCTCTTTCTTCATCTCTTTTACATTTACCCTTAACTTTTTAAAATTTTATTTCACAGTTCTTTGGGTTCACTATGACTGAGATTTAGGGCTTCAAAGTGAGTCCTCTTGCTCTCCTTGAAAAATTTGTGTGCATGCTCAAGATCATTTCATGTTGGTTTTGTTCTTCTGCTTTAGCTTGACTTGGAACAGTTCATGGCTATGTCTTTGCTGTTATAATTCAGGTCTTCCACTTCCTTGAACCAATAATATAGTCAATTTGAGTTTTGTATGCTCTGTTCTGGTAATGTCCATGTATACAGGCATCATTTGGCTAGTTTGAGGACCATATAAACAATGAAGAAATCATTGGATTGACAGAATCAATAGGTGACTATTTTGTTTCATTTTTGTTTCCTTGGTCACATATCCAATTATGTTTTCCTCATTAGAGTTTCCAGATTTGGCATTCCAGTCTTCACCAACAAGCAGCACATCTTGTTTGCATGTTCTGTGATTTCAGTTCAAAACTGATCAGAAGATCCCTCATCCTCCTTCTCTTCTTTTAAATCAATACTTGAAGTATAAACTTGGCTACTGAGCCGAGGTGGTGCAGTGGTTAAAAGCAGCACTGCAACCTACTTCAGCTGAGTGCTAGTTCAGCAGTTCAGCTGTTCAAATCTCACCGGCTCAAGGTTGACTCAGCCTTCCATCCTTCTGAGGTCAGTAAAATGAGGACCCAGATTGTTGGGAGCAATATGCTGAACTCTGTAAACCGCTTAGAGAGGGCTGTAAAGCACTGTGAAGCGGTATATAAGTCTAAGTGTTATTGCTATTGCTATTGCTAATTGTTAGATTAATGGATTTTCCGCAAATTCTGATTGATATACTGAATCACTGGCAGCACGGAACTCAAGTAGAGTCTTTGCGATATCCACACTAAGTATGAAACCCACACGGTTCCTTCTTTGCTATTTCATAGTAAACAGTATTATATCTGGACCGAAAGTGTCCAATTCCAGTACATTTTAATTTGCCTATTTCAATGTGTCATCACCAGTGAAAGACGTATGCCTAAATATTGCTGAACTATAAGCAGGAAATAATCTCTTAAATATAGAACATCTTGCCTGAAATTTGGTCTCATTTGATTAACAAAATTTCACCACTCACTTCAATGTAACAAATTTTATAAAATCATTTTAAAGAAATGAAAGGTTATCTCAAAGACATTTTTAATTTCTTTCTCAATTCTCACAGAATTAAAGGTAAGTCTCAAATTAATTATAACATTGGCTGTGTGACAAACACAAAAGTGTCAGGTTGATAAAGACTTTCATTTTTGTTATCTCAATATATTATAAGCTGTATAGCTATGCATTGTGGAAAAAGATAAACTATTTCAAGCTTTGATTAAAACCCGTTCAGAAATTTCATTCACATATGCAATATGTTTTACAACTTTCAGGAGATTATTAGAAAGTCTGTGTTATTTTTTTTGCAAGAGAACAACAGACTAAAAAGTAATATACTTTTTCTTTGACTTATAAAGATGACTGCTTCAACTACTCATTTCTCTGATATCTTAGAAGCACACATGGGTAGAAATCTCAATGAAAGCTATTTGGTTTTGCCATTTTCCTAAACAATAGGAGAGTGAGGAACAATGGTTTCAATTGGGCCTGGTAGCCAGTGGTCAGCCAATGGTCATTTTTCAGGAGAAGAATCACGGAATCCCTACAGCTTGCAAAGGTCAGCAGCTTGGACAATTGCAATATCCTGATACTATTCATGGATAGTGTTGTGAAAAGCATATTGTATAAGTTGTAACCAAAGCAGGTTTAACTATTGCGAAATCTGAACAGCTCAGGAAGAATTGCAATTTACATCAAGTGACAGCTGGAGGTCCAGCAGCACTGATGAACCTGTTCCTTTGGGGAAACAACTCTATCCAATTCAGATTCACCTCATTCATGAGTCTTTCCTCTTTCTGTATTCATACTTACCTTGTCTGGATTTAATTTTACCTTGTTCTCCTTCATACAGCATGTTATTGAGATTAGGCCAGTGGTGGGTTCCTACACGTGCGGTCCACTCTATTGCACCGGTAGCGGTGGGCTGGTGATGTCACCAAGAGGTTACCGACCCGGTGCGGTCGGTTGCCAATCCCTAGGAGCCGCCATTTTTTTTCACGGTTTTTTCGGCGATTTTTTGCTTCTGCGCATGCATGGAAGCAAAATTGCACCAAAATCTCGTGAGGGGACGCACATGACAGATTTCAGCGAGATTTCACTTCAGCACACGCGCAGAAGCAAAAAATCTCCAAAATCACGTGCACGCATCCCCTCGTGAGATTTTGGCGCGATTTTGCTTTTGTGCATGCGCGGAAGCAAAATCGCACGAGGGGGCGCGCGGGGGTAGCACACATGCGTGCATGAAATGTAATGATGTGCACACAGCGCACCAGTAGCAAGGTAAGTGAGCAACCCGCCCCTGGATTAGGCAATGTTCAAGGGTACCAACTGCTCCCTTGGAGTTAGGTGGTAGGGAACTAGGTGCAATCTGCATATTGATGGCACCCCATTCCAAAGCTCCAAAATTACATTTCCCTGCAATTTCCTATAGTTTTTAAAGAAAACAGGGAACTAAACAGAAACCCTGGAATGTCATGTATCAAAAACTAGGACCTAGTCTTCTGTCACCTTTTGTGGGGGGGGGGATTAAATCCCAAGAAACAGATGCTTTACCAGCAACTGATTTGAGATTAAAAGCAGGATTTTAGGATTAGGAGACAACCTTCATCTTAACGTATTTTGTTTCTTTGTTTAAACTACAGATGAAAAGAAAGGAAGGCAGCCAGGCAGCCCTTATTTTTCTGTAATGGCCAGTTGACAGGTTTCCGCTCTCTCTCTCACACCAGTGATTATTGTTTCTCCTTGATACATCTTATGATATCAAGTCACAATTAATAAAACCAGAAAACAAAAAAACCTGTTCCTATCAAAGACCCAACTTCTCTCCCTGGGCTCGTACAGGAAGATAAACTGATTGTTCCACCCAAAGGAGCTCATAGAAGAGCAGCCCACTTTGGAAGTAACTCCACACCCCAGCTCAGTATTCCTTTTTTTATCTCTGCAGTTGTTACCTGGGCAGGACTTCAGAACTGCTGGTCCTGCAAAGAGAACTAGTAGGGCAGTTTTATATTTCCATATGTTTCTAATCAATACCAGCACGGTACTAAAATGTTGGAGTAAATCCCATTAAAGTCAATTGAACATATTATATTTAATTAATGTTGTGAATAATTTTTTATTTTGCTGTTCCTCCAAGACTATACATATAATTCTCTGACATCAGATGTAACTCTGTGACAACACCTCTGGGAGTTGGGTGGCATATAAATATAAATTAATTAATTAATAAATAAACTTGTGAGTGAAAGTGATTCAAGGTCATCTAAAACTCATTTGTTTAATCCCAAAGGCTGCTTCTACAATATTAGTCCAACTCTAACTATTATGAACATATACAAATACTACTCCTTACATTGTCTTACACAAATGAAGTAGCATAGCTGGAGCAATAGCAATTCAATAACATCCCAGAATCAATGGAATTTCATTTCAGTTTCAAATTTTCCAAGACAGAACAAAGCCATGATTCAGATTCAGAATCTTGTACTACTTGATGATAGAAGTTGTGATTTTGACATTTCATACAGTGCATTCTCTACTGCTGTCAACACACACAAATAAATCCTTGTACAATTTTCTCAGAATTGCAAAAGTAGTTTGTAAGAATTATTGTTTCCCCCAAAAAAAGTAAAATGGAAAATACTTTTGTCCAATAGTATTACAGGTGGCACATGGATGAGGAAGTGGACATTTATCAAGAAAGACACATGACGTCTTGTTTCAAAAACTGGAAATTCAACGGTACTAATCATATCAAACACCACAAGGCACAGCATGAAAAGTGTATCAGTTTTTGCTAGTTACCCACCAGCAGCAAAAGTATATTTACAGCCAGTTAGTAACTAGAGTTACCCTACAGTTATCGAGTGTGAGTTAAGCAGTCATATAAATGTGCTTAATAAATAAATAAACCCTGCTTCCATGAGACATATCTTGTGATTATCCACCTTCATGGAAGTGGAGAGGCCAGCCCTCAGTTGAGTTGCACATGTGTCCTCTCTCCAATTAGTCCAGGGACCTTTCCTTCCAAGGCATCACGCCTTACCTCTACTGTGAATCCAGACTAATGCCCGAAATACAACTTGACTAGGAAGTTGTGTTGAAGGAAAATATTAAAAACTGCACGTGTTAAATGGACAAATGGGAGAGAAAGCTCCATGTTAGACACAAAAGAGCCGAGGTGGCGCAGCGGTTAGAGGCAGTACTGCGGGTCACTTTAGCTGACTGATTAGCAGGTCAGCGGTTCAAATCTCACCGGCTCAAGGCTGACTCAGCCTTCCATCCTGCCGAGGTAGGTAAAATGAGGACCCAGATTGTTGGGGGCAATATAAGTAATATACATTGCTTACTGGTGTAAACCACTTAGAGAGTGCTTGCACTGTGAGGCGGTATATAAATCTCACTAACTAACTAACTAACTAACTAACTAACTAACTAAATAAATAAATAAATAAATAAATAAATAAATAAATAAATAAATAAATAAATAAATAAATAAATAAATAAATAAATAAATAAATAAATAAATAAAATAAGAAATGAGGGGTCCTTGGTGCTTTCTGAACTTGGTTGTTTTCTTGCAGATGTTTCATTGCCCAAACTAGGGTAACATCATCAGTGCCAGCATTCATTACCTAGTTTGGGTAATGAATGTTTGCAAGAAAACAACCAAGGTCAGAGAGCACCAAACACCCTTCATTTCAACCCTGAGCTACAAATATTCTCCTTTATTGGTACAAAAGAAGAAATGCATGAACCCCTTAAAAAACCTGGGTGAAGCCAGTTGCTTCCCAAAGAATTTGGAGCTTCTCCCTTAATGCCACAACACAACCAGCAGACCAGCTTGTTTGTACAGATCTTCTAATGCTAGGTTAGGCCAAAAGCCTTCTCCTGTCATACATTTTAAAAGTTTGCTACATTTTAGTTATTTATTGAAGACTGTGTTTAGTAAAGCTCAGTCAAATTTTACAAGTTTCGACTTAATGTTGTAATATGCATACTCATGTGAAGAAAAATATTTTATTATTTCATTTTATTAAGACAAGAAGCAGAATTCAAGAAAATTCTCAAGTCCTGCAAACAATAGAGCTGTTCTTCCCTGAAGCTATATGGGGCAGGGAAGGGTTTCCCCATCCGTCTGGCTTTCAGGGCATAGTTAGATTTTTGAGAATATATTGTGGACATTCGTGAGAAATAGCTGTAAATTCGCATTCACAGAATAACTGCTAAAGGGGGATGTAACCAGTTACAGAGCACTGATGTTTCAGAAGACAATATGCCCTTCAATTATTCCCTCTTATGCACCGTGCTCCATACTACCTCTAAGTATTTTTGGTTTTTTATTTTCCCCCAGAGTAACTAAACATCCTTTTAAAGAAAGCATTAAGGCTGCAGAAGTTCAATTGTTTTTTTTTTTAATAAGAAGCAATTTCACTTTTTCAATAAAGATGTCTCTGGGTTTATGTTTTCCTTTCCAGCTTGCTTCCCTTTTTTTTTTTAATGTAATGATCAGTTGGGTCAGGAAACTGAGTACCAAGAAAAGTATGTGTTATCACACTGACATTCCTTGGTGACACACTGGCATCCCATAGCTAGGGAGAACCTCTTTACTCCATAAATTAAACCTTAGGCAAATATTTTTATTATATTTTTAACCATTTTTTATATCTAAAATTAAAAGAAAAAATTGGGGGAAAGCAAGAAAAAAAACAAGACAAAACAAGCAATCAATCATTGACAATAAAAAAAACCATGTCTACAAAAAATAACAAATGACAAATATATCATTAACACTAACATTAAACATAAAATGTCCACCCTGGTTGAATTGCTGAAAAATATATCTGAATTATCTGGTACATTCTCCTCCCCCCACCACTTGCATAACTGGTCTACAAGTAATTAGAACCTTTCCCATCTATATTTAATAAGGTGACCAACTCTTTTACAATGAAAAGGAGGACAAATAAATTGAAAAAAAATATCGTAAATAAAAGAAACATTTTATTCATTGCAACAATAATATACTATAATATGATATATGCATAATAAAAACATTTGTAACATTTTATATTGTAATTATGCTTACATGCCTGTTAATTATTATTTAAATGAGTACTTTTCCATTGAATTAATATTTTTGTCAATGTATCATCATTTAACAATATATTGGAAATATCTGAACAAGATATCATAAATCATATCAAATTTGCAGATGACACCAAACTGGCAGGAATAGCCAACTCTCCAGAAGACAGGCTCAAGATACAGAAGGATCTTGACAGACTTGAACATTGGGCGCTATCAAACAAAATGAAATTCAATGGTCACATAACGCGCAGCAGATTAATCTTCAAATATCGAAAAGGAGGACATGTAGGAGGACACTTTTGAAGGGAGGACAGAACTTACAAAAGAAGGACTGTCCTCCCTAAAGGAGGACGATTGGTCACCTTATATTTAATAAAACATATTAAATCTGTTTTATATATATAAAAACAGAAAACAACTAACCCCCAAAATAAAACTAATCTTCAAAGCCCCTCTGTTAACCGTCTGTTTTTGTATTTATCATGAAGAAAGATTTTATATCCTTCTCCAGACCAAGTGATTCTGCTGGTTCCATACCACCTCCACATACAGTAAGAATCATAGAGAGGTATGCCTACATCTCCTTGAAAAGCTAAGGTTATTCTTTTTAGCTGTTACTTAAAGATTAAAACGACTTCTATTGTATTTAGAATGAAGTTATGATAGAATAAATCTACAAAGAAAATGGATTGTGTTGAATTCATTAATTCAGAAGTAATTATACCTTCTTTAAGAAGATAGCTGAATAATCAAAATTTAATGCTACTTTGAATTTCTTCATCTTAGTACTCTGTCTTCTGACACTGGTCTTCCTTTTAGAGGAAGTTTTGATATAAGACATTACAGATCTTGTAATTAGGAAGTTACTTTTCCCTCCTTTCTTTCCAAAAGAGGCAGATTTAAAATTTGAATGGTTCTTCCCTCAATTGTTCAGGCATGACCTTCTTAAACAATTGGATGAAAGTCAGGTAGAAGATTGTACAAACTCTAGGTGCCAAAATGAAATAGTATTCAAAACACTCAGGTTCTCACTTATAAAAGCTTATTAGAAAAATAAATAAAAGCACCAAGATCCTCAGTCTTGGTCCAGCACTCAAATCTTACAATGTGTTTTCTCCTCACATTGATTCACTTCATGTGTAATTCCATGAGAACTTTTAAGGATGTGTTGGCTGACATTAAGAAACATTTGCTTTATTCTTTTTACCAACTATAGCAGGTCAGTTGATCAGGCTGAGTTTGATAAAGAAAACATTGTTTTCCTTTGTCTTCAACAGATTTTTTTTAAAAAAATACTGAAGGTTCAACACCTTAAATGAGAATGTGCCACTCCAAGTTAGGTTTCTTCAAAGCAATTAAGTTTCTTCAAAACTGAAACAAAAAACAAGCATGGTGGGTTCAGCATTTTTCCTTTGGCACATAAGCTATGAATCTTTTTTTTTTTTGAGATTTAGTTGAAAATGCACAGCAAAGTCATTCTAAGCATGAAATATGTCATCTAAAGCATGAGAGCAACAAGTAGATTATACTTTTTTTATAACATATTTGACATGCCATAAAATGATGCCTAAGGCTTATGCGCTATGTTGAAGTGATAGAGAGAATCTCTTGAGACAGGCATTTTTTTTTAAAAAAAAAACCTCCTGAGACATTTTATTAATGTGCATTAATAGCTGAATGGGAAACCTTTTTTGGATTAGGATATGATTTACAGTTATCAACCATTCTCAGAAAAATCGCATCACATCTAGCAGCTCACAAGATGGCAAACTAGGTATTGCCTTCAGATAGGCGTATCATCACAAATGGAGAACATAAATGTCATGGAGCTTTGGAAAGGAAATTAAAGAATGCAAAGAAAGCAAAGAATGACAGTGAAAATGCATAGCAAAGACAAAAATGTTAATAAAAAAATAGGCGCAAAAGAGGAGGTGTGCATTCATGGAGTGTTCAGTGTACATGAAGCAAATATAAGTCCTCCACAACCAATTGTATACATTTCATTGGCATAAAAGAGTTGGGATATATAAGATTGATTTTTAGAACACCCTGACGGAATAAGAATTATTCCTATTGAGGCAATATAGGATCTTGCTTCCTTGAAGTCATCCTTACTTAGAAAATAAAACCGAGATTCAATTCTAATTAACAAAATATTTATTTCAGTACAAAAGTAACAAAAGAATATAAACGTTATTAAGCTACATTTTCTCAGCTAAGAATTCACGTCTGCCTCGGGCGAGGTTCACAGGAGAAGAAGGAAAGGGGGAGACTCCTGGAATGTACACATGCGCAGTAAAACATATCACATGTCTGCTTGATTAGAAAATACAATAAACCTAGAAATATTGCAGAGGTGCTCAACTGGCAATATTCACATCGTGACACACCCTTTTCAGACCACTGGACATATCAAAATATAAAGGTAGTTGTCGACTTACAACAGTTCTTTTAGTGACCATTCAAAGTTACCACGGCACTGAAAAAAGTGCCTTATGACTGTTCACACTCACACATGAGTGTGTTCACACTGTTCACACTCACACATTGCAGCATCCCCATGATCATGTGATTAAAATTCAGACACTATGCCAGTGATGGCGAACCTATGGCATACGTGCCACAGGTGGCATGCGAAGGCATATCTGAGGGCACGCGAGGCGTTGCCCTATGTTAGTTCCAGCACGCATGCTCGCATTGGCCAGCTGATTTTCGGCCTTCTATTCGGCCGTTTTGTTAAAATAAAAAAGCCTCCTGAAGCCTGGGGTGGCGAAAAACAGGCCAATGGACCAACCGGAAGTTCGGAAACGAACTTCCGGTTGGCCCGTTGGCCCGTTTTTCGTTCTCTGGGGACGATTTTAGTTATCCTTTGGATTTCATGCGTTTTGAATTTTTCAGCCGCACCAGACTAGACGTCAGCTGTGTAGGAAAGCTAAAATAGTTTTGCAGTATCCAATCTGGGTCAGTCACTGGAACCAGAGGTTTAGACTTCCAAACTTTTGGACTCATGCTGGAGCCCATCCTCAGGGAACATTTCTCTACGAGAATGTGTAATATTTATGTGGCGCTTGATTGGTTGGAAGAAAAACCTCTGGTCCCAGTGACTGACCCAGATTGGATCCTGCAACATTATCCTGGGACACGAATATTTGCCTTCATTTGTAAAATGTTTTTATTGAGAGTGGCTCTTGCAGAATTTCCGTTGTGCCATACCTCCTCCCCCTTCTTACAGCCTCGTGAGTTAGGAAGGTGTCTGTCTGAACCTCTTTTACGTATTTGAAGTATTTCCCCCCCCCCTTGTCACTTTGATAATGGAAGCTTGCATATCTCCATCAAGGTCAACTTCCTTACTCTGTATGGAATCCTAACTTCAGGTTTGAGTGTAGGCAAACAGAATTACATAGGATTCTGCTGTGAGTCCATATGCCAAGCATGGAACGGGCATAGCTCATTCTCCTCCTTCCTTGCACGTATTAAATAACACTACCGACACGAGGGCACTCGGCCCACTCCAATAAATAACACCAGCACAGCTGATTTATTTCTCATTAGGAAATCCTTTGTAGCACTGAAGATATTTAATTGTTAACCTGGCAGGCACGAGACAATAAGAAAAATCATGGGAAGTAAATTATTCATTTTTCTATCAGTAATTTGTCTTTTCTCCAGTGCCCCCTTGCTTATATTTGAGGCTCGTTCCTGGAATCTTGCACTTAGATTGCAGTTAACATTTGGGAATTGCCTGAACTTAGCTTACATATAATGACCATTAGACTTTCTTTAATTATGCTCTTTCCAATGAGGCATTTTTAAATTGGGGATAATCTGGTAGTACCATTTTATACATGTTTACTTAAATCCTATTGAGAGCAATTAGGCACAATTCCTGAGTGATGTGCACCGAGTAATTATACAGTATTTTTACCTTCTCTTCTGTTCAAAATTATTTGATGTAATTGCGTAGACTAGTAAGCTCTGCACTAATAAACTTAGCAGTATGCTATTGTCCAAACACTGCATAAAAGCAGTATCATGAGAACTGAGGTCAGTCATTTTATAATACAAATTTCAGGGTGGCATAGTTGCAGTAAGTAACACACAAATGCAGAGGTAATGTCATGCACATTTAAAAGGACCGAAAATTGAAATCCCTTCCTATCAGAGACTGGTTCATATGTTTAAGCAAACTGTATATCACACAAACCCAACCAATTGTGGTTTATCTATCAAATATGTTTAAATAGACACCCCTGTGTTTCACTACAGGTTTTCCGTAGGTAAATTTAAAGCCTTCTCGAACTAAAACTGAATTCATGGTGGATGTATCCATAAAGCTTACTTAGCCACAATATAGAAGTGGCTTTCCATTCAATCTAGGGAGGTGCTAATTTATTTTGTTTTATGTGTCTGACTTCCCCAGTCTAATTTCCACATGCCAGTTATGCAAGTTTCCTCTTCATTCCAAGCATCTCTCTAGACCAAATCAAAGGCTCTTTAGGACTTGGGAACAGTTTCTATTAGATTTGCTAATTTGTAGACCCAGGAAAACCCCTAATGCCATCAACCTGTTCCGTGCAACAAGGTGGCCATGAACACCAGTTGACTAAGATGACTGTCAACAGCATAATAAAGATAACAACCAGCCAACTTAATGATATAAGAAAAATAGGAGTATTCAGACCAGGATTATAATAGGTTATACTAGTCTATTCATACTTCTGAATATAACAATAGCAGAAAGCAAATCTTCAGTAAAAAATTATAATAACTCTATTTATAGTTTATTGGGTGCTGATTTCCCTCTCTCTCTCTCTCTCTCTCTCTCTCTCTCTCTCTCTCTCTCTCTCTCTCTCTCTCTCTCTCTCTCTCTCTCTCTCTCTCTCTCTCTCTCTCTCTCTGTGTGTGTGTGTGTGTGTGTGTGTGATTTCTTCTGGAGTTCTCTTGTATAATTTAGCCACTTAATCAGAGGTGGGTTCCTCCCGGTTCGGACCGGTTCTATGGAACCAGTAGTAACTTGGCAGCCTGGGTCACTGGAACCGGAAGTGACCCAGGCCTGCCATGCCCCCGAACTGGCTCTCTCGGCGGCGCTGTAGGTGCCGCAATCTTGTTTTTTGCTTCTGTGCACACGCAGAAGCTGGTTTTTTAGCACTGCGCATGTGCGCACAATAGCACTTAGACTTATATACCACTTCATAGTGCTTTACAGCCCTCTCTAAGTGGTTTACAGAGTTCAGCATATTGCCCCCAACAATCTGGATCCTCATTTTACCGACCTCAGAAGGATGGAAGGCTGAGTCAACCTTGAGCCGGTGAAATTTGAACAGCTGAACTGCTGAACTAGCAGTCAGCTGAAGTAGGTTGCAGTGCTGCTTTTAACCACTGCGCCACCTCGGCTCTAATGCACGCGCGCCTGCACGTTGTGTCAATGACCGAACCGGCAGCGAAGAAAACCAGAACCCATCCCTGCACTTAACCTTTACATACCATTTCAATTGCAATACCGTAAAGAACAATTCTTGACCATGCCTGTTGTAAGAAAAAAATACAATTTAAAAAACAGAAACTGCTATTGTTAAAATAAATAAGCGGTAAGTAATGGACATCATGTACACACTACATTTTAACTAATCTCTTTAGTGTATTATTGTTCATTATGACTCATGAGTCATGCGTCCAATTTACAGCTTATAATCTCCTACTGAATTAATGCTTTCCATATGGTATCTCCAACGCAGTGCCTACAACCTATTTATTGTGATTTTTATAAACATCAAGTACATGCTGTTCAAAGATTTAAAAGATGCCTCTTGAACCACATTATTCTACTTTATTAGAAGCTCAATAATGTGATTTCTCCTTTCTTTTGATACTTGCGGTATGATATTATTACAAATCAGTAAGTAGTTTTTTTAAAGTAATAATATATAATCATCTCATGTGGGAAAAAAACCTTATTCAGTAGATAAAAGTGTTGGAACAAATATATTTATATACCCTTAAAACACAACAGCCACTATTACACATTGTACCAGAATAGATGGTTAGACAAAGAAAGACCTGTACATATGTTAAATATGCTTTGTATTAATGCAGTTGAAATTATACAATTTTAGTAACAGCTTCAATTAATTGCATAGCTTCTTAGTTGCGTATTTATTTGATTCTATATTTACTAGAGGCAAGCACTATTCCATTCAGTAAGGTTTAGCTTTAGGTAAATGCAAGATTACAGTCCTTGACTATAGAACTCAAATCCCAGGTTTTTTTGTTTTGTTTTGTGTATTGTTCTAGAAATTATACATATTTATTACCTTCTGCAGTGCTTTTAAGACACAATATGGTTCAATCTACACCCATAACACAAGACGTCTTGGGCTTCTACTCCACCTCCCTTCTCCTCTTTGACAGTTTTATGGAAGAAACGTTTACCACATTTAGAAAAAAACCAACACAGTTCTTCCTTGATCTCCCAGTACAGAAACTGTGTGTACTTAGAATCTGGCAAGACAGAAGAAGCCAGGATCAATGTATTTTTTCAAGCTGTGGCTTCGAACACTTGTTTCATTTTTTTTTTAATTAAAATCCATCAATCTGGCCTTTCTACCAAGAGAAACTAAGTGATGGTAGTCAAGGAATTTTCTTATTTGATATCCACTTATTTTATAGTTCAGGCTAAATATGGCTAAGATAAAGGGCTAAGAAGCCCAAACAGCACCTTGTATCTGATACAGTACAATATCTTTCTGTCTTTCATCATCACAAAACAAAACAGACTAGGATATTAACAGCTATAAAATAAAAACAGCCTGTGTCTAAAAAAACTGGAAGGAAGTTAACTATAGCATTAAAAACACAGAGGTAAAAGCTGTAAGGGTGCTACAAAATCCAAAATCTGTACTAGGCTAACTGAAAAGCAAAACAACAAACTGTAGCAGCAAAACATGAAAAGAGGGGGGGAAGGTTCATTAACAACAGTGCAATAATGAGACATGGGCTGGGTTAGGTTTTATTGACTCTAACTGGCAGTCAGCACTTGGCGAGTACTGTGCAGAATTTGGCACCATTTTATGTTATGTCATTGGGGGGTGGGGAGAGGGAAATATACTATAAAACTAGTGTATAGGGCCTAACTGCTGAGTAGGATAGGATAAGGGCACGTAAGGTCCTCTGTAAAATAAGGAAGGCAGGAAAACATGCTTGATGGTTTGGACTTGTCCTTGCAGAGACACACATTCTCCACAAAGGGATTTTTATGTCCCATCCTTCTAATACAGAGATACCAGTGAAGTCTCTTCTGTGGTTAGAGACTTCTAGTTGTGTAAGATATGGTGCTGGTGTTGCTATGGACCTTGAGCTGTCGGAGATGGACAGGTATAGAACCCTATCTAGGTCAGTTTAGTGCCCTGTATCCCTTATCTACCATTCAAGCAGTATCCTGGCTTTTCAAAACCCAAGGAGGATACATTGGGGGGAACGGAACCATGTGAACAACTAGCAAAATTTAGTTGCCCCTCTGAACTCCATTGTCAGAGGGGCTTAGCAATCATATTTTACCTATCACTTTTAACAGGCCTGCCTTCAATCATACATACAGAGGGATAGCTGGAATAACAGATTATTAACAGAGTAACAGGGTTGGAAGGGACCTTGGAGGTCATCTAGTCCAAACCTCTGCTCAAGCAGGAGACCCTATACCAGTGATGGTGAACCTTTTTTTCCTCGGGTGCCGAAATAGTGCACGTGCGCGCTATCAGATACGCATGCGTGCCCACACCCATAATTCAAAGCCCCCCACTCGCCCCACCCTCCCTGCGCAAGCGTGCACAACCCTCCCCACTCCCGTTTCCCGATTTCCAGTGGGCCCGGTAGGCCCGTTTTTCGCCCTCCCCAGGCTCCAGAGGCTTTCTTGGAGTTTGGGGAGGGCGAAAACGCTCCCCCGCCACCCCGGAGGCCCTCCGGAGGCCGAAATCACCCTCCCAGAACCTCCACAAAAATCAGCTGGCGGGCACACACATGCGGGCTGGAGCTGAGCTAGGGCAACGGCTCGTGTGCCGGCAGATATGGCTCCGCGTGCCACCTGTGGCACCCGTGCCATAGGTTCGCCATCACTGCCCTATACCATTCCAGACAACTGGCTGCCTAGTCTCTTCTCAAAAGCCTCCAGTGATAGGGCACCCACAACTTCTGAACTCAAGCTGTTCCACTAGTTAATTGTTCTCACAATATTCCCTTTAAAAATTAAAATTGGATAAAATATTTGGGGCTAAAATTCGGAAAGGAGCAAAGCTATATTGTGAGCTGCCGAGATGGGTGGCATATAAATTTAATAATTAAATAATAAATGGAAGCCAGGCTCCATAATGAAGCTTGCTTCCAACACTTTAATGGCTACAGGTATGTAGAGGTCTCATTCAGAACTGAGATTTCTCAGCATGAAGTGAAACTGTGGAATCTGGCACATCTTCTGAATCTGTTCCTCTGCTAAGAAATTTCCTTATTTAAGAAAAATAAGCCCCTTAATTTTTAATACAAAAGACTGGCATATTATTGATTCTGCAGAACAAGCAAATGTTTTAATACTTCGCTGAGTCATTCTTTCTCCCTTTCTGAAAGATAGGAGGATTTTCTAGATTCCAATCCCGAAGAATATAACCATACATAGCAATAAATGTAAAAGGAAGGCTGGAATGAAGAACCCACCACAGAGAATGGTTTTTGAATAGTTCTAGAGAGGATGAATTGTCACTCCCATCCTTCCCAGGCTTAAAATGAGAGAGCACATTCTTGTTCCCTATCTCTATAGATGTCATCAGTGCAGAGGTGGGATTCAGCAGGTTCTGACCTGTTCTGGAGAACCGGTAGCAGAAATTTTGAGTAGTTGAGCAGAACCGGTAAATACCACCTCTGACTGACCCCGCCCCCATCTATTCTCTGCCTCCCGAGTCCCAGCTGATCGGGAGGGAATGGGGATTTTGCAGTAACCTTCCCCTGGAGTGGGGAGGGAATGGAGATTTTACAGTATCCTTCCCCTGCCAAGCCCACCAAGCCACACCATGCCCACCAAGCCATGCCCACCAAGCCATGCCCACAGAACCGGTAGTAAAAAAAATTGAATCCCACCACTGCATCCATGGTTAAGAGGGCATGTCCCATTACATATCAGCCCTTCCCATCTGGTCCCACCAGGCCAGGCAAGGAAGTTATGCTGTGGACTGTGTCAGTCAAAGAGCTCCAACTGGTGGGGTCCAACAAGAGAGTCTTTTCTGCTGTTGCGTCCACCCTGTGGAATGCACTCCCTCCCAGAGGTGAAATGGGACCCCTATTCTTCTGGTTTTTCAGAAAGATGGGAAAATACAGTTCTTTGACCTAGCATGGGAAGCCCAGAGGAGCATACAGCTGTGGGGCTGGTTAGTGCCCTGACAGCCCCCCCCCTAACTTTTATTATTGGATTTTAATCATCCTAGCTTCTTTTTAAATTTTATATACAATTTTTATGTTTTAATATTTTATCTATACACTGACCAGACTCTTTGTGTGAAGGAGATAGTTTTGTTTCAAAATGTGATACATAAAAATAAATAAATGGCATCTGTATAACAAAACAAAAGCAGTCACTTTCTTCAAGCAAACCAGCACCCCTGGAAAATTTTTAAAAATTGCTTTGGAATTAAGCAAAATTGGGAAATCTCACCAAGCTTCAGCTTCCTTAAACGAACAATTTAGACCATTACTGCTTAGGCCATGTAGATTTTTAAAGGCCACTATTTGTCTTGCCCAACACAATGAAAATAATCATATTCCAGTGGCTATAGAGTTTGTGGAATCAAATCCATTAGCTACTATATAAATACAGTATACAGTAATAAAATATATGGAACATAAATTTGCTACTATTGTGGCCTAACCCTTCTAGGCAGTTCAGTCAAAATTGTTAAGGTTCTACTCTAAGTACCCAGTGTGTCTCTAAACCATCTAGTAAGATTGGAATCTGGACTTATTTCCCTGGAAACTCATAGGCAAGTATGCCAACTGAAATTCTGAATTAAATTACTTTTCTCCCCCTTGGCCCAGAAAGAGCCTAGTTGAAATAATGAGCTCTCAACACTGATATTCAACCAGACTTGTCCAAAACTAGTTCTTGGTATAACATGGGTCAGCTTAGGAGACTGGTCTCTCATGTACAATATTTAGCTAACCTCCTTTATCTCTCTCACAGGAGGTCATTTACCTTAATTCAATATGTGTCAGCCCTCTTGGGTAAACTAGAACCATGGAAACATGACTAGTTGATTCTGGTTTATTGTAAGGCTACATTAACAGAATCTTGTACAGCTAATTTTAACCACCGGAACAATTAGGGTGGTCCTTCCTAAATTTATTCCTCTGACCGTTAATCCACTGGGGGCTCCTGTCTTTTTTGTCTGGTTGTTTCCTAGGCAGCATCTCTTCCTCTCATTCCCCAAAGACATCTATACATTCCATTACATTTTTTTTTCCTTTTTCTTTCCTTGAACAGGGAGTTTTAAAATTTTCCAGTTCAAAAGTGACCTTGCTTATGCCCCCTAGAAGAAGTAGAAAGTTTCATGTGTCCTCTTGCAATGCCCTTTTTACATGACATGACATGATACGTTGAATTAATAACTCTTCTGACTCCCAGACCTGTAAGATCAGTTGAGAAAATCAGTTGCTTCTTTTTACAGAACAGCTTATAAATATCCCTACAAGAGTGGCCAAACTTCTTGCAATTGCTGTTGCTACAAGATGGCTAAATGTCTAGCAATGTTCTTAATTTTCTTGAAGCTAAGTAATATTTGTTTTTTCTAATGCTCCTTATTGGGTATCCTGATTGTTCTATAACCGTGGTGGCGAACCTATGGCACGCGTGCCAGAGGTGGCACGCGGAGCCATAGAAGCCGGCACGCGAGGGTTGTCCACCGGCAAACCGGAAGTGCGAAAAAACGCACTTCCGGTTTGCCGGTGTGCTGTTTTTTGCACTCCGGAGGGTTCAGGGAAGCTCCCTGAAGCTCCGGAATGCAAAAACCTACAAAACGGACAAACCGGAAGTGCACTTTTCCGCACTTCCAGTTTGTCCGTTTTGTAGTTTTTTGCATTCCGGAGCTTCAGGGAGCTTCCCTGAACCCTCCGGAGTGCAAAAAACAGCATACCGGCAAACCGGAAGTGCATTTTTTTTCGCACTTCCAGTTTGCCGGTTTCGTCGTCCCAAGCTCCAGTAAGCCTTTGCGCGGGGGTGGGGGGGTGTGTGCATGCGCAGGGGGCAGCATGGGGGGGTGTTGTGTGCATGCGTGGGGGGGAGGGAATGGGTGTGGGCATGCGAGCGCGCGCGAGTGCGCCCCCCCCTTTTGGCACACGAGCCGAAAAAGGTTCGCCACCACTGTTCTATAATATATGTGATATTTTAGTTTGCTTTCTGTCTTTGTCCTGCAAAAATATATTTATTTTTAATCTAATTTTAATATTTTTTTCCATTTCCCCTTGTTTTTCCCTGACTGTATTAGACTGAATTGTATTGTGATATCCTTGATACTGTACCTGCTCTTTGACCACAAATAACTTTAAATGAGGAAGTCAGCAATCTATTACTTCAGCTCTGTCTTGCTGCTCAAATCTGATCTAGGTTGCTGCTTGGATCATCTATGGTTATGTGCCAAAATTAGGTTCAGGTGTTTAGATTTAATAGCAAGTGTGACACCAAAGGTGACTCAGACATGAATGAAAGCATGTCACAAGTAAAGACAGATAGCTAGAACTATGACCCTGAGAAGGAGACGGAAAATGAAAATCAGACTGTTCCTTTCTTTTAGGATGTGAAAAGATGAAGTATATAGGCACAGTAGATGCCTTTGTTTATAACGATGATATATATAAAACATGCAGAGGCACCGTGATAAAGTCCAGTAGTATTAAAACAAGCATTCCAATACAGAGGCCATAGTATGATTTACAACATTTTCTTAATCTTTCCTATGTAACAAACCAAAAGGATATATAATGTATAACTTGTAACCTTGCTCTTCTGTGGTACCCTGGCAGCTAGCCCAGTCATCACTGTAGCTGTGCATGCCAATAAATGTAGTTTCAACTATTTTCAATTGCTTTGGTTTCTAATTTAAGTGGGCATCTTTCCCAACACATAGGCCATTGGTTCCAACAGCTTGGATGAGACACAGCCTGGTTACTTCCATACTACTCTTTTCTTGTATTTAAGTGATGGTTTGGAGTGACTTCTGCTTAAGAAGACCCTGTGTGAAAGTCTGATTTGTGTATGGCTTGATGTGCACTGTGGTTGGCAATGAGCATTGGGTTATCTTCCGCCCATTCAGAGTCCAACCATGGTTTGGAATGATTTGGAGGCAGTGTTCTTTCATTCTGAAATTCCTGCACTAATGCTTTCCAGGGCTGTGCTGTCTCTTCTAACAGCAAGCTGAGCTATATGTATCGGCAGTCTTCTGAGTTGAATATTTCAGAGGCAAAAAGGAGCTTCCAAGCATGTACAGGCATAAAAATAAAACTGTTTTCAACTTCTTGCAAAGGACAAGTATTTTTTTCCCCCTGGGATCAGACAATAGGTCTAATCCTGGAAAGAAGAGTTGATACTTTAAGGATACTTGCAGACAGGTAGAACATCTGTGTTCCCTTGGGTCCCAAGGCATCTTTTTTGCCTTTGAATTAAAACTGCTGCACAGCCATTAATGTTTTAAACCTTTCTCACACTATGTGAATGTTGACAATGTAGAAGAGAATTCAGGGAGCAAAATACCTGCTAGAGAAATGCAGGCATTACATTTTCATTAGCAGCTTATTTAAAACAAAGCTGATTTAAGCTTCATGAGTGAAAGGTGTCTTATGTTATTTCCTATAAAGATTTGTGATCCAGAAAGTAATACAAAAGCCAGGAGAAGAGAGGGAGAAAAGGAGAGAACAACCCACCTGTACAGAACACTCTCAAAAAATATGTAAAAACAAAGGATAACTTGCTCTTCGGGTCTTCAGCCCTGTCCTTTCAATGTCTAGCATGAAAAAAAATAGACAAATATGCTTTTTTTAAAAAAAGAAATCATTGTAATAGTAGGGATTTGCAGAAAAGCTGGACAGTTTTCAGCATATAAATCATTCCAAATGTTACAGAATCTAGGACACCTCGGGCTATTTTCTATATACGGTAACCACACAATACTCCTTTATAGTTACTTTAGCAAGGTTGGAACATATATGGCAAAGATTAGAAACCCCAAACTTCTTTCCGAGAGGTCCTCTGGACCTTCCCTCTCTGGTCCCAGGTCTCACTATGAAGCAGTGGCTTGGTAGTTTCTCTTCCTGCCTCCTCCTATCATCTGGGGTTGGCTCACCTGGCACCTTCCTCTGCAGTCCCAGTGTGTGTCTCTCATCTTGTGACTTCTTGTTCATTAAAACACTCAAATATTTAAACAATTTTTATAGCGACACTGTTTGTTTCCAAATCATAAGAGCAGAAGTAGTAATTTGGCGGCCTGGGTCGCTGGAACTGGCAGTGACCCAGGCCTGCCACGCCCCCGAGCCAGTTCTCTCGGCGGTGCCATAGGAGCCACCATCTTGTTTTTTTGCTTCTGTGCATGCAAAACGTGCACTTCTGTTGCAATGCAAACCGGTGGGGAAGGTAAGTAGAACCCACCCCTGCATAAGAGGTGTGTTTATTCAAAAATTCAGTCCTTCCTTTACAGTTTTTGGAAATCAATCAATCGCACAGAGGATAAACTAAGGCATCCTTTATTATTTTAAAACCATTTGGGGGAATCCATTCCATTTGGGCTTCCCCTAAAACAAAATAAAACTGAGGGGTGGGAAATAATTGTTTGTTACTTTTTTTTCTTCCATATAATCAGTATGTAATATAGATTCTTCTTTTGCATCTTAATATTTTAACACACACACACACACACACACACACACACACACACACACACACACACATGTATATGTATGTAGGTATATATATATATATATATTGGTAAGTGTATTATCTCAATTGAAGAATGAGATAAAAGAAAATGAGACTTAGCACATAAAAATCTAAGCCTACTGCAAATTCCGGTCTAGACATATTCTCTCTCTCTCTCTCTCTCTCTCTCTCTCTCTCTCTCTCTCTCTCTCTCTCTCTCTCTCTCTCTCCATATACATATACATATACATATACATATACATATACATACACATACACATACACATACAGATACACACACACACACACACACACACACATACATATATATACTGTAACTACTAAATTGTAGGTATTTTATGTAAAAGAAAATGACCAGATTATAATAATACTGCAAGTTTGCAAATTAGTTTTAAGAAAACCCTCCAAAAAACAAACAAGAAAAATTGTCTCTTCATTTTCTTTTGCTTTGTTTTATATGACTGTAATGCTCTTGAGATTTTTGTCATGGGGGGTTAATTTATTGTTTTGTAGTGGTATTCTTTTCATGATTTTCTTGACTATTGGCACTGACAGCCTCTGGGAACAGATCATATAGAAATAAATTAGAAAAATAAAATAAAATAGCTTAAAGTATGAATGAAGGTTGAAATTAAACACTCAGTTCTGTCACTTGAAGAGTGAGATAAAAGAAAATGAGACTCAGCACATAAAAAATCCAAGCCTACTGCAAACATTCTTGTCTAGACATATTTGTCTATTTCTATAGAAAAGACTCCTTGGAGCCAATGGTCCTTGCGAGGGTCGCCCATCGCCTTCCAGTCAGGTTTATTGTTTTATATGTCTTGGTAGCGTAAAATAGTGCTCAGAATAGATTTATGTTTAATTTTCTTTTTTATATCTCCCTGACCAAGGGTAATGCCCTCTGTTTCCCTTTTCTCTCTCCTTAGAGGTTTGATTTTACTGTTACAATATCCCTACGCTCTGCAGAATTGCTTAAGATATACTTTATGTAAGAAATAGAAAGATTTTGACACGTTTCTTGAACAAACAAGAAAACAGTTTATTTGAATACAAACTTCTTAGTAAATGTCAAGTAAATTTCTTACAGCCACAACCAGCTATTCAATTCCTTTACAGGAATTCTTCCCTCAGAGAACTTTCCTAGCTTTCCTGACTAAATCTAAGAAAACCCAGTTCTTCTTTGGATTAAGGCTATAGATTAGAGCACATTTCACCATTAATCTCTATCTACAAATAACACAATATATCAATCAATAAAGTCCCCTGACCCCAGCACCTGCTTCCCACAGAACTGCCTAGAGCCTATTTTCTCTCCTGTTAACTTCCCTCTTGGACAGTTAAACTCAGGCAGAGAATCACTATAAACCTTCCCTCTTGGAAGTTACCACAAACAGAGCTCTCCTCAGCTCTTCCACCTAGGCCTTTTATAGTTCCTGGCCCTGCTATCTATGATCCGATTGGATGGCTCCTTATGATGTAATCTATCCCCCCTCCCTTCTGGAGAACTGGGATAAACACCTCCCCCTTTCTACTTACCATACATTTAAAAGCTGTTTGGCTCCATACTTATGTGTGTATACAATTCCTTTTAACCACACTTTAACTTTATACAACAACTTAACTCTTTTACATTCAGTACTTGTATGTGGGCACCACAGTCCTCTGGTTCAGTTTCTGGACATTTCCATCTTCTTAGAGATTTCCAGCCTGAATCTAAGGCAGATGGAAGCCCCTTCTTCACTCTTTTCTCTCCACAGATTTTTACTTCCTAATTTTCAAAGGGTCAAACAAGCAGAGGGAGGGTCTGGAGTAATCCATCAGCTTTCACTCATGGGGATCTAGATTGTGAGGCTCAGGTTACATTATCCTCTCTGGGTGTGTTTTTTTAAAGCAGTAGACTGTCTTTTTTGTTTCTTCTGGGATGGAATGTAATAGAATTTGCAAGGAACAGAGCCCTTGCAAATGAGAAACACCTTCACCTTTCAGACAGATAGACTGATCTATATAATTGGCTTTGGGCCACTACAACTCACTGGTCCTACTGATAATATAAGCTGTTGTTGAGGTGAGAGGCTATATACATTGAATAAATACATGATTTTCTAAACCACCAGGTACTTAACAACTTCTCAGAATGAAAGACTAAGCAAGCATACAGTACAGTGTACAGCAAATAATAATCCTAATGGTTTCTCCACCCTCAAGATCATATCACTGAAGCGACCAAAGATGGTCCAATTGCAAGAGTAAATTGGAAACCATACCTGTCAGTCTTGCATCTAGGTTTTGCCATCTTTTCCCTTACTAGCATATGTTTTAATATGACAACTCCTCCCTCTTCCTCTTTGGGTGAAGCTGCTATGGCTCTACCATTCATAGCATGCCAAAAAGCTCCAGAGAAACAGAATACTTTCTGAACATTAAGAGAGGGTTTAAATCAAATCTATAAGGTTAGATGCAGCCATGTTATTCCAAATTAATTCAAGTCATTCCCATAATATATCTTTTCCCAGGGTTGGGTTCTGGCTTACCTCGCTGCCAGTTCGCTCCTTGATGTGCTGTGCGGGCGTGTGCATGTGCAGTGCTAAAAAACCAGCTTCTGTGCATGTGCAGAAGCAAAAACCAGGTTCTACACGTGCGCAGAAGCAAAAAACAAGATGGCGGCACCTATGGCGCCGCCGAGAGAGACGGTTTGGGGATGTGGCAGGCCTGGGTCACTGCCGGTTCTAGCGACCCAAGCCACCAAGTTACTACCGGTTCTATAGAACTGGTCCGAACTGAGAGGAACCCACCTCTGTCTTTTCCCCAATGAGAGGTGGTAAGACAAATTTTCTGCAACTGAGTGATATGAACATAAAGTATTTATTTAATAGTTTTGATTTTAGTTGTCCTGTTTTTCCTTTCAAAAATGTTATGAGTATGTTTTTTCTGCCTTGACAACAATAGACCAGTTTAACCAAGAACAATTTGATTGAAGTAAGCCACAACTTCTTTGTATTATTTACTACACAGTAGCATTCAGACAAAGTTACAATAAGTAATTTGAACACAATTATAACTCATATAAATCAACACAGATATTAGCTTCTAACTAGCAAAAGGTGTATGACTACTTTGGTGTATGTTCATAGCCAATACATCTCTAATTCAATATCAGTTCTATGAAACCTAAAGTACTAACATTTTTCAGAAACTTTCAAGTAAACTGAATAGAAACATGGTGTTAACTACTTTGATGACTAAGCAAAATGGGGTAAAATTAACACGGAAAGGAGTTGCTATCACTTTTATAGTGTTTTTTTCCTCCCTCATCTATGGAGAGGTGAGATGGGAAGTATTGTATAGCCCTTCAACATATCATGATTCCAAAATAAACATCCACTCCCTATTTTTTAAGTTGTTTGCACTTTCATTTGAGATAGAATGAACCTAGTTTAAATGGAAAGATAATATACTATATAGGATACAGGGAATGGCCTTGGGGGATAGGAGGAAGAGCTGCTATCAAGTCAACAGTCAGATACAGATGACGGAGTTTGGAATTTACTCAGGAATGTAACCTGATTAAATGTTTCAGACAAAGACCCTGAGAAAGATAAAAGGAGGGTGGGAGAAAGCACATTCAGACTTGGAAGATGCTGTTACTGTAGCTTTCCAATAATATACTACTGACTTACATGCCATTAGATTCCTAGTCTGATCTACACTGAAGGGGTAACAAATATACAAATGAGTTTTCTTAGGCATTGTCTTCCCCATTATAGTTCCTTTCCCCAACAAACTGCTGTTTAGTGGACATAATGCAAGATTCTGGGGATGTGGAAGGGGAAAGAGTTATTTCACATGCATGCTTTTAATCTATCAGCCTTACAGGGCAATCCATACCAAGAAGTAAAAGTCCACAGGAGCCTAAAAACTCATTTTATTTAGATTGGTTATAGTAATATAATCTTGCAAGTCTGTTTCCCCTCCTTCCTCTTTTTATATTCATGTGAATTAGGGGTGCCTATCTGAGATGTTTGGTATCTGATGGTAATCAACACAAGCAATACTTTCCTCTTTGTTACTTTGATAACAAATCTTTCCTCCCTCCATCAAGGTCATCCTTGTTTATCTCTTTACAGTCCAAATCTTGTATGCCATCCAATAATTATTTCATAGGCAACAGAATCCATAATTTAAGAAATTAAATAAATTGAGAAGATGATGAAAGGAGTCATATCCAGTTTTTTCTATTAATCATAAAACTATGTTGATGGACTATGTAGAATAATATCTAAGGTTAACCACATATGGCAAGTCAAAATCAAAATTTTCAAGGCTTGCCAAGTGACTCGTAATCTGGAGGTCACTCATCTGTTTTCAGGACACAGAACACTAAAAAAAAGTTGAGGAACTTTTAGCTTGTCTTATGACAGGAGAACAATACAGGACCTGAATTAGCAAAGTATTAGATTCTTTGTGTATCACCAATTGGCTTTTGCCAATAGAAATATGCTGCAGAACTTCAACAGCTGGTGGCTGCTTGAAATTTCCTTCTGTTCATAGACCCATTATATGCAGGTCTTTGGTTTTGGGTCTACAAATCTGAAATTTTGTGACCATGGCATTATGACAAAATATCTTTCATCGTGGAGATGGTCAGACAAAATTTAAAAAGCTATTTACCAGAAATTAAGCTCATTATGTTTACTCCATTCTAACTACCGGTAATTATATCACCTCAACTTTCCTACTCAATTCAGCAAGCTAAACTTTTATTTTTTAAATAAAAGAAAGGATACCAGGGAAGGACCAAACCTAAGGAGTACTTAAGGAGATGTCATCGGGCTTATTTTTCCCCCCCGGGATGCTACAATAAGAATTCAGTCAGGAAACCCTTCAATCAAGCATCTTTCCAACGTCTTCACACAAGGATAAGAAGGTAGTTAAAAATATTTTATACATCCTGCCCTGTCCCTTCTTACAGTTATGGTCCTGCCTCTGCTTCTTCTCCATGCCAGCAGAAGCTTTCTTTAAAAAACAAAAACAAAGGAGAGGACATCTGGATGAAAGGTAACTCAGAGAAGATCACTTGCTTCTTCCTTTGTGTAGCGTTTAGGGCACTTTTCACTAATGAATTATTCATGTGCTATTTGTAAATTATTGTAGCAGCTTGATGATATCTGTCTCACCAACAGCAATAGTTAAACAAATGGAGACAGTTATATTGCTATCATAAGACATTAGTAATAGTAACATAAAAAGGTCTTCATATTATGCATTGGATTTTTAAAATTGCCCACAGAATATCTACACCACCTTCCTCTTTCTCTTCTTTCTCCACCACTAACTACCTCCTCCTCCTCCATTTCCTTCTTTACCTCTTTTATATTATATTTTCTAAGTTTATTCAACTCCTTGGGATTGACGTTTCAGCATCACAGGATGTTTGATCTTCACACAGCAGTTTTATCCACATACCACATTGTAATATTGTAACGTAGACTAAATAAAAGTATACACTTGTGAAAGCTGGAATCACATAATGATTATAAGATGAAATCCTTGTTTCTTATGATATTTTTACTATAAATTCACTAGATATTTTATTATTATGTATTTAGCCAATAATATATGTGGGTGAGAATATAGCCACTATGTTAAAAAAAAAAAGTTCCAAACATAGGGTAGTAATATGTCTTCCAATGTCATAAACTAATATTTATTTAAAGTTAATGTTTAATTCAAGCAGGTCATCATTTAAATGCATATTTCTTATTCATTGCATAAGATGGATCTCTCATCTTACAAATGGATGGACATGTCTAGCCATTCACCAAAATCATACAATTTGGACAGCGCACAAGAATAAGAAAAATATTTCTAGGTCTTTAAAATTTAAGCCCAGAATCGTTACCCCCAAAACTACACAAAAATATTAATTCAGTCAATTATCCGTCTCCTGAAAATTATTTTCTTAAGTTTTTCATGCTATACTTCTCTGATTTTTTTAAAATCACCCATTTGGATTGATCTTTTTGCACAATTTACATATATTCCCATATTCTCTAGGGTTGGAGCCACCATTGAATATACTGATAAGGAAGAAATTTATAAATGTCCATATTTAAAATCATTTAGAGTAGTCAATACCAGGGGTGGGTTCCACTTACCTTCCCTACCAGTTCGCATCGCGACGGAAGTGTGCATTTTGCGCGGGTGCGCTACTTCGCTCGAGTGCGGGCCCCCGTCATGTCGCGCAAAACACCCAGAAATCACCCTCTGCGCATGCGCAGAAGCCTTTGCACATGCGCAGAGGTTTTTTTTTGCAAGCTGCGGTGACCGGAGGACCGGTTCGGGAGCGTGGACCGCCGGTCATCGCTGCCGGTTTGGCGAGCGGTAGTAAATTTCCGCTACCGGTTCTAAAGAACTGGTCTGAACCGGCAGCAATCCACCACTAGTCTGTACTGTATCTAATATATTCATTTTTGTCTGCTTTCATTCCAAATCCATTTTGCTTAATCATTAAATATTATGTGTTAAAGGAACACTTTGAGGAAAACCTAAGCACAGTTCTGTAATAAAAAATTTAAAGTACACTGTGCAGTTGCCCATTAATAACCCCCAGTGATACCAAATTATACAATTTGCATAACCTCCTCCTGTAATAGGGTTTAAAATCAGCATCTTATCCTAAGGAGGTGAAGAGCATAACATCAGATTGTCTCGAAGAGCTCTATTTCCTACAGAATTATCAACTTCTCGGGAGTTTTTAAATTTTCATCTGCATAACCCTTTGTTTATTGAAAAATAAAAGAGGTGCTTTTTTTCTTTTTAAAAAGAGTGCTTTACTCTAGCACAAGGGTGGAGAACGATGGCCCTTTTATGACTTGTGGACTTCAATGCTCAGAATCCTGAATTCTGGGAGTTGAAGTCCACAAGTCATAAAGGGCCATCATTTCCCACTTCTGCTCTAGCAGAATAAAATGTGTCTCCATATAGTCCTGCAAGGAGGACATACCAAACAACGCTGATAAATTAAGAAAGATGAAGTCTATTTAGACTTCTCACCTACCAAGAAGAAAAACGATGGAATTAATCTTTAAGGAAGGAAGCTTTGTTTAAAAAGACCTTAAAGCTGTATCCAAAATTTAAGGGTATGAACTATATAGATGGCTGGATGAATTACATCAAGAAATTTAGAAGGGAATATTTGTCTGAGGCATGATGAAACAAAATTGCTGCAATAATCTCTTTCATACAAAACTTGCCCTAATTATGTACTCTACAAAACTGCTATTGCAATTTGGAGAGGTTTTCTGCTGAAGTGCTGAAGTGGTGCAGTGGTTAAATGCAGCCATTGCAGGCTGACTGTTAGTTCAACAGTTCAGCTGTTCAAATCTCACCAGGCTCAAGGTTGACTCAGCCTTCCATCCTTCCGAGGTCGGTGAAATGAGGACCCAGATTGTTGGGGGCAATATGCTGAACTCTGTAAACTGCTTAGAGAGGGCTGTAAAGCACTATGAAGCGGTATATAAGAAAAGTGCTATTGCTATTGTCTATTGCTGATGCGATCGGCAAGCTAAAGCAATAAATATACACAGGGCTAGGGATGTAGACCTTACTGTTAAACCAGATTGCCCTTGGATTCCAATGGAATATTCCCTTGTGTTTTAAGTAAAAACCCTGCTTTTCAGGACTAAATCACCATCCATGGTCTGAGTGAATCGCTGATACTTCACTGCATATTTCCCAGTCAGAAGTGCAGCTGGTCTTTTGGTTTCCATCTAGTAAGAGTGTTTTGGATCATGTAAATGCATTTTTATATATTCAGCTATAGCTACTCCAAAGGAGTATTCCAAAAGTCTGCTTAAAAATAAAAGCAAAACACTAACCCTTTCCCACTCAAATTACTATTTGTTTTTGAAAGAACTCTATTCAGTGGGATACTGCTTAATTTCAAGAGCAGTGATTGCCTCTGAATAGAGTTATATAAAAAAGCTTCCATAAGCTTCAAACACAATAGTGCTATAAAGGTATGAATGGTCTCCTGTAAGTAGAATAAAAATGTTGAAAATTATTCTATATTTACTTGGGAGTAAATCTTGCTTAAAATATATAGCCTTTCCACATCTGCAGCATATAATTAGCTGAACCTGGCTCTCCAAAATAGACAAGAATTGAGACCTCTATAAATAGACCTTTATTATTCTCCAGAAATACCTGAATGTGAATAATCATGGTCATTTTCCTAACATTTATAATTTCTTAAGAATTCTACATAAGCAAAGTGAGTACCCTATGGCGTTGATAGTTACTGTTTATTTTTTTCTCTTTAATTAATGGAACAATCAAATTTGATGTGGAAAACAAAATATCTGATAAGTACAAACTCTAAAGATTTGAAGCTGAACTAATACACATCCACCATGCAATGGATACTTGCATCATTCTGTTGACTGGAATGGCTGCTTTACATTTAGCTGTCAACTTAGACCAAACATTATAATTGCACATTGCCAGAATAAAGCAAAAAAGATGTCATCTAGCAATTAGCACACACACACACACATGCGCGCACAAGTGTGTGTGTGTATGTGAAATTAGTAACGTGGTTGTTAAGTGAATCTGGCTTCCCCATTGTTTTTGCTTGTCAGAAAATTACAAAAGATTATCATACAACCCTGGGACACTATAACTATCATAAATATGAACCAGCTGCCAAGCATCCAAATGTAAATCATGTGACCATGGGGATGTTGCAATGGTCGTAAGTGTGATAAATGGTCACAAATCACTTTTTTCACTGCTGTTGTAACTTCGAACGATCACTAATTGAACTGTTGTAAGTCAAGGACTACCTGTACTGGGTGACTAGGAAAATGAAGGAAGATAAAATAACGGACACCAATCTGTTTATCATGGAGCATTACAATTTTATTCAAGGGGTTTTAAGAAAATGAAATCAAGAAATATGTAATTTGTTGCTTTAATTATCAAGTGAAAGGTGTTGTAAGTAAAATGTATAGAGTGATAGGGGAGGAGGAAAAACAAGGAGATGAACCTTCAATAGACAACTAATGTTGCACAAAACTCACAGTATTCAATATATGTCCTGCAACATTTTATGGTGGTTTTCCACAATTCCATGTCCAAAGTCAACAATTCACACGTCCGGGGGACTGAGAACCACACCTGATGTTAAAGTTTACCTGGATCTGCCCACTTCCAAAACGTATTCCTTTACCAACCAACACTCTGTGTGACTCAAGACTAGACAACCAATTATTTTCATTTATTGACTGCAACTATCTATATCATGGTCCCCAGTGGAGAGTCACTGCCAAAAACAGTCCGAATTTTAAATGATTGAGTTGGAACTCTGAATCAAAAACTAGACATTGGAAAGAACTAAAAGAAAGGGACAGTAGCAATAAAATGGTGAAAATGTCACTCTGACTATACCATGCCGTTTATAAATAAGACTTTGAATTATCAGAATAGTAACAATTGTTCCTGTCCAATTTTGCAGGAAATATATCGATTACTGTTAAGTTTGTGAAACCTGGATAGAAGATTCATCTCATTTTTCTTCTTCCCTACAAAAACAAACCACATTGTTCATTCTTTTAGAAGTCAAACAAATAATGAAAATGGGAGTTTAAAAAGTTAGTTCCCAGGAAAGAAAAAATAGAAAATAGAGAGATTTTAATTAAAGATGACATAGCTACAATAAAAAAATGTATCTGCAAGGTTAAGTATATAGGGTGGACAAGTTAAATGCCTAGAAACAAAGAAATCAAAGGGTAAATTGAACAATTTCAACTTTCAAGTATTACCTTGCAAAACAATTGGTTGAGGAAGTTAGCAAATGAACTATATTAGCAGCAACACTAATGTTTTCTTTGTGTATAGTGAGATTCTGAAAAAAATACTTTTTTAAATATACTTTATGATTCGGGCAAATCAACTAGAATTCAGTAACAAAAACTATTAAGAGGAAAGTTAAACAAAAGAGGGTGCTATCTTAGCTCTTAATGTAGCAGCCATGGTCTAACTCAGGGGTGGCCAAACTATGGTTCTTTGAGGACCTGTGGACTTCAACTCCCAGAATTCCTGAGCTAGCCATGCACTAGCCATGCACTAGCCATGCATGCGTGGCTAGCTCAGGAATTCTGGGAGTTGAAGTCCACAGGTCCTCAAAGAACCATAGTTTGGCCACCCCTGGTCTAACTAGTCATACTTCAGACTGATGCTCTCCCAATGTACCAGATTAGAAATAACCTGAATTTGGAAAGAAGATCTAGAATATAAAGTGAGCCTTATAATAGACTTTACCCTTCAAAAGAAAGCTGTTCAGCATAGAGATTGTTTTGATTTATTCTCTTTCCCCAGCCCAACCCAAGTTCGTCATACCTAAAGATGGCATACATAGTTGGAGGGAATTCATACCAATATGAAGCATTGGCAAAAATGGCACATGTCCTAAATAACAGAAGTATTGCATTAGCAACCTGCCTTTGGCTACAGAGACTTGACACACATTTAGAATGTATGTGCACATGAATATAATGTATTAACATCCCTTTGTATTTCTAACAGAAAGTGGAGTATATTTGCTATTTTATTTTATATATTTTACTTTCCATTTGATATATGTGATTCTGGGGAGTTCACACAGCAATTAAAAACAAGAGCAAGGAAAAAAAGAAAAGAAAACATACAAGTATATGAAGCAATGTTAAAAACTCCAACACAAAACACAATCACAATCATCAGTAAAATACAATCAATACGTCCAATTCAGTATAACTATTGAAGAGGCTCACCACTCCCATCAATCCCCCAAACGGGGTGGCACAGCCATTTTTTCAGGCCCTTCCTAAAGACCAGATCTAAGTTCCAATCTAAGTTCCAGAGAATTTTGTCTAAAAGACTGGGTCACGACAGACAAGGCTCTCTTCCTGGATGCCACCAGATGACATTCCCTAACATTTGGGACCCATAACATGCCTCTACTGCCAGATCTAATGGGACAAGTAGATATAACTGGAGAGACGTCATCCCTCAAATACCCCAGCCCCATGCCATTCTCAGGAATTCTAAACTAGAAGTTTAATGTGAGAGGTAAATTGTTGGACCTTGGGAGGAACTGATGTGAACTGAATCATGTATTTTGCTTAACATTTCACTTAGCACCTCCCATGGCATATTCAGAAGAAATAGGTTAGGATTAGGATTTGGTTGGGTTGGATTTGGTTGGGTTAGGGTAGGGGTTAAGGGTTAGTGGATAGGTTTAAAGGTTGGAGTTAAGGGTTAAAGTTAGGGAATATTAGGGAAAATGTGAAATGCAACATCCCATTGCAAATCCTTATTATTTCTTTTGCCAGACTTTCAGTTGTTATTGTTGTTTTAATTTGGGAACTCTGATTTTTTAAATAAGTTTTAAAGTGGAAAACAATTTCTATGGTTTAGTCATGAATTTGAACTAGAGCAGAAAAGGACACAAACATACATACATACACACACACACACACAAACACACACACACACACACACACACACACACACACACACACACACACACACACACACACACACACACACACACACACACACACACACACACACACATATATATATATATATATATATATATATATATATATATATATATATATATATATATATATATATATATTCACGATTCTCTTCTTCCCCACATTTTGTTGAGAAAAATACACAAAGTGGAACTCCCAATATATTTCTAGGATAGGGGCAAGAATCCAACTTTAAGAAAGCCTACCAAGAAGTAAGAGTAGTTAGAGTGGAATATACTAATCAATTAATATACCATGGACTGGAGCAGGGGCGAGTTGCTTACTTACCGAGACCGGTGTGCTGCTCCGCGTTTCTCCATGCCTAGTGAGAATGGTATGTATGGCCTGCAGGGAGGGAGGGAGACCAGCGGTGGGGGGGAGGGGGTCTCTGGTGGGGACGAGAGCCAGAACATCTCGGTCATAATGGGAAGAGGCAGATATGGTGGGAGCAGAGGGGTGGGCCGTTCTTGGGGAATAAGACCTCGCTGTTTACAAGCGATCCCTTGTTCCGGCCCCTCTGATCCAGTTCCATCTTGCTCAACCCGGATACCTGGCAACCAGGGTTTTCAGGGCCCTGGGCTCAGGATGCTGCTGCTTAACGCCAGGTCAATTATCAACAAAGTCCCCCTGATACGTGATTTAATCACAGAGGAGGGGCAGACCTGGTGTGTGTTACCGAGACCTGGCTGGGGCAGGAGGGGGGAGTAGCTCTCTCCGAGATATGCCCAGCTGGTTTCTCGGTGCAGCATCATTCTCGACCCCAGGGAACAGGGGGAGGAGTGGCAATAATAACGCGCAGAAATCTGCATCCTCGTAGGATCCCTGCCCCGGAGATTGTTGGGTGTGAGACGCTCCTTCTGAAGTTGGACTTAGGGGTTCAGGTGAGCCTTTTCTTAATGTACTGCCTCCCAGCTGTGTAAGTAAGGCCCTGCCTGAGCTGTTCGAGGCAGTAGCTGGCTTGGCAGTTGAGTTCCCTAGACTTATGGTGCTGGGGGACTTCAACTTGCCATCTGCTGGCGAACCTCTGGGGTAGCTCAGGAGTTCATGGATTCCATGACAACCATGGACCTGACCCAAGTAATCCAGGGTCCGACTCATGAGTGTGGTCACACGCTCGACCTAGTGTTTCTCTCGGGGCAGTGGAGAGATGATCTGAAGAAAAGGGACATAGTCATCACCCCACTGTCATGGTCAGATCATTTCCTACTGAGGTTGGATTTCGCAGCCCCATTCCTCTCCCGCAGGGAGGCGGGACCGACTAGGTGGTTCCACCCCAGGCGCCTAATGGAGCCGGAAGGATTCCAGAGGGAACTTGGGGAAATACCTGAAACCCTGGTACACAATTCGGCTGATTCCCTGGTGGCTGCTTGGAACACCGCAGCATCAGGGGCCTTAGACCGAATTGTGCCTAAGCGACCTCTCCGTGGCAGTGGATCCCGGAAAGCTCCCTGGTTTACCAAGGAGCTCCGGGAGATGAAACGCCAGAAGAGACATCTGGAGCGCGCTGGAGGGCCAGAAAAACCGAGTCTGACCGAACACTATTAAGAATTTACACCAGATCTTATTTAGTGGCGATAAGGGCAGCAAAACGATCCTATTTTTCCGCTCTTATTGCGTCTGCAGATTCTCGTCCAGCCGCCTTGTTTAGGGTGACTCGCTCCCTCCTTGCAAAAGGGGGGAGCGAGGAACACTTACAAGGCAGAGCTGAGGAATTCGCTGAGTTTCTGTCGGATAAAGTCGCTCAGCTTCGGTCGAACCTGGACTCTGGCAGGGCAGAGTCCATAGAGTTGACAGGGGCAAGTCTTAGTCCACCATTATGGGAAGAGTTTGGGCCTGTTTCTCCCGAGGATGTGGACAGGGCTGTGGGAGCGATGGGTACCTCCACCTGTTTATTGGACCCGTGCCCCTCCTGGCTGGTCTCGGCCAGCAGGGAGGTGGCACGCGGCTGGATCCAGGTGGTGGTCACCGCTTCTTTGAGGGAGGGATCCGTACCGCAGTCATTAAAAGCTGCGGTGGTGTGACCCCTCCTGAAGAAGCCTTCCCTGGATCCAGCTGACTTGAAGAACTATCGTCCGGTCTCCAACTTACCTTTTTTAGGGAAAGTTGTGGAGAAGGTGGTGGTGACTCAGCTTCTGCAGCTCCTGGATGAAACAGATCATCTAGATCCTTATCAGTCGGGCTTCAGGCGCAGCTACAGTACAGAAACTGCCTTGGTCACTCTGATGGATGATCTCTGGCGGGCCCGGGATGGGGGGAACTTCTCCATCCTGGTGCTACTTGACCTCTCAGCGGCTTTCGATACCATCGACCATGGTATCCTTCTGCATCGTCTCGGCGAGTTGGGGGTGGGAGGCACAGTTTTGTGGTGGTTCTCCTCTTATCTCGCCGATAGGATGCAGTTGGTGTTAGCAGGAGGGCAGAGATCTTCCTCTAGGCCCCTATCATGTGGGGTGCCTCAGGGGTCGGTTCTCTCGCCCATCCTGTTTAACATTTACATAAAACCGCTTTGGGAGATCATTCGCAGACATGGGGTGTATTTCCACCAGTACGCTGATGACACCCAGCTGTACATCACCACCTCATCTGACTTCAGTGAGGCAGTTGATGTAATGTGCCGGTGCCTGGACGACGTTAAGATCTGGATGGGGAGGAACAGACTCAGACTTAATCCCGACAAGACTGCGTGGCTGTGGATACTGCCTCCTAAGGACTATGACAACTGTCCCTCCTTGGTCTTTGAGGGAGCGAAACTGACTCCCTCGGATCAGGCCCGCAACTTGGGGGTCCTCCTAGATCCACAGCTAAAATTGGATCATCATCTTTCTGCTGTGGCTAGGGGGGCCTTTGCACAGGTTCACCTGGTACACCAGTTGCGGCCATACTTAGAGAAGGAGGCTCTACTCACGGTCACTCATGCCCTTGTCACCTCCCGTTTGGACTACTGCAATGCGCTCTACATGGGGCTACCCTTGAAGAGTATCCGGAGACTTCAGCTGGTGCAAAATGCGGCTGCACGTGCTGTGGTGGGTGTGCCAAGGTACACCCATGTGACACCTATACTCCGCCAGCTGCATTGGTTGCCCATCGGTCTCCGGGTCCAATTCAAGGTGTTGATCACCATCTTTAAAGCCCTTCGTGGCTTAGGGCCAGGCTATCTCCGGGACTGCATTCTGCCTCATACTTCCCTCCAACCGGTTAGGGCCCACAGAGTTGGCCTCCTCCAGGTCCCGTTGGCCAAGCAATGCCGGCTGGCGGGCCCTAGTGGGAGAGCCTTCTCTGTGGCTGGCCCCGTGCTCTGGAACCAACTTCCCCTAGAGACCCGAACTATCCCCACTCTGCTGGCCTTCCGAAAAGCCGTTAAGACATGGCTTTTCCTGCAGGCTGGGGGTAGAGCTTAATCCACTCGAGCTCACCCCCAAGTATGTATGGTTGTTGAATGGTTGCTCGATATTTTTTTATACTGTGTTTTTAAATTTTTATATCTGTTTTTAATTAATATTTAATATTTGGTTTATTCTTGTATTTTTCTCTGTTGTACGCCACCCTGAGTCCTTCAGGAGTTGGGCGGCATATAAGAATACCAAAATAAATAAATAAATAAATAAATAAATGCTTTGCGCGTGCATCCCCTCGCGCAATTTTGCTTCTGCGCATGCGCGTAAGCAAAATCTCACCAAAACCTCTCTCCCGTGCACGTCCCCTCGCGAGATTTTGGCGCAATTTTGCTTCCGTGCATGCGCAGAAGCAAAATCGCCCAAAAATTTGTACAAAAAAGATGGCGACTCACACAACTGCCCGGTGGAAATGGTACCGGAGCAGTCGCACGCAAATTGCGTTATCGGCGGGTCCTTACCGGAGCTACGCACTGGACCGCACCGGTAGGAACCCACCCCTGGACTGGAGCTTAAATGTTTGAGAAAATTTGATAGCAAAGATGGCTATTAAAAAAAAGGAATGTGTTTTTTTATGTGGCATACACATCCATCAGTTCATTTAGATGCTGTAGTAAGCTAGAGATAGAAAGTGAAAAAAATTCAGTTAATAAGAGACTTCTATTTAGTTGTCTTTAGAAATATTCTTACCAACTCCCTCTAGCAAAAAAGAATTATTATATTGCCAGTGAAATGTTATTATCAGGTGCATTTTTAACACAAAGTCTTTTCAGGCCCCGAAGACAGATATTCTATCAAATATAAAATCTCAGAAATAGGGGGCAAAGAGACTGCTAGGAACATCAGTTCTCTTTGTGAAGGGGAGAAATACTCCCATCAGACACTTTCAGCTTCTATGCTGACAATTCTCATAATGACAGATATCCATTTTCATATTTCCACACTGCCATTATGTTCTCGTGGCAAAATTACTCTCAAGGAAAAGCAAAGTTATATACCTAATTTTGTATATTTTAGATATATAAAGCTGGAATGCATTTCCTACTTAGATAGAAGGAATGGCAATGGAAGGTAGAAGGGAGAGCAAGAGCATAAACAAGTTCTGCATCACTGCCCTGCACCAATCATACCAAACCAAGATAGTCTAACCACTCCAACTGAAAGAAGAAGAAAACATGTGAAATGCCCTTCAGCAAAGCAGGAGAAGTGGGCCTTTTCTGATGGCCCACTTGAAGGCCTATCCACTAGTTCAGAGGTGGGGAGCTATGCCCCCCTTATGACTTCTGGACTTCCATAATGGCTCATAAACTAGTGCAGGGGTGGGGAACTATGGCCCTTTTATTACCTGTGGACTTCAACTCCCAGAATTCCTCAGCCAGCCATGATGGCTCAGGAATTCTGGGAGTTGAAGTCCACAAGTAATAAAAGGGCAATAGTTCCCCACCCCTGCACTAGTTCATGAGGCAGATATGAAAAACAGAGATTTCCAGAGAAGGCCTATGTTATACAGGTAATCCCCCACTTATGACTGTAATGGAGCCACTGTCAGGGTTCCAAGTAGCATCCAAAACTAAATCAGAGTCTGAGGCAATGTGTTCCTCAAAGTTCCAATTTATTGAAAGAGCCATGTTGGCACAGCTATGAGAAACCCAAATCTGAAGCTATTAGGGTTTCTCCACCCAGTTTAAAGTTCATTCCCTTGTTCCCACACCCCCAAGTTCATTATGTGGACCAGTCTCCTTCTGCCAACGTGTCCGTTCCTCCCCGCAACTTCCGACCAGGTGCTGGACAAAGGATGACCTTGAAGACTTAGAAGGAATTTGTTATGGCCACATCTCTACCGTGCTCATGCAACCACCCCTCCCAAATTCCCACAGCAAGACTATATTCTAAAGCATCAAGTGTGGCAGGCCGAAGTTTCTAAGAAAATATGGTTTCGGCCTGACAGCCTGCCGATTATCGTTGTAAGTTGTGATGGTTGTAAAGCAGATCACCCAGATGGCCGATCTGATTTTATGACCTTTTATATTAAGTGAGCACTGAACTTGTTAAGCAAAGAAAAAATAAAATCTTCTGTGAAATCAATGCACTAGTTGCATTAGACTTCCAGGCCCAATTCAAAGTGCGGCCTCTCGCCTTAAAGCCATTGTACAGCACTATCAGATACTTTGCCAAATTAAATCTTCCCATCATTTAGAGAAGGTCTCTTGCAGGCGTCTCTCCTTGTGATGGTCATGTGTCATGGGCTAGTGATAGGCCTTCTCTTTCGTTTCCCTGGTTTTATGGGAGACTTTTCCCCTTGGGAGCTCAAATGGCCCCTGTTCTACAGGTATTTTGAAAAAAGACCAAAGCAGTGTTTTTCCAGTGGACTTTCAGCCAGATTAAGAAAATGATGACGTTTATCATTTTGATGAGAAGGATTCATTTTTATTATTTGTATTTATTTTAATGATTACATTTTACTTTATTGCACTCCATCCAGAGTCCTTTGAGCAGGCTATAAACATTACAAACATTAAAGAGAGAGAGAGAGAGAGAGAGAGAGAGAGAGAGAGAGAGAGAGAGAGAGAGAGAGAGAGAGAGAGAGAGAGAGAGAGAGAGAGAGAGAGAGAGAGAGAGAGATGAATTGGGCAGCCCTCACTTGAATAGATGGAATTTTAACCTACTTTTTTATAGGTAAACTTAGGTTTATATATTGAAGGAGCTCTATACAGATAGTCCTTGACCACAATTGAGACTGCAACTTCTGTCGCTAAGTCAGGAGGCTGTTAAATGAGTCCTACCCAATTCTATGACCTTTTTGGTTAAGTGAATCACCGTAGTTAAGGGTTGTTACATGGTTGTTAAGCAGATCTGGCTTTGCCCATTGACTTTTCTTGTTGGAAGCAGACTGAGAAGGTTGCAAACGGAAATCAAATGACCCCAAAATGCGGCAACTGTCATAAATACATATTGATTGCCAACCATCCAAATTTGGATCATGTGACCATGGGTAATGCTGAAATGGTTGTAAATGTGAGGACCAATCATTAATCACTTTTTTTATGCCATTGTAACTTTGAACAGTCGCTAAATGAATGGTTGTAAATTGAGGACTACCTATACTTCTAGAGCAAAATACGAAACCAAATTATCTGCAATGTAATATGGATTACTTCAAACATAAATAATAGAATTATAATTAACTGCATATACAAGAACTAAGCATGCTTTAAGATATTGCTGCAAGTCTTCAGCAGTATTCATCTTTTCCTGTTTATCAGCTAAAATTAGTAAGAACAGAGGCAGTGAAATGATTCTAAACAAGAAATTTATCTGTAACAAAATACACGGCAAATGACAGGAATGCACAAATTGAATTGTTTCTGATGACTAATTATTTTGCCTTCATTTGAAAGTCACCATTCCAGAACGTTGTTCAGTAGCATGTCATATTGCTGATTCATTGGTGTAGTAACTGATTATGAAGTCCATTTTCCAGTAACTTAAACTCCTGTAATTTATTTATTTTTTAAATAAAACAATGAATGATTGGTGAGAATACAGAGAGAGGGATTTAAATCTGTCTCCTCAACTATGAGATTTCAGTGAAAATAACTGGTTATCAGTAAATATAAGGCCATCAATCAAAAATATCTTTTTTTACATGTGACGCCTCCAGCCCACGGGTTGGGAGTTTGACAGTTCTGGTATACAGCGTTTGGGAAACCAGTCTTGTCTTTTGAACAATCCTTGTGCTATAAAAATCTATTTCATTTACAAATAATAGCAGATTTGATTGCTGACCTCCAGTTTCCCAGGGCATAATGCATTTTCTCTAATGAGGTATGCATTTTATTCAATTTTGACAATGAGATTTGCTATTTTAATCAGTATCAGCAAATCCAATATTCTGATTAATAAGATAGAGTTTAATTTGGGCAAGTAACAATTATGTTCAATTATTTGTTTAAACAATACAAGACCTGTTGAATTTCTGTAGTATTTTATACCGGTCTTGTGTGACGACATTTTCCATATAACCAAGATCAACAGCCAGCTGGTATTGTCTTCTGGACTGAAAGACAGTTTAGAAATGCAGGACATAAATTCTGATACTTTTGTGTATGTGTGTGTGCGTGCGCACACGCATGCGTGCGCTAAATACTTTTCTCAAAAGTATTTTAGTGCGCGCTAAATACTTTTCTCAACAGTATGCTATTTTTTCCACAATTTTAATTCTAAAATGCACATTTCATAACAGTTGGTTTATGGACTGTAATTCATTTGCCCCAAGTTGTGGACTAGTCACATACTTTTCCTCAAATTGAGCAAGTTAAGAAAAAGAAGAAGTTAAATTTTTGTCTCAACCCCGTCTCTGACTCACATTCCAGTGTGTCATTTCTTTAGTCTCCATTAACAGCACATGACAATTCTTGTAAACAATTTTTATGTTCCTGGCAATCGAAAAAGGAAGAAAAAGGCTGGTTCTACTTAGAGAGATGCTTTGACAGCCAAGTCTTCAGACTGCCTGAAATGATAGAAATTTTTGTCACAACTGGCTCAGTTAACTTGCAGTTTAGATAAATGAGAAGCACATAAACATTGCTTGTTTAGTGGAAAAAGCTCCTGTTGTTTCCAGATATTTTGCATATTTTACATGTTGTAAATAGTAAAAAGATTTTTTTTTAAAAAAAATTAAACTGATAATAAAAACTTTACAATAATTAAAAGCAGCTGAAAAGTTAAAGCAAAATTGTGTTTACATGCCATCCAAGCACAAACTCTAGCTTCTAGCAACCAAGGACACCCTGCCAAGCCACTAAAACGCAGGGAATATCTAATCCAATCCTAACTAAGGACAGTTCCCATTAAGTCCCAGTGCATTTTGATTAACCAAAATAATATATTGAAGTAGTTCACAATCACGGAACCTAAATTATTTACCTATATATCATCCTAAAATGAATGTTGGTAACATCTATTCGGATTTCTGAAAGTTAGCTCATATTATCCTGTTATTCAGAAATAAAGTAAATCATGGCTTCCTTCTGATCTCAGTGAATGTGGACTGTATTGTTTCATTCAAACTCTTCAGCTTCTTTTGGGGAAACATACATACAAACATCTACTGATGCTTCTTAAGATCAATTCTGGACAATTTTTCTTACTTTATTCTGTTCCTGTCAGCTATAGAAAAACATGTTTTGATTCCCTTTCTCCATTTACTGAAATAAGCTTTTCCGCAAACTATTATTTGAAGAAGCCAACAAACTGACAATAAACCGTGTGTGATACTTTAAAGATGCATTTTATTAAAATGCAGTCATGTTCTTTATTGTTCATTTATTTTAACAAATCATTTATTGAATTGTTGCTTGGCTGTTCTTCTATGATGATGTAATTGTTCCCCAAACAACATGGACTAGCTCCATTTTTGTTTATATGTATGTATCTTGTGTATCTTTAATCTTTAATTCGGAAATAGGAAGACATGTTGCTAACAGATAATAGGCAATTATACATTAACTATTGCATGAACATTCACTGAAAAAACACTTAATTGAACAAATTGAGGAACAAACAGGGAGAACCTGAAGGTCCAGTATAGTGTTGGTATCAATGAAATTTGGTAGGATGGGACAAATAACTGGAATACTGAACAGGAAGCATATGGTTTGTTCAAAAATAAAAATCTCAACAAAAAGGAAGACAAGATTGCACTATGACTAGAGAATGTCTATATCTGTAAGGAAATTCATGATATTAAATGAAAAAACTTTCCAAAATAATCCATTAAAAACTAAGGGAAAAATAAATACTGTAATAATGACCCTATTGTGGGTGTGTACTTGTGCTGAGATAACCTTGACAAAAGAAAGCAAAACAACCATGAAAAGAAAGTAAATGAGAAACTAAATGACTATTTAGTGAGGGAAATAGGCGGTTCTTATATATGATGAATATGACAAAACAAAATAAAATAAATACTAGGTACAGATAAAGAAAGGAAAGAGACTCGAATGACCCCACCTTTATTCTGTTTGTGTATCAGATTTTGAAGTTTTTAAAATTCTGTTATTATACCCTCCAGCAAAATTGGGCCTTGACAGAATATAGGAAATCATACAAAGTTACCTTCGAAAGATTGATTTAAAGCAGCAGAATAGGTCAGGCAGACAATTAAGAAGCATTTTTCCACTTTTCTGCTCTACCTCATTTAAACTAGAGCTAGCTTCAAACATTACTGCATTTGTGCGCAGCATGTAATCTGGAGCTTTGCAAAGTGAAGCTTTACTTTTATTAAATGGGCTTGCCCAAATGCACAAGCATTTAGCTTTACAGACACTGATTTTTACTGTTTGCAAATGTAGCAGAAGAATGTGCTGGAATACATATCATGAACAACTAGGGCCACAACTTAAATTCCTCCTAATCTTTTCTGTTTGCACACTCTGACTGCCTCAGGCTAATGAGACATAAAATAATAAAAATAACAACAACTATTACAATTTAAAAAGCAGAGAAAAACTAAAGTAAGGAATTAAACTGTACTGGGCTAATGAAAATTCCATCCATTTTACAAGTAGCTTTACTACTATGGTTGCGTCTGTACTGTAGTTATTTCTATGGCCACAGAGACAGGACAAATTCACATTTTTAATGCATAACATGTAAATAACACTTGATTCCTTGGAAATATAGCACTCCCATGTTTTGCTCAAGACCTGGGAGTCTTGAGGGAAGGGAGCTCAAGGCTTGTTTAAAGGAAAATACGTAAGAATCTTCTCTTCCACACATCTCTTTGGCCATCATATAAAAATCCTCATTCTGAAGGCAATTCTGCAGTTAATAAGGTCAATACAGGTAGTCCTCAACTTACAACAGTTTGCCTAATGACCATTTGAAGTTACAATGGCACTGAAAAAAATGACTTATGATTTATGACAATTTTTCACACTTATGACCACACATAGTCACGTGATCAAAATTCAGATACTGGCAACTGACTCATATTTTGGATGGTGGTGTCAGTGTCGTGGGATCATGTGATCACCTTTTGTGACCTTTTAACAATCAAAGTTAATGGGGAAGCCAGATTCACTTAACAACTGTGTTACTAACTTAACAACTGTGGCAAGAAAGGTCGTAAAGTAGGGCAAAACACACATAACAACTGTCTTGGTTAGCAACAGAAATTCTGGGCTCAATTGTGGTGGTAAGCAGAGGTGGTTTCCTACTGGTTCTAACTGGTTCTTTAGAACCGTTAATAACTCGGCAATGAAATCATGGAGCCGGTTCTGTCGGTGTCTCCGTGGGCGGCGCCATCCTGGATTTTGCTTCTGTGCATGCGCAGAAGCTATTTTTGTATTGCTGCGGGTGTGCGAACCTGAGCAAACAGGCAGCAAAAGGATCCAGAACCCACCACTGGTGGTAAGTTGAGGACTACCTGTATAGGGTTATTATCAGTTGCAATGCTTGCTTGTGATCAGTGCTATCACATATGAAAATCTATATACGTTCACTGGTTGTTCCTACATATTAAAAACAAGACAGCTGTACTTAATTTTCCCCAATATCTTAGAGTCCATGAAGCTGCCAACATCACCCACCATTAAGCAAAGTCCTGGCACTCCAAAAACACGCCATGTGAAATGCACAGGCATGCTGATAGCACCCACAAAGGGGAAGGCGTATTTATATCCTGTGAATACATCACTACTGGAAGCAACAAGAAATAGATCAAAAACAAAAGGGTATAACACAGATAAACAATCTTCAGTTTGAACTTCAATAGTTCAAAGAAAAAAAACCATAATCCTACATTTAGACATGGGGAAAAGTAAGAAAAGGCAGTAAAAGGTGTAAAGTGATTTTGGAATCTTCTAAAATAAATGGCAAGGTTTTTCACAAATAACATTTTTTAAGATGCAGAGATATAATCAAAACATGAAGGTAATAGCCTCCATAAAGAAGTGTCTAGATTGGTACACAGATGACAGAAATGCTGATTAAAGATCAAGGCCAGAGAAAGCCCACATAAATGAACCTATTTTAAGTTCTCTAAGCTTTTGGATAGAACTATTGAAGGTAATTTTGGGGGTGCCATCGAGTATTTGATTTACAGTGCATTCAGAAAGTATTCTGACCCCCTTCACTTTTGTCCATTTTGTTATGCTGCGGCCTGATTCTACAGTTGCTGAAATTCATTTTTTTCCTCATTAATCTACACTTACTATCCCATAACGACAAAGTGAAAATAGAATTTTAGAAATGTCTGTATATTCATTAAAAAGAAAAAAACTGAAAACATTGGTATAAGTATTCAGACCCATTGCAACAACACGTGAAATTTAGCTCGGGTGCCTCCCATTTCTCTTGATCGTTGCTGACATGTTTCTACACCTTGATTGGAGTCCACCTGTGGTAAATTAAATTAATTGGACATCAACTGTCAATTTGTCAATAACAAAACTGACAAAAGTGAAGGGGGCCTTTAATACTGTCTGAAAGCACTCTAAGCAATCTGTAAAAGATACAGTCTCCTCCAAGATGAGTTCCACTGCTTGTGACTTCAGGGAACCATGCATTTACTTTTCCTGGCAAGTAGTGTTAATGTAGAATGTTGTCTGCATAAGATTCAGACAATATAATATGTCTAAAAAAGAAAAAAAAATACAATTGAGGAAAATAAAGATGTCTGTTTTCACACCAAACGTTACGCTAAATCCTCGCTCAAACTTATATTTAGCAAATAGCTATCAGCAGACATTTCAGACTTGATATAGCTAGATATGTTAACTTTATTGCAGACAAGAAAAATGTCATATATATGTAGAATATCTGCCTATTGTAGTACACAGGAACCAAAGCCCATATATATGTCAGTTCCAAGGTTTAAATCTTAAGTCTTCTGCTCACTCCCTTTCAAGCCAATGAATTTTGGGACACTTTTTTCCAACCTGGAATGTAAAAAAAAGTATGTTCTTATTTGTATCTGTCTGGTAATTTTATACAACAGTTTTGTGTGGCCTGGTCTATGGGATGATAAATGAAATTTCATCAACAAACTATAAAATACAAAAAGCACTTGATCCAGAAGGTTGAACACACACACACACACACACACACACACACACACACACACACACACACACACACACTTTCTATGTCTGTCTGTCTGTCTGTCTCTCTCTCTCTCTCTCTCTCTCACACACACACACACACAAATACATACATATATACATATGATGTTCTTGATATATATCAAGAAAGAACAGAACATTAATGCTGAAGATACAATTACTAAATGTACTAAAGAACAAGTGTAGCTGGAAAAAGAAACCATAATAACTCCAAAAGGAAACCCAACCTGACCTAACTTTTTTAATAGCAAATCAGTATGTGAATGATTTTATCTGGTACATACTGCATGCCGAGACTTTCAAAAAGTATTTCATAAAATCTTCATCAATGACTGAGTAAATAGTACAGGTAATCCTCTGGTTACAACAGCAATTAGGATTAGGATCGCTGTCACTGAGCAATGCGGTGGTAAAGCGCAACACTTAGGAACAGTAATCCTGGCAGTCCTGGTTGCTGTCATAAACTGGGTGACATGCAGGTTGTTAAGTGGGGAGCAGCAGAACTCCTAGGTAAGGGACACCCTGGGAGGTCCAGAACAGATTACACATGATTGGGGGGATACAGGGGAAGTGCTTGGGAGGCCTGGCACACACCATACACAAGTGCTTGAAGGCCAGGAGGTAAATGGTGCAGCAGGGTGCAACCACAGAAAGGCCGAGGGATGGATGGCACAGTGAGGCACAAGTGCAGGAAGTCAGGAGGTGGATAGGGTTGTGGGGTGACACAGCACCAGAAGACTGTGGGTGGATGGTGCAGTGTGAGTGCAGGAAAGCCAGAGGGACTTACTAGAGCAATATCTGACTTTCCCTGCCAGCTTTCCCATTTATTTTTCTCATGGGAAGCCGGCAGGGAAGGTCAAAAATGATAATCATATGTAATGCAACCATTGTAAGTGCAAGCTGGTTGCCAGAATTGTGGTCATATGAATGCAGAGACACTGTGACAGCTGGAACTTCAAGGACAAATACCACTTGTTCAGCACTGTCACAATTTTTAATGGTCGCTGAATGAATGGTTAGTAAGTGAATAATTTACTGTAACAAGGTGAAAGCAGAGTTTTACTTACACATAGGTAACAAGTTAAAAAAAGTATTAAGAGACCAGGAATACATGAACAATTAATATCATGAAAATCTATAAACACTGAGGTTTCCTAATGATTTATATCAGAATTAGGTCTTTAAAAATTGATAAGTTGTTTTGACTATGTTGTGAAATTACGGTGTATGGTTTTGTTGATAACCCTAAATTATTTGGAAGTCTTTACAACAAAATGATAGCAAAATATTGCATCAGAATTTTTCCAAACGGAAAAAAATGGTATTATTAATAAATGTACTGGGTTGCCTTTTTAAATGGAGAAAAATATTAAATTTTATTTGGGTTTTTAAGAATGTTTCTTTATCTCCATTTGAGATAAAGAGAAGCAAAAGCAACCTTGTACTCAATATAATTCATGAGTTTTGGTACTTCAATTGAATTTGTGGGATACAAAGCCAAACTCAATTTCAATGCAAGACATAAAATCCGATATATAAAATATGTTCCACAATCATGTTAGGTTTGGTTTTCATGGCAAAGCAGATGATGCAGGAAGTATTCATTACTGTCAGTCTTTCAAAAAGCTGACCTGAAATGGACTATTTCCCCCTTCCATCCTAAATACAGGTTTACGACCACAATTGAACCGAGAATTTATGTTGCTAAGTGAGAAATTTTTTAAGAGAGTGTTTGCCTCATTTTACGACTTTTCTTGCCATACTTGTTAAGTGAATCACTGCAGTTGTTAAATTAGTAACACGGTTGTTAAATGAATCTGGCTTCCCCATTGATTTTGCTTGTCAGAAGATTGCAAGATATGATCACATGACCTGGGGACACGGCAACCACCATAAATATGAACCAGTTGTCAAGCATTTGAATGTAAATCATGTGACCATGGGGATGCTGTAATGGTCATAATTGTTAAAAATGGTCATAAGTCACTTTTTTCAGTGCCATTGTAAATTTGAACGGTCACTAAACGAACTGTTGTAAATTGATGTAGGTTTAATCATCTGTTGCCCTATCCATATAGAACTTACAATCAAGGAATGATCTTGAAACTATACCATACCTGAATTTTAAACAATTTTATTACGCAACTATTTCCCACATGCACTTACAGTATGGTGCAAGTTTGATTTAGAAGGTAGGAAGAAGAAAAGGAGGAACTAAAAGAAGAATAGATAGAGTAACCCAATGCAAAGTGATGCACAACATTTCTCTGCTAATGGAAACTAAACTTACAATGAATGACCAGTTAAAGGTCTTTGACTTGTAATTAAAAGCATTGATCCAATAAATGCTTGTGGCAAAAAGCAAATTCCATTTTAGGGATCAGTGAGAAAGAAATCAAAGAAAACTCTCAGTGTCATAATTCCTTTATGATGTAGCCACTTGTAGAACACAGTATATAGCTCTACTCTCATTATACACTTCTTAGTTTATTCAACTTAAGAAATTTGGTCAGTTTTTAGGAACTTAACCTTTTGTTCCACAGAGGTTAAGTTTCTGGAGGAATTAACTATGACTTTTAGACCTGTAATCCTTTTTTATAGGAAATTGCTAAAATCAATTTTACTTATTCATACAACTTCTACAAGCTTGAAAACTGAGCTTGAACCAATGGAACTTCCAATCTTTCTGCCCAAGTGCATTTCTTAATGTGAGTATCCTTAAGTTGCTTCGGTATCTTGACCCATATTTTGACACTCTCTGTTAGAAAATATGAATGTAGCGCATTTCAATTTGCATGTATTAATTAAATATGTTATTTTAATTGGCATCATTACACAAGTTAAAAAATAAAGAAAATGAATATTTTATGTATAAAACATTGTAATAATCTTTTCTTAGCATACACATTTTTATACACAGTTGTCCCTAACAGTCACATTCTAATACAAAGTGTACTGAAAAATTCAGAGTAACATAAACTCTGTAGAATAGCTATATTCTAATTTAACTAGTTCAGGAAATGCAGATTAATCTGTTTCAGAATATGAAACAAAATGCAACTGAAATAAATTCTTTGATATTTTTACAATTTGAGCAAACTGAATTTCTCTGTAAAGTTTTATTTTCCAAGACGAAAGAAATTCTTTCATTTAAAGTTATTCTTGTAGATGCCAACATTTAGAATGTCGAGCTGCACTAGTACGGAGATAATTCTGTATTATCATACACAATTGTAACAAAACATCCATCAGAAAATTTAACATTGAATTAGATATTAACTCGCTATAAAAAGCAAATTAACTTGCTATGAAAACTTGTTCAATTGCCAGAAAATTTTAATTCTCAGTGTGATTACATTTCCCTCAAAATACAAACTTAATGGGGCTTTGAATGGTTTCGTTCTAATCTTACTGTAATGTTCACCAATCATTTTCTGCTTTCCTTACATTAAAACATGGACATTTAGCTCGTGACAACTGAATGGGTTCATATCAATTCAAAAATGACAAGATGCGTGCATTTGCTTTCTCAGTGGCAAGCATTTTGGATGTTCATTTAAGAATCCAAAGTTTGTGGCTGCCCCTGACTCTGTGGTTTCTTCCCCAAACCCAAAAAACTTTAACCTTAGACTGTCTACAGTCGACCTCACTCCATTCCTAAGAGGTCTGTAAGGGGCATGCATAAGTGTACCATTGTGCCTACCGTCCCTGTCCTACTGTCCCATTGCCTAATTTACCTGTACCTACTTTGCTAATGTTCATGTTTATACCAATACCTACTATCTTGTACATGTCTGACAAACAAACAAATTAAATAATTAAATAAATAAATAAATAAATAATTCAGTAGTAGTGAAACAGGAGATCCTATTGCACTGAAATAGCAAATTAGCCTAGAGTGAAACACGGGAAGACCACTGTCACTCACAAACTACCGTAATGGCGAAGATAAGAGGTTCAAGGGATGTTAAAGAGTATAATAAAATATTATTCTAATGAAAATATTAGAAACTTGGTTGATTGTTACTTCATGATTTCCTAAGGGAGAATCCATATATTGTTCTCTTTCTGAAATGGGAAGAATACTAAAGCCGTTTCCTCACTGCTGATTTATAGACTGTTGTAGACTCACCTAGCTATCACAGTGGCACTGTAAACCTGTCTTTCATTACTGATGTATCAGTACAGTAATGGCTGGATGATATTATAAGCTGCTGTAAATCACTACTGAGGTCAATGAGAATACTAGTCATTACTGAAAGAGAACTGGAAAGACAAGAACCCAAACACTGAGTTTTTTCAAGGAATACGAAAACTTGATTTTGAATGAGAACATATAAGTGTTTTATAGCTGAGGCAGTGCTCCATAATGATGAAGTCTGAGAGCAGTTTAATAGGAAATACGATATATCACTCTTTTCTGTTTGTTTTAAAGAGAATACAGATAAAATAGTCAGGTTGTTTTATTCAGAACACCAGGCTTCTCTGCACACCTGGCAAATAAATGGATAAAGCTACAATGATTGTAATCCCAGAAATCTATATCAAATTATTTTATTGTGTGGCACACATGATAAAATGGCACTCCTGTTCAGAAGCAAGCTGGACTGATTCTGGAACCTCCTCTGAATCTTGCCACAATTTTCCACTATTGTCCCTTCCTACAACATAGCTGAATGGACAGAGAATGCAATATGTGTGTATGGTGGTGGTGGGAAGGGTAGGCTAAGGTGACCAGACGTCCCGCTTTTGGCGGGACAGTCCCACTTTTTAATAATTTGTCCCGCGTCCAGCGGCGTTTCAAAAAAGTCCCGCTTTTTAAATTTGAATTTGCCCTGCACACCCCTCTGCCTCCTGCCTCGCCTGCCTCCTCCTGCCAGGCGGGGAGGGAGGGCAGTGAGAAGGGCAGTGGCAGTCTTGCCTGTTCGTCGCTGCAGAGCCGAAGAAGCTGGTGGCGTTCACGGCGCGGGGCTTCCCCCGCCCGCTTCCCCCGGCCGCCGGGACACTGCCATTTGCGTTCTTTTGCCCTCTGTGCAAGCAGAATGCTTTGTGCATGCGCAGAGGGCAAAAGAACGCAAATGGCGGCGTCCCGGCGGCCGGGGAAAGCGGGCAGGGGAAGCCCCGCACCGCGAACGCCACCAGCTTCTTCGGCTCTGCGGCGACGAACAGGTAAGCCTGCGCCAGTAGGAACCCACCCCTGGCTGCGATGAAGGGGGGTGTTTGGGGGGTGCACAAAGCTGCAGGATAAGAGAGACGGACCCCTCCCATCTTGCTCCCATAGAAACACCCCCCCATCAATGGTGTCCCGCTTTACAAAAAATAAAATCTGGTCACCTTAGGGTAGGCTTCACATACCAATTTTACCACTAGCCAGTAGTTATTCAACCCCACTTTTTCACAGTGCATCAGTAGGAAACTCAATATACCCCCTCCTCTATAAAAAGTAGAGAAGAACGAAATGGCCCAAAGAAGAAGAGCCGGATTATGTTCCTAAATAATTCTAAATAATTCTTCAATCTTCCTGTCCCATATTTCCAGTCATTTTCATTCTTGCTTTCATTCTGAAGTGAGGATGGAAAATGACTGCAGTTGTAAATTTTTCCCAATGTCTAAGAGATCCCAGACAAAAATGAGCAGTAGCCCTGGTCATAGAAATGGAGGGGAAAAGAAACACATTGCAAACAAAAAAATATATTGCAAATAGGCAAGTCTTGTGACACTGATGCTTCTTTTCTGTCCCTTTACTAGCACCCTTGTCTTGCAGTTGAAACCAAAGAATGATGCAATTTAATAGTGCCAATAGTTACAATCCTGTAACATAGGGTTGATTGTAAAACACAGAAACCATGTTGTAAAACATGGAATTGTTCACCCTGTGCTAATATATTCCTTAAGGTTACTTGTTTCATAAAGAGTGACCAACAGAAGGCAAATGGGTCACTCACATAGACATTTCACTTCCCCCCTTTTAATTTTCATAACCTTCCTCAAAACATTTATAAGGTTCAGAGAAGCCCATGAGATCAGTGAACATAATCATTCCATTTAAAAACACACACACACACACAAAATCACACTTGCAAAATAATGTTGTATCGGTAGAATAACTGTTAGAACTCAACCCTAAAGCAATTAATCTGCAAATGCTCAGTCAAATAATTCATTTTGCCCCGTCACAAGAAAATATTACCAGTGACATTCAGATAAATAGAAGAAAAGAGTAGAATATAAGGATGTGCACACATGTTCATGTCCAATTTGTTTATCCAGTATATTTCTTTAAGGAATTAATGACATGAAGATAACTATAATTTTTTGATTTGGAAAAAATATATTTTTTTCTTTATAAACTTTATAAAAATATAAAGTATTTGAAACCAAATGCAGAATTATACAACCACAGCTATATTCTTTTTTAATATTTGTATTCAATTTTATGTTATATTCATAAATGTTAACACTATGCTCTAACTTCCCATAGATCTCAAATCAAACTTGGAATGAAGCAATTAAGATAGCATTTAGTTTAGTTTAATTTAATTTAATTTAACTTAATGTAATTATCTATTTATAGGTAATCGACATACAAAAGTTCGCTTAGTGGCCATTAAATGTTACAACGGCACTGAAAAAAGTGACTTATGACTATTTTTCACACTTACAACCGTTTCAGCATCACTACAGTCACGTGATCAAAATTCAGAAGCTTGGCAACTGATTCATATTTATGACAGTTGCAATGTCCTGGAGTCACATGATCACCTTTTGCAGCCTTCTGGCAAGCAAAATCAATGGGGAAACCAGATTCACTTGACAATATATTACTAACTTAAGAGCTGCAATGATTCATGTAACAACTGTGACAAGAAAGGTCATAAAATGGAGCAAAATTCACTTAACAAATGCGTCGCTTAGTAACAGAAATTTTGGGCTCAATTGTAGTTGTAAGTCGAGGGTTACCTGTATTTATTTTATCTCCCGCCTTTATTCTTTTTATAAAGAACTCATGGCAGTGAGCACACCTAATGGTCCTTCCTCCTCCTATTTTCCTCACATCAACAACCCTGTGAGTTGGGCCCAGAGAATAGTGAGTATAGTAAGTATCCAGCTGGTTTTCTTGCCTAAGATGAGACTAGAACTCACAATCTCCCAGTTTCTAGCCTAGTCTCATCACTAGACCAAACTTTCTCAGTAGGCTTGATCTCAAATGTATTTTTCAGTAATTTTCAGCTATGCAGAAGCAGGCCATACCATACAAGTTTGTCCTACTGGTTTTGGGTTATCAGATGTCTGGCAAAAGGAGAATATATTCTCTCTTTTGTCCTCATATCCTCTGTCTAGCAATCATAGTTTTAAAATCAAATAATGTCGTTTATTTCAATATCTTTTCCTGACTAACTTTTCTCTCTGGAACTCACTACTTCCCTGCTAACTGCAAGATAACAAGCTCCACTCTGTGACCTTCATAACTTGATTAGGATAGCTCCACAAGCTTATGCTATTGCCTGAAATTGACAAGACCTTCATCAATTACATGCTGAAGAATTTTGCCTCCTAACCACTTCTAGCACAATCCTGGAAAAAACCAGTCTTTCTGATGCTGAAAAAAGTAAGCAATGTGTAAGCAACCAGAACCACTCCTGGGTAGGCCCAAGCAGAAACTTTATTGTTGATTACCTATATTACAAGAATCTCATCTAACAGTCTGACTTCCCTTGAGAAATGGCAGATACAGACCTAAGTGTTTGATCTCATATATTCTTCCCTCCCCAGGCAGAAGGCTTAGAAAAGGGGGGATTTTTTGCCATTGTACTTTGGAACAGCATCTTCACCCAAAACTTAGGTGGCCTGATGCTGCTAGCATTTCAAAAGACCTTGATAACCTGGTTGTTCCTCAAGGACTGTGGCAGGATGTTATATGAACCCATTTTAATATATAGAATCAGTTGCTCCCAGGAGTGCGTTTTTTATTGATCTTGTTGCTTTGATGTTTTCAATCCTCTGTTAGCCACACAGAGCTGCTTGGCAGGAAGCTATACAAATTGAAATAATAAGTAAATAAATGCTCATGAAGTTGTACAAAACACTCCTGGCTACAGCTGCTACCTGCTCTTTGAGCAGTAACTGTAAGACCAGGAGAAGCCCCAAAGTGCATACTGGATCGAAGTAGGGAAGTGCAACTTCATCCTGAATCAAGGATAGAAAATCCCCAGAACCAGATGCTTCAGGCCCAAAATCCACAACCGCATTAATTCTCGGTAAAGTGAGCTAGAGTCAGTCAGTCCCTTTACAGCCCCCAAACACTGTTTGGTAATACTGTGATATTGATGTGCGCAACTGTTTACTAGGGTTATGTAAACCATTTAGGAGAGTTGCATCACACTTGAAAAATTAAATTATCCTCTCCTTTGGAAGCCTCATGTAGCCGCCATGAAGGCTATCTATGTGCATCTACAGCCACTTTACCTTACTGGGAATCCTAGGAAAAGTGTAGTATGCTCTATGGGCAGGCAACCCCAGGCAATTGGATACACCTTTCAAAGGAATTACACTAACTGCTTTAAGGCTTTAAAGGAGGATGCCTTGTCTTAGTGCACATTGCAGAGATCCATTTCAAATGATTTGCACCACCCTTTTGATTACTACAAACAATGGCAGTGTTTTTCCATTGTTTACTCTAATACAGCGGTTCTCAACCTGGGGGTCGCGACCCCTTTGGGGGTCGAACGACCCTTTCACAGGGGTCGGGAGACTTCGCCTGGATGTTGCCATTTGGGTTCTTTTACCCTCTGTGCATGCGCAGAACGCTTTGCGCATGCGCAGAGGGTAAAAGAACCCAAATGGCGGCAGTGGGGCGGGGGTCATGGCATCGGGCGCGGGGGCGGGGTGGGTCGTGGCGGGGGCGCTGGGGTGGGTCACGGCATTAGGAAGGTTGTGAACCACTGCTCTAATATATCCCTAAAGAGCTGAGGTAATCATAAGGTGGATGTGGATGACTGCCAGTTAGTGGCTCAGGTTTGGGCACTGAATGTGAGACAGAAATATCCTTAATACCTGGACCATTAGCTGAGATTTGATGGGACCTATTGACATGGGGGTGGAGTGAGGCTCCTGGAGGAAGGCAAACTGAAGATGGCTCTGCAAAAAACAGAGTCAACAACCATGACATAATAAAGAGTTGAAGAGTAGATTGGCTCTTTGATAATTCCTCCCTGGATAAGGAGAGGGCTCGAGATCACTCACAAATGCTCCAGACAGCTGCTGCTCATCAGGAGACCTCAAGATAGTGGTCTCTGGCAGGTTTAGAGTTTTGGGAAATGAGAAAATAGCCAATTTGCTCAAATCATAGTCAATGCCTTTGAAAGGACACTAAGTTTGCATACTTCCCTTTCTAATCACTTTCAGAAATTGCTTTTTAACTGCTTTTCAGCTATTACAAGCCTTTGGATAGATAAGCTTGACAGCAATAGTTGAGTTTCCTTCAATCCTTACAAAAAGAAAGTTTTTTTTTTTTTAAATATTTTTTAAACTACAAAACAATACATACCTACATCAACACACATCAACACATCAACATATATTCACTTTTTACAGCAGTTTTGTCGTGGTATTTATTCCATTATTTACATTTTCCCTTTTTAAACTTCTCTGATTATCTTTATATTGATTGACCTATTTACACATTTCTATCTTTATTTCTTTACATTGGTTACTTATAACATCATTATGTTTTACACACATTTCTTATTTCACCTTTCATCATTGAGCCTTATTCTCTATTTCTAATCTCTAACCAATTATATAATTTGTCCCAGACCAAATAATACTCTGTCTCTTCTTTTTCTTTTATCTCTCTTGTTAATTTGTCCACCTCAGCACAGTCAAGAATTTTCCCTATCAATCCTTCCTCAGATGGTGTTTTATCGTTTTTCCATTTTGGGGCATATACTATTCTTGCGGCTGTAATTATATGTAGAAGTAGATATTGTATTTCCTTGGTATATTTTCTGTTTAATAGTCCCAATAAAAATATCTCCGGCCTCAGATCTATATGTTGTTCTGTTATCTCTTCCAACCATTTCCTGATTTTAATCCAATTTTTTTTAGCTTCAGGACATGTCCACCATAAATGATAATATGTACCATACATTTTTTTTACATTTCCAACATATTGGTGAAGTATTCGGATACATCTTTGCCAATCTTGCTGGGGGGAGGTGCGATCTGTAGAACATCTTCAACTGATTTTCCTTCAATGCCGCCGAAAATTTGAACTACAATTTTAAGACCTTCAAAAAATGAATGAAGAACCAGCAAAGAAAATCTAAAGAATCCCATGGCTTTGACAGAGGATTCTTGCACTTTTGTTAGTTGCATGGTAACTCAAGGTCAAGATATGAATTAGGCTTGTGCAAGAAAACTTAGTCTTCTCTCAAAGAAGAGCTTTGCACTATGAAGACGACATTATTCTTTTCAGCAAGGTGAAAATACAACATGGTTGGGGTTTTTTTTAAAAAAAAATTAATAGATATGCATTGAAAAAGCAGTTGTACCACCTCAAAGCCTCTAGGTCATCTTTTACCTCTGTCACTACAAAAGCCCAGAAGTTGCTTCTGTGCAGGCACACTCAAAAGCCTCTTTCAAGTTTTGTAACTGCTGGAGGGTGTTTTGCTTCCCAGTCTCTTTGTAGTGTGCTTCAGCACTCAACAAAAGCAAGAAGAGGATCTGCACAGGGGCTCTGCATGCACAGAAGCCTTTTCCAACTTCTGCAAGCACCAGAGGTTGCTGTGGAGGGGTTGTGAACCAGAGCAAAAATGAAGCAACCACATTGCTCCTGTTTGATCTTAGAAATGAGAGGGGCCATGCTGCTTCACGAAACACCTTTAGCGGGTTACTTTGCTCAAGCCGTCATCAAAGCATCCTTTTGAAGATTTGGATGTGCGTGCCCCTTGAATCATTCTTGACTCTTGGCGACTACAAGGAAAACTCTTTTTGAGGAAGCTTTATCGAGGTGATGACTTGAAGAGTGCGCTGATGCTATCTTTGTATCTAATAAAAAAGAATTTACTGACAGAGTTCCTTAAAGATCAAATGAATGATGCATCCCCAATCACTCATTTCTTTAAACCGAACAATTCCACTGATATATCTAAGAACAGTTAAAAGGTATTTTTTAAAAATTAGGTTTACATGCATGTCTCAGAAAGACAGCATAGATACAACTTCTGTATGTGGGAGAGTCAGTATTGATTCCTGGCAACTGCCTAGATAAGTTCCTGCAGTTTTCTTGGCAAGATTTCAAAAGTGATTTGCCACTGCCTCCATTCTAAGACTGTGAGGGTGCAACTGACCCAAGGCCACTCAGCTGGCTTTGTGTCTAAAGCAGGACTGGAACTCCTGGCTTCTTAATTTCTAATTTGGTGCCTTAACCACAACATCAAACTGCCTCTCTTTTGAAGATTTACATAATGCTCAGATTTTCATTAAACAATCATCCATCCAATATTCAGCACACTCCAATTAAAACTGAAACAATGATACTTTAAGATAATTTCTACCCTGCATGTTATACAAATAAAGAATTTCTGAAAGTTAGGAACACTGCAGGCCAATAAAAAGATGTGTAATTGTGAGGAAAAATAATAGAGAAAATATAATATTCTTGGTCGTCTTGCAACAGTAAGATAGGTTGATGATTTTAAAGTATGATTTTAAAATATTATGAGAGCAAGACCCCTCCCCGCAAAATACAGATCCTTTTGTAAGAGAAACATACTTCTGGATATTTAAGGAAAAGTTTGGAACAACACTACTCGGTTTCAATTTTCCTAACTATCCTCTCTTGTAATATTTGGTCCTTTAGCATTCAAGAAAAGTTCAAATTGTCTGAATTTAGCTTTGCAAATTGAATAATATACTAATCAGAAATTACTCTAACCTTTTAACGGCAGCAAACATTAATATTTCAACAGTTTTCACTTATAAGGATGTTTACATCCATGCATATGCTCCTGGACCTGAACCATTTCCAAATGCTTCTAAATGAAGTCAGTCTGGCAGTTTTAGCATAAACTAGACTCCACTATCTTTTCAGGAATCACTTGTTAAAACTGATACCTTGAAATATTTCTGGTATGTCATTCTGAATTTCAGCATTCTGGCACAGGTTTTTGAAGATCAGACGTAAAATACCAACATTATTATGTGAGATCTTATTAAATGTTGAAGTTCTCATAGATTTTGGCCAAGGGTGCACAATTTTTTTGGAAAAGCATCAGATACTCTAACATTTGCCAACGGTGTAATGTTGCCAACCCTTGAAATAAAAGTTGCAATCTAAAAAGGTATTTTATTCTGGTATTGATCTCGATAGCATTAATGGGATCAGATGTAAGTGAGAATGGCATGTGATTCCCACATGAGATGTGACTGATAATAGCAATAGCAATTAGACTTACTGTATATATCGCTCCATAGTGTTTTTCCAGCACTCTCTAAGTAGTTTACAGAGTCAGCATATTTCCCCCAACAATCTGGGTCCTCATTTTACCGACTTTGGAAGGATGGAAGGATGGATCAACTTTGAGCCAGTCAGAATCCAACTCCTGGCTGTGGGCAAAGTTTGCACAGCCTGGCTGTGGGCAAAGTTTGCATTTTCCCACATTGCTAGCAGATTTGCACACATTTCTCTTAAATGTATAGAGGAGTCACTTTAACAAAATAGGAAAACCTGGAGAGAATTCCTGACTATTAAGCTCAACACATTTCCCTGCTCTGTGCTATGTAACTTTGTTCAACATGTGAAAAATACATAGCTTAAAGCCATAGTACGTAATTTATTTCTTGTATGTTCAACCTAAGCCAATGACAAATATTCTCTCAATGAATTATTTAAAAGAAGAATTAAAACACCAATCTAAGCATATTTCTAATTAACACTGGAACCAGGGAAATCAAAGAATTAAAATCTAAACATCTGAGAAAAATATTTTCACCTGGCACTAAAAAGCTTAAGCTACAGTACTGAATCAAATCATGAGATGTTATAACTAGCGCTGGGCAGAAAGAAATACTGTGAATTTTTTCTCAGTTGATCTTATTCAATCTGAGGAAAAGAGAATTAGCTTTAGATTTTTTTTTTAATGGAAAGAGATCTTCAGAAAAATTCTCATGGAGGCCTATTTTGCTGATTTAGTGACAAAATGGCCAAAATGTTTAAATAAATGTCCTGTTTTCCATTGCACAATCCTTTTCTTTGTGTTCTGCAAACCTCCCCCATTTCAATTAAATTATTAATTATTAGATATATGTGGTGCACCTCCCACTGTGACCGCAACTAGGGATGGCTTACTGTAAAATAAAAAGGTAATACAAAAAAAATTAAGGAAGATTAAATAAAAAAAAAACAACCTAAGAGGTCAGATGACACAAGGTAGGGATCTTCTCTATATTCCATCTGCAACCTCCAGCATTGTGCGTCCCTACTGGGGCCATAGGCCAGCCAATAGAGCCAGGTCTTAAGGAAGGCCGGGAGTATGGGGGCTGACCTCACCTCCAGTGAAAGAATATTCCAGAAGTGAAGAGCCGCAGCAGAAAAGGCTCTTCTCTCAGAAATAGTCAATTCTTTGACAAGCAGGATCCAAAGTAGACCTGTTTTCCTAGAGCAAGTGGGACAGGTCAATCTCATTGGGGCAAGGGGGTTCCTCAGATACCCTTGCAAGAGAAGGCATGACCTTTCTTTAGGCTTTTCAGTGGTAGTGCTTCTATCACCACAAAATGGATTCCCTACTATAGGATTTGAATCCTCAACTGGAGATTGATCTCACAATTTTTTGCAATGTGAATATTGAGCACTTATATTTTAAAGGATAAATACTTCCACAGGTAAGATATCATACATTGTTAATCATCAGTTTTTGCTTGGATTTTTACTAATATTTTTTTAAACCGATAATATCATTATACTGCTTAATGTTTCCAAGAAATCCATGTGAAAAATAGAATGCTTAAGATAAGAAGGTAATATCTAATCAAGTAAATATCAAATGTCCAGTAATTATGATTTTACTTATCCTGACTTATAATCTTGGGGATTGATCTTTGGAAGTATGGTATAAATAAACTTAGCTAGCATAAAGCTTTCTATCATCCCCATTAAATGGAAATCAAGTAACAACTAATATACTGTGTATGTATGTATGTATGTATGTATGTATGTATGTATGTATGTATATATGTATATGTATATCAAACTCAGTAACATGTAATATAAATAAAATATAAAGGAAGGTTTCTTCAGATATCAATAGTGGACATCATTAAACTTTACTTTTTGAGGAAAAATGTACATGCTCAAAATGAATATTATTCTCAGAGTAATGTATTTTCTCAGAGGAATTCCATTCCTCTGGAAAATATGTTCAGAAAATAAATTCTTTATTTAGAAAATTTCTATGCGGTTATTTGATTCCAACAATATCTTTACAGAAATTGCAATTGCAAGGGAGGATTCAGTTTTCCAAATTTGGAGTTATATCATCATGCTTACTTATTATCAAATATTAAATACTGGAAGGCAACCATTGGTGTTAATTTTCTGATTTAGGTAACTTTGGAATATGGATATATAACACCTTTGTTGGTGTTATATATGGAGTATATTAGGATCTAAATAAATTAAAACTGTTTTCTCTGGAAACAATTCCATCAATTAGAAAATTATCAAATGGAATATTTAATTTTTAAAAAGATTTGACTCTTTTCCCCCTGCCAAATTGACTTTACAGGGAAACCCAACTTTAAAAAATTGTGAGAAAATGATGATATGGAAAAATTGGATAGAAGTGGTAATATTGACTTGAACCAACTGATAACACTGTTCTACAAATTTTCAAATTTTTTTAAGTTTCAGAAATGAAATGTGGCATTTCTTAATGAATTTCACATGCTGAATTCAAATATAATAATGAAATTTGTTAGTTGGGTCTAGTTTTCATGCAATGGACATTTTACATTTTACAACTACAGGTAATAGGCAAATAATGCGCCAAAACTTAATACGTATATATAAACCCGTATATTTTTATTAAAATTAAGTGAATTATATTTGCAACAGTGAATACATGAAATAATCTATTGTATATGTTTATCAAGAAAAACTAAATTAGTAAACAAGTTTAAAATGTTCAAAAGTTTAAATTTCTCATTAATCTTGCCTTCAGTTTGTGTCCCTTTTGCTTCTCTTGACTTTTCTTTTGTATTCAAGGAAAGGATTGTCTCTTACAATTGTCCAACAGAAGTCTGCAAGCATTGATGGGCTCCATTTATCATGATATCTTTTTTCCATAGCTGCAACATCTTGATGGAAGCACTCCCCATGCTCGTCACTCACTGCTCCACAATTTGATGGAAAGAAATTCAGATGAGAGTGTAGAAAATGAATTTTTAAGGACATGTTACAACCAAGATTTTTGTAGGCCTGGATGAGTTTTTCAACCACTTCCTTGTAGTTTGCTACTTTATTGTTTCCAAGAAAATTTGATGTCACTGACATGAATGCTATCCACGTGGTCTTTTCCTTGCCATGCAACAGAGAAAGAAACTCATCATCGTTAATAAGTTCACGGATCTCAGGGAGTAGGGCGGCATATAAAAACACTAAATAAATAAATAAATAAATAAAATCTGTGGGCCAACAAAAATTCCTTCATTTATTTTTGCAGCACTAAGTGATGGAAATTTGCTTATCAGGTACATGAAAGCGAACATCACTTGCCAGGAGATTCCACTGCTTTAGTCTTGAACCTAAAACCTCTGCCTTGTTCTTTGGAAGATCCAGATCTCTTATTAGGTCATTCAATTCCATTTGTGTTATAAGGTGCGGTTCAGTGGATGTGGATGGCAGATAATCCGGGTTATGTAAGGCTGTCCTTAGGAAGCTTGTAGTTCATCACTACAAGCTTCCTGAGGTTCTTCCTCACTGGATTCAACTACGAAAGATTCAGGTGCTTTTGGAATCGGTAGTCCTTCTCCATGAGGTACTGGACGTATTGCTGATGGAATGTTTGGATATTGCACAAACAACTTTTTTTCTTATAAGACCTTTCTCAATTGGAGGCACCATACAAAAATAACAATTACTGACATGATCTGTTGGTTCTCTCCAATTCATTGGCACTGTGAAAGGCATAGAAGGCTTATTCCCATTCAACCATTGGACAAGTCTCAATCCACATGACTTACAGCATATGTGTGGTGCCCAGTTTTTGTCCTGGTCTCCTATTTTGCAACTGAAATACATGTTGTAGGCTTTCTTAATCACGGTTGTGATCCTTCGTTTTTGGGATGCAAAAGTAACTTCACCGCAAATATAGCAGAAATTATCTGCTTTATTTAAACAGGTTTGAGGCATAACTTGGCTGTCTAACTTGCCAAGCAACAGATACTGTGACTTTTATAGAATTTGGTGATGTAATATTAGCTAATAATGCATCATCTTGGTATGCATGGCGGTTTTCTATTGGTCACCAATACTGACTATGTAATCTATGGTGTAAGTTGCAACATGCATTTTATAAACCTTAATTCATTAGTTGGTTGCTTATATCATGGAAACTAGAGCCAATATACATTTTAAATGTTATTTTCATTTGTAGCACCCCAAAATTATGTAAGAACAGCTGTTTTCATGCTCACAACTTTTTACCTGTAGAACAGTGAATTGATGAAGGTGATTTTTTTTAACACTTAAGAGATAAATATCATCTATCAGATGTAATCCAATAGCTAGTTATAACAAATGCAACATTTATTAAGTATGTTGCATGACTGGCAGCATTTTCAGTTTCTGAGACATCTGAGATACTAGAAAAACTTGTTAAATTAAAACTAAAAACCCTACTATTAGTTTTTATAATTATTCGTTATCAGTACATCAATTTATTATGGAAGATGTTAAGAAATGAGTGTATTAGATGTTCCTATATTATCTAAATAATGGGAGATTGTCAGCTTCTATAGAAAGTGGGTCAATGAACCTCAAATTATAACTTATACAACAAAAATAATTGGAATTTATTGGATTGCATTACATTTGTATAGAAAAGGACTGTCAAAAACAACATTTTGTTGGATTGGTTTCAAATCCACTTTAAAAAAAATAAAAGGATGTATAACATTCTATAATAATCAGGTAAAACTCATTTTAAAAAACAACCAAAATAAACCAATAGGAAGAGATATAGAAGCAGCAGCATAATATTAAGTAAACCTTTGCAGGAAAACAGAGGTCTTAATTTGAGCTGTTCTTTGGGTAGTCATTAATAACTGACATTTGAGTAACAACATGTTGATTGAAATTGAATAGTATTTGGTAATTATATACAGATAATTTAGCAACTCTTAATGTAAATTCCTGATCTCGTTGAAGTGGCCAGTGTAAATATGAAAGAAACAAACTGTTTCAGTTATCACTAGATTTGTTCTTAACCATCACATATTGAATTCTTGTCATATTACAATTCATTATGAGTATTTTAGCTAGAAAACTAGCTTATGGAAATTAATGCACTCAAAAGACCCTAATCCTCTCCTGAGCACGGCTTTCATGACCAAAAATAGTAAATTAACCAGAATATTAGCAAGTGAATATAGAAGACACTGCAGTGAAGAGTTGAACTTCTCAAGGTCATTTGTCTCTTGGCTGAAAAGAGAAAAGTGAAATGAAAAGAAGATAGGCATCAGCTGTTGTTGTTGCTTTTGTTGTTATTTTTACTGGAAGAGCTATAATATGGGTTTCCCCAAAAGAAACAATTGATGATGACTGGAAATTTTGTTTAAAAGATGTATCTTTCAGTACCTCTTTTAATCAAAGCAGTGTATCCATAAAATCATCTTAGAATCCAATTGTCTTGAACTGAGGCTGAATATTTGTGTGCTGCAGGCAGACAGGCAGGCACGCAGGGTCATTAAAAGAAGAAAGTAATTTCTTCTGTATTAATACTGGGTAATAGTTTCTAATAATGCCCCAATCTGGCTAAGCTCTTAAATTGTTCTATTTAAGAAGAAAGGTAAATGCTTAAGACATTGAGCTTAACATGAGAATTACCGTAAGTGCATAATTTATAACACATGACTGTCATAAATGTATATCTGTATCAATGGGATGATGCAGCATAAATTTATTTACTTTTTGTGCATTCAAGTCAGTGTTGACTCTTGACAACTGTCTGAACTAGTCCTTGATATGAGTAACGAATTTTTCCTTCAGCACAGATACCTACACAACTAAAATAACGAAAATATGGCATAGATTTTGCACGTATCTCCTTTTCTTAGAATCAGTTCAGGGTGAAAGTATCCCTGATAAACGTACTTGTAATAACACATTCAAATAACCTTTCTCCTGTGGAATGTTTTGTTCTGATACTGGCTGGGTTAGTTCAATAAATGACCCTTCGCAATGGATGCTAACATGGAAATAACTTCCTTTCACCTCTTTGCTTGCTCCATAACAAAAACTGTAACCATTTTCCAAAGCTCTTTTTCTCTTACTACCATATAAACATCAGGGAGAAAAAAGCAAGGTCAAAATACAGGCACACACCAGTGATTGTTTAATTATAAGTTTAAATGCCACCTCAACTTAGCACTACTATGTTAACAGAAGACAAAACACAGCAGTCTTTAACGTGAGGAACTACATTAAATCTGTACCAGAATGAAGTAAGAGTGTGTTAACTAACCCACAGCATAACTGAACTAAACTGCAAATTATTATTTTTTTAAATTAGCATTGCTTACAATATGCAAAGCTTATTCAGGTGATGCCTCGTTCTGCATTAGCAAGTGCCAAGTGAAATTGACTGCTTTTATCATCCTCTTTTAGTTCCCTATAACTGCACTCCTACATTTAAGACTTCTTAAATGAGATATTAAAGCAGAGAAGAATTTAATGAAGAAGACTGACTGCAGTTCAAATGCTATGCATTTTGGATCAAAGTTATCCTATTCAAAGCTATTATCAATTTGATTGATTATAACTTATGATGTAGTGGCTAAGGCAGTAGGCTGGAAACCAAGGGATGGTGAGTTCTACTCCTGCCTTAGTCATGAAAGATGGTTGGGTGACTTTGGGCCAGTCACTGTCTCTTAGCCCAACCCCCCTCACATGGTTGTGTTTGTTGGGATACTAGGAGAAGGAAGGAATATTATATATGTTCGCTGAGTTGATTTTTTATAAGGGATTAAATTCTAATCAATAAATAAAGTAGGTACGTTTGTTTCTTCAATGGATTTGCCTGAATTTCTTTAACTCTATGCAAATCATTTTGAGAATAAGAACCTTAGTTCCTTTAAGACACTTGGTTCAATTTGATATTCACAGAATGTGGCTGCCGTATGTTTAGATTCCCTAACAATCTAAACTTACTTTTTGTTTGATACCGCTCAAGAAGTTCACTTTTTTTCTGAACTTCTGCAGAGAAGAGCAACGGATAGCCTAAGGGCCAGATGAGCTATCCCAGATTCTTACTGCATCCTGACATTGTGCTTCCAACATTTGGATGAATAACTACATTTTTTCAGGGTTTTTGACAAAATAAGGAACAAAATGAATGCCTTAATTGGCTACAAAGCTGATGTACTTTTGCTTCAATATCCTTTCAACCAATCAAACCTTTTGCCCCATCTATTATCCGTAATGCATCACTTCTATAGCCCTACGGGTCAAAAACAAAATATATATATAAAATATTTAGATTTTCTTGTTTTTAAGGAAAGACCATTAGAGAATGCTCTAACCTAGAATATTTCCAACACAGAAATATTTTACGGTTAAGAAATTAAATGAGAAGAAGTGTCCTGGTCCAACATTCCACTTTAGTCCCTTATATATAAGAAACTCCTTTGTTCCAAAGCAAAATAAATAAATCCATATACTGAAATGTTGGATATTCCACAGCCAGTTAGTCCTGTCTGAAAAATAGAATTAAACGCTTGTCAATTCCACCCCTCTGGTCTCTTAGCTCGGGCTGCTTAGGATCACTGTATATATACAGGGCTCTGTGGCAGGAATCTGTAGAGTCAAAACAGGCCAGATTAATTTCATTTCAAATGGATTTAGGAGAGTACCATGCAATCAATCGGTCAATATGCTATATAGAGGAACCTCAGAAGCCATCCTTAAGGACTTCTCAATGAAATACTGTCAGGCGAGGTCCAGATGTTGGAAAAGAAGGGGAAATAATGTCTCCAGAATGGAGAAGCAGACAAATTGCAAACTCAGTACAGCATTATTGCAAATGGAAATATAAGGAGTTTGGAATTCTGGAAAAAAAGGGAAAGTGGGGGTATGGATATTCATGTGGAAACAAGCAGAATCAGCTTCTGAAGCGACTGCATAAATCTAGATTGCATCCTGGCCAAGTTCAAAAATAAGTGTTTCATCCCAATACTCATACAATGGAAAGTATGCCATACAAACTATTTGCACTGCATAGCCATACAAGAAATTGCATCTGTAGTTGACATTATCTCAAAGTGTGTACTGCAAACAACAGCAGTCAAAAACATCTACAAATGTTGAATTTTTCAGAATTACACATTGTACTAAAACCTTAATATGATTGTTCTGCCAAGAGTACACTTCAAAATTAAAACAACTATTATTACTACTACTACTACATTCGTGTCGGAAGCACCTACCAAGGTGCTTCTGGGTTGAAAGTATCAGCCTGTGACTTCACCATTGCCTGGGGGATGCCAATAAGTATTATTTACCAGGGCTCTTTTCAGACTTTGTGTTAGAGCCAAAACACGTTAAAGCCAAACCATTCTGTATGTGAATTGTATAATATACACACAAAAATAAATGATCTAATACAGAGGTGTCAAACTTGCATTGTCATGGCGGCATCACATGACCTATCAGGACTTTTTTCCCCCTTCGCTAAACCAGTCGTGGGCGTGGTCTGGCCCATGGGCTGCAGGTTTGACAGCCCTGATCTAATACATCTGCCATTATTGCTGAATGTTAATTTTTAAAATAGTTCCACATTGTAGGCCAACCTCTCTAATCTGCTGGCCTTCCACTACCCAGCCTACACACTGCTTAGAAATTATAGGAATCACAACCTCAACACATCAGGAGCTGCGAGTAGAGAAGACGGTGTCAAACATTATATAGAAATAAAAAATTAAAATAGATTGATTTCAATTGGGGGAAACAGTGCATATTACTACTGAGCTTCAAATGAACTGCCTACCTTTAACTTTTCTCTCTTTTATGCAGCAGTTCTTAACCATTTGAAATGCTGCTTTGTTTCAGGCCAAATTCAATCAATCAACCAATCAATCAATCAGAATAGAGCTGGAAAGGACCTTGGTGGTCTTCTAGTCCAACCCCCTGCTCAAGCAGGAGACCTTATACCATTTCAGACAGGTGGCTGTCCAGTCTTTTTTTAAAAATTTCCAGTGATGGAGCACCCAGAACTTCTGAAGGCAAGCTGTTCCACTGGTTAATTGTCCTCATTGTTAGGAAGTTTCTCCTTAATTCCAGGTTGCTTCTCTCCTTGATTAGTTTCCATCCATTGTTTCTTGTCTTGCCTTCTGGTGCTTTGGAAAATAAATTGACCCCCTCCTCTTTGTGGCAGCCTCTCAAATACTGGAATACTGCTATCATGTTATCCCTAGTCCTTCTTTTCTCTAGACTGGCCTTACCCAATTCCTGCAACCATTCTTCATATGTTTCTGTCTCCAGTCCCTTAGGGGTCTCCAACCTTGGCAACTTTAAGACTTGTGGATGTCAACTCCCAGAATTCCTCAGCCAGCAATGCTGGCTGAGGGATTCTGGGAGTTGAAGTCCACAAGTCTTAAAGTTGCCAAGGTTGGAGACCCCTGCCTTAATCATTTTAATTGCTTTTCTTTGCACTTTTTCCAAAGTCTCAACATCTTTTTTGTAATGTGGTGACCAAAGCTGGATGCAGTATTCCAGGTGTGGTCTTACTAAGGATTTATAAATTCTTCTCTCCTCATTGAAAATTTCCTTACTCTGTATGTCGAATGATTGTTAGATTCAGCAAATGTTTCCTGAATTAGCCCAGGAATTATAATTGATTAATTCCCCATTAGTATAGTGGATTTCTGTTACATTTTTATGGGAGGAAAGTGATATAAGATTGATTATGCCATTGCTCATAATTTTGTAGCAATTTATTTTAAACATTTCTACTTGTGTATGTGAAACCACTGAGAAATCATTCAGTTTTCTGCAAACTAGCTTTATCACACCATGAAAGCCAATTCAGGAAAACATCTTGAAGACATGAAAATAAGATCAAATATTTGGTTAAATAAAAACCATCAGATCTATTATGGTTATAAATCACATTTAAAAAACTGACAGAATAGTGTAAACGCTGCTGAAGAGATTCAGGCAGAAGAGGCATGTTTAACTAACCTGATGGCACTGAATGAAGACATTTTTTTATAAAAGATGTGGGGGGGTATTCTGCAAAACAGGTCACCTTGTAAACATTTGACAGCAGATCACAACAGAGATTAATGACTAAGAATAGTAATCATGAAAGTAGATACAAGACAGTCTACTGGACAGAAGACAAGGATTCTTGTACATAATCTATTATGTATCCTACAGTTGAGGCTCTCTATAGTTTATAATTTATTCATTCATTCATTACACCATTTCCGCTACAGTCAGGTACACACATACCTGGAAGTGCATTCCATTAACCTGAAACATAGGTGAGCAGCCAACTGATAGGACTATGGAGAGACACAATTCAGAGATTCAATATGAAGGCAATTCAATCAGATTTATGGATTGAATCGACTTTCCTGACGGGATTAACAAAGAAAATGCTAACCCAGCTTTCCTTGGCTTGGCTGTCTCTCCCCTTCCAGCTGTTTGGCATGCAATGGCCCTGCTAGTTAGGAATTGAAATCAACACAATTGAAAAGTGCCAAGACAGAAAAGGGCTGCTCTACCATGTTAATCAAAGCTACATTAGTACACAGTTTAGTTTTTAAAAGTTCCTCAGATAAAAACTTAGCCTTCTTCAAACTGCAGTGTGAGATCAGAACATTCTCCTAAAGGACAACTTACATTCTGGAAATTATCTTAAATTCAGCAAGGTGTGTTTTTTAAAGTTTGCTGGTTTACAAGCTTTGTTCCTATCCAGAAAAAAAGCAGTTCCTATATTGGTGCAAAGGGGATACTTTTAAAGAATGTTTAGAAGCGTCATTTGATACAGAATGTCTGGTTATTTAGCCAGAGAAAGATAAGAATAGTTTCTTGGATTAATGAAAATCTAACAGAATTGTGGGGTTTTCCTAATTAGACAACTAATTAAGAAATCATAGTTTCTGGGTGAGTTTACAGATTCTTAATTGGTGCAGATAAAGCTAGAGCTTTATTGGAATCACAATAATCAAAGGAGGAACCAAACACATTTTTTCACACTATAAAACCCAAATCCAACCACATTTTAAATCTTGATGTTCTGAAAATGAATCTAAGAAAAGCCAGAAAAGAACCATAAACTCTGAATGAACACAATCATAAAACATCTAAAGATTTAAAAAACTGAAGTTTTGTTAAACACCTGCATATCTCATACTCTCACCTGACCACTCTTTTATTGCAAATATTAATGTATGGGAAAGAAAATAATGAAGTAGCCATAAAATATGCATTGCTCAGGAAGTTCATTTCAAAAAGAGCCTTATATGAGAAGAAACATATATTATTTTTGTGCCTTCATTATGTTCGGTGTTCCCTTGGTTTTACAAGGACTCTTCCCTGAAATAATGGGATATCTTGATATCTAAAACAGGAAAGTTTTTTTGTTTTGTTTTGTTTTTAAGCTCCTTGTGCCATTAATTTGCCTCTTGATTAAACTGGGTCTATTGTACAAAGTATTTCCTAGCAAAATTGCTTTGGCAAATTTTATTTTTCTCTTTGCTGATGAATCTAATATTTTTGTTTTTTCTATATTCTTTGTAGGGTAAAGCTATAGCAATGAGGTAGGCAGGCAGGGGGCTGGAAGGAAGGAATGAAGGAAGGAAAGAGGAATGGAGAGATGAATTTCACAAAATAATAAAACTAATGCTCACAAACTCAGAATTGAGAAGACAGTAACAGTCAGCAAATGTCACCTCTGCAAGGAAGCTGAAGAAACAGTGGACCACCTGCTTAGCTGCTGCAAGAAATTTGCACAGACTGACTACAAACAATGACATGATAGAGTAGCAACAATGGTGCAGTGGAAGATCTGCAAGAAATACCATTTGTCTATAATCAAGAACTGATGGGATCATAAAATTGAGAAAGTAATAGAAAATGAAGAAGCTAAATTAAGTGCTCTGGGACTTTAGACTTCAAACAGACAGGCACCTGCCACATAATACCCCAGACTTAATTGTTGATAAGAAAGACAAAATAGTCGGGACATTGGACATTGTAGTACCTGGAGACAGTAGAAGAGAAGAGAAAAAACTGGAGAAGAAAGCAAAATATAAAGGCTAGCAAACAGAACAACTATGGCAAAAGAAAGCAAAGGTAGTACCAATAGTAACAGGTGCCTTGGGCGCAATCCCAAAACAAATGGAGCACCATTTGAACATTATGGGCACTGACAAATTCACCATATGTTAATTTCAAAAGGCAGCTTTATTCAGAACAGCTTACATGCTGCAAGATATCTGTAAGACTACAAAACATCAACACCTGCCTATCCAGGTCCTTGGGAAGAACTTGATAGATGGACAAAAATGCCAAATCCAGTCTGAACATCTGGCTGACTGTGACGAACCAAAATAATAATAATAGTAATTGCCTTTGGCAATTACACAGAAAATACATTAACACAGCCCATGTGCTTAGACTTCAGCCATGGTCTCAGGATTTATGAAACTGAAATACAATATATTTAGAAGACAAAGCTCAGTTGGGTCTAAAAGAAAATAACTCAAAATGTACTTAAAGCACATGTGAAACCATTGAGATTGACATTTTTGTTTGTGTACATAAGCAATATTTAAAGTAATCAAATAGTGATTTAAGGACAGATCTGGCAATGCGGTAATAACATAAAAGGTATGATAACTTGTTAAATAAAAGAAACTGAATAAAGGTGCCGTTACAAACACATATTCATACTCTTCTTAGTTGTTATCACTTCATCTACTGTTGTGATGTAGAATTTGTGAAAATCTATTTTATACATTATTTATTATTTATACTATTTTATACATTTATTATATATATATATACACACACATACATATACCATATATATATATATATATATATATATATATATATATATATATATATATATATATATATATATATATATATATATACACACACACACACACACACACATACATATACATATATATATATATATATATATATATATATATATATATATATATATATATATATATATATATATATATATATATATATATATATATATATATATGGTATATGTATGTGTGTGTATATATATATATACATATATATAATTTATACTATTTTATACATTTTATCTATTTTATACATTAAACTGAACATTGTTTAAGATTTCTTAGAAAAACTTATTAAAATACTTTGCATTAGTATGTTGGATGTTTGTGTGAAAGGCCATTTATTTTATGGTTTTCTAATACTAATGTTTCCAAAGCAAAGACATTTTGGTTTTGCATTTTTTTTATCATCAGTACAACAGTTTCTGTACTATAGTTTCTCATATTACTCTTGGAATTCACTTCTGTTTTTTTTCTTTTACATTTTGAAATGGGGAAATGGAAGGCTGCGTGTCCCAGTTGGAGGAGAGAATATACACTATTCCATTGATATATTCTTGCTTTCTCCCATTCCAGTCAAAATAGACTGGTAGTGTTCTGGTAGTGTTCTGTGTTAAACCAATATAGACCTTATGGTATTTCACTCGCTAGCCTTTCCTCTAATGATGCAGTTTTGGCTGTGACTATTTCTGAATGAATCATCACAATTGTTTTAGAACAACCTATTCATTATCATAGCTGGAAACTATGAGTTTGCTTTTTTTATTCATAAGTAATGCAGAAGATCCAAATCCAGGTAAGTACTCTGAAAATAGATATTGCTTCATCCTTTCTCCCCAAGCTTTGGAAGAACTCCATATCTATACATTACATTGCAAACGAAGAAGAAAAAGACACTAATATAAATTGCAAGCATAACCCCCCTTAAAAATGGATCAATAAAATGGAAGGATACAGTGTTAAAGCCCTCTTGTAGGATATTAAAATTCTAGGTATCTTTAGATCTTTCCCATGAAATAGACTTGCTACCTGCTGCTTGCTAGAGCCAAAATCAAGAACAAGTTCCAAGCACTTGAAGGCAGGACAAAAACTAGAAACTAATCAAGGAGAGAACCAACCTAGAAATAACAAAAAATTTCCTGCGTTAAAACAATTAATCAGTGGAACGGCTTGCCTTCAGAAGTTGTGGGTGCTCCAACACTGGATGTTGTTAAGAAGAGACTGGACAGCCATTTATCTGAAATGGTATAGGGCAGGGGTCGGCAACCTTAAACACTCAAAGAGCCATAAAGGCCCTAATCGGAAGCCCCCCGTTCAATTCTGGAGCCAACCAGAAGTCCGGTTTCTCCCACCATAGAGTCTCTTCCTAGCGCGGAGTCCTTTTTCCTTTACCTATCCTAACTGAAAGCCCTATAAATTGTGGAGCTGACTGGCGACAGGGAGCCGCAGCAGAGGGATGAAAGAGCCACATGCGGCTCCAGAGCTGCAGGTTGCTGACTCCTGGTATAGGGTTTCCTGCTAGACTAGAAGATCTCCAAGGTCCTTTCCAATTCTGTTGGAAGCGACATCTTTAAATTTCTTTTACAACTTTTAACTAACTTTTAATTAATAAAACAACATCAAAGCAATGATGTTACAATGAAAAACAATGACAATTTTAAAAAATAATATTTTAAAAATCTCCAAAATTGTCCACATTAAACAGCTTAAAATCTCATAACATACAATGATATAACAAAAAAAACACTACCGGCACTAACAAATGTATGACTTTAACCCAAGGCTTGGTTAAACAGATATGCTTTAAGCTGAAGCTCAAAACTCCCAATGCTTGGTGTCAGCTGCAATGGAAGACAGAAGAAATCTTATCGCCTTGGCATTTTTATCAAAAATATTCTCTCTCAGATTACTGCAGTTCCTAATATCCAAGCAGATACACAAAAGAAATACAAATAGAAAGGTGTTCTCATATACCTACGAGTTATAGAAATAGGCTTCATATGCCATTGATACTTTCAACTTAGTTCAGTAGCAAAGTGACAACCAGTAACGCTACTGCAAAGTAGGGATTGAGCTTAGCTCCTACCTGTGACATTCTGCACTCATTGCAGCTTCTAAGAGTAACACCACACATAACAAGAATCTTTTTGAATTTCCTAATATATGGATCACCATGGCTAAGAAACTAGCTGGCAGCAGCAGAAGACACTCCATTACCACAAAGGTTACATCTGTCTTCTCTAATAGTAATGCCGCATGAGTATCCTCACACTATGCCCTTGGTCTTTCGGAGAGAGAACAAACTTTTCTATAGTCTTGTCAAGATTCAGGTCAGCCTACTGAATTTAGTTATCTCCCGTGCATCATAAATTCATCCAGAACCTGAATAACTTCTTTTAACTCGGGTAACTCTAAGAAATAAAAATAGGGAGTCATTGGCTCATGAAAAATACCGATAAGACTTTATCCCATGCCTCATAGCAATCATTTCCGTAATAATTTTATGATTGTTCCAGACTCGGAGTCACCTATTTCGGGTGGGAAGATATAGAAATAAAATAAATAAATAATAATTACATTTATATAGATATTGAATGGCACTGGGGGCAGAATGGAACTCTGCAGACTTCACAGCTTAATTGCCTGGGAGCCAAATTGATGCCATTTGAATCAGGCAAAAGCAGAACCTTTACATGTCTAACTTCCAATCCATACAGCCATTACAAAAAGGCTTGTGGTTAATACTATCAAAAGCTATTGAGAGATCCAAAAGAATCAATAAGGTCACTCTTCCCTATTCTTCCATCCTATGAAAGTCATTTTTCAAAGCAATCAAAGTGGATTCAACCCCATAAATCTGACACACACACACACACACGGAATTCATAGATGTCATTCAGAATCCAAACAAATTTCTACTAAAATGAATGAACCTGAAATTAGTCACCATTACTGTTTCATAAAAATGTGCTTCTCGTGAATTATTATTCTGAATACCACCAGGTTCTTAATAAATAACATTTAAAAATGCAGAATTAAAACAAAACACAGCAAACAGCAGGAGCAATAAATAATGCAGCCTGAACATAATTTAAAGACATGGCAAAATAAATTGCAGTAACTTTTTATACTTCTAAATAGCTCCTTGCAGCAATGAGAAAAAGCTTGTCATTCATGGTCATCACGCAGCACATGTCAGTTCAAAATTTAAGCTATTTATCAGGTGCGTAAAACATTTACTTAGGTTTCCATTCCACCTGTCTTAGAGTGTGGGAATTGTTTCTTTGCATTTTGTTCTCTACAGTAGAACCTCTGGTCACGACCATAATTCGTTCCATAACTTTTGTCACAAACCGATTTGGTCGTGACCCGTACCTAATTTTGGAAATTTGGCGCTTACAAAAAAAAGGGCACAAAAGAGGAAATCGGCTGCGAAAACAACAATGTGATTTTTTGGTCTGAATCCGATTTGGTCGTGATCAGAAGAATTTGTGACCAGATGTTCTACTGTATTGTGTTTTTGTTTATTATACCATGAACTGCCTAGAGTCAGGGGGCAGCTAATTTGAATTAAATAAATAAGTAAACTTGCTTCTTTGTTACTGTTTATTATTCAATTTAAATAGTCATCATCCACTCAAAGTAATTTAAAACACCAAATAGCAAGTAACAAAAAAAAACCCATAACAAAAACACATTGCCGAGGTGGTGCAGTGGTTAGAGTGTAGTACTGCAGGCCACTTTAGCTGACTGTGATCCGCAGTTCAGCGGTTCAAATCTCACCGGCTCAAGGTAGACTCAGCCTTCCATCCTTCCGAGGTAGGTAAAATGAGGACCCAGATTGTTTCCTAACTTGAAATGGGCCATTTCTGGCCTCTGGAGGGCAGAAATGGCCCATTTCAAGTTAGGAAACAATCTGGGGGCCCATTTCAAGTTAGGAAACAATCTGGGGGTCTTCCCCAGGGAGTGGGGAAGGCCGTTTTTGCCCTCCCAGGCTCCTAGAAAGGCTCTGGAGCTTGGGGAGAGCAAAAAACGGGCCTGTCCCACCCCCTCCGGAGGTTGGAAGCAGCCTGTTTCCCAACTCCCAGTGGGCACAGAAGGCCCGAAAATCAGCTGGCCATCGCGCACATGCGCGCCGGACCTGAGCTCGCATGCCCACCGATATGGCTCTGTGTGACACTTGTGGCACGCGTGCCGTAGGTTCACCATCACTGCCTTAGAGCATTAATGATGCTTACTTTAGCTTTGCCTCTCTGGGGTGTTTTCTGTTCTGTCATTTTAAATATGCATACAACACTTTTGGCCCCTTTACATTTGCCTTACATCATTTTTTTGTTTTTTCAATAATAGTTACGTATATATCAGTCAAATGAAATTATGTTGATTTCTTCGTTAAGCATTATAAAATCCTTACGTTATATAATTTATTTTCAGAACAAGTATATAACATATTCCTCTGTTCAGAAAAGTTTAGAAAATGATAGTGCAGTTGACTTGTTATCTCTTTATCTATGGGGTATAAAGTGCCTCACGCACAATAGCCTTGTCTGTTTTCTTCTGACAATAACTTTTCAGTAAAGTAATTTTGTAAATGCAGCTATAGAAGAAACAAAGTGATTAGCCCTCTTTTGTTTGGTAATCCTGCTTTGTAGTATAATTTCCTCAAAACAGAAAGCAGCAAGATAAAATGTTGACATGGAGATCAAAATTATACTTGTAACTCTGCCTGTTCTAGTCTGTTCTACAGTATGATCATTTCAGATTAATGCTGGATGATCTCTATTGGTGCAGTGACAGTGCCCTCCTCTGCTTCGCAGCAATGCTATCCAATCACATACCAGCTCTCAAGTAGCTTCTTGGGGGTTGGGGGGAGGAGCTTTCCAGGATAGCTTTGCTTCCTGTTTATGGGAATCAGATGATTAGGGATTTGGGAGGCTAAACCAAGAAGCTTTAGAGGACTTGTGCCTGAAACTGCCACAGGTCTCTTTGCAAGAGCCGTCTTGTCTTCTTCATCACCAGATGCACAAGAAACAATAATTTGTCATTTTGGGTGGTCAGATATCAGTGGAAATCCACATCACTGGATTTCACTGTACCTGGGTGGCCTGCGACGGTTGCCAGAATGGGGGTTGTAGATGATGGGGGGTAAGAGTGGTTGGCAGCAGTAGTGGGGCCTTCTGGATGGCATGGATGGTGACTCTTAGCCAGCCTATGAGAGTGGCGGGTGTGTGGGTGGCTGACTGGTGGGTTATAATGTGGTTGTTGTCTGTGTTTCCTTGGCACTGAGATTGAGTGCTAAAGTGTTTGGGGACTCATATTCTTTCCCTCTTATATGTATGGTTTGGGTGGTGAAATATGGGAGTTCCTCTGTGTTGGGCACCGGGAGATCTGGGTTGGGGAATATTGGGGCAGTGCGTTTTGGTGGTAACCGGTTTGGGGAAATATGCCAGGAGGATGGGCTACCCTCGGGGAACATGATCCCAATGCTTTATACCGGTGTCTTGTTCCAGTCCCTGGTCAGCAGACCTAAAGAGCCCTGGTTTTCTGTTGCTGCTGCTAAATGCCAGCTCAATCTCTAATAAAGCCTCCTTCATTTGTGATTGGATCATATATGGAACAGTTGACCTGATGTGTATCACTGAGACCTGGCTGGATCCAGAAGGAAGGGGTAGTTCCTCTTTTGGAAATGTGCCCATTTGGGTGTCAGGCATAGAATAAACTGAGAATCCAGAGTAAGGGTGGAGCGTGGTGAATGCTATTTCGGAGTCTCTGGTGGTTTTCAGGGGTGCTGCTTCACAAGTAACTAGACATGAGATCCTCTTGGGTTCTAGGGATCAGTTGGGATCACTGCTACTGTACCAGATTCCCTGCTGCATAGTAACCTCCCTTTCTGAGCTCCTTGAGTCCAGTTCGCAGGTTCAACTCAAGGTGTTGGTTATAACCTTTGAAGCCCTACGTGGCATGGGACTGGGACCCTTGAGGGACTGCCTTTCCCTGATTACATTAACCCAACCCTTCTGGTCTGGAAGGAGAGATGTGTGGAGGTACCACCAGTTATGGAATTTTGTTGGTTGGGATCTAGCAAGAAAGTCTTTTCTGGTGTAGTTTCCACCCTATGAAATATCACTTCCCCCAAGGTGAGGTTGGCTCCAACCCTTTTAAAGGCCTTTAAAACATGGTTTTATCAATTAGCTTGGGGATCCCATGGTGCAATGAAGCCTCTTATATGGTTATATGATAGTCAATAAAATGAACTCTCTGTGTCTTCCTGTCATTTTGTTTTTTACTTGTTTGTTTCTTGTGTTTATTTTAATTTAAATTGGCTGTTTTAACAGTTTAATGTGTTTTTTTAATTGCCTAGTCACTATGTGAAATGGGCAGCCATACAAATGTGATTAAATTATATGTATGTATGTATGTATGTATGTATGTATGTATGTATGTATGTATGTATATATATACATATACATATACATATACATATACATATACATATACATATACATATACATATACCAGGGGTGAAATCCTCCCGGTTCGCTCTTACCTGTTGGTCGCCGCACAGCCCAACAACCTGGTGGCGTTCGCAGCGCGGGGCTTCCCCCGCCCGCTTCCCCCGCCTGCCTGTACACCGGCATCTGAGTTCTTTTGCCCTCTGCGCATGCCGGCATACAGGCGGGCGGGGGAAGCGGGCGGGGGAAGCCCCGCGCTGCGAACGCCACCAGGTTGTTGGGCTATGTGGCAACCAACAGGTAAGAGCGAACCGGGAGGATTTCACCCCTGACATATACATATACATATACATATACATATACATATACATATACATATACATATACATATACATATACATATACATTTCTACCAAACCAAATAGAACATTTATTGTTTTAATATACAACTAGTCAATGCAAATAAATCAAGGGTTAAAGGGTTAAACGTTGGGCCCAGGTGGGTAGGTATTTCTGCCTTTAAAATGAGGCAGCCTGTGACAGAGCCTTTAAATAAGAAAGTTACTGTAAAAACACTCAGGTTTGCTGGTAAGGTCATATGCCACATGATCAGGTTCTTGTTTGTGTGCATTTCCAATAATCTTTAAATGCCAATTTTCAATTTGGTCTCCCTTTAAGAAGGAAAAAAAAGGGGGAGGGAGAACAACTCATCCCTCTAAAGTTGAGAAAAGAAACAAAAAAAGAACCAATTGCCATGGCAACATGAGTTAAGGTTTTTCTTTTTTCTGCTTCCATAGATCATCTCCCTGTTTACTAAATTTATTAAAGAAAGCAAGTAAAGGTTAATTTCTCTCCTGCAGCAAACAAATGAAGTGCCAATGAACAGCATAGAGATCAAATGATACATGTGTGCTTGGTCAATAGTACCCCAGTATGCCGTGTCTACAATGGCTATATAGGAAGGACATCAGTATTCAGCTGGAGCACACATTCACATTTGGACTTTAAAAAAAAACATTGGATAAGTGGAACAATAAGGGATCTAAGACCCATTAAAGGCAAGAATATTGCTCTTTCCTTCTGCAGGATTTGCATTAGGTAGGTTCTCAATATTTCCACTTTCAAGAAATCCAATTTATATAGCATGCTTCCAAAATCAGCATTATGCCTAGCTACAAATAGTGCCTAAAATGGTTTTATTTAAAAATCAAATCTCCCATACAATAGACTTCAACATTCAGTTATACTGCAGGATTTGTGTGTGTACTTTCATCATGTGACCTCTCCAAGATAGCTATTAACTTTAAAGGAAAGGCACGGGGAAGGGGACTAAAATGGCACATTAAGTTTTGTATAGTATAGAAGTTACTCTATATAGCTATGATTCTACCCTTTAAGTCCACCTGGCAACTAGGAGAGAAGAGAATGGAATTATTAGTCTTCTATCAGCTAACAGAATAACAGAGTTGGAAGGGACCTTGGAGGTTTTTCTAGTCTAGCCCCCCTGCTCAACCAGGAAATCCTGTAATATTTCAACCAAATGGTTGTCCAGTTTCTTCTTAAAAATCTGCAGTGTTGGAGCATCCATGCCTTCTGGAGGCAGGTCGTTCCACAGATTAATTGTTCTCACTGCCAAGAAATTTCTCCTCATTTCTAGGTTGGTTCTCTCACTGATTAGTTTCCACCCATTGCTTCTTGTCCTGCCTTCAGATGCTTTGGAGAATAAGCTGACTCCCTCTTCTTTGTGGCAGCCCCTTAGATATGGAACACTTCTATCATGTCACCCCTGGTCCTTCTTTTCATTAAACTAGATATACTCAATTTCTGCAAACATTCTTCATACGTTTTAGCCTCCAGCCCCCTAACAAATCTTTGTTGCTTTTTTCTGCACTCCTTCTAGAGTCTCAACATCTTTTTTACATCAAAGTGATCAAAACAGGACGCAAAATAGAGACTTATGATTAAAAAACACTTCCACATAGCGCTATTTTCATGTTTCAACTCCTCCAAATCATTTTATAAATTGAAAGTGCAACCATCTCCATTTCTACAAAACAGGCAGTAATTGATCCATGCTCTCCTTTCAACAGACAAAGAAAAAAGTACAAAAATTTAATTCTATAAGTACACTGCATCAAGGAACCACAGATCCTTGATGCAGACAGACGAGCCGAGGTGGCGCAGCAGTTAGAGGCAGGTACTGCAGGCCACATTAGCTGACACTGATCCGCAGGTCAGCGGTTCAAATCTCACCGGCTCAAGGTTGACTCAGCCCTCCATCCTTCCGAGGTAGGTAAAATGAGGACCCAGATTGTTGGGGGCAATATAAATATACATTGCTTACTGGTGTAAACCGCTTAGAGAGTGCTTGCACTGTGAGGCGGTATATAAATCTCACAAATAAATAAATAAATAAATAAAATCCTGGACGAAGGGACGAACCCCTCTGTTCTATCTAAAATAAAACAAAACAAAACACTAGCAATCTCACATCCAGGTTTTCATGTTGTATGCATTTATCTGGTCATTAAAAGGAATTCTGAAGATTTATAATTGGGGTAGCTGCCAGCTCCATTCTTCCTGTATTAAAAATGACAGTTTGTCAATCTTCATTCATGATTCAGTTAGGCAACTGATAAGTGTCACTTTAATAAATCAAATTCATAGTAAGATAATCTGTAATTTGTCTAGAAGCTGCTTATCAAAACATTCATCTAGAAGGTATATATCAAAAAAATGAAATAAAGCTTCTTTAAACAACAAAATTAAGGCTAACTTTTTTAATGTACTTTTACCTCTTCTCAGTCAAAGGTAGGGAAAACCTGGAAAATAGATTAAAAACTGTGTCATCCAATAAATCAAACAAAAATATTGTGAACATATTAAAATAGCAGAATAGTCTAAGATAAAAAATACATACACAGACAAAAAGAGCAATTGGTACTTGAAATTCAGTTCTTGGTCCTCTTCAATTACAGAACCAAATTATATTACGAAGGTGAATTCTATGCCACTACTACATTAGCATTGGCATTTAGAAACTTTAGGGGAAATACTTAAAATAAAAAAAGTAAAATTCTTGTAGATAAGAATTTATTTGCTTATGCATTTTCATTCCTCTCTAGGCTGCTCCTAGAAACACAAACCATCTGCTATTTTTTAATTTTTATTTACTGTACTCAATAGCTGCTCTTGGTTTTGGCAAGTCCCTACCCAAACAGCAACAGAAAAATGAGCCTTCTTTTTCCTCCCTCATTTTCTCTGTACTTATTTGAATCCCATTTAGGAAAACAGCTTCACAGTATGAGAATCATTATTCTACAAGCAATGAAAATACAATGCATGGGGCCTTTTCCACCCATATATATGAATAGGCATTAAGCATAGTAGGGAACCTTTAGTTGTTGTAGTTCTAGTAATTATTTTGACAAAGTGATAGCAGCAAGCAGAGTGTATATTAAAAAATCACTCTTTAAAACTAAAATCTTAAGTTACAGAACATACATGTGTGTCTAGTTCTAAATCTTTCTGGTTAAAGAAATGTATTTACTCCCCTGCATTTCATTTCTTGTTTTAGGAAGCTTGGCAGTAGAAGTATCATATTATCTAAACTTGTTTTGTATCCTACCTTGTGGGCTAGTACGGTGGAATAGTTGATTATTTCTGTTATGGTCACACACAACTTTTTAAGGAACAGTAGGGAAGACATGCCAAGTATCTAATTTGAATTATTTCATTTTCATTTTTCTTTTACTGTATGCAGTACATTTTGGTAGATTTAATGCATCTCTCTAAAAGAAGTTAAATAAGAAAAGATTCCATTGCTTTAAGGGAGAAAGTGCCAATCCTTAATAAATCATAACAAAATACAATGACTATTCATTATTATTCCTTCGCTAATAAATAGATGTTGATGTTCCTAAACTGTTTTTCCTTAAATAGTCGCTATTAAAATATAATGCTTGGCCTTTCAAATAATTTCAGAATTATTTCATTGACTTGATAAAGACAAGCTTGTTAAATGATTGCTTGCCTGCTTGTTTGTGATGAATAAAAATTGCCTCCAAAGAAATTCAGTATAGAGAATCTTGAAAATGGAATGTGATTGACTATTGTTTTCCCAAACTATTGATGCGTAAGCATGCTAGGAAGGATTTTTGCATGCTAGGAATTTTTGGTGGACTTACTTCCAGAGCGGCTATATTTGTTGTCTTAGTAACTTGTATGGCTTGAAATGTCTGCACTATAAATTGCTATTGGTTTTAGGCCAATTAGTATCAATACTATGTCTAACTAATTCCTGCATTCTCTTATGGTACATGCTGTTTCCTTGTGACTAATTTTAGTTCATAAGCTCTTGGAAATACCGGTAGGAACAATATTGTGTACACTACGTACAGTGATACACGGCATAAATAAATAGTTATTTGCTTGGCGGTTACCACAGAATTCTAGATTATTGGAGGTCCCTAATTCTCTCACAGGATTTCTAATCTGATAATCAGAACTCTGATATGCTCAAACTAAGCACACAAAAACCCCTAATAAACGCTTTATGTAATACTAACTCTTAAGATCAAAATGCTTCTGATAATCAGAAAAGCCAGATAAGGTGAGTACACTGATTTCACCCAAGATGTTTCCATAACAGGGCCAGTTTTTCTAGGATGGATATTTTCTCTAAAAAAATAATAATTAAGGAAATATGCCTATAAAACCAGTTTCTAGTTTAGATAAGAGATGACAAAAATTCTTGTCCTTACAGCCTCAGCGTGTACAACTAGAAGTAGTCAGCTCAGCATGCTAGGTGTACAGTATATTGAAACGGACATGCTAGCAGCAATGAACAGTGGAAACAGCAAATGAAATCACACAACTGCTTCTCAATATAAATGTTGGATGAAATACAGTTAGAAGAAGGGCTCCTTATTCTGCAATGCTTCAAATGGTCACAGGTTGGACACTGCTGTAGCATCACTCTTAGCTATAATATTAAGCTATCTGATTAGCATATATATTTCCCCCCCCCCCAAGGTATTTTCCAAAGTGTGAGGTGTTAAAACAAATATATTCATGTTCCTTTGGAAGCATTTGCCACTTAAGTGGGTAAACACATGCAAACATTTTGCTGAATAGTCACAATTACTGGTTAGCTTTATTAATAAGATCCCAGTATGTTCATTTTAATATAATAAAGCCAGAGAAAATGGCTATATAAAATGGCATCACATTTTTCCTTTAGTTGTAAAAAAAAGTATCCTAGATATTGAAAAGTGTAAAAAGGGAAAGGGAACTAGGACATGTGTGGAAAATTTCAAAGAGTATTTATGTTCAAAGGTTAATATTTGGGGTTCACAAAACTCAGTAAGTGATTATGATTTTTAGGCTTCACTGGGATTTTAGATAACACATAGCCTTGGGGTTTATATAACCTACCTTCTTAACTCATATCTAGAGAAATAAAAATCCTATGCATCTTCTTTTTTATTTGATAAATAATAAGGAAAATATTTTCCATCTATATTAGTTGGAATAAAATCAGGAGAGAAGGGTTATCATGAGATGACTGTGCCATGGTTTTAATGTGCTCCACATTTTATGATGGAATTCAAAAAAGTATCTTAGTAGCAAACAGGGTTAAGTCCTTGGAACTTTAATCAAGCCTTTAAAGTTTTTGATGCATAATACACACATATAAACATAAACATTATTTTTTGGGGGGAAACGTTGACGTGGGAGGACCCAGTTCCTTTACCCGAGTGGATGAGACTTGGGATATTAAAGGGTTAAGCATTCCTGATCTAGAGTATTGGGAGAAGACATTTTGATAAGTGAAGAACAGAAGAGGATATTGTTTAATAAATGGCTTGACTTGTGCCATCAAGATCTAAGTTTGGCAGAACAAAAGTCAAAAGACCCACAGGCACACCCTTGCAACTGAGGGGGGAGATTCTTTAGACTATATTGTCTTAATATGTAATCATTGTCCTATTAGCTCTTTAAATTTAAAGTGCAAAGTGCAGCTTTTTTTTTTAATCAGGGAAACTAAGCTAGTGATTCAACTGAAACCTTTCACTGAGTATGCTAATGAGGAAGGAAATTAAGATGTTCTCCCAGACTCTGGATCTCTGCAGTCACTGACTGTAGATCTTTTCTGCCAATCTCAAAAGCATGGAAGCAAGGAAGCAGCCACATAACTAATCTTTCTTCTTCTTTTATTTTGCCAGTCTTACTTCCTACAAAAGATATATACTCTCCCAAACCCACATACAGTAGAATCAATAATAATAATAATAATAATAATAATAATAATAATAATAATAATAATAATAATAATAATAATAATAATAATAATAATAATAATAATAATAATAATAATAATAATAATCCCCACAGCAAATGCCTTTCTACAGCATTCCCCATTTGATCACAAGATGTAATTCTTTCCCTTTTCTTTCAAGCGATGTGCTACTTTTCAGCTTCTTGCACATATTAAGAACCTATTAATTACTGAAAGTGAAGCTGCACTCTTCTAACCTTAATTCCTCCCCTGTTCTTTATAATTAGCCAGTAGTGCATGTGTTATTAGTGTGACAAAGGTAAAGTTATAGAAGATGTTTTCTTACATTTAACTTTTTTTCATTTTTGGGTTTTAGTACGATGATGCATAACCCTCCCTAATTTGGGGCTGCTATGATGACGAACATATTTCAACTTTAAATCATATGTATGGTATGGAGTATGGAGTATGGACCAAGAAAACATATGATGAATTGCACTGACATGCAAAAACTTTTTTCCTATTGGAAATAATTGAGTTACAGGACTAAGTCTTGAAAAGTATCCCCAATGTTTGCTTAGTTAAATGTACTTGTATTGTTTTTCAGCTTGAAGACACTTATTAAAATAAGGTAAATAGATGGAACATCAATTCCTGTAGGACTTTCCTATAAAAATATATTGAAATAATCCTTTTAAAAATGATCATATTTAGCAAATTATATACAATTGTTAAAAGATGGATTTTAATGCACATATAGATACAGATGATAATGATAAAATGCATTTATCTAATTGTGAAAATGAAAGGAACATTACAAGCAGCATGCCATCATATTTCTCCATAGAAATGCTGCCTTCAGATTATTCCGTATTCAATCTATATCGATTAAAAAGCTGATTGTTTCCTCTGCACAGTACAGTTAAAATAAAGAGTTCCTATGTTCTGTTAATTAGGATTTTACATACTTAGAAAACTAAGGCAGATCTATTATTAGGTGATGGCTATTTTTTTCAGTCATTCTATAAGCAGTCTAATTCCAATCACAGATTTACATTTTGCTAAATTTAGACACCAGAGCTGTAGCGCTTGAGAACATAAAATGGTGAGGAAGAAAAAGTCAAATGTCACAGCTTTTGCTTCCACTGTCTTATTCTTCTACCTGTTGTCTAGTCCACTACTACATCAGAATGCACTGCAATGTTTTTCCCCCTCTAAAGTGACACAAACTATTCTTACTTACAAAACTGCTCCCAACGGGTACTCCTCACCGTGAAATAAAATCTCCTTTATCTGTGAGCCACATACATTTGATCAGTGCCGATTAAGCATGAATCTGTAAACAGATGTTCCTACATGATAATAAGATTAAATAAACCTAAAATAACAAGTGTCAAGTGCCAATCATGATGCATTTAATGAAAGAATCAGAGGTCTAAGTCCTCAACAGTAGCTGAAGGGGGAAAAAAAACCTGTACCAAGATTATAACTTTTCCCACTGGCTTTCTTCAGGATTTAATAAAATAGGATTGGCGTTGATACCATTGGATGAGCCCATTTAACTGGTAGGTAACATCCTTTCGTGGGAAACCGATATCAGTGCTCCTTTCCAAGCTGGCAAAACTGGTGGCATAGGCAGCTGTTAGCAACCACATCATAACAGTCTGATTTGCTAAAACATGCAGATGTGTGCATTTCTTTTCCATCCAACTTTGCACGCGCGCAGACACACACACACACACACACACACACACACACACACACACACACACACACACAGACAGACACACACACACACACACACACATCCAATCTGGAGCCCCAGAGCTGAAATGCTGGACACACACCAAGGTTATTAAGTGGCATCAACAGGAGGGCAAAGGAAAATCTTGGCTAGTCAAAGAGGATCCCGGTGAGCAAACAGTAACACCATTTTCTTGTACTCCCAAGAGAACAAAAAAGAATGAGAGCACCAGAATGTGAAGTGGGGGGAATGAAATGAAAGAGTTTTCTTCGTGCAGCAGAGAAACCAGATGAAATCCATCATGGTGGATATCCCAAGACCACAGTCATAGATAAGGTGGCTGGTAATTCTTCCAGTTGTAACTCCAAACATATTAAGAGTGCCCCAACACACACTCACACACACACTCCCTCTCTCCCTCTCCCTCTCCCTCTCCCTCTCCCTCTCTCTCTCTCTCTCTCTCTCTCTCTCTCTCTCTCTCTCTCTCACACACACACACACACACACACACACACACACACACACACACACACACACACTCCCCCCTCTCTCTGGTCAATCTTCATTTATACAGGAGCTGGCCTTTCAGCACCATTTTGAAGCATGTCAGATATTTCAATTCCTCCTTCTTTATTCAAAGTGAGTAAAATGAGATCAGAGGCAGTAAAGAGCCAGGCATCACTTGTCACCTGCAGTAGCTCCAGGGATGTAGCTGACGGGGGGGGGGGGGAGAGGGGGGAGCTTCAGTGCACTAAAAACACAACTTGCTTTTGCTCCAAACTCTGCAAACCTTAGAGCACAAATCTCAGAAGAAACAGAAAGATGTCCTCTCTGCCTCTTGCCTTGCTCCCCACCCCTCTGGCAACCCGAAGTAATTCAAAGAAAACCAAAAAGAAGAAGGGGGAGGGAGGGAGGGAGGGAGGGAGGGAGGAGGGGGAAGGCAAGGGGAATCTCGATGGATGCTCACTTCACAAAATGACCCCATCACTTTAGAGGGCGGCAATGTGGCATAATTAAGAGCACCTACACATGTGGAATAGATAGCAGAATCAGGACAGATATGTTTGAATGTTGTATTCTTTTCAGTAATTTTCTAAAAAATAAAAATAAATAAACTAGGGCAGCAAAAACCAAAGAGCAAAGAAAGGCGGGAGCATCCTCAATTTTTTTCAAGAAGCCAACTACAGAAAGAGACTTTTGCTGTGTGCTGGTCACACACATGAAGCTGAGTTTTAACAGGGAGCTTCAAGGGAAACAAGAGAGAGGCCAGTTTCAACAGTGGCAGGTGCTGTTATCTTGGAGTAGCAGAATCGTGGTTACCAGTATCTCTTCCACATGCACCCACCCACCCACCCACAATAAAACACTTGGCAACTTGAAAAAGGCCAGCTAATGAGAGGCAAAGGCAATTCAGAAGATATTGGTGTGTGTGGGGGGGGGGTGCGTGTGGAATGAGTTGTGGGGCCAGGGCCAACAATCAACTGGAAGTTGTGTAATCCTCCAGTATTCTGCCCACCTCAATTTCAAAGATAAAAGAATCCCAACCAAGCCAATGTGGGTTGATTGGCCAGTGGCAAAGAAGTGATCCTGGAATGTGGGTCTCTGCCTGCCTGCCTCCATGCAAGAACATAGAGAAGGCTGGTGAAGCCTGCACACACACACACACACACACACACACACACACACACACACACACACACACATTGCCTTTTTTTTAGGCTGAGCACCAAGGAGAGCTTTTTGTAGAAGCCCTGTGGAAAGGAGAGAGCCCCAAGGAGGATGACTCAAGCGCTGCTCTCCTTTCCTGCTGGCTTTCTGCAACTTGCGAAAGGCACAAAGTGCTTAGCCAAGCTGGTCGGGGCAGGCTTAACCTCACAGCCAGCTTCTCCTCGGTGGGCAGAGGGAAAGAAGGTGGCACGTGGGGGCAAAGAGCTCCATACCCCTGGGAAGTGGAAGCCTGCTATTTTTAAAAGGGTGTGGGGAGGGGGGAAACCTTGATAGCCACCTTTAGCATCCCCCCCCATGCCCCACCCCCATCCATCCATCCATGCAAGTGCACCACCTTCCATCCCGGGATAGTCCCGGACCCAAGGCAACAGACCATCCCCAAAACACGGGAGAGCCATAGGCGGGGTGGAAGAGCAGGTGCCGTTTTTGAACGAGTGGGCGGTGGGCAAAGAGGGCAAGGGGCCGTCATACCCGACCGCCGCCTTCAACCAACGTCCAGAGAAGGCAATGCCCGGCCGGAGACCAAGCAAGCCACCCGGCCCGGGGAAGAACACCCCCCCCCACCCCCCAAAAGCTCCCCGGTTCGTGCACCATCCTCTTTTGCCTCCTCCGAAGGAGGCAGTTCCGCTTCGCTGGAAGAAAAAGCCGCCGTCGCCGTCGCCGGCGCTTACCCTGAGCTGCAGTGAGGAAGCCCGCGCTGAGCACCACCAGCAAAGCCTCGAATCGCTTCCACGCAGTCATCTCTGCAGTTATTCCACACACATAGAGAGGAGCGGCGAGCGAACCAGCTAGAGGGAAGCAGCCGAGGAAAGAGGCTGGTTGGTGGGGCGCGCGGGCGGGCGGTGGGGAGCGCGAGGGTGGGGGGGGAGAGAGAAAGAGACCTCGCGGGGACTCCCCTCAGTTGCGAGCGCGGCTTCCCGTCCGGGCCCCGAGTGCCGAAGGGACTAGGGCCGCCGGGGCCAAAGAGTCACCAGGCGATGCCAGGCGGCGGCGCAGCGGCCAGCGAAGCTCCGGATGCCGCGAGTGGCAGCCGCGGTGGCGGCAGAGCCTTCGACGCCTCCTCCCGCAAGACTGCCTGCCTGCCTCCGCTCGCCTCCTTCTCATAGCATCAAGTGCCGGCGAGCCCACTGCGGTGACGGGCGCGCTGGAAAGGGATCCTCCGCTCCGCTCCGCTTCCCGACTCTCTCTCTCCCCTTCCTTCCGAGGCAAGGGAAAACAACAGCCGGCAACAACCTCGCGACGACTGTCGGCGAAGAGACGCCAGGCACGGGAGCTGAGGAGAAGCCACAGGAGAGGAAGGCGGCGGCGGCAGGCTGTTGGAGAAGCAGCAGCAGCCGCTGAAGAAGAAGAGGAGGAGGAAGAGGAGGAGGAAGAAGAAGAAGGGAAAGGGCGCGGGCGTGAATGGAAGGTGTTCCCCACACACACACACACGTCGGGAGGAGACAGAGAGCCGAAAGTCCAACCGGGCGAGCGCGGCCAGCTGACAGAGCTGCTAGCGCCAGAAGAAGATGCTCAGGCTGCTGCTGCCGCCGCCACCGCCGCCGCTGCTGCTGCCGGACTCAACCATCTCTTCCCACAGAGAGGGGATGGAGACTGAAGCAGCGGAGGCAAGCGCGCCCACCAAAGCCGATGCCAACCAGCAGCCTTCTAGCAGTCCTCCGCGCCTCAGGGAAGGAAAAGCGAGGAGCACCGGGGCGGGTGGGGAGTAACTTTTTCTTTTGGGGGGGGGGGTGTCTTCTCTAGGTAGGGTAAATGCTTTCTCGGGAGAAGGCGAGAGCGCGGGACTAAGGCGAAGAGAGCCGCCCCGTTTGCAATTGCCTGAGGCGGCTGCGTGAGGGGCGGCCCTGGTGGGCAAGTTCCTGTCTGGCTATCCGGTGGACTTCTGAGGGAGTTTGCTGCCTCCGTCGAGGGGAAAGACGCAGACTCCTCTGCCTAGGGGTTGAAACAACACACAAACCACAATGATGTGGGGGGGGGCGGGGGGAGACCCTAGGCTGGCTTAGTGGAATCTTATTAGCCCTTTTCTCCTCAGGCAGCTTGGTTTCTAGAAGGCCCTTGAATTTATTTATTTTATTTGTTTATATTTCTTATTTCTTAGCTGCCTCAAATACCCTCCGGGGTGTTCTGCTCAATGCCTCGGAATCACCACAAGGTTCCCATTTTCTCTTCAAAGAAAAGGGCCCACCTCAAAAAGCAATGGGCTCCTTGAACCAGCATCTCCTTTCTGCTGGTTTGGCTGCAAGGTAATCCTAAAGAAGCCCTCCCAGGACAGCAGGGAGAAAAACTGAAATGGGATAGGCCGGTTTATTCCAGCATCATGGTTGATGCCAAGATAGGGGACAAATACATTTAACAAATAAAAACTGCAAAAATAAGCCTTTGACTAAACAATATTACGTCTTTTGCACAGAACCAGGGAGGGGTGGAAATCTGCGGAGAGAAATGATTCCCAGTAATAATAATATCAGCAGAGAAAATTTTGAAAGGGAAGGCAACCCCAGATGAGGAGCCCAATTATTTTCCCAGTTAAACAGATTATTAACGCTAGGCTATTTTTTATACGTGGCATTTAAATCAGGTTCTGCTGCTTCCGTGGTTTCCTTCTCTTCATTAGCCATATTTGCAAGTGACCCATTGAGGACTAGGAACCATAATTGGAATCACTTAATGGAAATTGCTTGCACTCACTCATCAGACAGAGAAAGTGAGCAAGTGAGCAAACAACTCTTCAAGCATCACTGAACAGGCCTCGGTTTTTCACCATCAGCATCTGGAGAAGGAGCTAAACAACTTTACTTGATTGATGATTAAGATGGTCTCCTAGGCCTGCAATGTACATATATTTGACCGAGTCCATTTTACAAGTGTGAAATAAAAGCAGTCAGGTTGTGGATATTACTTTGAAGACATTTTGGAGTGGAATGGAGAGTTTGCATTTCAGGTGGTTAATCAAGGCAGACACAAACATTTAGAAGGGTAAACAGAACTGGAGTCCATATAATTTTCATTTTCATATTCCAATACTTTCCCACTCTATTATGTTCCTAATGACTAGCATTGCCAAGAAAAATGAATACTTTCTAAACCAAGATTTGCTTTGAGAAAGTATGATGACACTCCCTCCCTCCCTCTCTCTCCAGTGTGTGGGTGTGAATGACAAAACTCCAAATGTCCAAAAATCCCATGTATCAAAAAGTTTTTATAGTCTTAAGTAAACGCTTTTTAAAATGTACCCTGGATCATTTTGGAATTTTCGCCAAAAAACTCCTGCAAATTATAAAGCTACAAAGTAGTATAATATGATTTCTTCCCTCAGCTATGTTCTATGGTACAACATTATGTTACTTATGTTGGTAATCAAAATAATAATAAGGATAAGGATAAGAAGATGAAAACCAATGGTAAAGGGAAGTTTCTCCATCATAATTACTTACAATAAATTCTTGGTAAAATATGTAAAAGTTGTTGAAACAGTGTTGGAACTAGCTGACATGGGCAAAGTAGTCTGACTCTTTTAATCGGCTTGTATTTTTAAGTTAATGTTGTTGTACAGTTCACACCTGTGAGATGGGGGGAAATCCTCAGACAATAGAATTCCATCTGAGATATGTAGCATTGCTGCCATCTACTGGTAGATTTTATTTCAGATGCTGTGCCAGGCAATTGAAAGCTCATTTAACTCGAAAGTCCAAAAGGATTTATTAGTATACTTAAAATAAGAAAGCCATTCTTTCCTCTGAGAAGTGCAGCCTTCTGCTTATTCAGATGTCACTTTTTTTTTCAGTGCAGTTCAGATTGGAACAAGTCCAGATTGGAGCACATGTGTCTTCAGGAATGAGTCAGTGCTCTGATGCAAACAAGGAAAACATCCGACAATCCAGAAAAGAAAAAAGAAAAGAAAAGAAAAGAAAAACAGAGCAACAAACTAGTAGGGATCCTTTTCAGCCAGTAAGTCCTAATGGCTCACCATATTTTTGCATTATTTCATTCTATTTCCTCAAGGTACAATTTTTTTTCTTAGAATCAATGTAGCCTGGCTTGCTCTTAGTTGCTTGCCCAGCAGCAAATAATAATAACAATAATAATAATTGAATATACACATAAGTGTAATCTGGCTTAATAGCCAGACAATATCTTATAGAGCAGTGATGGCGAACCTATGGCACGGGTGCCACAGGTGGCACGCGGAGCCATATCTGCTGGCACGCGAGCCGTTGCCCTAGCTCAGCTCCAGCACGCATGTGTGTGCCCACCAGCTGATTTTTGACTCACATGGAGGCTTTGGGAGGGCGATTTTGGCCTCCGGAGGGCCTCTGGGATGGCGAGGGGCAGTGTTTTCGCCCTCTCCAAGCTCCAAGAAAGTCTCTGGAGTCTGGGGAGGGCAAAAAAAGGTTCTACCGGACCCACTGGAAGTCGGGAAATGGGGGAGTGGGGGGGTCGCTCATGCATGTGCAGGGGGGTGGGGCGAGTGGAGGGCTTTAAATTATGGGTGTGGGCACGCACACAAGCGCGATAGCACGCACATGCACTATTTTGGCACCCAAGGGGAAAAAGGTTCGCCATCACTGTTATAGAGTATGCATAGGTATACAAATGTATGGCAGAATCCTTCATATCAACATTTTCACCTATTCAGATTTTCTTGAAAGATGTCTCATTTTTGTTCTTAAAGAAAATAAAGCAATTTTCTCAAAACTCCACATAAACTGAGAAATATCCAGGTTATAGAAGCCATGGGAGAAATAAACACTTCTAATTCTCAGTAAGACAAGCTTTGAAAATATGGAAAAAAACAAAGCTGGAAAAACATTATCCTATGCATACAGTTATTGTTTTGTAATGAAATTACCATTTTATTTCTTTCAAGTTGCCATAGGCATTTCCCATTTAATGAAATTAGTTTTTTTTCAAATGGAAACTATTTTACTTTAGCCAGCTTCTTCTCATGACAATGAGCAAGCTAAACTTCATTATTATATCTCAGACTTTAAACTTCAGATTTGACTCCTAGGGTACTACAGTCCTATGCCTGTCAGCCTTTTGGGAGGATCTGAAGGCCAGGCTTAAGAACCGGTCACCCAAACCTCAGCTTGAAAAATTCAAGGAGCGGTTCAAGTTACTCTCACTCTTCTTCTCAAACAACAGGCCTGCTTCATCTTTCATTCTTTTTCAGGTGGGATTCCATGCTACATATTCCATAGAACTGGATTAGAATTGGTTTCAGGTTTTACTAGGAAAACCATGGAATGATAAACAGCTGAATCTTTTATTTGAACATTGATATTTTTTGAAGAGAGCAGAAATGAAAGTAATTTACTCTAATTGGACTAGAAAAAAAATGTTAGTTATGAACAACATTAATCCTGATAGTCAACAAAAACGGCTCTTGTTTATTTAGTCTGCAACTATGAAATCTGGCCAGACAAGGGCAATGCTGATACCCAGTCAAAGGAGGAATAGCATTATTCCCAGATTGTTGGGGGCAATACGCTGACTCTGTAAACCGCTTAGAGAGAGCTGTAAAGCACTGTAAAACCATGGAATGATAAACAGCTGAATCTTTTATTTGAACATTGATATTTTTTGAAGAGAGCAGAAATGAAAGTAATTTACTCTAATTGGACTAGAAAAAAAATGTTAGTTATGAACAACATTAATCCTGATAGTCAACAAAAACGGCTCTTGTTTATTTAGTCTGCAACTATGAAATCTGGCCAGACAAGGGCAATGCTGATACCCAGTCAAAGGAGGAATAGCATTATTCCCAGATTGTTGGGGGCAATATGCTGACTCTGTAAACCGCTTAGAGAGGGCTGTAAAGCACTGTGAAGCTGTATATAAGTCTAAGTGCCATTGCTATTAGCATGATCAAGAAAGCACCTTTGAATTTTCTCAAATACCATAGTTTACAGAAGAGATGTCTGCTATGAATTCTACTACTATTAATGGGAAAATCAGAATTCTTAATGAAGACGTATTATCAAACAGATAACAATATAGAAGGAAGATCAGGGATAGATCATAGCAGAGCATTAATACTTAGTCACTGGGAAGAAAAGACTAAGAGAAGAAAAGCAAGAGGCCTTTGAAAAATTCAAATAACTCGATTCCTGCTTTTTTGTTTTTTGTGTTTAAAGGTGGAAGTGGTCAAACTGCAGAGGGCCAGTTATCTAGTAAATAAGACTCCCTGCTTTAATTTTAAAGTATGATTTAATCCTGTTTGCTGATACCTAGCATGAATATTCCATCCAGAATTGCTTTACATTCCTGTCTTGTAATAGGCAATGCATGTACAATTCCATTTATTGACCTCTAAAGAGGGCTAAACCTTGTTTCTTTTGTCAGTGCAGTGCACTTAGCAGATTTACCTACGGTATTTGCCATACTTACACAGAGGAGGCTTTGATGCCTATGCATATGTGGTACATTCAACGGTGGCTAGTAATAAACTTCTAAAGTTGGATGGGATAATTGTATCAATCAATCAGGTCTCCTAAATGCAGTAATTTTAATCTTGCTGGCGCTGTTCAAGCATTCCTTCTGCATTTCATAAAAGAAAAAAAATCAGCTTCTTCGTCCATTACAAGCCCCTACATACTCTTATTGGCTATCATTTCCATTGCCACCTGTTGTCTGTGATTTACTCTTTATAAGTTTGTAAACTACAGCTAGTGGCAACCGGAAGTAAATACCAGTGAGTGGAGGATACATTGGCCCCTGGCAAATGAGCATGCTTTGTATCGCCATGATAAATATTTCAAATCACTTCCAGACTATTGCTTAAATAGAACACACAGTCCAATAGCTTGGCCAAGTTATAAGCATAATTGAAATCAAGAAAATACAGATATTATAGGGAATGAAACAGGAGAATTTGTAAAAACAGAGAGATAGAGGTTAGGCAATAAAAACAAGTTAAAATGAATTCTATCTCAGTTTCAAATCTGTGTTGCTAAACAAAGAAGATTTTTAAAAAACCCTAAAATTTGTTAGTTTTTCTTTCTGTTTCAGTGGTGAAGTTCCAATCAAAACAAGGCTTAATTATTGGTGCCCAGCTTGTTGTAAGAAAAATCAAGATTTATTGATTTCTTGACTAGAACCCATTTGGCTGCATTCATACCTCACAAAGTCATACACTAAGGTTTATAAAAATAATAATAGCACTAGCACTTAGATGTATATACCACTTCATATTGCTTTACAGCCCCTCTAAATGGTTTACAGAGTCAGCATGTTGCCCTCCAAAATCTGGGTCCTTATTTCACTGATCCTGGAAGGGTGGAAGGCTGATTCAGCCTTGAGCCGGTCAGGATCAAACTCCTGACTGTGGGCAAAGTTAGTTTGCAATACTGTGTTCTAACCACTGTGCCACCACCACAACTACATGACTATGTTTTCATGCCCTGATAAGCCCTCCACAGTGGAGGGCTTATCAGGGCATAATACAGTAGAACTTCTAGTCATGACCATAATTCATTCCATAACTTTGGTCGCAACCCAATTTGGTCGTGACCTGAACCTAATTTTGGAAATTTGGTGCTTACAAAAAAAAATGGCATGAAGGGGGAAAAATAGTGATTTTTTTGGTAGGAACCCGATTTGGTCATGGTCAGAAGCATTCGTGACCAGAGGTTCTACTGTACAGTGAACCTATGCTTAGAGCAACCTTTTTTTCTCTGCTGTGTCCTCTTGATGCCTGCTTTCTTCTAACTCCAGATCATGCCTGAAGCAGCATTAAATCACCCTTCAGCATTCTGTTATGTTTCTTCTTATCCTGACATAGGTTTTGTCATAGATACTGTATGACACATTTCAGCCATTCTGTGAGTGCCACAGTAAGATGACCTCATGGAGGACTGACTTCATCCTCAGCTTGCTGTAGAAGTGCTCCTTCACTGCTGAGCCCTGGACAGTTTTCAAGGTTTTTTTTTTTGTGGGCAGTGACAAATCTGGTTTTTCAAATGCCTGGTTCTCCTCTTCTACCATCTAAATCCCTGGTTCATAGAGCTGGACAAACCTTACCAGTAGCTGAAAGGCAATGGAAGTAAGGTTACTGCACTGAAGCAGAGATTTGGCTCTCCTTCTGCTCCTTCACAGCTCCTTATTCCAATCAGCTGCAGTTTAGGCTGCTTTTGAATATGCTTGAGCAACACTAGAGCAAAGTGGGGTAAACCTATATAGTTGTCTCTATAGGAGACGTGTTGGATGATACTCTGACCAGAATAGAAGGAAAGCAAACTGCGAGAATCAACCAGTCATTGTCTTTAACAGGCCCCATATGCTGAAAATAAAAACAAAGGTCCATTTGCCACCATTGTGCCTGTTGGAACATCAGTGGAGGTAGCTGTTCTGTCCTCACTACATGTTAGTCTGTGTGCAGCTTGACATGCAGCTAAACCCACCTATCCTCCAATAAAAAAGACTGTGTGTGTAGATCTGGATGCTTTAATGAAAGAACAGGATATGGTGAAACTGAGGAAAATAGGAATATATACAATGAGAACCAAATACAAGATAGGCAATACTGAGTTACTGCTGAACATCACAATTAATAAATACAAGTAATCTAAATCTCACCAGTGATGTTGTGTGCGTGGGATGTGGGTTTGTCATTGGATGAACATGTGCCACAGATTAAGCTGGATTCTTCTTTGTGTTTCTGCCTCCTCCCAATGTTAAAGGAAAATGGAGTCTGGCTTTCCAGTGTGCACTTGTTTTGAGAGTGCGGGCTGATGGGTAAAGGGCTTGTGTCAGTTTCAAAACAATATAGATTGGTATTTCTCCCTCCTGTCATTAGATGGAGCTAGAGAGCATCAACAGTATATATAAAATGCTGGGGCATATCAGTAGCAAATTTGATTCTTTTCTGCCAGCTTAAGAACTGGTAGACCAGAAGAGCTTTAATGTGATGCTTGAGTTTATTTCTCAATCTATAGGAAGCCCTACTAGTTATCCTGCTGGGCATTCCAAGCCCAGCCTGGATTCAGATGTTGAAGGCTTTGGCATATTTCCAGCAGAACCTATTTTCTCCTTAAATAATATGCCAGCAGAAGGGATTTTTCCCAAGGCTTATTGCCGCCATAATAAAGTCAAATCCAATCTTTCTTTTATGGGCTGAAAAGACCGATTTTGCATGCATACAATTGCAGAAAAAGCTTCAAACAAGGTTATAATTAATGCAACAAAACTGCAAAAGAAAAAAAAAGTAAGAACATATGACTGTGGACACAGTTGGGGATCAGGAATACAAATTCAATTTTGTACACTTAAATCTTATTTCAACAAATATTGAGAGGGAGCATATATATATTTCAGATATGGAGGTTCTTTTTATTGTAACTCCAGTCAGTTCTCATATAACACAATAGTTAGGCTTCTAGCATCTCTGTGGCTATACAAAATCATGCAATATAAATAACAGGTCTTAGTAAAAAAAATGGGGTTAGGGCAGACTGCTCAAGTACGGAGGACACATTCATAACCAAAACATCACCAAACCCAATAATCTTAATATTTTCTCAGCATTTCTTCTGATGTTGCCTGTTCTTTTTTTTCTCCCTAAAATGCTTCTTCTCAGTCAATAAAGCTGTTCTTTTTCTTTCTCCTCCTGAAATCTTATCACCAGCATGTTTCTTTGACACATTTTCCCCAATTCGTTTACTTGGTTTGGGGGTGGCAAAGTACTAGTTTACTTGGTTTGGGGGTGGCAAAAAATGAGGGGAAAGCTGCATTAAACACTAACAAAGTAAGATATATGTAGCAACTGACTCTAGTGTGCAGTGATAAAAGCAACAAGCTTTTGCATTCAAGTAAGTAATGATCACCACACCCAGCTGTCATTTTTGGGCACAAACTTGAAATGGGTAAATTATGCATAAGCAAACAAGCTTAGTGCTATACCGCCACATCATTCCCCTTTTATAAATCATGTGTGAGTGAATTCATGCTATATGAACACATACTATAGAGAACTGATGGTATCCATACCTGTGCTGCATTTCTCAAATATTCGGGGATGTTACTGTAAGCATTTGTATTGGTAGCATTGGAACTTAGACAAGAGTTTCCCGACAGTGAGCCTTCTCTCCTATGTGTAAAGCAGCTGGAAAGAAAGACATCCTTTCTTCAGTTCCTTCCTCCACTTTTATCTTTTCATAGCAGGCTGTCCGGCAGCTCAGTATGGATGTTGAAGGCAGAGACTGGGACTGGGGCTCATACCTGTCACAGAGCACTTTAGCCGATGAGAATGGAAGCCTAACAGGTGGGCTGGACAGCCCTGCTTCCACCAGCAGAGTGAAATCAGTACAGGTAGTCCGCGAGTTAGGACCACAATTGAGTCCAAAATTTCTGTTGCTAAGTGAGACATTTTAAAATGAGTTTTGCACCATTTTACGATCTTTCTTGCCACAGTCATTAAGTCAGTCACTGCACTTGTTAAATTAGTAACACGGTTGTTAAGTGAATCTGGCTTCCCCATCGACTTTGCTTATCAGAAGGTTCCAAAAGATGATCACATGACCCTGGGACGCTGCAACCGTCATAAATATGAGTCAGTTGCCAAGGGTCTGAATTTTGATCACATGACCATGGGGATGCTGCAATGGTCATAAGTGTGAAAAATGGTCATAGGTCACTTTTTTAGTGATGTAACTTAAACAAATTGTTATTTAATGTTGTAAGTTGAGGACTACCTGTACTCTGAAGACCAAAAGAGATGACTCCTCCTTTTCAAGAGACTAAAGATGGGCTGACAATGACCCTAACCCTAACCCAAAATGACAGGTAGACCATGCTGGCTCTGGGCTAGCAGGAAGTTCAAATCAGCTCAGAATACTTCCCTTCGCGTCTTTAGCCTGTGAATATCTTTCCCACTGATTATTTTTACTTGTCTACTTGAAATGAATGTTCTTAATTTCAATGTTCATATGTAATAGTCACAGGGTATAGTAGAGTCACCACCAGGGAGTAACATCCTGAAGGGCTGATATCAATCATTTTGCATTTGCTTACAGGAGTGATAGTTAACAACTTAGGAACAAAATATTCTAATATTGTTTAGGGGGCACAATGCATAACTTACTTGATTTAGCTTTAGCAAATACTGGGTGGAACGTAATATGTTTCTTTGCCTAATGGAACATCTTTCACTCTGTCTCCCAAAGTTTGGTATTGATAAGGAACCACAAGAAGCAAATCTGAAGAGGCAATGGAAGCTAGAGGGGGAGGGGGAATTTCTAGCCACAATGTTCCCCATCTCTGCAATAGATGTTCTTTCAAAAGAGTTGCCTTTAGTTAAGGGCATTAGTGTTTGTTCTCTCTACAGGGAAATCATACTGTACTATATTCATTCATTATATCTTTTTAAAGGGAAAAAATTGTAATTTTAGCTACAAAATAACATGAAACATTATCACCAAATAGAAGGTTTCTTCCCTCCCTCCCCCTTGTTGCTGAAGGTCAGCAATATATTGCAGAACTAGGCATGTAAGAAAAAATTTGAAGCAACTCGAGTTGGAATTGTCCAGTACATTTACTGGAATTCTTATTTAATAGAGTAGAGTAGAAGGATAGGATAGGATGGGATGGGATGGGATGGGATGGGATGGGATGGGATGGGATGGGATGGGACGGGACGGGACGGGACGGGACGGGACAGGACAGGATGATAGGATAGAAAATAATTGGAATAGAATAGAATGGAATAGAATGGAATGGAATGGAGTGGAGTGGAGTGGAGTGGAGTGGAGTGGAGTGGAGTGGAGTGGAATGGAATGGAATGGAATGGAATGGAATGGAATAGAATGATACATGCCTCAATAGAAGCCTACATCTCTAAGCTTTCTCCCTTAAAGGTGAGGGACCACAGAAGAAAAAAGAAAGTGCCTCTTCTTGTAAGAAGCACTGAAGTGGAACATCAGCCTTACGATTGGGGAAAGCCAAGAAAAATACAGGAATAAAAAAGGAGCACTTCGCTTGTTCTCTCCAATACTTAAGTCTTAATAGTGTGATAAAAGGTGCAAACTATTAGTCTTTGGGAGCTGTATCTCCAATGTTTACAGCTTGTTCATATACTACCTCCCAGAAGATTTGGAGCATAGTGTCATCAGTATTCAGGTGACACTTGGTTCGTTCTCTTCCTTTCCTTTCCACCTGAATTAGGAGAGGCTGTGCAGTTGCTTGACAGTTGCCTAGAGGCAAGCTGAAGCTGAATCCAGATAAAACAGAGGTGTTGTGGATTTCAGACCCAGGAATTAGGAAGGTGGCCTTACCTGGCTTTGGTAGCATTCCACTCAAAGGAGCAGAGGGTTAACTTGGAGTCTCTCCTTGATTCTAAGATCACCAGAGGCATAAGTGACCTTAGGGACACAAAGGGCTTGTGCTTAACTTTGACTGCCATTCCAGTCATTACCTGTGCCTAATACATTCTGATTTATTTTCTGTAATATACTGAAGACGGCCTGAAAGTTGTAGCTGGTGCTAAACACAGCTGCTCAGTTAAGTAGGGCAGCTAAATGGGAACATGTGACATGGGTCCTTAGAGTGCTCTACTGTAAATAAAAAAAGCCAAAATTGAGATCTTGGTCTTCATACTAGTTTATAAAGCCCTTAATGCCCAAATCCAAATATTTAAAATACTGTTTTTCCTAGTACTACTTTCTGTGCACAGCCACATGAAATCAACTAGGATAGCCACATTCATGGTCTTACTAGTGAGTCTTGTATGCGGTGCAGTGGATAAAAGGAGGATCTTTGCAATGAATGGTGTCCCAGTTTTGGAGCTCTCTTCTGGGAAAAATACGCTGAAACCCCATTGTATTGCCCTAAACATCAATGGAAGATATACTTGTTCACTTAAAGCTATTGGAAAGCAACAACTGCCTGAGGACTAGACTGACTTTTAGAATTTCTCTTAATTGACCCTTATTTTAAAGTATTGTACTTTTATTGCTGTTTTTATGAGGATTTGGTTAACTGTTGATTGTTTTTATGAAATTATCTTTATGGAAATTTGTTTTTTTTAATATTCTTTCCCATAACAGTCTGAAGTTCTTCAAAAGAAGAGCAGTAAACAAATCAACGATGTTTATAATATCCCTAATTTAACACAATGCGTCCAGAGTAAATCTCTTTTTTGATGCTTTTGTTGTTGCTGTTCTTCCAGCAAACAACTTCATGGGGATATAGTGGGGGGATTGAACCTATCTCAGTAGCAAATAAACAGTGCTCACTTTTTGAAAAATCCAGGGGGTCAAGTCCGATAAAGAAGCCCAATAGAATAGGCCCATCAGACTGTGCCTGCTTGGTAACTTATAAAACTTCTTTAACATCTGAAATCCCTCATACAAAATTATAGCAGAGAAAACAGAAGGAATTGAATTCAGTGTATCTACATTTGGAAGTCTGGGAAGAATTTGAGGGAGCAGGACAGAGGAAGTGGGAGACAGGAATGGGATGCCTTGGTGATAGTTCCTCACACCAACAACATGCCTTTGGACTCTTGCAATGGTCCATACTTGAAGTCACTTTTCAAATCTACTCAGAAACTTCAATGGAGACAAAATGCGACAGCCTGCATAATGGTAGGAGAGAATCATTTTGATGCTTCTAGCCCAAGGCTACCCTTATGGTCATAGGTTTAAATTTTAAAAAAAATGTACTGTGGATGTTTTAATTGTCTTCTTTTGTGTGTAGGTTATCGCCAATCATTGCCAACGATATGGAATGCCTATCTTGGCTAATATTGACTGAACACTCTGCCTTCTGTTCTATTTAAGTGTAAAGGTTACTTACTCAGCTCTTCTATTGTTCTATTTAAGAGCAAAGGTTAAACTAGCAATCACGTGTTCACCTATATGTTTGACATGATCTGTCTGTATGATTCAGAGGTTTCTTTAGATATTAACCTGCTACTAGTTAGCTATCTTTGGGGTAAGTCAATCATTGTAATTGTGTGCACAAGAAGTTTTCTATAAGAATAAACGCAGCTGTCCGAGCAAGGAAGCTTCTCAGCTCAGAGAGACTTCCCAGAGAGGACTTCTTAACTCGGAAAAGCTTTGCTCAGAAAGCATGTCTCCGTGTTCATGATTACTTCCTTGTGTATGCTGCCAACATTAATTACAGCAGGATAACAGAGAGACAAAAACAGTAAGTAAACTTCCATTACACTGTTTGGTTTCTGTATGTTGAATGAAAGATTCTTTCTTCATTGCAGGCATTGTATATCTGTATGCACATGGGTATTTAAATAAATAAGATGTTTTCAATCAACCTCACCACTTATCTATCATTTTCAACTATGAGAGGTTGATTGAACAGAAAATATTTCACTAATTAAAAATTGACAAGTTAATACTGGCCATAAAATACCTGAAGGAAGATGGGCTAGGAAAGAAAAGCTGCAGAGCACCCGTAGCATTGAAAAGAAAAAGTCAGATCGTCTGCAGTAAAACAGAAAATTGCTTTCTGAGCGTCATTTTCAGTTGGTTGTGGTTCTTCTGAGGCAGAAGAAATCTCATTCTAGCTTCAGTTTTACCCTGGATCTCAGTGCCATGCCTGATAGAGAGGAACTGTTTGCTTTTAAGTAGGCTTAACTTTGTATTTTTCTTGACTATAACTTTTGCAAGTATTAGCTAAACATAAGGAACCCAAAGCTAAAGATGTTATAGGCTCTTAGCAAAAGATAATCTTAGCAAACATTTTTTAAATCTTTAAAGATCCTGTATGTCCCAACCCTGCATCAACAGAGGGATAGAATCAAGGTCATGTGAAATGATAGTACTGCTTTATAGTGCACTAGTGAGACCACACTTGACATACTGCATCCAATTCTGGTCATCATGATACAAAAAAGATGTTGAGCCCCTAGAAAATGTGCTGAAAAGATGGCTAAACCATAGGATGAACCAATGGTGAAATTTACTTACCTTCCCTACTGATTTGGAAGTACACGCTTCCGTCAAGCATGCTTTTTCACCCTCTGCGCATGCGCAGAAGGCTTTGCGCATGTGCAGAGTGTAAAAAACAAGGAAATGGTGACATCCAGGAGAGTGGGCGGAGTCTCATGCTACTGCCGCCACCAGTTCTCCGAACCACTGGCGGCTGCTGCTACCGGTACGCCCGAACTGGGGTGTACCAGTAGCATTTCACCACTGGGATGAACTCTTGAGGTAACTACTGTAGATATGTCTAGTCTAGCAAAGAGAAGGGTTATAGGAGACATGATTGTGGAGAAGAATAGAATAGAATAGAATAGAATAGAATAGAATAGAATAGAATAGAATAGAATAGAATAGAATAGAATAGAATAGAATAGAATAATTAGAATGGAATGGAATGGAATGGAATGGAATAGAATAGAATAGAATAGAATAGAATAGAATAGAATAGAATAGAATAGAATAGAATAGAATAGAATAGAATAGAATAGAATAATTGGTAGGGACCTTGGAGGTCTTCTAGTCCAACCCCCTGCTCAGACAGGAAACCGTATACCATTTCAGAAAAATGGTTGTCCAATTTCTTCTTAAAAACTTCCAGTGCTAGAGCATTCACAACTTCTAGAGGCAAGTTATTACACTGATTAATTGTTCTAACTGTCAGGAAATTTCACCTTAGTTCTAGGTTGCCTTTCTCCTTGAATAGTTTTGAATAGTTTTCCTCCATTGCTTCCTGTACTGCTATTGAAAAATAGCTTGACTGCCTCTTCTTTGTGGCAACCCCTGAGATATTGGAACAGTGCTGTCATGTCACTCCTAATCCTTCTTTTCATTAAACTGGACAAATATTTGAGGGGTTGTCACAGAGAAGAGGAGGTCAATCTATTCCCCAAAGCAGTTGAGGCCAGGAGACAAAAAATGGGTGGAAGATCGTTAAAGAGAGATCCAGTCTAGAACTATGGAGAAATTTCCTGACAATGAGAACAATTAATGTGGAATGGCTTACTTCCAGAAGTTGTGGTTGCTCCATCTGTGGAGGTTTTCAAGAAGAGACTGGACAGCCATTTGTCTGGAATAGTATAGCGTCTTCTGCCATGGGCAGGGAAGTGGATTAGAGGACCTCCAAGGTCCCTTCCAACAATATTATTCTATGTTTTGTGTTCTAACAGAATGGAAACATGGGCATAAAAGTCAAGAAGAAATATGTATGATGATGGCAGAAATTACTGCTATGTAATTGCATAATACCAATATGGAAAATATGTCCAGTTGTGTAGGAGAAATAAATAAACTAAAGCATTTTAGGGAATGGGTCTGATCTTCATTCAAACATTCAAACATTTATCCAAGCATTTAGTAAGTGGGAATTAGGTTGTAAGTCAACATCATTTTTCTTGCGCAGGTTGGTGCTTTGTTCCACGCAGCTTTTATTGTAACACTCGGCAATTTTATCAGGATAATAATTTAATTTCCTTAAAGAGCAGTCCCTTGGACTCATCTCTTCCAATCTGACTCCCCCGCTTGAAAATTGTATCTGGCAGATGAAGAACTGAGGGATCAGCTAAAATATCCCTTTCTAGCTATTGATTCAAAATATTTTCTTGTATTCTCTCAAAATAACTTGCTATGGTAACTCTAGTTTGTCCCTACAAAGTCAAAGGCAATTTATCTATCTTGCTATCAACTTTCATTGGACTGATATGTTCCAAATATTTATTTCAGGTGAGATATTTTCTTGGGAATAATTATCCCTCAGTGTTTAATGGAGTCAGCATGGAATTCAAATCCTAAGCTTTACTGATAGTGGTAAGAATGCTACTACCAGTTGGTATGGTATTAGAATTTTATTGTATATTCTAGTAGAATGCTAGTTCATTTTCTAAAAAATGCAAATAAGGATATGAGAAAAGCAAAGCTTTACATTTAGGCAGGAACAATCAAAGGTATAAGTACAGATTAGGCAAGACCTGGCACAAAAACAGTAACTGTGAGAGGGACCTTGGAGTCCTAGTGGACGATCACTTGAATATGAGGCAGCAGTGTGCAGCAGCAGCCAAAAAAGCTAATACAATTCTGGGTTGTATAAACAGAAGCATAGAATCAAGATCACGTGAAGTATTAGAGCCGCTTTACAAAACCGTAGTAAGACCCCACCTGGAATACTGCAAACAATTTTGGTCACCATACTACAAAAAAGATGTTGAGACTTTGGAAAAAGTTCAGAGAAGAGCAACTAAGATGATCAAAGGCCTGGAGACTAAACCATATGAAGAATGGCTGCAGGTTTTGGGTCTGGCTAGTCTAAAGAAAAGAAGAATTAGGGGTGACATGATAGCAGTATTCCAGTATTTGAGGGGCTGCCATGAAGAAGACTGGATCAAATTATTCTCCAAAGAACCAGAGGACAGGACAAGAAATAATGGTTGGAAACTAATCAAAGAGAACCTGGAATTAAGGAGAAACTTCCTAACAGTGAGGATAATTAACCAGTGGAACAGCTGGCCTTCAGAAGTTGTGGATGCTTCATCACTGGAGGTTTTTAAGAACTGGGCATGGGTGTGGCCAGCATGTGACACATCCGGCCCACGGGCTACGAGTTTGACAGCCTTGGTCTAGACAGTCACTTGTCTGAAATGGTATATGGACATGATGGTGAACCTATGGCACGCGTGCCACAGGTGGCATGCGGAGCTATATCCAAGGGCACATGAGGCATTGCCCTCTTAGCTCCAGCATGCATTCATGCACTGGCCAGCGGATTTTTAGCCTTCTGGAGAGAGGAGGCCGTTTTCACCCTCCTCAGGCTTCAGGAAAGCCTCCTCCAAAAGCTGTGCACGTGTGCCGAGCGGTGGAGTGCCAGAGCTGGGCTGCCCCCGCCAGAGGGATGAAGCAAGGTGATGTCAGCCATTTCCTGGTGCCAGAGCCGAAAAGGCCCAGCAGAGCAGCTATGAAGGCACACCAAAGGTAAGGGGCTGGGATGCCAACAGGGCCGGAGTCAGTCTGCAAGGGAGTGACAGGCACGGAGTGACAGGCAAACTCCATTTTGGCTGAAACAACAGGTGTTCATTGGGGCCCGGGGTTTTTTTGGGAGGGGAGCTCGATAAAAATGCAAAGTCAACCGTAGGTGGCACCTGACCCCCACCATGCCTGCCACTCCGCTGCCAGCCGAGCCGAGCCAGGGAAGGAGCAGCGGGCAGGGCAGGTGGCTGCCCAGCCAGCAAATGCTGCCCCGTGTGCCTGAGTTGGCTCCCAGCATTCCTCCTGCTCAGCCCCACCATCCCAGAAAAGCAGCAGCAGCTACAGAGGGAAGGGCAAGAGCTACCGGCCCGCTCAGGAGCACATCTCCCTCCTCCCGGCCTTCCCTCACACACACCATCTTCTTATCCATCTTCACCGCTGCTGCTGCTTCCACAGGTGCACATGGCCGACTCATTTCAAAACACAAACAAAACACAAGGGAGCAGGGCAGCCAAGCCAGCACTCTCAAAACCTAGGGCAGACAAGTGGGGAGGCCAGCCAGGGTGATCTCCTCATCTTAGTGGCCATGATGGGTTTTGGTGGCATGTCTCCCCACCTCGGGAGGGAGTCTGACTAGTGACTCAGCTTTTAGGCTCCCTCCTACTGGGTGGAGGCAGAGCTGGGGGGAGGAGGAAGGCTGTGTCGGTGGCGCAGCTCTGGCTCCATTTTCAGGCTGGCGAGCAAGCATGATGCTCACTGGAGCCTTTTGGATCTGCTTCTTCCTGCTTGCTTCGCTCATAGCCAGGGGCAGGGTTTCCACGAAGGTGTCCCAAAACCCAAGCAGGAAAAGGGAGAAAAGGAGCCTGAGCCGAGCCGAGCCTCCCAGCCATTTCCAGCCATTGCCCGCCGCTGCTGTGTCCTTCCTGGAGTGGCGAGGAGAGGAGGGAGAAATCCGAAAGGCAGGCGGGCCTGGCCGTAGCCTTCCCTTCCCCCTCTATCTGCACCGAACCCTAACCCTCTGAATGGGTCTCCCTATGTAGCCTCCCAGCTGAATTATGCAACCCGACATTGATCGCCCACACAAAAGGAGGCTGCCCTCCAAGCTCTTCCAAGCACCCGCTCTTTCTGCAGTGAACGAGCTGGGGGGCGCAAAAAGCCAGTTATCCACCAGTTCAAATCCCGGCGCTGCCACCAGTTGTGAGGATGCCACCCGTCCCCTTCAAGTCAGGTTTATTGTTTTATACATCTTGGTAGTGATTTGTGTTTAATTTTCTTTTCTTACATCTCCCTGACCAAGGGTCGCACCCTCTGTTTCACTTCTCTCTCTCTTTAGAGGCTTGCTTTTACTTTTACAATATCTCTAAGCTCTGCAGGATTGTTTAAGATTTGCTTTATGTGAGGAATAGACAGACGTTGACACATTTCTAGTTTGTTCTCCTCTACCTGCATGCTGTTACCGGCTCTGCACCCCCCCCCCCCCGCCCCAAGACCAACAAGATGCCACTACCCGGGGCCACCAGTCGCTACCTGGTTGCAGAGGGGGGTGAAGAGCCGGTAACAGCATGCAGTTTTTTAGTCAAAGACAGCAAGGGCAATGCTGACCTAGATAATTTAGCAAGTGATCTGATTTGATATCAAGTAAATAACTATGTTCCCATGGAGTTGTCTTGCTGCTTGAATTCTTTTTTTCACTACTGCTCTTAGTAACTTCTGCAGTTTTGCTTTTTTTTATCCTTATTGCTGTTAGCTGCTTTGAGATTTTGGTGATAAAGCCAGATGTGTTCTAAGCAGCAAATCTAAATATAGTTTCTAAGCTGCATGAGAGACTTGAGGCAGATACACTGTTTAGCTTATTAAAGTGCTTATTTTGTTCCTGCTTCTCAACTTTCCAAGATGGATTTAGGAATAATCCCACGCTAAATCCCACCATTTATATTTCTTCTTCATTTTTTCTGGCTATTAGTCATTTCTCCTAGCATTTTGCATCACCACATTCCTTCGCCTGTCTCTTAATTGAAGCTTATTTCCACCCGTAAGCATTGGAAGTAAAGGCCTTTTTCATAAGGTATATTAGTATCATTTTACAGGTTTATTTGTTAATTTAATTGTGTCTCCAGTTATACAACAAAAACTCAGAATTCAAGAATGAATTAGGCATAACATTTAAATGAAGAAAAGGAACTCATTGATTATTATAAATCACCTTTCATGAATTAGTCAAAAGTGACAGAAGTTAAACTAAAGGAATCCAAAGCAGGTAGCATTTTTCTAATGCAGTGTTTTCCAAACTTTTGACATATGTGTACCCCTTCTAAAATTTTCGTAACGCTGAGTACCCCTCATAAAAAACATATACTTTAATAAAAATCAAAATATATTTATTTTTTCTTTCCAGCGATCCATAATCTCTGTTAGGGATAAAAATTGTATTTTATAAAAATAATCAAAATCAGTGGAACTTACTAAAGCATGATAACAGGCGCCCGGAACTAACTATTAAAGAAGTAAGTTGTCTCTGTAACAAAGTGCAGTATATTCACGCCGTGTCACGCCTCACAAGACTGTCTAACCGTTAGATAACACTGCAATTCTCCGGCGTTTAAACAGCTCCGCGGCTCAACCTCAACTGTTAATGTTCCTGCAGTTTAAAAATGGCCGAACCCAAGCTGCGCGAAGGATGCGCAGAAGTTCCCGCCATAATGAGTTGCGATACGATGTACGATGGCCCCAGTTCCCATGTAAAAACTGTGATACGCGCCTATTTCTTTCCTTGTTCTGTGGGCGCAGCTAAGCACGGTGCAGTGGATATTCCCACGTGATCTCCACCAAACTCCGGTGCAATGCGTACCCCCACCAAACTCTTCCCGTACCCCTGGGGGTACGCGTACCACACTTTGGGGAACACTGTTCTAATGTAATCTAATAGATTTTTTTCTAAAAAGTAAATGTGCATTAAATTGTGACAGGAGCTTTTAACAAAGCACAGACACAAAATATAAGGTACTCATATTTTCTTTTGTTCTCCCCAGTGACTTGAGAATTGTGGTGAAGATAGAACAACGGAGTTTTCATGAAATAAATAATTAATTAGAGAAAACCCTCCATTGAACAGGTTAGTTGAAAAATTAGCATCTTTATTATTTCTTCCCCCTTTAGTCTTTTGTAATGCACTTTTTCTTACCGGAGACAAAACTGGTGATGTGGCCCAGTTTATACTAATATTGGATGCAGGCTAATAGTGTGTAGATTCAAAGTATAGACATTAAAACTCTAATCTTGATTAACATACCTCCAGCTGTTTGGGGATACTTTTGGCTCTGTCATTTGTCCACATCTATTCTGCCTGTCTTTGCCCTTAGAAAGAAATGTGCAAACTCAGAAGAATTCTAAGGCAGCCATTGACGTGGTGCTGCTTGAAGCAGTTTATGAGCAGCCTACAAAATTCATAGATGGCTAAGCTTCTGACTGTGAGACTCTATCAGAATCCAAGTCCTTGCTTTCTTTTCTTTTCTTCCCCCCCCCCCGAAGAGTGGCCCTGTAATCTTGGTGAAAAGGCTACTGCTCATTTAAAAATAGAGTACATTTAATCAGATCATCAGATGCATCGCTCTTTCAAAGACCTTTTGTGACTTTCGGTGAGGCAGAAAAATGCTTTCTTCTTAGAAATCTTTAACTGTGAATTTTACATATTGTTAATGCCCTCTAATTCCTAAAGCAAAGCTCTGTCTTCCGCCTGCAAAGCACATACATGAAACCTACTACAAGGATTCTATTACAGAAAGTGTGAGCCTGCAATATCTCATTTCTTTCCAAGTGTGAAATAGAACGGATCTAACTCGCATACTAATACGATCTTGCTCAATTTACAAGAAAGAGCATTCTCTAAATGCACACTGTTTCTAATATTCATTTTTCCACCCTCTAAATCATTTCTTTCATTAGCGGCGATTACTATTAACCCTCAAGAGTCTGCTGTGTATGTGAATGTGCATAGATTCCTAAGTACTCTAACAGTGAAGCAACAATTAGGTTAAACATCAATAGGGAAAATTTATCAATATCGTGTAGTAAGTTGTGGGGGAGGGTGTTATATACACACACATAAATCTATTCCAGTTTACTTTTAAAGAACTCTGGTCAAATTTCCTGCATTTCTTTGTTTCTATCTTTCATCCTAATAATATGCCAGTTAGGTGAAGTTGGGGAAAAATATTATTAACTCAGGGAGTTGCATAAATGCAAATGGAGAGAGAATGGGAATGCCCATATGGTTCAAAGAGATGATATGAAAAGGAGATATATTTATATTGGCTTTGATGCAAGTACAGCTTCAGGTGTAATCAAAGACTATCTGGGGCCTTCTACCTTCAAATTTACTCTGAAATGTCACTTCATGGACAATTGAGTAACTCTAACTTTCAAGTCTCTTCTCCCTGTTGCATCTGAGCCTTGAAAAACATTCTGCTTTTTTCCTACTGTTCTCTGGAAACTTTTTGCATTTCTGTCAGGCTGCTGGCTTGCAGCTGTTCTATTATCAACCCTCTCCATAGGAAAAAAACACACACACCACCCATTCTTAATCATTGGAAGGAAATAAAATCTAACCACCTCTAGAGGTGACTGGCAGTCAGATTGTTGTAGTTGTGGCCTTTTACTCCTAGCTGCCTTTGATTGGCAGCTGGCATCAGAGGAGCATTGAGAGTCTCACCAGGAGCAACTGTGGGGTCTTCCTCATATCTGTCTGTATTAATACCTACAATCAAGATATTTTTGCCTTGAAATACAGTTTTTTTTCTCCCACTAAGTGACCTTGCAATTAAAACTTAGCTGATGGATGGACATGAGCATCATTTAACTGATATGAACTAATCTATATACCAGGGGTGGGTTCCATTTACCATCACCACCGGTTTGTATCGCGACATTACACGCACGTGCGCTCACTCCTCTCACACGCACGTGCGCGTTCCCTCATGCAATTTGGCTTCCGCGCATGCTCAGTAGCTGGAATTGGCCTGAAACACAGCTGAGGAGCTGATCTGCTGTGCTTCGGGCGAAGGAATAAAGGTCAGTTTAAACCCGGGGGTGAGCGGGAGGGCTGTTTTACAAGCAGCAGAACAGGAAAAACCTTCAAAAACCTTCTTCAAAACAGTAAGAAATTCGCTTAAAAAATCACAAAAAAAGATGGTGCCCATGGACTGGCACCGGTCGATCCACTTCAATGATGTCACCAGTGGGTCACTACCAGTTCGGGCGATCCGGTCTGAACCGGGAGGAATCCACCCCTGCTATATACAAATTCCTAAACTAATCTATATCACAATATCTCTTTTTAAGTCTAAAAAAAAAGCATATGCCATAGGGTAAAAGAAGCTCTTCAGCAGATTGGAGTTTTGTTTTTATTTTTCTTTGGCCTGTTTCCCCCCCTCTGAAGAAGCAAACAGCATTTACAATAGCACTGCTGTGGGATTGTTGTTTTTTCAGCAGCAAAACTGCCATAGTTTAAGGTAATATTGGAAGGCAGATTTCCAGCTCTGAATGTGGTTCTGATCTTAAATTTTTTTAAAAAGCAGAACAGAAGCCAGAATACAAGTCGCCAAGCACAATGATTGTGCTTCATAAGGCAATATTATTTTCAGCATCTGGGGGGGGGACTTCATTTGTATGAATTAATAAAAGCATCAAGTGTTGTAGCAGAATATATATAAATAAGACAAACAACTAGTTTTATTGTTGAAAAGCAAGGAAAATGAAATCTTTGCTGCAGGTTTACTTACTGTTCCCTTGGAATGTAGTGAGTCCATAAGATTTTATTTATTTATTTATTTATTTGGTAGCTTTTCTATGCCGCCCTACTCCCTCAGGACTCAGGGCGGCGTACAACATTTTATACAAAAACTCCAAACAAAGATATGTGTTGCTATAAAAAAGCTGAATGTTAACATTGAATATATTATCTGAAAAACTTAAAGAATGATTTAAGAGTTGGATTTCATTAGCAGGATGGAGGTAGGTGGGAGGAGAGATTACTAACAGTGCAACTCCATGCAAGTCTAGTCAGAGGTCAATTCTGCTGAGGTCATTGGGCCTGATTCATAAATGGTTGGCTATAGGACGTGACACTCAAAAGATACAACGATTTGTGTGTATGCAACTTCTTACTTAAAGGAAAAGGAAATAGTCATCTAACCAACCCTATTTTGCTCTGCTTGATGATTTCCCACCTACCCCTATCTCGCTAATGAAATCTCTTTTTTCTGTGTATGTATTCATATATGTATAAATGCGCATACAAACATGCATAGTATATGGACACACATACATTCTACTAATGGCTGGAAAGGGGTGGATTAAAAGACAACACTGAGTCACTGATCATAGCAGCACAAGAACAGGCACTAAGCACCACATCCATAGAAGTATGGGGTCTAACACATAAGACAGGACATGAGATGCAAACTACGCAGAGAGACCTCAGAGGTAATCCAGCACATAATGGCAGGGTATAAGGTGCAGGCAAGAACAGCATAGACTGAGTGGCACAACCAAGTAGCTGGAATTGTGTACAGGAACTTTTGCATAGTATATGGACTAAACCCTCCCAGCTCCAAATGGGAGATTCCACAGCAAGTCCAGATCCAGTACAAGTACAAGCCAATCAACCAGACATTGTGGTAGTAGACAAGGAGCAGAAGACAGTGCTCTTAAAAGATGTAATGGTGCAAAGTGATAAGAAGAAGGAAGGAGTATGAGAAGTTGGAGAAATACCAGGGCCTGAAGGAGGAACTAGAGAGGATGTAGAAAATAAGGGCCAAAGTGGACTATGTTCAGTGCCTCAGTGCTGTCTTTTAGTCCAACCATTTCCAGCCACTGGTAGGATTTCCCAATGTGTGCCATCTTAGCGGTACATCCCAGGCAGAGTCTTCTCCTGCTGTGACACTTCCTCTGCTTGGTCTTCCTCCCACGTTTGCTGCTGCCTCAGGCATTCTCTCTGCAGCTCATCTTCAGATGCCATCTTACTGATGTACTCCTGGATGCTCTGGGTTTCATTCAGCACAGTGGCTTTGCCATTCACCAGATCCCACCCACTCTCTTTCTGACTAGTGTATAGTCTCAGTGATTGCATGACCTCTTAGATGCCATATGCTAAATAAAATAATAATAATTCCTGGATCTTCTGACTTGTCCATGTATGGCTTGTTACAGTGGCTAGATCGTATCAGATTGCATGGTTCCCCACATCACCTAACATGGACCTGGTTAATCCAGGTGACATCTGAATTTGTATGATAGTCCTAGTTTGTGCCATTTTCATATTTTGAAATTGGTGAAGTAGGTGAAATGTCAGGGGATCTTTGCCCAAGGAAGGTCCCATTGGTAAGATACATACCAGCTGGGATCTGAACTCCAGTCTCCTATGTCAAAGATGACACTCAATTAGGCTATCCAACTGCTCACATACACATATACAAGCATACAGTATACCTGTATGTTTTGCAAACATGGACCTGACCCAAGTAGTTCAGGGTCCGACTCATGAGGGGGGTCACATGCTTGACCTTGTGTTTCTCTCGGGGCAGTGGAGAGATGATCTGGGGCTAAGGGGTTTAGTCACAGTACCCTTGTCGTGGTCAGATCATTTCCTTCTGAGGTTGGATTTTATGGCACCACGCCTCCACCGCAAGGAGGCGGGACCGATTAAGTGGTTCCGCCCCAGGCGCCTAATGGAACCTGACGGATTCCAGAGGGAACTTGGGGAGATACCTGAATCCCTGGTACACAGTTCGTCCGAATCCCTGGTTGCCGCCTGGAATCAGGCGGCGGCGGGGGCTCTGGATCGGATTGCGGCCTCTCCGTGGTAGTGGATCCAGGAGGGCTCCTTGGTTCACCGAGGAACTCCGGGAGATGAAGCGCCACAAGAGACGCCTAGAGCGACGATGGAGATCTAGTAAAGCTGAGTCTGACCAGACACTTTTAAGAACTTTCATTAAGTCTTACTTAGTGGCGATAAGGGCGGCAAAACGTTCGCATTTTTCCGCTCTTATTGCGTCCGCTGACTCCCGCCCAGCCGCCCTGTTTAGGGTGACCCGCACCCTCCTGGCTAAGGAGGAAGGCGGAGACCCCTTGCAGGGCAGAGCTGAGGAATTTTCTCGGTTTCTGGCGGACAAAGTCATTCAGATTCGGACAGAACTGGACTCCGATTGGGCAGTACAGGCCGAGATGACTGGGGCAGGTCTTAGTCCGGTTATATGGGATAGGTTTGAACCGGTGACTCCTGAGGATGTGGACAAGGCCATAGGAGCTATGAGTTCCGCCACTTGTTTATTGGACCCGTGTCCCTCCTGGTTGGTTTCGGCCATCAGGGAGGTTTCACGCGGCTGGCTCCAGGCGTTGGTCAATGCTTCTTTGAGAGAGGGGTCCGTCCCGCAGCCCTTAAAAGCTGTGGTGGTGAGACCCCTCCTCAAGAAGCCTTCCCTGGACCCGGCGGATTTAAAGAACTTCCGTCCAGTCTCCAACCTTCCCTTCGCGGGGAAGGTTGTTGAGAAAGTGGTGGCACTCCAGCTCCTACGACTGTTGGATGACACTGATTGTCTGGATCCCTTTCAATCTGGTTTCAGGTGCGGTTACAGTACGGAAACAGCTTTGGTCACCCTGATGGATGATCTCTGGCGGGCCCGGGATAGGGGCCATTCCTCTATCCTGGTGCTACTTGACCTCTCAGCGGCCTTTGATACCATTGACCATGGTATCCTTCTGCGTCGTCTCGGAGAGGTGGGGGTGGGCGGCACTGTTTTACAGTGGTTCTCCTCCTTCCTCTCTGACAGGACGCAGTCGGTGTTGACAGGGGGGCAGAGGTTGAGCCCTAGGCCCCTACTATGTGGGGTGCCACAGGGCTCGGTCCTCTCACCCATCCTGTTTAATATCTACATGAAGCCCCTGGGTGAGATCATCCGACGACACGGGGTGAGGTATCAGCAATATGCTGATGATACCCAGTTGTACATCTCCACCCCGTCTCAGTTCGGGGAAGCCGTAGACGTAATGGGCCGCTGCCTGGCCGATGTTAGGGTCTGGATGGGGAAGAACCGGCTAAAGCTTAACCCTGACAAGACTGAGTGGCTGTGGATATTACCTCCTAAGGACTCGACCAATTGTCCCTCCTTGGTTCTTGGGGGGGAGAAATTAGCCCCCTCAGAACGTGTCCGCAATTTGGGTGTCCTCCTAGACCCAGAGCTAAAATTGGAACAACATCTTTCAGCTGTGGCTAGGGGGACCTTTGCACAAGTACGTCTTGTGCACCAATTGCGGCCCTACTTGGAGAAGGAGGCACTTCTTACAGTCACTCATGCCCTTATCACCTCACGGCTGGATTACTGCAATGCGCTCTACATGGGGCTACCCTTGAAGAGTGTCCGGTGACTACAATTGGTGCAAAATGCAGCTGCGCGAGCTGTGGTGGGTGTACCTAGATGCACCCACGTAACACCTATTCTCCGCCAGCTGCATTGGTTGCCCATTAGTCTCCGGATCCAATTTAAGGTGTTGGTCGTTACCTTTAAAGCCCTACATGGCTCAGGGCCAGGTTATCTTCGGGACCGCATCCTGCCGCATACCTCCCTATGACCGGTTAGAGCCCACAGAGTCGGCCTCCTCCAGGTCCCGTCGACCAAACAATGTCGGCTGGCGGGACCAAGGGGGAGGGCCTTCTCTGTGGGAGCTCCCTCCCTGTGGAACCAACTCCCTCCAGAGATCAGGACCATCCCCACCCTGCTGGCCTTCCGGAAAGCGATAAAAACCTGGCTCTTCCGGCAGGCGGGGTAAATGAGATACTCTTTTAACTTTTGTAATTTCTGTATTTTTAATTATTGCATTTGTATGTTTTTTATATTTTAATGATAGCTTTTATTTTGTAATGGATCGAATATGTTGTGAGCCGCCCTGAGTCCCTAGGGATTGGGCAGCATAGAAATCCAGCAAAATAAATAAATAAATAAATATCTAAATATAGATATATTTTTAAAAACTTCTAAAAAAGGTCAGACCTGGGAGATTTTTCCACATATTTCAGGAAAAAATTGTCATGTAATCTGCAACTCCTACATTGCAAAGACATTTGGACCTCTCAACTTGACCAGGGTAAAGCAATAGATGCAATCTACATAGACTTCTGCAAAACCTTTGATTCTGTGGTACATGACAAACTTCTGTTAAAACTAAGCTCTTACGGCATTTCTGGATCCTTGCACAAATGGATAGCTGCATTCCTATCAAACAGGCAACAAATAGTTAAAATTGGAAATGCTATATCAAACCCAGCACCAGTTAATAGTGGTGTTCCTCAAGGCAGCGTTCTAGGACCAACACTCTTTCTGCTATATATAAATGACCTTTGTGATCATATTGTAAGCAGCTGCGTCCTCTTTGCCGATGATGTAAAACTATTTAACACCACAGACAATTCTACTACCCTACAAAACAATCTAGATTATGTATCTGAATGGTCAAACAATTGGCAACTCCAAATCTCTGCTAACAAATGCTCAGTCCTGCACATTGGCAACAAAAATCAGAGTATCAAATACAAGCTGGACGGAAACGATCTAAAAGATGACCCACACTCTGTCAAGGACCTTGGTGTACTCATTTCAAAAGATCTAAGCCCCAGAGCTCACTGTAACAACATTGCTAAAAAGGCATTAAGAGTTGTCAACCTTATTTTATGAAGTTTTCTCTCTGGTAACATTATACCTTTAACTAGGGCATACAAAACCTTTGCCAGACCTATCCTTGAATACTGCTCACCTGCCTGGAACCCACACTGTATTTCGGACATTAGAGAGGTATTTTACAAGAAGAGTACTCAACTCCTCTGCTCGCAATACAATTCCTTATTCCAGTAGACTTGAAATTTTAGGACTGGATAACCTTGAACTATACCATCTACGTTCCGACCTAAGCTTAGTACACAAGATCATCTACCTTAACGTCCTACCTGTTAACAACTACTTTAATTTTAACCGCAATAACACTAGGACTATCAATAGATACAAACTAAATGTAATCCACTCTAATCTTGATTGCAGAAAATACAACTTCTGCAATAGAGTAGTAAATGTCTGGAACACTTTACCTGATTCTGTTGTTAGTTTCTCTAACCTCCATACCGTTTACCTTAAACTGTCTACCGTGGACCTTACACGTTTCTTAAGAGGTCCCTAAGGGGGCGTGCATAAGTGCACCAACGCGCCTACCGTCCCTGTCCTACTGTACCCATTTGTATGTACTTATTTTATGTGCTTATGGCAGGGGTGGGTTCCTACTGGTGCGGTCCAGTGCGTAGCTCTGGTAGGGACCCGCCGATAACCCAATCTGCACGCGACTGCTCTGGTACCGTCTCCACCGGGCAGTCGCATGCGTCGCCATCTCTTTTTTGTGAATTTTTGGGCGATTTTGCTTCTGCGCATGCGCGGAAGTAAAATCACGCCAAAATCTCTCTCTCACGCGCGTCCCCTCGAGAGATTTTGGTGCGATTTTGCTTCCGTGCATGCGCAGAAGTAAAATCGCATGAGGGGGTGCGTGCGCATAGCGTGCGCGCGTGCGCACACAAAGCATGAAGGACCGCGGAGCAGTGCACCGGTCTGGGTAAGTGAGCAACTCACCCCTGGTTTATGGCTTTGTTTTGCTTCTTTATATCCATTTATTTGTGCCATTTTTTCATGTGTCCTGTTTCCTTGCACTTGTTGACAAATAAAATAAATAAATAAAATAAATATTCAAAACAGCCTTCCCTAACTTCATTCTCACCATCCCATTCAACAAGAGGCGACTATTGGCAAAGGAACCAGCTTGGAGAAAACTGCTTTAAACTGATTAAATTGTTGAAAGGATTGATACAAAATCTTTTTAAACAGTTTGCTGGTGCACAAAATGTATATCTATATTTCTATTTAAATGGGTTCTATTGAAATTGTGTAGAATAAAGCATTTACATTCATTCATTCATGAATGGTGAACTATTTGTTTCGGTCTTTCTGCATGTTTGCTTTAAATCAGATCATCCTCTTCCCCAGTTTTCCAACCCTATTTTGAGATGTGAAAAAGAGGGTATTATATGTGGAAATTCTTTATGGTTCCAAATGTTTATCATGAGCAACAATTTTCATTGTTTGCATTCATTTCCCCCCCAAAATGGCCTTGTAGAACACCTCCCCCCCCAAAATTATAAAAAAATAAGGTTCTGGTTGAATTTGAGAGAAAATTAAGAAAAATATAGTCTTCCTTCCACAGATTGCAAGGCCACAAGTGAAAATAAAGATGTTGAGGAATGAAACTATTTTTATTTCATTCTGATTCATTCTAAATTTGTTCCTTCAAAGGGTTCTTAGCACTTCAAGTTGGGTAAAGATGTTCTCCTACATTCTTGTTTATCAGCTCTCATTCAATTGGGTGAAAGAGAATATATTCTAGGAATTACTTTTAAAGGGAAGAGACAATTTGGAGAGAATTCCATTGAGGGAGTGTGATGTTCTTGCACTTATTTAGTTATAAGTTGGTGAAAGACTGTTGTGAACCAAAATGTACAGTAATCTTCCCACCAATTTGCAATCTTCCTGGCTTGACCCACTTCATTAAGATCCAAAGTAATCTAACATGAGAGAACTGCACTCATCTGAGCTTGATGTTGAGACTCTGGAAAGAGTGCAGAGAAGAGCAACAAAGATGATTAGGGGACTGGAGGCTAAAACATATGAAGAACGGTTGCAGGAACTGAGTATGTCTAGTTTAGTGAAAAGAAGGACCAGGGGAGACATGATAGCAGTGTTCCAATATCTCAGGGGTTGCCACAAAGAAGAGAGAGTCAAACTATTCTCCAAAGCACCTGAGGGCAGAACAAGAAGTAATGGGTGGAAACTAAACAAGGAGAGAAGCAACTTAGAACTAAGGAGAAATTTCCTGACAGTCAGAACAATTAATCAATGTAACAGCTTGCCTCCAGAAGTTGTGAATGCTCCAACACTGGAAGTTTTTAAGAAGATGTTGGACAACCATCTGTCTGAAGTAGTGTAGGGTTTCCTGCCTAAGCAGGGGGTTGGACTAGAAGACCTCCAAGGTCCCTTCCAACTCTGTTATTATTATATTATATTATAAAAATCAATGTTACCAGTCCCATTGATTAGGGATTGTCATCTGGTGGGACTAAAAAAAGCCTTATTGGTGGTCACCCCTTCTTTATGAACCCCCCCCCCCGCTTTTCTAAAAGGTCCTAAAAATGTGGTTTTGTCAGTGGGATTGAGACAGAGCCAATCAAGTGGTTTATTTGATTGTGTTGTTGCTGCCATGGGGAGGTTATTAGGATTTATTATATGGTGGGTTGTTGTTGTTTTTTAATTTTGTAAGCAGCCCAGAGTCATCTATATGTGATTTAAGGGGCTACATATATTTCTTTAATTTAATAAATACGTTTTAAAAGTCACAAAATGTCTTTGAAAACTGTTCTATTTTGTCTGGATGGTAACATCCAGGGCTGGTTTATTTGACTGTTCTAAAGAAGATTTCTTTGTTGTTCTTTCAATGTGTTCTTTCAATTTCTCTACCCTTTCTGTATGTATGTCATATGTTGCATGCAAGCTCCAAACAAAGAGAACACTACAGTATGATTTAGATGAAAATAGGGGGATTCTCTGGACATCTATATTTATTCTATCTTTCCTTATATTTTAATATCAACAAATCCAATATCTGAAATCAGTGGAAATAACATACGTTAAGAGAGAAATGAAATACAAACTTTATATGGCCAATTTTCAACTGTTGCAGAATGAATTGAGGGGCAAAGCATGTGTAGGATTTGGAAAATTGTTTTCTTCAAGCACCTTATCCTCTATTACCCTATCTGGAACAAATACTGTTGAGACATTTATTTAAAAGATAAGCTGTAGGCTTTGTTTGCACCCAGTTCTTTCTATGGAAAATGGTTCTCAGCATTCATCTTATTTATTTTAGCTGGAAGCTGAAATATATATTCAAAAACCATCTTATGAGTTTGTAGAAATACATATTTATTTATGATCATCACCCATTCATAACCCTCATAATTCCAGTTTTATTTTTATGTTTTTAAAAAATTCCTTAATTTTTCTGTATCACAATGCATTTGTTAGATTTGTAATTGTTGGATTGTTTTAGTCAAAAAAGAATTTTGCATGGTTCTCTAGAGAAAAAACAAGAATAATGCATAATATATAATTTAAACTGAAATAACCTTAAGACCTGGCTTTTTCGGCAGGTCTGGGGTTAATGAGATCACCCCATGTATGTATGTGTTGTAATGTACCATTTTTGAAAGGTATGCTTGAATTGTTGTGCTAATTGTTTTTTTATCTTGTTATTGTATTTTTATAGTTGTAAGCCGCCCAGAGTCCCTCTTGGGAGTTGGGCGGCATATAAATTTTATTAAAATAAAATAAAATAAATAAATAACTATTATCATTATTATCTGGCCTTCAAGAAAATTTGGAGGGTAAAATACTCCTATTCAGGATACTCCATTCCATTCCATTACTAGTCAGAAAACTAAGGAACGAAACAATAGAAATGATTGTTAATGGAGTTGACAGCTGGAACAACATTTGTAAAGGCCAGAAGTAGATTACCTCCATGATTAGATCTAAATTACCACAATAAATAAACAAGTAAATTATATATTGTTATTATACCAATAGTCTTCCAGTGTCCCCATTGTGCTAGACCAGGGGTAGGCAAAGTTGGCTCTTCTATGACTCGAGGACTTCAACTCCCAGAATTCCTGAGCTAGCATGATTGGCTCAGAAAGTCTGGGAGTTGAAGTCCACGAGTCATAGAAGAGCCAACTTTGCCTACCCCTGTGCTAGACACTTCACCTCCAGACTGAGACTGTAGAGCCACTGTCATATTCACACATGAACTGCACAACATTGTGTCATCTTTGAACCTGAAGGACTACCTACTTAATTGACGAATCTAACTAGAATTCTTCTGTTTAGGAGTTATCGTTGACTCATTGTGGTTAGGTTGTTTTATTCTGGATACAATAGTTTTGTTGTTATTTCTTCTGATAAATAAATCAGGAGGTGTTTTAAAAATGCTTCCATTTTCAGTGAGATTAAAACGTGCTGCAGGTAGTGTCATAAGACCAGTTTCTACCAGCTCTTAATTTAATTCACATGAGCATTGTGGAGAATATATTGGAAATGTGTTCAATTTTATCCCGAGCTTCCAGCTGTTGGTCCCACACAACAGAAAGAGTACATGAGACACAATATGAATTAAAGAGATACAATTTAATTGAACTATAAATTAAGATTATGCAACAACATAAACTATTTTGATTAACAAAGAGCAAGGGCAATAACTAGGTGACTGGAGAGTGGTACAAAGGGTTGTCTCTATAAAGAAGGTCTTCAACTCTCCCAGAGTTGAAGTCTACAAGTCTTAAAGTTGCCAAGGTTGGAGACCCCTGCTTTACACGATTGACCCAAATCTTGCTCACTCCCAAGAAAAGCCTCTGGACTTGCTCCTATAACCCATTTACATTTGAGAATGAACAGAAAGTTATTGTGCTTCATGTCACTACGAAAATATCTCCAGACGCTCACTAGATTATGCCATATACAGTATTGCATCAAACAGGAAAGTTCATATATTTTGAGTCCTTACAAAAAATAAATCCAAATCGGATTACAGATAACATCCAACTTTCAATTAATCAATTGACTAGTCCTATTCAGTCTCAAAAAAAGAAAAAAGGGTGGTTCAGGTGCTACACAGAATTGAAGAAATCCAATTGCAGCGGGTGTGGGTGGATGGGTGGGTGGGGGAACTATCCCCAAGCAAGTCTGAAGAAATTTCCCTTTGCCTCCTCTTATTGAAAAAACATGAAATAGGAAAGTTGATTCTGAATAAGTTGTAAGAAAGCTTGGGGGGGTAGAAAAAGTGAGCTATATTCAGAATGCCCTGTAGATTTTAGAACTGTGCAAAGCTTTGAAGAGATGTTCCACTTCAATGAAGTTTGGTAGAAGCACCCCCTGAAGCCGTTTCATGAAGCAATTTGCTGCTTCCAGATTTCTCCCTGAAAGTTTTGTTCTCCAAAGGAGGCTGTGCAATTTAGGCATACATTGTAGGCAAACCTGAAGCAGTACAAGCTGAAAGAACTGGTGGCTAATGCTGGGAGAAACCATAGAGAGGAACCTTTTCCCGTAGAACAGTCTGAAGTGGTTTTGCACTCGCCCAATTGTTTTATGAGACAAACTGGATCATCTCTTTGCTTCAATGAAGCAGGGGAAGACTTTACAGGTGCAGGGAATTAGGAAGTGGATGAAATTTTATTCTTCTACCATCAGTTCAGCACATTTTAGACAGAGGAAAGGCAGATGGGAGTGAGTGAACTGGAAGGCACTGGAGTACTGGGAGAGAGAAGAATGGGAGGAGGAGTATGCCAATGGCAGGGGATTCCCAAAGAAGAAAATCAGATTAACAGGTAATGGAGATAGAAAGGTAGCATGAGACAACTATTTGCCTTTGGGGTATAAATTATGGGTTTATGCTTAGTTTAATGAGCACCAGATTCACAGGGCACAAGTCTATTTTCTTGATGACAAGCTGGCTGGGTTGAAGATGCTCAGATAAGCATCTTAGATGTGACTATCTGAGATGTAGTAGTGTAATCCCACTCCAAAGTGACAGCTCTCCTGTCATAAGGAAAGACAAGGGTATGGAGAAGGACATAATGTTGAGAATAAGGAACATATTCCCACATGAGGGACATAGTCCTGAATTATGAAACCACATCATTTCCTACTAAGATGCGAGTGATAAAGCAGTTTTGGTCTGGGCAATTCAATCATTTCAAACCTGGAGAGATGGTTTTGTAATAAGTGTGTAAATCACAAAGGCTGCATATGTCATATATCATCTAGATAAGCTGCTAGATAGTGCTGGAAGGAGACAGTAGTCATGGATCTCATTGACATTAGTGACCTTGAAAAATATAGTCAGACACTCCTGGAAACCAAATACCATTAGGCTGAGTAGAAGAATGAGTTGAGCATCAAGATAGCATTCTTAGAACCACTATCTGTTCCATATGCTGGATTAGATAGCAAGAAGATGGTTGCATAAGTGAGAAGGGATTTTCAGTTTCTTCGACACTCAGGAACATTTTGGGACATGCCAATCCTGTGCAAGAGACACAGGCTTCACTCCAACAGAAATGGTAGAGCATCTTCGTGAGATAAAATTGTGCTACAATTTTAAGTCCCCTGTGTCCATTGTATTTTGAAATAATGTTTCTAAGTCATTAATTTTATCGTATGATCGCTGCATTATTATCCAAAACAACCAAAATGAAAAAAAAAATCATTGTTCAAATTATGGCAGATAGCTAGAATAGTTTTAATAATACTTGATATTGTTCTAGGAAACAATGGTGCATTTTTAGAACACCCAGAACAAAATAATTTCTTATATTAAACTATCAATAATAATAAAAAGATATTTTCCCCCAAAACTACCGACAAGCAAAGGAAAATTGACAATACTGAAATGGGCTGCAGGGTTAATATAAGCATTTTCAAATGAGAAAAACTGCTTATATACCATAAAATAACTGAAAACGATTCTAGGCGTTTATGAAGTTTTGAAAATAGGCCATCTCTGAAAACAAAAAATGATTATTTCTTTCTAACTTGAACCTCTGCCATCCCCTACTTTTATCATTGCAGAATTGTAGGTTTGGAACATTGTTCCTCCTTGAAAATTCAAAGTACAAAAATGTCATAAAATTTCTGATGGCTATATTACTGACACAGAATTGAAAGAAGTACTGTATTTTTCAGAGTATAAGAGGCACCTTTTTACCCCCCAAAAGAGGGTGAAAACTTGGGTGCGTCTTATACACCGAATGTAGCCCCACCCACCCACCCACCCCCACCCTTTGGCCTCTTTCTTCCAGCAATTTACCTGTTTGCAGCAAACAGGGAACAGCCTGTTAAGACAAGCAAGTCCTTAGCAGCTTCCCGATCCCCAGCTGATTTGCCATGTGCTAAAATGAAAATAAAACTGAAACTGCAAAGAGGAAAATAGCTGGGAGAGACACGCAGATTTTCATTTTCTGCTGAACTGGATAGAAGGGGGTAAGTGAATAACTATAAATGTCTGTAGAATGTTCAAATTATTAGACTTATTTTTTTAAGACTGCTTTATTATTGTTCTAGAGCCAGGGGTCTCCAACCTTGGCAACTTTAAGACTTGTGGACTTCAACTCCCAGAATTCCACAGCCAGCTTCGTTAGCTTTGCTGGCTGTGGAATTCTGGGAGTTGAAGTCCACAAGTCTTAAAGTTGCCAAGGTTGGAAACCCCTGTAAATCTAGACAACTTAACAAAATAAAGAAGCTTTTTAAAATAAATGCTTGCTCTGAAGAGGCCCAGTGCTATTGTATCTTCTTTTAAATAATAGAGAATAATGTATACTTCCAGAAATTTTAATTCATTTTAACAGCTCTGTACAAGTATAGTCTGAAATGTAACAGTGTCCTGTTTAGTATTAGAGTTAAATCCTGACTTACCTTGGAGTAGATCTATTTAAATAATTGGGAGGAGTTAGTGTGACTACATTTAAGAAAACTTTCTGGCATAATGTACATTTCTCCAATTCTTTGCTATTTCTATGGGTCAGGCACACATGCACAGAAATACACAGCAAACAATGTATATCATCTGTGCTGTTTGCTGTTTGGCAAATTGCTTGGAGGCAGAGGCCTTTTTTCCTTGTTTTCCTCCCCCAAAACTAAGATGCGTCTTATACTCCGAAAAATACAGTACTTGGAATATAATTTAGGTGTTAATCAAAATTAATACAAGCTCTAATAATCTTTTTAATCTCATAAGGTCATAATAGAAGTAATAAAGAACCATTGCCTTCTGAGGATAAGGGGGATTGGACTAGAAGACCTTCAAGGTTACCTCCAGCTCTTTGAATCTTTAAATATTGAGAACATAAGAAAACTCTGTTGATCTTCAGGTATAGTTCCCACAATAGAAATCTAGGACTCAAACATTTTCTTATTCTTTCTGATTCTGATAAGAAAATGTCTGAATGATTGTAAATATTATATATAGAATTATATAGAAAAATATGTATGTAGATTGACTTTAAACCGATGTCTCAGGAATGAAGAACGTAAATGTATATGTATGTTCTGTATTTAATGTTTTAATAATTCAATAAAAATATTTTTTAAAAAAAGAAATCTAGGACTCAAAATTCTTTGTTTCTTTATCTGGTAGTAAACCATATGGAACACAATGTGAATTTTGAAACAAATTCACATTTATTTGTGGGCAAACTGGGCAAACTGCTGGACTTCAGATGAATTTTTGATTGCTTGATTTGTTGCTAATCATCTTCCTTTCTATTTTGATCAGGGAACAAGGCAGGCAAGGAACTGAGGCAAGACAGGTTACCGTAAGAGAAAGCCTTTATATGGCTAACCAGCTAACATAACAACAGGGCAACTCCGGAACTGGCAACAACAACTTTCCATCTGACAGCTCTTTATATAGTAGCTGTCAGACAGGTCATCCAATCGTGGGGCTTCTTTTCTCCCACCGAAAGGCTGTCAACATTTCAGCCAATGGGAGGCGCTTCTGCGTTAGCATACTTCTGAATCAGTGGCGTAGCCTCGAAGATGCAACACTCCTTCACTCCTGGATGGCGCATGCGTAGTCTTTTGATGAGTTCTGTCTGGCTATTAGCAGAAATGAGAACATCATCAAAATAAGGAAGGATGCCAGGAATTACCATCAGGGGTGGGTTCTAACTTACCTTGCTGCCGTTTTACTTCATCCCGCACTGCATGGCCACGCCGCGTGGCTGAGCACACATGCGCAGTACTGAAAAAAATTTAAAAATTCCAAAAAAAGCCAAAAACAACATAGTGACGCATGCGTAGTGCTGGAAATTCAGCTTCTATGCATGCTCAGAATAAAAAAAAAACCCAGAAAAAATCCCCCCCCCAAATAAAAAAAATAAAAAAAATTCAAAAAAAGAGATGGCGGTGTCCATGGACCAGCACCGACCAAGCTGGTTCCGTGATGTCATTGTGACATCACCAGCGGGTTGCTACTGGTTCGGGCAAACCAGTCCAAACCGGGAGGAACCCATCTTTGAATACTATGCTGCAAATGTTCCATCAGGCTTTGAAACAGGCCAGGGGCTAAGCTCACCCCAAATTGAAGGCGGTGGCAAGGAACTGAGGCAAGACAGGTTACCCTAAGAGAAAGCCTTTATTCATCTAACCAGCTAACATTACAACAGGGCAACTCCGGAACCGGCAACATCAATTTTCTGTCTGACAGCTGTTTATATAGTAGCTGTCAGATGGGTCGTCCAATCGTGGGGCTTCTTTTCTCTCGCCGAAAGGCTGTCAACACTTCAGCCAATGGGAGGCACTTCCGCATCAGCATACTTGTGGATCAGTGGCGTAGCCTTGAGGATGCAACACTTTCTTTCCTTCCACCTTTCATAGCATTACAGAGAGAGCTAGGTATTTGCATAATATGTCTAAATTTGAGCCCTGTCATTTATGCTTATACTGAGAAGTCTTGGTTGATTTGTTTAATGATGCACATCCTTCTTTTCTTGGCATGAATCTTCTCCAATACCAAACATCAGATGATAAAACTGTATTTATAAAATGCTTCATATTTTATAGATAATGATGTAGGAGATGACCAGGCTGAGCCTGAGGGAGGGGTTAAAGATATCATAAGTCACGAGTCCCCATGCATTCACAAGAGATCTAAGTCCAGCCCACCTTGAAGGCTTCTCTTATCTCCTGCTCATTTCCCTTGACCATTAGTTGGTCAGATTCTTGTAGAGCGCTTAAGCTTGCAATACATCTTTATACTCATTTGAACTGCCTGAATCTCCTGATTTCCCCGGCACTTGACAAATACTATATAAAACATACATAATATACTTTATGTGCATAGCTGTATATGTCCAGTTGTAAGATTGTTTAGAACATATAGTGGTGAACAGTGAAAAATGAAATCTTAAATAGGTTAATATTAATTTGTGCATTGATAAGGATAACTGCAAAGTATTTCTAAAGTAGGCCTACTAGCTACAACAGAAGGAACTACATGTCCTAATGAACTACAGTACATGCTCTAATGAGAATTGGCAGTCTTTAGTTGGTATAAATAGCCATGTGGATGGTTCCAAAGAATGGAACTGTTTTACTGCCAACTTCCTGCAAAATTTATCTTTGGCAGACTTTGTTACTAGAAAAAAGGTGGGGGAAGAAAAGTTTACTACAGAAGTTTCAAAGGAAACTTTTAACATCTGAAAGACACCGCTTTATTATTTTTAAATAAGAAAAATTCAATCTATAATTCCAATTCCTTCATATCAACCATATGTCAAGATCACGCTGAATGCTGAAGAGAATATATATCACCATTTCATAAAACAGTAACAGATAATCCTTGTGTTTTTCAAGGAACATGCATTGGAAGGAGTTGGCAGCCCAAATAGGAATTTCTTTTTTTTAAATCATATTTCCAATCCTGATTTTGATACTAAGGTCCAGGGGTGGGTTCCTCCCAGTTCGGACCGGTTTGCCCAAACTGGGAGCGACCCGCTGGTGAACGTCAAGATGATGTCACCGAACCGGTTCTGACGGTGCTGGTCCATGGCCACCATCTTTTTTTTAAAAAATGTACATTTTTTATTTGGGGGGGATTTTTTCCCGGGTTTTACTTCTTCTGCACATGCACAGAAGCCAAGTCCCCAGCACTGTGCATGCACCGCCATCTTGTTTTGGGCTTTTGGGGGGGGATTTTTTGCGAACTTTTTGCACTGCAAATGTCACCCGAAACAAGGTGCAAAGCGGCTCTCAAAGAGAACGAAGTTAATTGCCTTGCACTCACGAGAAGTTTTCCTTTACTGTGCAAGGGCCTGGAGTTGCTGCAGGCTGTAAGGTTGCAGGCGCCCAGGGAGCTGGGGGGGAAATGCTGCCTGACTGCTCCTTCCCTCTCGGAGGTTTTCCAGCTTATCTCGAGAGGCGTTTTTTATAAAGAAAACCCTGAAAAAGCCGCAAGATCCAGAGCTGCCAGTCTCTGGTAAGATGTGCCTCTTGCGCAGTGGGGCACAATTTGAGGATGGCAGGTGGGGCAGGACATGGGGTGGGAGGGCTTCAAGACACACATCTTATCGGAGATTGCCAGTTAGCCAGTCATCTTATGGTGTGGTGGGTCAAAGGAGGAAAAAAATGAAGAAAGAAGCTTAGTTATAAGGAGAGGAGTTATTAGTAGATTCCCAGGAGGGGGACTTTGGTGGGGAAAGAGGACATCGGAGAAAACGGGACGAATCTTCTAGGGAAGAATTTCTGATTGAGAACAGACGTTGTATCGGGTGTATGGCATAAAGATAAACATTGCCCCGAATCATTTGGGCTGTGGTTTTGACTGTTGGCTAAATCTACTCTGAATATTTGCTGCCGTTCTTCTGAGTCCTACTGTTGGGATTGGTGGGGAAGAGGGGACGGGGAGCTGCGGTTCTTGCTCCATGCCTTTGGGCCAAGTTCTTTATAGCTGGATTCAGGTACAGCCAAGCACAGCCTTGCTTAAACATAGTTTAGCTGCTCCAGACAAGCCATTCTCCCCCTTGCCCTGCCCAAACACACAGCCGCCTCTCGCCTGCCCCACTCTCTCGCACCCGGGGGCAACAGGGACAAGCCGCAGGCTCAGCTGCAGGGGAGCAGCTCCAGATGAGTCCACATCTCCTGAAGCCACCACTGTTGGAGCCATGACAGTCGAGAGGCAGGCACGGCGGCTATATGTTCAGGCAGGGCAAAGGGTGGTAATGGCCCCAGCTCTGTTCAACCGCACCAGCAAAGAAGCATGGAAGTTCCAGCCCATCCGCCCCACGAGTGAAGCGGGCGGTGTGAAGGAGACCGCTCGGCAGCAGCAGGTTGCGCAGAGGAGGGGTGGCTTGGGACCCCCTGCCCTCCCCTCGCCTGCCCTCCGTGCACAAGGAAAGGAAAGGAAAGGAAAGGAAAGGAAAGGAAAGGAAAAAAGGAAAGGAGAAAGGAAAGGAGAAAGGAAAGGAAAGAAGGAAAGGAAAGGAAGGAAGGAAGAAAGAAAGAAGGAAAGAAAAAGAAAGAGAGAGAAAGAGAGAGAGAGAGAGAGAAAGAAAGAAAGAAAGAAAGAAAGAAAGAAAGAAAGAAAGAAAGAAAGAAAGAAAGAAAGAAAGAAAGAAAGAAAGAAAGAAAGAAAGAAAGAAAGAAAGAAAGAAAGAAAGAAAGAAAAACTTATGACCACAATTGAGGCCAAAATTTTGGTTGCCAAACAAGAGCATTGTTAAGTGAGTTTCACCACATTTTACAAGTTGGCCACACCCACCCGGTCACTGGACCACCAAGACATGCCCATCTGAAGCCACACCCACCTGACCTCTAAGCCATGCCCACAAAATAAGCCACGCCCACAGAACCGGCAGTAAAAAAAAATTGGGAACCACCCCTGCTAAGGTCCTCTTGCAAAATACATCCATATGCACCTTGAGTAAACTGAATGATGTAGACAGGTTGCACACCTGAAATCCTGCTTGTTTATGCATGCTTTCACTAGATTGTCTGAGACAAATTAATTTGTTTGCTTATATCAAAATAATTTGCACCTCACCAAAGTGTTCTGCACTGACGGCTTGAATGGGGGGGAGAGGAGTTTATGGATTATGGAAAGTAGAAACTGGCAAACTGCATATTTCTAAGTGCTGCCAAACCTGAAAAGTTGCATAAACTTTAAGGAGTGGTTTCCTTAAAACAGCAGCATCCTTTTGTATGTGTTTTGTTTTAGGCTAGCATGGAAATCTTTAACGAGTTGGGCTCCTTTACTAAAGAGCAGGGAGGCGCTATGCGCACATGGGGCCTGAAGAACTTTCTTCTGAATCATTTTGAAACATATATAGCCCTGCTACAGTGCTTATTTTTTTTACTAGTGATGCTTTTCTGATTCTGAAACATCTTTAACAGCTGAGCAGCAGCAATCCCAGTTTTAATCCTGTAATTATGGTGGCACAGTGAGTTGGTTGAAAAATAATGAAATTCTGCACCGTCTCAGAGCCTTTCATTTTTGCTGAGTTTGTCAAATGTCTGTTGTCATAACAGGCAACTTATGCCCTCCATATATTTCAGATTACAAATCCTACAATTTTTGTCTTGCCAAAACATTTGAAAGGCACTCAGTTGCCTACTCCTCTTCAAATAGTAGCTGTGAAGTATGGAATAGCAAGCTGAAACAGATGGAAAGATGGAAATCCTTCCTTCCTTCCTTCCTTCCTTCCTTCCTTCCTTCCTTCCTTCCTTCCTTCCTTCCTTCCCGCGCTTTTCCTATCCCTCCCTCCCTTCCTTTTGTAATAGTGTTTACAGATACAAAAATAAAAAGACTTAATACACACTAAGAAAAGTATAAAAAGTGAAAAAGAGAACTACAAAGAGGTAAAAAAGAAAACAAAAAGTAAGAAACAAAAGTATATAGAAAATGACTCTTCTTCCCTCCAGAAACCTTTAAAAAAGTTCAGTAACTTAATTTAGACTTTCTGTGTTATTTCAATTAAAAGTATCTCCTTCTTATATCTCATCCCTTATCAATAATCAAATTATAAAAACTCTTCATTCAGACCTAATCAGCAAAAGTCTATTAAGAGCTACCAGAAAGACCAGCCTATTATATTTTAGTGTTAATCTAATAAATCCATTTTGTATTCCAATTTATCCCTTTCTAAAGAAATGAAGCAAAAGAAATCGCTTCCCATTTATCAATAGATCTGTAAAGCCTCGTTGGTCAGTCCTGATAATGATAAGCCACATGGCACTCATATTCTAAGTCCTTCACACATGTTAAGTCATGTAAGAGGAACTTATGCTCCATTAATATGATGAGGATATCACAGATTGGAATGAGATTTTCTTCATGGGATTCACATAAACAGAAATACTACCATAATCATATATATGAACAGTCTGACCACTCTATCCTGCTGAAAGTTCGTATGAAAGGCACCACAGATAAGAGCAACTGATTTAAGATGTATTTTGTGAAAGTCTACTGTTTAGTCAGAGAAGTTCATGTGCAACATTTAATTGCTGTTGACTGGCAACAGTTTAAGGCCATTGCATAGTGTCTAATGAGCAATTGTGTCAGTCTAATCCATCCGTGCATTCAAAACACAATAATTACCACTTCTGCTTGCAAAGTGACCAAATTATCATTTGACCATTAATCTGTAGTAGCACCAACACCAATGCTCGGGTTCACCAAGCAACTTTTCAGCAACGTTAAACAAACGTCCTACTGCTTGTGATTATTACTGTATTTTAATTGTTAGGGATCTCTGCAAAAATATTCAGTTGAAGACAACCTGAAGAAGAAAGGTACATTTTTGTCAATATCATTTGTGATGCACATCACAAGTCTATTTTAATTCTCAGAAACCCAATTGTTATAAGTCTGAGTTATCTAGCAGATATTAACTAAACTGTGTCGATTAAGAAGACCATGCAACAATAAAATATTCTTCTCTGTGATGCATGATTTTACATTATTTTATACAAAGTAAATTGTTGATCTCTCTGAATTGAGGCACAGCAAGTGGAAATTCTCAATCTACTTCCCCATATTGATTTATGGCAAGGGATGTAAAATAGAAGGACTGGATTTCAATTTCTTGTACCGTAGTCTGAAATTATATTTATAGAGCAACGTGAGCTTTATTAATTCAAAATCTTTAGGTTTACTTGTACATAATCATTTCACATACCTACAGCTCGATAACAGGGTTGCTTGAAAAATCTGAAAAATGTAATGTTTCGATGGTCCTTCTGCAAGAAGTACTGTTCATTTTCCTGCCAAATTATAATCTGATAATTATTTGGGAACATTCAATGAGCGTTATTCCGACACAGAGAGGTCTCTATATTAACTGAATAGCTGACATTTGGTATGTTTCTGTTGCTAGCAGGTATTTTCTTCCAATAAAAACTAGTGTATTGATTGGGGATGTGCAGTAACCTGGACCTGAAGTGGAAAAGCGATTTAGAATACGTGAGGCTGCTCATGGAGCACCTGTTGTCTACTCCCATGAGAGGGACCAACAAGTACTCCCATTTCAAAGCATAGTTTCCACCTGGCATCCAGATCACTGCAAAGCCTGATGTTTATATTAGTTAATACATTATATTGATCAGAAAGAAACTGGACGATAGCTTGAAGGCCAGAGCTCACTGTATCAAAAACCTGTTCTATGTATTTTCCAGTATTGTATTTAAAAGTTGCATAATATACAAAAGGAATAGCATTATTACTATAATACATACAGTATACTATTCTTTTCAATATATATTATGCAAAGTGATTCTGAAACTATTCTAATGGAACAATTCTAAGCAATCTTACAGGTAGCCCTCCACTTACGACCATTTGTGTAACAGCTGTTCGAAGTTATGACAGTGCTGAAAACAAGTGACTTACAACTGCTCCTCATACTTCTCCACCGTCACACGGTCATAATTCAGGCACTTGGCAACTGGCATCTATTTACAAAATGGTTGCAGCATCCTGCAGTCATATAATCGTCATTTGAGACTTTCCCAGGAGACTTCTGACTAACGAAGTCAATGGAAAAGCCAGTTTTGCTTAAAGACTGCAGCAAAAAAAGTCATAAAATTGGACATGACTGCATTATTTAGCAACAGAAGTTTTGGTTCCAACTGTTGTAGTCAAAAACTACCTGTACTTGGAAACAAATCAATACAGGAAATAGTCTATATTTAAGAGCAGGGTATTTGTCCCTGATGTTTAGTTTAAAACCCGCAAGAAATAAATTAGAAAAAGCATTTGTACTTTTGCAACACATGCTGCTCTACTTTTTCTACATGTTAAAGACCAGGGGTGGGTTCTGGCTTACCTTGCTGCCAGTTTGCTTCCTGATGCGATGCACAGGTGTGTCGTGTGGGTGCACCGTGTGGGCATGCCACGCGGGCACAGTGCTAAAAATCCAGCTTCTGCGCATGCGCAGAAGCAAAAAACAAGATGGTGGTGGCTACAGCGCTGCCAAAAGAGCTGGTTTGAGGGCGTGGCAGGCCTGGGTCGCTGCCGGTTCGGCGACCAGGGGAAATTCCCGCTACTGGTTCTATAGAACTGGTCCGAACTGGCAGAAACCCACCTCTGTTAAAGACACACTGTTTGGCTAATTTTAACCAGAAAATAGGTATGTATGCATATACCAAAACATACCTGTTTGCAAAATTTAACTGATAACACAAATTTATTATTTTCACCATCATGTGTATTGTTTAAACATGTGGAATGTTTAAACAAATAGATAAGCCTCCATTGAAATTACTTATGATTTTTTCTATACAGGTAGGCCATCCTTCTAGTTCCCAGCCAGCCTCGTCATCATTCTGCTTTTGTCCTTTGAAATACACTGGACACAGCAATGTTGTGCTAGTGATCCTTCAGATTTGTGCAAGAGCTGTGGTTTCTCTATGTTTCCCTGGCAACCTTGCTCTAACTATATGTCAAGAGTTCCCTCTCAGAAGGAGTTCCCTGTCAAAAACACACTTTCCTCTTAAAACACATGTACGCTGCCACATTAACATCCTTTATGGAGTGGTGGAAAAAGTCAGAGCAGCCACTAAACTGAAGCGCTGGCCTATCCGAATGGCACAATATTACTCATCTATCAATAATATAAATACATTATGGTTCTTACCAGTTTAGCACAAAGCTGGAATAAGAGAATAGTGGAATGAGAGGATCAAACTACTATCCCTTTGCCTCCCACCATTGACTCCCAAGTGGAATATATGTCGATGAATTTGGAAAATGGCATGGAAAGGAAAGGAAGATCAAAATAAAAGTGCTGCTTGAAATTCAATTCCGTTTAGGACTCTTTTATATAAAATTTTTGTACAATTCAGCTTTCAACAAAATGGATATCAGAGGAGATAGGTAAAGAGGAGACTGGAGATGATGGACAGATCCTGCAGTCAGATCTGTTCTATTCCAGGTGCAGGACAGATGTTTTCTTTATTTGTTTGTCTCTTTATTTATTTAATATGCCACCCATCTCATGGTTTGTGGCGACTCTGGTTTTCCTTTTTTTCCTGGGGGAGGGGTGGGGGAATAAGCTGGAGAAGCTGATCAATCTATGTACAGATATAGCCAGGATAGCAGGAATTGGTAGTGATTCAGAACAGCGGCAATAAAGGTTGGACAGGAAATCAGCTACGGGAGAGGGAAATTTCATGTCAGGTAGAACTTTCTGCCAATTCAAGGAAGAGTAGATGCTTCCTGGAGTAGCGGGGGACAACCACAAATTCATGTTCCCTGTTGTCTTACCCCTCATCCCTCAGATCTGTTTTTTGGAGGAGCTTCAGAAGAGTTTTGGTACAACTTAGAAGTGGAAGATGGGAATACAAAGGCATATGTTTCTTTGCTACAAATGTTTTTGAATTCAGCAGGAACCCTTCTGAGAGATGTTGCTGACCATCAGCTGAGTGCTAAAAGAATAAGGAACACTTAAATGGTAGGACATCCCATTAAAAAGGAAAGCGTGTTTGCAATATTGTTGTTGGGGATGCAGAATATGGGCTTCGTGCTAAAGAGAAATTTATTGTGTTTGGAAGAAAAAAAACTAGACAAAAACTGGAACTCGTTTCACTAGCAACAGGCAGGTGAACAACAGACTCAAGGCAGCCTCTGAAGACTCTTCCCCTCATCCACTTCTTGACGTTTGTTGAAGTGGTCCAAACATCTCATAGGTGCCAAGGGAGGCTGCATCTTCAATAAGTGTCCTGCATAAAAATTGGATTTAGCCTGCAGTTAACAGTTGGCCTGAAGCCAAAACACTTCACCTGGCATCCAAAGATCCATGATGAGAGAGAGAGAGAGAGAGAGAGAGAGAGAGAGAGAGAGAGAGAGAGAGAGAGAGAGAGAGAGAGAGAGAGAGAGAGAGAGAGAGAGAGAGAGAGAGAGAGAGAGAGATTTCTTTTGTAGATGTACCAGAGCATACAAAACATTTGTTGGAACAATTCTTGAATACAGCTCACCTGTCTGGAACCCGCACTGCATATAAGACATTAATACAATCGAGAGAGTCCAGAAATATTTCACAAGAAGAATCTCCACTCCTCTGCTCGCAATAGACTACCTTATTCCACCAGACTTGAAATACTGGGATTAGACAATTTACAACTACGTCGCCTTCGATCTGATCTAAATGTAGTTCATAAAATCATATACCAAAATGTCCTTCCTGTCAATGATTACTTCAGCTTCAACCGCAGCAATACACGAGCACGCAATAGATACAAACTTGATGTAAACCACTCCAAACTCAACTGCAGAAAATACGACTTCAGCAACAGAGTGATCAATGCCTGGAATGCACTACCTGACTCTGTGGTTTCTTCCCCAAACATCCAAAACTTTAACCTTAGACTGTCTACAGTTGACCTCACCCCGTTCCTAAGAGGTCTGTAAGGGGCGTGCACAGGGGCGGGTTCCTAATTTTTTACTACCACTCTGTGGGCGTGGCTTATTTTGTGGGTGTGGCTTGCCAGCCATGTGACCGGGTGGGCATGGGCCTCGGGAGCTTGGCAGCGGCCGGAGAAGCAGTGGGGGGCATTGCCCACCCTCAACGCAGTCCCCCACAGCAGGAGCAGCAAGACCGCGGCAGCGGTTCTTCTAGGAGGCTCCGTCCGTCCTGAATGCTTCTCCCCATTCGATGATCCTAGGCTCCTGCCACTCGTTCCCCCTCCCCTCAGCAGCTCGAGAAGCCTCGAACGTGCGAAAATGCCTGGGATCATCACTGCGCGTTTGTGGCTTCTTGGACTGCTGAAGGGAGGAGAACTGAGATAGGTCCTGCCGCCCATTCCCCCTCCCCTCAGCAGCTTGAGAAGCCTCAAACATGCGAAAATGCCTGGGATCATCACCGCACGTTCGTGGGTTCTCGGACTGCTGAAGGGAGGGGAATGGAGATAGCTCCTGCTGCCCATTCTTTCAGCATCTCATGCGCTCCCTCAGCCATCCTCCCCTGCTTGGACTCACTGTGGGGTAGGAAGGGAGCACATGCACAGTGCTGGAAGCTCGGCTTCTGGGCATCCGCAGAAGAAAATTTATAAAAAACACAATGGCGGCGCCCAGGCACCGGCAACCGACCACACCGGTACTGCGACGTCACCAGTGGGCCGCTACCGGTGCTATAGAGTGGACCGCACTGGTAGGAACCCACCACTGGGCGTGCATAAGCGCACCACTGTGCCTACCGTCCCTGTCTTACTGTCCTATTGTCCTCATTTATCTGTACTTCTTTGCTTATGCTATGTTTATACAAACACCTACTATCTTGTACATGTTTGACAAACAAATAAAAATAAAACAAAAATAAAAATGTCCGAGTGCCAGAAAATGAGCAATGTCAGTGTGCCTCATTTGAGTATTTTCAAACCAAAATCTCAGAATAAACCTCCCTTCCCTCTCTCTGCAGGAAATGAATTTATATAAGCAGTTGTTCATGCAACCCATTTGTGGATGGTGACAGTTCTCTTCAGGGAGTCAATGCTCCTGCTAAATGATCATTGGACTCTGACCAGTTGATTGTGGACCCCTTTGGTAGCATCAAACTTTCTCAGGCCATTTTGTGGGAGTGTATTTTAGTCCCATCTGTCAACCCTAAAGTGAACCTGGCTGAAGCCATCTTGGAGGCTTTAGAGTTGCCACACAGCAGTGGGGGGGGGGAATAGTTAGATGGGGTTTTGTAGCCAAAACAATAAAGTTTTCCTGTGGGAGCCAAGGACATTCTCACAGGTGGCTGGCCAGAAGAGAAGCCAGTAACCCAGCACTTGGATTGGGCAGCATGACCAGTGACTTAGGAGGGAAGGGGAAAACTTTTACTTTTAATTAGGTGAAAGCCACGGGAAATATCAGAGTCGGCTTTCACCAGTTTGTGCCAATATGATGTATCCAATAAACTCTTCTTTGAGGAGCTCGAGTGTCTCTGAGTTTGTTTTCTATGGGTGCATTACTTGAAAAGCTGACACCATCGCTGTGCATTTTGTTGAATGTCTGCCAGGGTATATCAGTTAATCAAAGATTTATTATGGTGATAGACCACCCAAAAAGGAGATCTTCTTACTACAATTGTTCTCTAATTTTAAAAAAATCCGATAAGGCTCACAAACACACTAAATGAAAAAAAAATCCCTCAGTGCAAGTTAATCAAGACTTTCATATAGAAAATGTAAGTACTTTATCTAATTTTATACTAGTCAAGAATGAAGATGGACGATATACTATCCTCTTAAGCCCTATCATGTATCTAATAAATAATAATAGAGTTCAGATCCCAAATGCCTACGCTTGTTTCTCTTTATATCTCATGAATTACAATTATGAACAATGTTTACATCACTGTTTTTGCTGATGTGGTTTTCTATCAAGGCTATAATTATATAAATTTGCTTGGATAAATTCTACATAGCATTTAAGTATCTTGGTATAAAAGAAGTACTATATGTCTACAAATATTTCCTGCCAGCATATTATTTGACTAAGTTCTAACAGCTTCCATTTCTCTTTTTGATGGAGTTTAGGAAAGCTGAAATAAGAAATTCAAAAGGATCCCTATTTTCCATTTAAAATTGGGGAAAGTCAAGATATTTGTTGTCCTTAATTCACATTGCAAATCCACATGCAAATATAGTAGCATAATTTAAGGTCAGGGTTAACGAATATGACTTTTATTTTGAAAAAAAGCTCTTCTGCAATAAAATAAAATAATACTTGCTCATCGGTTATTTTTTTTAAATTTTGTATGGTGTAACAGAATACAACATTAACCGTTGTTTTTATTTCTTCCTGGGAGATTCTTGGATCCTGGGAGATCCTTGTGAGATCCAGCAGCCAGAATGTGTAGACTATTTAGCTGTGATAAAGTCATGTTGCCCAAGAGTATAGTCTACATTGCATTCCTGCTCATAGGTAAAACAAAGAGATGGTCAGCTGATGGTAAATCTCATTATAGATCAATGCATTAGGAAAAAAAATAGGCCCCATGAAACCTTCAAATAAAAATAACTGTAAAAAAATTACAAAAACATAAAATGAATTCTGTCTTTTTTTTAATCAAATGCCAATCTGCAAACTATTTTTCAAGCCTTCTCTATGTTCTTCATTCTATCTGTTCTAAACAGATGTTTGCTTTCCAGTTGACATATTGCCTCATAGTTTCATTTCCTCTATAGGTAGTTCTTGACTTACAACCATTCATTTAACAACTGTTTAAAGTTAGTTATGAGGGTGCTGAAAAAGTGACTTATGACAAGATCTCACTCTTATGAACGTTGCAGTGTGGCCATATGATTGTGATACTGGCACTTGACAACTGGCATGTATTTATGATGGTTGCAGTGTCCCAGGTTATGTGATCCCCATTTCTGATATTCACAATTGGTTTATGACAAGCAAGGGGGGGAGCCTGAGCCCAGGGGTGGGTTCCACTTAGCTTCGCCACCGGTTCGCATCGCGATGTTTCGCGCGCGCGCACTTGCTCCACTCGCACGCACGCGTTCCCCCCATGCAATTTCACTTCCATGCATGCTCAGTAGCAGGATTCAGCCCGAAACACAGCTGAGGAGCTGATCAGCTGTGCTTCGGGTGAAGAAATAAAGGTGAGTATTAACCCATGGTTGGGCGGGAGGACTCTTTTTTAAGCCACGGAAGAGGAGAAGCCATCCAAACACGGAAAAATTCACCAAAAATTCACCAAAAAAGATGGCGGCGCCCACGGACCGGCACTGACCAAACCGGATCCGTGATGCCATCATCGCATCACCAGTGGGTCGCTAACGGTTCGGGTGATCTGTTCCGAACCGGGAGGAACCCACCCCTGCCTGAGCCTATGATTCACTTAACAACAGTGGCAAAAAAGGTCATAAAATCAGATGCGACTTCACTTAACAATCACCTCGCTTAGTGATGAAGTTCCAATCCCAATTGTGACTGCTAAATTGAGGACCACCTGTATTTTGGTACACATTTTTGCCCTTGTATTCCTCAAATAGTATTATCCATTTAAACATTTTTGGCCCCTTTTGACTGCCTTCTTCCTTAACATTGGCAAATTATACACATACCACTGCTTTGTATTATGTTGGGCCCACTGGTTCTCTAGTACAATATTATAGTTATTTTGATTTGAATATTTCATGTGTCTATTTGATTGATTGATTGATTGGATTGGATTTGTATGCCACTCATCTTAGTTCGAGGTGACTCTGAGTGGCTTACAAACATTAAAAGCCAATAAAACCTTGAACAATAAATATTCCTAATAACAATCATAAATTGCAATTTTAAAAATGGGGAGAAAGACAGCAGGATGCACACAGGTGGAGGTGGGGTCTTCTCTTAATCTATCAGCAACCTCCAGCGTTGCTGATAGAGGTTTTGGGGAGGCAAGCCAACTGGCAGAGCCAGGTCTTCTGGCTCTTACAGAAGATCAGGAGTATGAAAGCAAACCTCACCTCAGGGAGACAGGATGTTCCAAAGGGCAGGCATGAAATTTATCTAACTTCCTCACAAACAAACATATACCATTAAACTTTATTCTTCTGCAAAAACTTAGGTCATGCAATAAGATTTATACAGTGTGTTCTACATAGGGCTACACTTGGGGATCACTCAAAGCTTCAGCTGGTCCACAATGCAACAGAGTGAGTAGTTATGGATATACCTCAGTATGCCATTGTAAACACCTCTAGCTGACCAGCTGACCTGATAACCAGGTGCAATTCAAGATGCTGGTTCCTACCTACAAAACCCTTCCTAGCACAAGGCCTGGCTATTTGCAGGATTGATCTACCTACTGTATTCAATAAGATCTGACAGGACCCTAACCCCTACCACTCATGTGGTGGTACCCAGGAGACATGCCTCTTCTGTTGCTGTTCTCTATCTTTAGAACTGCATAAACACTGAGATTTGGTTGGTCCCAATCTTATTCACCTTTCAGAAAGCATTCAAAATCTGGTTCTTTCCTTAGCAATAGCAATAGCACTTAGATTTATATACCACTTCACAGTGCTTTACAGACCTCTCTAAGCGATTTACAGAGTCAGCATATTGCCCACAACCATCTGGGTCCTCATTTTACCGATCTCGGAAGGATGGAAGGCTGAGTCAACCTTGAGCCAGAATCAAGAATCGAACTGCTGGCAGTGAGCAGTGAGTTAGCCTGCAATACTGCATTTTAACCACTGTGCCACCGTGGCTCTATATCAATGTTAATGTCCTCAGACATTGGATCTGGGAGCGGAACAGTTTATTGAATGAGTGTTTTCCTTTATGTGTTTATATTTCCACTTTGATATATGCTTTTATGCTTTTCTATAAGTAGTTTGATGGGATTTATTACTATTTAGTGATGTATACCATTTTGAGTCGTACTGAATAGGTTACTATATTAATCAATTAATCAATTGATTAAACAAGCAAACAAACAACGCATCTTAATTTACATCTGGTAGTTATATTTATGACAGTTGAGCGGGGCAGTAGCCTAGAGGTGAAGACGCTTGCCTCCCACTTGGAAGGTTGAGAGTTCAATTCTAGGCAGCGACAGAAATTGTGTAATTTGTGTAATTGTGACAGCCAGTTTTGTGTAATGGTTAAGACACTAGGCTAGAAAATGGGAGACTGTGAGTTCTAGTCCTGCCTTAGGCACAGAGCCAGCTGGGACTTTGGGCCAGTCACTTTCTCTCAGCCCTAGGAAAGAGACAGTGGCAAACCACTTCTTATAGCTTGCCAAGAAAACTGCAGGACTAGTCCAGGGGTTGCTAGGAATCAAAAGAGACTCAAAGTCGTATGTGCACACACCAGGGGTAGGTTCTGACTTACCTCGCTGCTGGTTCGCTTCCTCATGTGCTGCGTGGGTGCGCATGCATTGCGTGCTTTGTGGGTGTGTGCGCGGTTTGTGCGCATGTGCAGTGCTAAAAACCCAGCCTCTGCACATGCGCAGAAGCAAAAAACAGCTTCTGTGCATGCGCAGAAGTGAAAAACAAGATGGCGCCGCCTATGGCGCTGCTGACAGAACCGGTTCAGGGGCATGTCCAGTTGGCCATCGCTGCCAGTTTGGCAGGTGGGGGAAAATTCCCGCTACCGGTTCTATAGAACCGGACTGAACCGGCAGGAACCCCCCTTTGGCGCACACATACACACATTATATCTATACTATTTTTTTGTAATCTTCATTTTTAAAAAAGATTTTAAAACTGTTCTTAAATATATCAATGGGATCATTCAGTGAAAAGAAATGGAGTGATGAGGACTGCATCATCCATTTGATCTTGAAGGAACTGTCAGTAAATTCTCTTTTATTAGCCACAAAGATAATATCAAGGCACCCTTCAAGTCATCATGTCATAAAGCTTGTGTCAGCGTTCCAAATAGCATCAAAAATTAAATCAGAGTCTGAGGCAAAGTATTCCTCAAAGTTCCAATTTATTAGCAGAGCTATGTTGGCACATCTGGGAGAAACCCGAATCTAAAGTCCCAGGGGTTTCTCCATCCAGTTGAAAGTTCAAGCCCTTGTCCCCACACCCCCAAGTCCATCACGTTGACCAATCTTCAACTACCACCCAGGAAAGAATCCACCCATCTCCTTCCGTGCAGGTGCAGGAGTGCGAAGACAAAGGACGACCTTAACCATCTAGAACAGTGGTTCCCAACCTTTCTAATGCCGCAACCTCTTAATATAGTTCCTCATGTTGTGGTGACCCCCAGCCATAAAATTATTTTTGTTGCTACTTCATAACTGTAATTTTGCTACTGTTATGAATCAATGTAAATATCTAATATGCAGGATGTATTTTCATTGTTACAAATTGAACATAATTAAAGGATTGCGATTAATCACAAAAACAATATGTAATTATGCCAGATCAGAAATTCTCGGGCCAGTCTTTGCAAGAGCACAAGGAATATCATCTTCCACAACAAGTCTACTTCTGTGTTTAGACTTGATAACCAACAAGTGTACAGCAATATTTCTCAATCTCAGCAACTTTTAAGGTGCCTGGACTTCAACTCCCAGAATTGAGAGCAAAGCTGGCCCCTTAGCTGATGCTGCCAAAGCTTGGCTGCCAGGCGTCACAAACGCCTCTCACCGAATGGCACCTCTCCCGACCAATCAGAGGGCTCGGGCAAGTTGAGTCGATATGGCCAGGCTTGTGGCAGTGGGTGGGGGAGCTGAGGATGCCGGGGCGACCCCTGGGAAATGGTCATTCGACCCCCAAAGGGGTCCCAACCCCCAGGTTGGGAACCACTGATCTAGAAAGAATTTGTTATGGCTACATACAGACAGCCCTCATGCAATTCCCCCTCCCAAATTCCCACAGTAAAGAATGCACATTGAAATACTATAAAGTGTGGCAGGCCAAAGACCCCAACTAAAATGGCTTCGGTCTGACAGCTTGCTTCAACCATGTTAGGAAGTAATTGGAGAAAGAAGATATGTTGTATATCTCCCAAAAGAGTAAAAGTCTCTTCTTTTGAAGAACACCATTGTGAGAAACAAGATCACAGTAAGTATTAAGTACGAGGGTGAGTCAAAAAGTAATGCCATTTTCTTTAGGACAGGTATAATTACCAACACAGGAAAATGTAGCATACATCAAAATGAAGGTGGTCCTCTGTGGATCACATCCCTACTTCTCAACATAGTCACCGTTTCTCTCAATAGCAATGTTCCACCTTCAAATGAGAGCATGTATCCCTGCCTCGTAAAACTTTGTTGACTGTTCTTTGAGCCACTTCTTCACTGCAGTTTTCACTTCCTTGTCACTGGAATAATGTTTGCTTCTCAAACCCTCTTTCATGGGGCTGAAGAGATAATAGTCTGAAGGCGCTAAATCTGGTGAGTATGGAGGATGCGGTAAAGTTGTCCACCCGAATGAGGCGATTGTCTCCCTTGTCCTGATGCTTGTGTGTGGTCGAGCATTGTTGTGCAGAAGGAGGACTTTGTCGATTGGCAAGTTGGGTCTCACTCATCGGATTCTTGCTCTGAGCCTCCTCAGGGTCTCAATGTAGGCCTCAGAGTTTATTGTTTCTCCTCTTGGCAAGAAATCAACCAGAATGACACCTTGAGCACACACAGGACAATACCCTGTATTCAGTTTTACAATTAAATGCAGTACAGTAATCCCTCGCTATATCGCGGTTCACCTTTCACGGTCTTGCTGCTTCACGGATTTGCGTGGGCGGCCAGGCAGTCAGCGGCAAAGCACGCGGCTCCGGGACTCGCAAACCTCTCCGATGAGTTCTGTGCCTGCGTGGTGGTCTCCTGCTTCAGTCTGGCAGCGGCAGGCGAGTAAAGCGGTCCAATGAGCTCTGCGCGTGCGCAGAAGGACTGCCGCTCATCAGCTGTAGGGCGGGCCACGCTGGCAGCTTTCCCAGAGGGGAAATGGCCGTTTGCGCCAAATCGACGAGGGAACTGCCTACAAGCTCGCTCAGGAGATCAGTGCCAAGCAGCCACAGCAGACGTCAAGAGAGGGAGAGGTTGGAGGATTTTTCAGGCTTTTTTTGGGCGCCGAAAATGCAGAAGCCAGGTAGGAGGGGTTTAAAAAAAAGGTTCCTACTTCACGGATTTCGCCTATCATGGGTTCTTTTTGGAACCTAACCCCCCGCGAAAAACGAGGGATTACTGTATACGCAACTTGGTATTGTTACACTCAAGCCTTTTTCAGCAGGAGGAATCCACAGTTTTCAGGAAGTTGCTGAGCCACAACTGCCATCATGCTTGGCATTTGCCATCTGCCAAGTGTCCCTTGGAAGATAAAGCTCGGTAATATTCGGAGGTCTGCAAAGTTCTCTACCTCTGCGTTCGAGGACTCTCTCTCTCTCTCTCTCTCTCTCTCTCTCTCTCTCTCTCTCTCTCTCTCTCTCTCTCTCTCTCTCTCTCTCTCTCTCTCTCTCTCTCTCTCTCTCTCTCTCTCTCTCCTCTCTTTCTCTCTCTCTCCCCCTCTCTCCCCTCTCTCTCTCTCCTCTCTCTCTCTTTCTCTCTCTCTCTCTCTCTCTCTCTCTCTCTCTCTCTCTCTCTCTCTCTCTCTCTCTCTCTCTCTCTCTCTTTCTCTCTCCCCTCTCTCTCTCTCCTCTCTCTCTCTTTCTCTCTCCACTCTTTCTCTCTCTCTCCCCCTCTCTCTCCTCTCCTCTCCTCTCTCTCTCCTCTCTCTCTCTCTCTCTCTCCCTCCCTCCCTCCCTCCCTCCTTTGGCTGGTATTTCTGAAAATGCTTAAAAATGTTAGTCTTCCTATTTTAAAAAATCATAGGATTACTAACTGTTCCCTTTCTCCACCTGGCACATGGAAGAGATTATTTTTCCCTTTGTGCACCTGTGCTATGAATAAGCCAAAAAGATGCAGGAGAGTTAGCAGGGGGAAAAAAGTACCCTGCAGGTTTAGTCTGTCCTTTTGACATTTACACAGCATTCTACTCCTGTATTTATTCTAATTTTTTTAAAGTCAACATTTGAAACATTGGCAGAAGTGTTTAACAAAACAGAATTTACTGACAGAGTTCCTTTAGGGTCAAATGCACTTGAGATGCATGTATGATGCTGACAGGAAACAACACAATGCATTCAAAAGCACCACAGTTTGAAATAAAAGTTTGAAACATTTAAACTGTATATTGATTTCTCCCAAACCCAAATTTGCAGCAAAAGCACACCTATAAAAATAGAATATTCAGTAAATGTCTGTATATTCATATGCATCTAACAACAAGTAATGTACATGTCTATTGAAAAATAAATCCAATTGAGTTACAGGTGAGCTTCTCTCAGGTAGGTGTGTGAAAGATTACAAATTGGTTTTCTTTCATTTCAGGTGGAATCTCATTTCTGAGTTGTTAAACAGGGTGGTTGTCTGGCAGATAAGCTCCATTCCTATATTATGTTGCTATTCCAGGCATTCCAAATTATTCTGAGGATACAGTATTTGGCATTTTATGAGTATACTGTAGGCACTCAAAGGTAAAGGCTGTCAGGAGAGATCTCTTGTTTACAAAATGACTGTTGCAGCACATGTGGACAATCAAAAAAGAAGATTGCTGAAACTGGGCCCGTGATGGCGAACCTATGGCACTAGTGCCAGAAGTGGCACGCAGAGCCATCTCTCTGAGCATGCGAGTGGTCGCCCATTGCTCTTCTGGGTTCCGGCATGCCGGCCAGTTGGTCTTCACGCACATGGGAGCACCATAAACCGAAAGAGCAGCCACCCGGTGCGCATACGCGCACTAGAAAAATGGTGTTCTGGTTTGTGGCACACATATACACGCTGGCCACCTGGTCTTCCGGTTTCTGGCATGCATGCATGTGCAAAGACCAGCTAGCCAGTGCGCATGCATGCACCCATAACCAGAAGATCATCTTCCTGGCGGGCACATGTGCACCGGGTGACTGCTCTTTCGGTTTCTGGTGCTCCCGCATGCATTAAAACCAGGTGGTCGGCGCGACAGAACCCAGAAGAGCAAGGGGAGCAGAGCTGCCAGCCAGGATGGGCAGGCTGGGGCTTCCCTCCCTCCCTGCCTGAGCGGACTTCTTGCGCAGCTCCAACCCTCCAGCCCATGGCACTGATGCACATCTGTGGTCTGGAGCGTCTGGCCGGCTCAGGTGGCACTGATGCACATCTGTGGTCTGGAGTGTCTGGCTGGCTCAGGCGTATGGGGCTACATTTGCTGGGTGGTCAGCTGCCCCGCCCACTGCTCCTGCCACTGCAAGGGGTGAGGAGCCACTGTCGGGGAGGCGAGCTGACCCAGGAGGGCCAGAGGAGACAGCAGGATGGAGATGCCACCGAGGGGTAAGATACATGCCAGGCAGGCTGGGAAGTGAGCAGGTGTCTCCCGCTCTCCCACCTCCTGCCCCCCCCAAGCCGAGCCCCAGGAACACCAACGCCTCTTACCTCTGAGGCCGCGAAGGGGCTCCAGCTTTCCAGTGGAGGGAGGCGGCATTTCCCGCCCAACTTTCTCTCCCTGTCTGGGGCTGTGGAACCGGGTCATTGGTGTGGGATGTCCCACCACCCTGACGGGGACCAGGGAGGCAGGCAGGGAGGTGCAAGGCCCCCCCAAAGGCAAGGTAGAGCCAGTGCATGCGCACTGGACAGCTGGTCTTTGCACGCGCATGCACACCAGAAACTGGAAGACCAGGTGGCCGGCACATATGCGTGCGCCGGAAACCGGAAGCTCATCTGCTTTTCTGGTTTCCGGCCACATGTGTGCTCCCGTTTTGACACTCAGTGCCAAAAAACTTTGCACGCGCTCCTGTTTTGGCACTCGGTGCCGAAAAGGTTTGCCAACACTGATCTGGGCTATAACCATGACCAGTAGGTGGCAGAAAAAAAGAGATTCAGAAAACTCTTTGCTGCCCTCTTGTCCTCATCTGGATTTTGCACTCCACATACAATACTATAGGCCTAATTTACAAACAAGGCAATAAGCTGCAGTCATTGAATGTTATTTGTTTGAAGAATGCTTTGAAGACCTACAGCAGGGCTGTTAAACTTGCTGCCCCTGGGCCGGATGTGTCACACATTGGCCACACCCACCCCTGGTTTAGCGAAGGGGGGAAAGTCGCAATACATCACGTGACAACATCATGATGTCCCTGTAGACCCCTGGCCTACAGGCTATTTTATAATTTTGGCAAAAGAGATCATTTGGAGGTAGATGCTTTTAATTTCCTTTACTATCGAAATAATCTTTGAAAAAGCAGAGTAGGGAAGACAGTCTGATTTTGTCTGGGTTGCACAATGAAGGATTCCAGGTTATACCATAGATCCTATGAAGCCCACCAATTTGGTGGAAACACTCCATCAAATATGCCAGTAGAGAAACTGGGAGCGAGATTTCTCTGGCTTTCTTAGGAGAAGAAGAAATCCCTTAGCAATTTCTTGAGAGCAAAACTTCTCTTAACAAAAAAAAAATGGCAAAAAAACATAAATGGGGAGGAGGAGGGTCCCCTCTTGATGTCACTCTTCGGACATCAAATGAAAGATGGGAAGCCAGACAATTACAGTCTGCTGGAGAGATGATGATATATGGCAAGACAGAACCATCACAAATGTCCCTTAGGCTACCTTGTGAGGAAGTGTAACAACATCACACTCTGCCCCTGACCATTTCTCTGTAATCCACTTCCCCTTGGCATGACTTTTTAAAGCAAATTCTGTTACATCAGATCAGATGCAAACAGATGGAAGTCTCTGATTCATGCCCACTAAGAAAATGGCCTAAAGGACCTGTTTGCATGATATTGCCTTTGCCTCTTCATCAGCCTGTGGCAAAGGCAGGTTCAGTTTGTCTTCAGCTGTTGCTGTCTTAGAGTTTATCCCTTTTCATGAATACGTACAGTGACTCTTCATTGATTGTATTGGTAATGATTCAGCCGGTGGCTAGAATCTGCCCAACTCAACTGGTCACTTTTGATTATTGCTCCCTTCGCCTCCGGATTGCTGGGAACTGCTCTCCACAGCCATTTTGCCTTAGGTTGTAGGAGGCACTAGCCTTCTGCCTTATGCAGAAGCATTAACACACAGGATGCCTGACTGGTGAGCCAGTGTACTTTTCTGCCAATCTTGAGGACTAGAGGAATGTATATTATTGACATAAGGGACCCTGTGACTCTATCCATCTCCCATCTATTTCTCCATCTAGAGTTTGTTTCACATTGCTTATTTTGACCGATTCAGACCAGGAGAGTCTTCCTAGCAGATCCAAATGGCTGGCTGAGATAATTGCATGGTCCAGTAGTGGGTTCTAAAACCCATTGCTACTGGTTCACGCGCAAGAGAGACACTTCTGCGCATGCGCAGAAGCGTCCCGGGTGGGTGGGTGGAGCCTCCCGCCGCTACCGGTTCACAGAACCGGGCTGAACTGGGAGCAACCAAGCTTTACCCAAGTAAAATCAAATGGGCTTCTCACACATTGCATGAAGCCATAGTCTGGTTAATCTGATTTTGGTTTTGTATGTTGCATTTAGTTTGTGTTTCGTATGATGGATGATCCCAGCCAATTGTGGTTCAGCACAATTACTGAACACATTATTTTTTTTCCTTAGATGTTCTATGTTGACTGAGGAATTCTGGGATTTAAAGTCCACAAGTCTTAAAGTTGCCAAATTGGAGATCCCTGTTCTATACTATCCTGCCTCCCATTAAGGCTAGGATTCAGCAAGAGCAGTTCCCTTGGTAAAGTATTGAAGCTGTAAATTCTTGGAAGTATTTGTATTCCAGAACATCTTAATTTTGGAACATAAAGATTTATAAATGAGTTTAAAGGCATATACCTTGAGGGACCATGGTAATGATTAGTTAACTGAAACAAAGACATCAAAAAGTCTGATATAGTTTTTGGCTAGTTGGCATTCATAAATATATAAAAAAATGAAAGCTGAGTTTACATAACTTTCTCAAGATGTATTATAATGTCTTAATTATATGGTGTCCATATCATGCTTTCATGAAGTACCTCCACATGGATGTTTTTTTTTTAGTTATGGTAAATATAAGCAGTCTGAGAAATTCCATGTTTTCAACTATAATTCCCAGATAATCTGATCACTGGCACTGTTGCTTGACTCTATGTTACCTTAGTTCCTAACTAATTAATTAGAGTTATAGCAGTGTTCCAATATTTGAGGGGCTGTCACAGAGAGGAGGGGGGTGTCAAACTATTTTCCAAAGCACCTGTAGGCCAGACAAGGAATAATGGATGGAAACTGATCAAGGAGAGATTCAACCTAGAAATAAGGAGACATTTTCTGATAATGAAAACAATCAACCAATGGAACAGCTTTGCTTTCGGAAGTTGTGGGAGCTTCACCAGACGCTTTCAAGAAGAGACTGGACTGCCATCTGTCAGAAATGGTGTAGGGTCTCCTGCTTGGGCGGGAGGTTGGACTAGATGACCTACAAGGTCCCTTCCAACTCTGTTATAGTTTTTAATTATGTGATGTTAGAACAGAGACAATGACTTCATACCTTTTTGCTATGTTCTGTTTAAAATCCCAAAACATGTGGGTAGAATCAATTGTGAAAGTGTAATGGTGTGTGGGAATGACCTTGGGAGAAAGGGGGGTGGGGAAGAGCCGCAGACTAGACAATGGTCAGACAAGTGGCTACTGAGTCCACAGAACGAGTATGGGCATGGCAAACATCTCAGAAGAGACCCTCCCTAGCTTCTTGGACTGTAGAGGTGAGGGGGAAAGAGACTTGAGACCTTCCGACTTGAAAGATTCTGTTCATATAACCTTATATTAAAGTTGGAGCTAGTTCTTCTGGGTGTGCTTCTTACCTGTACTACCTCAGAAGGCTTGAAAGTCCCACCCAATTACTTCTACATTAGTTGGAAGTGCTAGAAGAATTTACAGGTTCAAAAATGCTTATAACTCTGTGATAAATACGTGGGGGTGAGGAAGGTAATTTCCATAGGCTGCCTTCCAGTTGCTGTGAGATCTATAAACAAAACAAAGATTCTGTTCAAGTGGTATTTTTAAGAATGCATTACATTTTTTATAAATTACTGTATTTATACTCAGCCTCTATTCATACCCAGCTTTTCTTTAAGAAGCAAAAAAGGAAGCATATGCTCTTCTCCCACATTTCATCTTTACAGCATCCATGAGAAATGAGGGTGGAGACTTGAACAAAAAGAAACTTGATTCACACACGTGCATCAGCCTTTCGTAGCAAAAGCCAAGCAAGCTGGGATGTAATTGACTGGACTTAATTAGCAAGAACCCAGCTGGATCTGTCAATTTCTCTACAGAGAAAAGTTGTGTCAGTTGCAGAGAAAGCAACTACCCCAAAATAGAATTGTTTGAAACAGTCGAGTCAAGTCAAGGCCTGTGCAATTGTAAGCCTCAAGTCATTTGATCGCCAGGAGGTTCGGTCCTCTTCAAAACCAGGATTGTGTGATTATTTAGTAGCCCCTTTAGATGCTGCACAACATGAAACGTTGTTAGTTTTCATTCTGGTTAACATTTGATGGTTCAGCGTGAGTTAAACCATTCTGCTAAAATGCTTAGTGCAGTACATCAGAAAATAGATTACTTCAGTAAGCATGTTGGGTAACTCGGCTAGAGAGTACCCCCAATGAAATCTGTGCTTCGGGGAGAGGGGCTGTAAAACCTAGATCTCCTATGTTCTGGTTTAAGGCTGTGATCACCTAACTCATTTCTTGTTGTGTTTCTCTCCCTCTCTAATCTTCCAAAACATTCTTTGCTGCTTCCATATAAATGCAAATGGTTGTTCAAGGGGAAAAAAGAGATCGTACAGACTTTTTTTGTACAAGCAATATATGTAAATGAAATCAAACAGTCACCAGTTATAAGATCAAGGGCAATACAGATGACAAAAAAATAAAGCATTCCATTGAATTTGTCTGGATTGGTGGTAAATTGGTGCAGGATTTCCATTATATTCTTGTATAGCCACCAACTGGATTTTTTTCTCCCTTTGAGACAATGTTGATTCCTGGCCACTGCCTGCACTAATCCCTGGAGTTTTCTTGGCAAAATTTTCAGAAGTGTTTTGTCCAGCAGTGGGTTGCTCCCGGTTTGACCCAGTTCTAAGTACCGGTAGCACCGGCGGTGGGAGGCTCCGCCCACCCACCCAGGACCCTTCTGAGCATGCACAGTAGTGGCATGAGAACCAGTAGTAAATGGTTTTAGAACCCACTACTGGTCTTGCCCATGCCTCATTCTTAGGGCTGAGAGAAAATGACTGGCCCAAGGTCACCCAGCTGGCTTTGGGCCTAAACCCTGATTTAGAGGGTTTAGGTGAACTCACAGTCTCCTGATTACTAGCCTGGTGTCTTCACCACTATTGGTAAAACTGACTATTTTTACCAGGTTGTGTAGGGAGCAACATAACACTCAAAACTGCCTTTCTTAGCACTTCAGGACCCCTACTCTTCCTTTTGAACTGTAAGGATTTTGGAGAAAGAAAGACAAACCTGAAGGGTTTGCTTTCCCTTCTCTTTTGACCCAATACTGGATAGCTCCAATTTCAATCCTTTTTCTCTTATGGGTGGCAGCCATTGATTTGCATGTCATTAACAGCATATTGTAGAAGGGTTGGCCGAACTTGGGGAATGGAGTAAAAAGGGGAATTAGCCTAGAATCCCTTCGTAGCCACAAGCGAACTCCTTGAGTGCCATTGGCACTTATCTAACTCTAAGCAGGTGTGAACCATTAGTTGAAAAGATTCCTGTACATAGGCTATGTAGCAATAAATCAGTTTAATTTAACCTTCACATGTGGACCCGATCTTTTATACCCGATATAATATTGCCGAATAGCAGAGGAGGAGGAGAAGGGAGTGGCAGCCACGCTTCCCACCTTCACCAGCTTTGTGCCATGCAGGGACACAGGTCTTTCAATTCCTGTGCTGCAGAGCCCCTCTATTGCCCATCCATTTTCGGGCAGGGCACAAATAGAATGCAAATTCATGGTTGAGGTCAATCCGCCTTAGCCCAAAGAGAAAGTTCAGAGGGCCTGTATTGGATGTTCACATCCAATGGCCTGTTTGTCAAAATGCTGCCTCATTTTACTGCATGAATGAGTACGGGAGAGCTCTATTTCTGAGCATATCCCCCCTCCCGGTTCCATGTGGATGCCTGTGTGAAAGTTTCATGGGAAAAAATGGAAAAGCATGGCTGCCAAGCTTGTTTCTGCTTTCCCTCTTTCTCTTTCCCTTCCCACAAATGCAGCGTTGGCTGGGCACTCCATAACTGGCTTATCCCCCTCATACAAAAACTAATTTATTTGTACAGAGGCAAGGCACATGGTTGATTAAGTGCTGTCCCAAATCCATTACCATGAATTATATTTAAATTCATAGCAGGTTTCCTTCTTTTTTTTCAAGGTAACGCAGCAGAGCCCATGAATATAGAAAAGTGGCTTAGTTAACTATTTGGAGGAAATTATTTTGTGCACAAGCACCCGAGTGAAAAGGAAGGCTTTTGTGTGTTTTGCTATTTAAGTATTTCTATGCCTTTGTGATTTGTTGGGAATGGTTTAAAAAAGACTCATTGAACAAAATTGCATTTCATATGCAGGGGTGGGATAGCAATCTTTTCTTACTGTATCATGGTTCCATAGGGCAAGACCCCCTTAAAAAAAAGCTGAGCTCCTTAAATGCCGAAATGGTTACTTATTGCAAACCAAGATTGAGCCTGCATTATCTATTTCAGATTTGCGGTGGCAAACACCAATACCATAAGTAACTTTACTCAAGGGGACAACGTAGCAATATTCCTTAGGTGGTCCTATCACCTAAACTTTTCTCAACTTCACAATGAAAAAAAAATGGAAGGAAGCACTGCTAGAACCAGAAACTGGGAAATTTCTAAAAATAACTGATGCCTTTGTACTGCTTCCCTCTCATTGGCTTGAGAAAATGCAAATGGCTGCTGCTCTTTGTATCTGGGGTTACACAATACAACTTCATGGTGGCTGCAGGCCCCAGTTGAAAAGAATTGCCTCCAAAACAATAACTTTATGGTATCTAAAGAAAAGGGGGGGTGGGTTTGAAATGATTGTTTGAAATGATTGACCTTTTGGGAGGTGGGAATTGTGGCAAACTGAATAAGACACAATAAACCTTTTCACTCCTTATTGTTTTGGATGAGTAAAATAGCCCTGCTGAATTTTGTTTCATCAAATTTCATCAATAAAAACAATAATAGACAGACAGACGGACGGACAGACGGATGACAGGAGAACTTTAACTTGTAGTCTGCAACTTGAATGTTGACCATCCTTGTTGCAACCTATATAGATATTCCTCAACTTATCACCAAAATTGAGCCCAAAATTTCTGTTGCTAAGTGAGACATTTGTTAAGTGACTTTTGCCCCATTTTACGACCATTCTTGCCATTCTTGTTAAGTGACTCACTGCAGTTAAGTTAGCACCATGGTGGTTAAGTGAATTTCTCCATTGACTTTGCTTACCGGAAGGTCTCAAAAGGAGATCACATGATCCCGGGATAATGCAACCGTCATAAATATGAACCAGTTGCCAAGTATCCAAATTTTTTATTTCGCGACCATGAGGATGCTGCCCTGGTTATGAGTGTGAAAAATGCCCCTAAGTCACTTTTTTTCAGTGCTGTTGTAACTTAGAACGGTCACTGAATGAACTGTTGTAAGTCAAGGACTACCTGTACTAGAAACTCTCAAACGTATCTACTAAAGCAGTGATGGCGAACCTATGGCACACGTGCCACAGGTGGCACACGGAGCCATATCTGAGGGCACGTGAGGTGTTGCCCTATGTCAGCTCCAGCGCACATGTGTATTCTGGCCAACTGATTTTCGGCCTTCTTTTTGGCTGTTTTTCGCCATCCCCAGGGTTCAGGAAAGCCTCCTGAAGCCTGGGGACAGTGAAAAACAACCCAATGGTCCAACTGGAAGTTCGTTTCCAAACTTCCGGTTGGCCCGTTTGGCCATTTTTCACTCTCCTCAGGCTTCAGGAGGCTTTCCTGAACCCTGGGGAGAGCGAAAAACAGCCCAACGGGCCTACCGGAAGTCCGAAGGCTTCAGTGATGTCTGTGCGCATGCGCAAGGGGGAGCACGGGTAGATTGTGCACATGCGGGGGGGCAGCACACATGCACAAAGGGGAGGGCATTGCATTATGGGTGTGGCACATGCACACTTGCTATCTCGCACGCGCATACCCTTTTGGCACCCGAGCAAAAAAAGGTTTGCCATTACTGTACTAAAATATGTTCCTTACTTTGGATGGAGTGGATTTAAAGAATTGTTTAAGATTTCTTGCTAGATCCCAAAAAAGTGGGGAAAAATTATCCTGGCCTCACCGAATCAGGATATCATCCTGGGAATGAAGCAAGGAATTGAAGCCCATGACAGATGACTTTGCTGTATTACCCGATACACAAAAGTCTCAGGTAACAAAAGTAAGGAAAACAAAGAACACCTCTTTGCCCTTGCACCAAATGATCCCTGACTGCTCCGACATATTTCTCCCAAAGGAATAATGCAAGGCTCTGCAAAACAAGCATCTCCTCTTAGAGAAAAGTAAATATTTTCAGCCTGCGTCATCATAAACATTACGCATAAAGCAATATTCCTAATCAGCACCAAAAGGCACTTAAAACTGTTTGCTTCTCTCTGCTTCACATTCATCTTCTCAGGTTTTCACTTGTAGAAATATAAATCAATATAAAGCTGTGTCATGAATCTCAATTGCTGGCCACAGAAAGCAGTCAACCCTCAACAGCAGCTTCACCTGTCCGATTGGCTATTGGCAGCCTAGGCAGGAACTAGAATAAGAGCCCAGAGAACTCTGATGGTTACTGAAATTGTGTCTTCTGGAATAAATTATTCACATACGGTTGCCGTGAAGGAACCAAAATGATGCTAACCCTATAAAAAGTGTGCCATTGTGGAGTAAAAGTGACTCTTAGTTTTGAGTAGGAGAGTTGAAGAACTTGAAGAATTTTTTAGTTATCCTCAAACTACAGAAACCCTTCCTTCCTTCCTTCCTTCCTTCCTTCCTTCCTTCCTTCCTTCCTTCCTTCCTTCCTTCCTTCCTTCCTTCCTTCCTTCCTTCCTTCCTTCCTTCCTTCCTTCCTTCCGTTTGAGAGAAATGCTGTTTGGAGGAACTTCTGCAGGACGAGGCACCTGAAGAGATTTTGTGACTGGACCTGAGGATTCAGGCCCTGGACTTAGAAAACCTGGGAGAAGAAGGAATAAAGAAAATAAAATTGTCAAGGGATTATTTATTCAGTGGCATAACTTTTTAAAAAATTCTCTTTGGGGCTGCATCTTCAAGTTGAGGCAATTTTGAATTTACTCCAATCCTTAGTGTTTCTTTTTGCCTGCTCAGACTGTTCACGGAAGATCGTATAGTGATTTTTGCAAGGCAGATCTTGCCTTTCAGGGTTGCAATTCAAGTAGTTTTTACAGTTCCTATCTGGTTGCTTTTATTAAAATTAAAAATCCACCTTTTGATTACTCCAGTGTTCTGTATATAAGTGAGCACCATGCACTTGGAAATCACATAGGCCTGATAATTCTTATTAAACGGGGAAAACAGGAGCTACCGGCTTAAAGCTTTATTACCTGGGGACAGGATTTCCTATTCTGTCCCTTGGAGGTTTCAGGTATATACATAAGAGGGGAAGGGTTTATCATCCCCCCACAAGAATCAGTAAAGGCAATACAATGCCTGGATGGAAGTCTTTCACAAGGGGAATAGCAACATTCAGACAGCCTGGAAGTCAGGCTGAATGAATGTGAGAATGGAGACCCTCAGGGCACATCCTGCAGAATAGTGTGAATGTTAGTGCTAGACACCAGCACCCCTTCTTCCCCTTGCTTTATATGCATGGGTTTTCCTATACACTACGCCCATTTTGTTCTTTAAGTCTAGCAACTTTTGGGAGGCAGATGGGTATGTTGGGAATAAAAAAAACCACATCAATGACTCTTCAGATTGTAACATCTTCGATTGTTTTAAGACCATACAATATGCAACCTAGACTCGGCTAATAATCCATGAAGTAATGTTAGCCCCCATGTTGTTTTTCTCAGAATGCTGAAATTGCATCTTGGCAACCCAAACTGTTAGGATCATTCTACTTTTTGAAGTATTGCCACAGTAGAGGAAGAAAACAAACAAAGCCATAGATTTGTGAGTTCAGTGTGGTCTGCAGTTGACTATTCACTGAAGTGGTTCTTTGATTGCTCTGCCATGTGGACAGATGGATTTTGAAGGTGCAATCCATCTTCTGATAGACCATCTATCTAACTATTAGGAACACTGAACTTCTCGTGCATTGGTGGACTATTTTTCAGACACAATAAGCCCTGAAAGTAGTTTCATTAAACCACCAGTGCTACTCATGGGGGCAGCTTTAGAGTAAGTAGATTCTGACTGGTAGCCATGTTGTATTCTGGAAGTTTTCTGGAGAGAAAGAAGACCAGGGACGAGATTGTTCCAGTGCAATCCAATGACCTCCAAACATATAAATGCTCAGGATGTATTTCTCCTATGATTCTTCCTTCACAATTTCCTCAAACTGTGCTTGGAGGATAACCTTTAATTGCTTATAGCTTACTGCTAAAACTCAATTAAATTCAATTATCACAAAAACAGTCAGTAGCTTCAATTTTTGTGTGGCTTGTTACTTTTTATGGTTGGAACATCTCCCGATTGCTGTCACAGCTATTACACTGCCTAAATCAATTGCCATAGAAAGCCTGCTAAATTGAGAAATGTTGTTGTGAATGCACAAGAGGTCTTACCCCTCAACAAAATGAGTTACAAATGGGAGAAAATATCAGGTGGGGGGAATTTCTCATCTGCTGCAAACTGTTTTATTCCTTCACCTGATTTCCTCTGAGGATTCAGGCAGGGACAAATAAGACTTCAGCTAGTTGTATTGTTGCAGAACTGCATATCTGCTACTCATGCCGTTATGCAGATAAAAATACTTTCAGTATCATATTGCTGAATTCTTGCCAGCCCTCCATTCAAATACCAAAGAAGGGGTGTAGAATAAAATTTCTATTAAAAGTCTTCTACTCTTTGCAAATTGTCACTTTCTCAATAACAATGTCAAATTCCAATTGTCATAATATAGATTTTTTTTTACTATTTCAATGTCCATAAATACTAAGATGCCCTTGAAGTAAAAGTATAAAGGGCATTTTATTTATTTATTTGTCAAGTACATATTTCATAATATACATAAGTATAACATTATTTGAATACATAAGATTCTGTCCCCAGTTAAGTATTTATATTATTTGAGATACAATTATCAGTGGAAACCCACCTGAACTTTGTATTAAAAGAGGCCCACATTAAAAGGTGCACCATCTATTCTTCAATAGATTGGCTTATATGTTATATCTGGTAAAGCTACATGAGGAATGACTACATAAGTTCTAATTCACAGGATTTTAGGTCCTGATTCCCCAGCAAAGTCTAAAGATTCAGAAAGAACTCAAGCTAGCAGTGTTCCAATATCTAAGGAGCCGCCACAAAGAAGGGGGAGTCAATCTATTCTCCAAAGCACCTGAAGGCAGGACAAGAAACAATGGATGGAAGCTAAATCAAGGAGAAAAGCAAGCTAGAACCTTCCCAACAGTTAAAACAATGAATCAGGGTTTCCTGCCTGAGAAGGGGGTTGGACTAGAAGACCTCCAAGGTCCCTTCCAACTTTATTATTCTGTTATTGTTCCTGTGAGCATTTGTATGTCACCATAAAAGGTTTACCACCAAAAACACATTGTAATAAATTCTGAGGGGATTTCCTATTTTCCCATGATCTCTAGAGCAGGGGTGTCAAACTCGCGGCCTGCGGGCTGGATGGGTTACATGCTGGCCACGCCCACGCCCGGTTAAGCAAAGGGGGGAAAAGTCACATTTTGTCACGTGAAGACGCCATGACAACACGAGTTTGACACCCCTGCTCTAGAGTGTCAAGCTCAGAACAGCATTTGTAAAACTTCTCAGTAATTATGAAAGGTGACAGTTTACTTTGAGAGGGAAATGGCCAAATAAATGTTATTGGTCTATCATCTCAAAGGGCTTGAAAGAACAGAGCTTTAGTGACAATTTCCTCTGTGGCGCTATGGGATTTAACCACAGACTATTTATAGATATCAATATTTATCTGAGCATATTCTCTGCAAATAACCTGGATAAGGTTTACAGAACCTTTCAAAGTTTATACATATTGAAATCCTGAAAAATCCTTGCGCCTGAAAAAACATTTAAATATTTAAAGCTGCTTTAAAAATTAGAAATCTTTCCATGATGATAAGTCAATGTAGAAAATGGGGCAAGGTAGCACCATGAAAAGAAATTAGTCAGGTATACTGAATAAAAGTTGTCTGAGCAACAACAACCACATAGGTTTAAAAATTGTTTGATACATTTAAAAACATTTTGATAAAGTCTGGGAACCAGTGTGCTGGCTGGAGAATTCTGGGAGTTGAAGTCCACATATCTTAAAATTGCCAAGTTTGAAAAACACTGCTGTGACCTCTGATCGATATGATTGTTTCCATCCATAACTACCTTATTTTTCACACATTTGTCATTTCTTTTAGAAGGAACAATGATATCCATAATTGCCTATTTTCCTCTTTGAAAAGTAATTACCTGTAAGAAGTGCTTATAGTCCTCTATCTGCTTTTCTTTGCAGGATTTTTCCTTGCTATAGGTTCCTCCTTCGCAAATTAGATGGAATATAATTGAAGTCCCAGTGGCTGTACTTCAGAACTTATCAACGGAATGAATATAAAGACAGCAAAGCAGAAGCCTTATGCATTTTCTATTTATCTACAAACATTTCCCAACCTTTTAATGGAAAATAAAAGCTTGGCAACATGAGGGCGGTGTGAATTAATTTGTGAAATAATACATAAGTGGCAAGCAATTACTTAAAAAAAATTAAGCCATTTTGGTTAGGTGGACCCTTGTAAGCTCTAGGCCAGTGTTTCTCAACCTTGGCAGTTTGAAGATGTGTGGACTTCAACTCCCAGAATTCCCCAGCCAGCAACGCTGGCTGGGGAATTCTGGGAGTTGAAGTCCACACATCTTCAAACTGCCAAGGTTGAGAAACACTGCTCTAGGCTCATCTACGTGGTGAATGGTTTTGATTTGTTCTCCCATAACATTTCATCCTTCTGCCCTAATCCTCTTCTTTGAAGAATTCCAGTTTTGATGCTTTCCCAGCCTCTCTAGATGGCATTGTTGACCTTAAAGGTCATCACTCTGTCTTTTAGGCAGAGAAGACTACAATACAGGTAGTCCTCAACTTACAAAAGTTCATTTAGTGACTGTTCAAAGTTACAACGGCACTGAAAAAAAAGGGACATGAACCTTTTTACACTTACGACCATTGCAACATCCCCATGGTCACATGATCAAAATTCAGATGTTTGGCAAATGGTTCACATTTATGACCGTTGCAGTGTCCCAGGATCATGTGATCCTCTTCTGAGACCTTCTGACAAGCAAAGTCAATGGGGATGCCAGATTCATTTAACAACCGTGTTACGAATTGAATAACTGCAGTGATTCGCTTAACAACTATGGCAAGAAAGATTGTAAAATGGGGCAAAACTCATTTAACAACTGTCTCATTTAGCAACAGAATTTTGGCTCAATTATTGTCATAAGTCAAGGTCTACGTGTATTCCTTGGACAATAATTGTTCTGTGTGCAGTACAGAGAGAGAAGGGCTTTGGGAAATTTAGTATGCTAACAATGATATAGCGTCAAGATAGAAGCTAGCAAGCCAACAGTTCGGCCTGGCTTCAACTCAGGCAATGGCTTAGCATCCCTTATTGCAGAGAATGTTTGAAAGAATTTTTTATATTTATCAAATTTAGACAGCCACTCCACTCCATAAAGACTCTGAGTGCTGTATAACATTTAGGACAGCAGCAATTAAAATTAAAAAGAAAGAACAATGAAATAGGATCAAGGTTATTTAGTAGCCCTACCTGTTAATGCTGTTAGGGGCCAGGCATTGGTCAGTTTTAGTGAAGTCACAGAGTCAAGCACCTATCATAGTCCTGGTCGGGTCAGGATCCAGGTGGGGCAGCCAGCAAAGCCAACATCGTATGTAAACAATTCTTGGCTAGGATGCGTTGGGCTACAAGTCTCACTTCATTGAGCTACGCTACTATTCCATGCCAGCCTCCATGATGATTCCTTGTCTTCTGGACACCTCCCACCATTTTTGCTACCTCTACCACCACTCATTTGGACTGCATCCCTTTCACAAGCAGCTGAGGATATGGCCGGATCTTTGGAATGCCACTGCTTCTCCTCCTCTCCCCCTTGTACCCCAAACAATTGCATACTTCCCTGCTCTTCACCTCTACTGCACTCTTTTGGATGCCATCTTGGGGGGAGGGGGAAACTTAACAGAAATAGAGAGCTCTTTGTCCTTCTATGTGCAAAAGGCATAACTTAACTGAATAATATACTGAATAATCAAAAAAAGAAGAAGGTGATTCATAATGTTTTGATCATCTGGTTCAGGGCAGGCAGAAAATAAGTGAGGATCTGGAATGGTGATTTAGTGTAGATCAGCAAAAATGTCTGATACAATATTTTAATAATAGCAAAAAACAGAAATTCCTTTTTCTGTCCTCAGCTAGGCAGTTAAAAATTTGGATAGCTTGGGGCAAATGACAAGTGAGAGAATTTGTGTAGCACTGACACTACATACCTGGGCTAACTCATATGCTCAGAAGCATTGTCATTCTTAATTCTGTGTCTAAATGCATCAGCCAGTATTTGTTCCAAAATCGTTCAGTTTGGAATTCAATGAACTCATCCATACAGCCCCAAAGGCTGTGCTCACCTCTTGCCCTGAAAATGTAAAGATGCTGACCCTACATAAGCATCCAAAGAGGCTGATGAAGTGGCTGCCCCTTAGGTGGCTGTTGAGGAAGCAAGAAGGGGAACAGCTTTCTTCTCTTCTGCTTGCCTCCCAGCCCAACTGAGAACCTTTCCTGGTCTTCTCCCCTTCAAGAGTCTTTCCTCTGCATTTCCTAGAGAGCCTTGCCACCACCATCAAGGCTGCAGCTGCTAGACAGTCATGGAAGTTTCCATACTTGGACAGAGAGGGGAAAGATGTAGATAGATGTAGTTGTAAATAGTAGATATCAGGTAAGTCTCCTCTTCCATTTCCTGCTTGTGCTCTGACATTAGCAGTGTAATGCTACTGAACCAGAGGTGGGTTCCTGCCGGTTTGGACTGGTTCTACAGAACTGTTAGTAACTTGGCGGCCTGGGTTGCTGGAACCGGCAGCTACCCAGGCCTGCCACGCCCCCGAGCTGGTTCTCTCGGAGGAGCCATAGGCGTTGCCATCTTTTTTGCTTCTGCGCATGCACAGCTTTTTTTAGTACTGTGCATGCACGCCCACATGCGCAATGTGTCTAGGGCGTGTCCCTGAGTGAACCGGCAGTAGCAGAATCCGGAACCCAGCCTTGAACTGAACAGAGGCAACAGGCTACATGGAGATTCCTGGTATAAACCTTGTCATGGTACAACAAGAAAAACTTTGGTTGCTGGTATGAATTTGATCTTTATGCTGGCTAAAGCAGAACTAGCCATAGAGGCATAGAAGCGTGTGGCTGGGTGGGATGGGATGGTCCTGCAGTGAGTCAAATGGAGTCCTACTGTTCTCCTTCTGGCTCCTCAACCATCCAACACAGAGGGCTCAGCATTCAACACAAAGGGTTCACACAAAGTGTTTCTGATGGAAAACATCATTTTCTTACTAGATGGCCTGTCAAGTGTAGGAAATCAGGAGTCAAGGCAGTTCAAATGAATATAGGTTTATTGCAGAGGTGGGTTCCTCCTGGTTCAGACCATTGATGTCACGATGACATCATGGAACCGGTTCTGTCAGTGCTGGTTCCTGGGCGCCACCATCTTTTTTTGGGAGAGAGAGAGAAAGAGGAAGAAAAGAAGAAAGTGTGTGTGTGTGTTTGAGAGAGAGAGAGAGAGAGGAAATAGAGGAAGAAAGAGGAAGTTGTGTGTGAGAGAGAAAGAGAGAGGAAGAGAGAGAGAAAGAGAAAGAGAGGAAGAGAAAAAGAGGAAGAAAGAGGAAGGGTGTGTGTGTGTGAGAGAGAGAGAGGGGGGGGAAGAACAGAACAGAACAGAACAGAACAGAATAGAATAGAATAGAATAGAATAGAATAGAATAACAGAGTTGGAAGGGACCTTGGAGGTCTTCTAGTCCAACCTCCTGCTTAGGCAGGAAACCCTACACCACTTCAGACAAATGGTTATCCAACATTTTCTTAAAAACTTCCAGTGTTGGAGCATTCACAACTTCTGGAGGCAAGCTGTTCCACTGATTAATTGTTCTAACTGTCAGGAAATATCTCCTAAGTTCTAAGTTGCTTCTCTCCTTGTTTAGTTTCTACCCATTGCTTCTTGTTCTACCCTCAGGTGCTTTGGAGAATAGTTTGATTCCCTCTTCTTTGTGGCAACCCCTGAGATATTGGAACACTGCTATCATGTCTCCCCTAGTCCTTCTTTTCATTAAACTAGACATACTCAGTTCCTGCAACCATTCTTCATATGTTTTAGCCTCCAGTCCCCTAATCATCTTTGCTGCTCTTCTCTGCACTCTTTCTAGAGTCTCAACATCCTTTTTGCATCGTGGTGACCAAAACTGGATGCAGTATTCCAAGTGTGGCCTTACCAATGCATTATAAAGTGGTATTAACATTTCACGTGATCTTGATTCTATCCCTCTGTTTATGCAGCCTAGAACTGTGTTGGCTTTTTTTGGCAGCTGCTGCACACTGCTGGCTCATATTTAAATGGTTGTCCACTAGGACTCCAAGGTCCCTCTCACAGTTACTACTGTTGAGCAAGGTAGCACATATACTGTACCTGTGCATTTTGTTTTTCTTGCCTAAATGTAGAACCTTACTTTTTTTCACCATTGAATTTCATTTTGTTAGATAGTGCCCAATGTTCAAGTCTGTCAAGATCCTTCTGAATTTTGAGCCTATCTTCTGGAGTGTTGGCTATTCCTGCCAGCTTGGTGTCATCTGCAAATTTGATGAGTTCCCCATCTCTTCCCCAAGAGAAAAGAGAGGAAAAGAAAGAGAGGAAGAAAGAGGAAGTGTGTGTGTGTGTGTGTGTGTGTGTGTGTGTGTGTGTGTGTGTGTGTGTGTGTGTGTGTGAGAGAGAGAGAGAGAGAGAGAGAGAGAGAGAGAGAGAGAGAGAGAGAAAGAAAGAAAGAAAGAAAGAAAGAGAAAGAAAGAAAGAAAGAGAAAGAAAGAAAGGAAAGAGGAAGAGATAGATGAGAAAGAGAGAAAGAAAGAAAAAGAAAGGAAGGAAGGGAGAGAGAGAGAGAGCAGAGAGAGAGAGAAACTCTGTGCTATTATTTTTAATTGTTCCATTATTTATCATGTATTAATATTTTACACTATTTTACACCTAGAGTGATTTTACTGCCTTTCTTTTGCCCAGGGCTACCACATATTTTTCAGGGATTTACATGCATTCAATGTCTATAATCCAGAGCATAAATATGTGTGTGTTTATTTTGTACATCAGATTGCATAAGTCCAGCTTAATATGCTATTTATTTTATTTATTTATTTAAATGGATTTATATGCCGCCCAACTCCCAGGTATGTGATATTTTGTATACAGAGAAAGAAGCACTCTTATGATATTTGACTTTTAGGCTTGCTGTCAAACATCAGCCATAATACTAATTACTGTTTTGAACAATATGCAGGTTGTATTACATGAATGGCTATTTTATATCTGAAATTATGACTGAAATATTTCTGCACCTATATTGGTTCTCACTAAGTTTCTCCTTAGTTTTAGGTTGCTTCTCTCTTTGTTCAGTTTCCATTCATTGCTTCTTGTTTTGCCTTCTGGTGCTTTGGAAAATACATTGCCCCCCTTCTTTCTGGCAGCCCCTTAAAAGCCTGTTGCCTATCACACTCTTGGGCAAAGCATGTGAGCCATTTCCTCCTTTCAGTGATCCATGAAAATACATCTATAGTAAGTAGATAATAAAGTTAAAAAAGGTGAACAACATTTTTACAGAACTATTGATACGTTGAGGCTGGGTGTGACAAGGAATGGCTAGGAGGGGAGGGGCCAGGCAAGGCACTCCTTGACGTGAGTGACATTGAGTTGGCCACGCTCACCCAGTCACATGACCACCAAGCCTTGCCTGCTGAGTCACATGACCAGGAAGCCACACCCACCATCACATGACCATCAAGCCACACCCACAAAATAAGCCATGCCCACAGAACCGGTAGTAAAAAAAATTAGAACCCACCCCTGGTTTATTGTATGCTAAAACTCTCTACAAGAATCTGAACTACTAATGGCCAAAGCAAATTGTCAGTACATGGAATTGTTTACTGGAATTGTCAAATTGTCACAGTCAATGAAATTCAAGATGGCTGGACTTAGATCTCTTATGAAGGGACTGAAGGGACTCAAGACTGATGAAGCATTTGACATCTCCCTCAGGCTCAGCCTGGTCTTCTCCTACATTGCCTTGATCCATCTGCAGCTTGCCTCAACAGCAGCAGAAACCTTCAAGATGGTGGACCTGATGTAAGGACATATTCTCAACAAATGGAAAGCAGGCCGTTCCAGAGTTGGGGCAAGAGAGCTGCGTGGATGAGCCTTATGAAAAACAAAATTGTCTTTTTAAGCAGATAGCCTGCTCTCTTGTCCAATTCAGCCATAAGGAATCCAAAACATAAAAATTTACAAGACCACTGTTCTGTAATATTAGTGGTAGCAATAAATGACCTTTAAAATGGCTTGGATTTATCTTACATTCTATTGACATATATAAACTTTCCTCTATTCTTCTCCAAGGGCCAATTGATAAGCAACAAAAAGTAGGCCCAATATACCTGTGGCTCATCCTGAAGCTTTATCTAACACTTCTTAATAAACTTCAGTGTGGTACTTAGTAGCTGTTCACAGTAACGAAAATGTCAAGTCAGAAGGTCAACTCCACTGCAGTGGAATTCTGATCAACACATTCCCTGCTAGGAAATTACTGAAAAATACAGGTTTTTCAGGACTGTATCTTGAGAAAATTGCTGCCAAAAAATTGCACCCTACTTATAAACTCTTTCTTTGGGAGAAACTAAGAAAAAATGGATATATGAAGATTCAATTGCTTAAGTAATAGTCTTTGCTACTCACGCAGTGTACCTGTAAATAAATTGAGCAATTATTTTGGATAGTTGTGATAGTTGTTTTGTCTCCTGGAGTAATTAGTAGGAAGGAATTTATGTGTCAGTATAAGGATTCTAAAAAGAAAAAAAAACCTTGAACATAACGAGAACTGATTTGGAATAGCTTGTTACACATTGTCATTACGGTCCCAGCACAAGTTTATTAAACTAATGTATGGGGTCACAAATTGGCGACTGAACAACAACAACACGAACAAAAAATTCTCATTATCTTTGTAAATGATTTAATGGTTAAAAATATCAAGGTCAGAATTTCCTGGTTTTTTAGGGCCAGCATCCAGGATTGTACATACTGTATGTACCTGCTCCATTAGCATCATTCCCTGGTTGGAGCCTTGTCCCTAGAATTGGGACTGTAAGAGGCCCTGGAGGAGATTTCTGGGAAATGTAGTCCCCAGCAGGCGGAGTTAAAAGTGAGATTCTTGGGGAGTAGGATGCCAGATTGGAGCAGCTCAGAAAAAAAGGACTGAGAGAGAGAGAGAAAAAAGAAGCAGCTATGAGGAAAGGAGGCAGGACGCCTTCAAAAAGAGAGAGAGAGTTTGCCACCCCAAAGAAGAGCGAGGGCGATATCTCGGCCTAGACACTGTACCTTGGCTGCCACAAGAGGGAGACTCCATAGGCCTCTGACTGGGCCTTGCAAAGGACATGTTTATGAGGTAACAAGATTGGTGAGGGTCCATTTGGCCAAAAAGGATAGTCTTTGGGATGTTTTTGGAAATATTGTTTACCATAAGTTTTAATGTTTTCAATTATTGTGTTGTTTAATTTGATTTTTATCTTAACGGCCATTATTTTTAATTAAAGCCTGTAACTCCTTCCAAGGTATGTTGGTGTGCCTGGACCAGGTTACCTGGGAAAAAGGGATAGAAGGGCCTGATTGCCCTTTCAGTGGAAACTGCTACACATAAAAAAACAGGAAAGATTTTCTACCACTTTCTTTGAGCAAGTGAGCAGTATTGTAATAGTAAAGCAATGGACTACTACAGACTACTAAAGCCTAGATACTTTTCTTTTCTTCCTCAAACATTCAGTAGCGTGGAGTTAAATTTTCAAAGGGAGAAAATATAATGGCAGCCATTAACTATGTCCTTGAAGTGAGTAAACCTTCCATCCGAAAACAGAATATACAGTAGGTAGTCCTCGACTTACGACTACAATTGAGTCCAAAATTTCTGTGGCTAAGTGAGACAGCTGTTAAGTGAATTTTGCCCCATTTTACGACCTTTCTTGCCCCAATTGTTCAGTGAATCACTGCAGTTGTTAAGTTAGGTTGTTAAATGAATCTGGCTTTCTCCTCTGACTTTGTTTGCCCAAAGGTCACAAAAGGCGATCATATGGCCCCAGGGCACTGCAACTGTCATAAATATGAGTCTGTTACCAAGCGTCTGACTTTTGATCACTTGTCCATGAGGATGCTGCAACGGTCATAAGTGTGGGAAATGGTCATAAATTACTTTTTTCAGTGCTGTTGTAACTTCAAACGGTCACTAAATGAGTAGTGATAAGTCAAGGACTACCTGTAATCCAAAGCTAAGAAGAAAACTCCCACTAACAAAATCTCACTAAATGATTTAAGGAACATAACATTTCTAATTACTTGGAAGACATGACATTGGACTCAGAAGAGCTTTTGCTTGGCTGTCTAAGCTTAATCTATAAAACACACTGAGCTTCAACAAAAGCTAATCAGCCCTCTGAAGTACAACCTTAATTTTCAGTTAGTTAGTTAGGCAAATAATCTCACCAAGATTCTTTGAAATGCTATTTCAATTGTTCCCTCACAGAAAAATGTAAGAGAACTGCTTCTGGCTGAGGTGGAATAAATCATATAAATTAAAAACATATCCATTTTTTAAAATGATAATGGTAATCATTTCCTCCATGCGAATCTGTCAGGCAATAACATCACTTGGTAATTTCATTATTACTTTCTTCATTGGTCAGACCAAGCAGGATGTTTCAATTATCCTAATGTCTCAATAAATGATGTTTGGCAGGAAGGAAGGAAGATCTAGAATAAGATCTTGTATTAGAAGGGATTTAAATTAGATATGTCAGAATCAAAGTAATGCTTTTTCTTCCATTTTCCATCTTGGAAGGGTGTATAATTGTAACCTGCCATAAAAGAATTATGGTGATAATGATTCTGACAGAAAGCTCATGTTTGCTTGTGTCTGGCTGTGGTGTTCTTATGAGACTTATCTATTGTCTGGGGTTCTGAAAATGAGTTGCTGACTGAGAAAAGTGGATCCAACAGGTTTTTTTCTAAGTGTATCAGTAACTGAAGAGTGGGAGATTCATCTGCAGCATTATTTGAAGCTTTAGGGAGCTTGGATGGGAGTGTGGATGTGGATGGGTATGTGTAGTATCACTGAATCCTATATTACAGATAGTCCTTGATTTACAACCACAATTGAGCCCAAAATTTATGTTGCTAAGTGAGATGGTTGTTAAGTGAATTTTGCCCTTTTTTGCAACCATTCTTGCCACAGTTGTTAAGTGAATCCATGCAGTTGTTAAGTTAGTAACAAGGTTGTTAAGTGGATCTGGCTTCTCCATTGACTTTCCTTTTCAGAAGGTTGCAAAACGTAATGACATGAACTCGGATGTTGCAACCAACGTAAATATGAACCAGTTGCCAAACATCCAAATTTTGATCATGTGCCCATGGGGATGCTATAATGGTTGTAAGTGTGAAAACGGTCAGAAGTCCCTTTTTTCAGTGCTGTCGTAACTTCAAATGGTCACTAAATGAATGGTTGTAAGTTGAGGACTGCCTGTAGTTACTGTATTTTTTGGAGTATAAGACGCACCTTTTTCCTCCCTAAAAGTGGCTGAAAATTCAGGTGCGTCTTATACTTCGAATGTAGCTTTTTTTTCCAGCCCTAACTAGGTGCTAACAGATCTTCCCAGCTCTTACCTTGCAGGCTTTTTCATTGTTACTCTCTCCAAAGAATGTTTTTCCAGCCCTAAGTCTTTGCAGGGTTTTTTTTTTCATTGCTCTACTTGCTCCAAAGAAGTTGTTTTCTAGCCCTAACCAGGTGCTAATGATCTTCCCAGCTCTTACCGGCTTGCAGGCTCTTTCATTGTTACTCTCTCAGAAGAAGGTTTTCCAGCCCTAAGTCTTTGCAGGGTTTTTTTTCATTGCTCTACTTGCTCCAAAGAAGTTGTTTTCTAGCCCTAACCAGGTGCTAACGATCTTCCCAGCTTTTACTGGCTTGCAGGCTCTTTCATTGTTATTCTCAGAAGAAGGTTTTTTTAAGTCCTAACCAGGAGATAAAATAATGTGCCGAAGCTGACCAGACTAAGGATGCTAGCCAGATGAATACCTGGTAGGCAGATTGTTTTCCCCTATTTTCCTCCCCAAAAACTAAGGTGCGTCTTATACTCCGGTGCGTCTTATACTCCGAAAAATACGGTAATCATTTGTAAAGTAATAGGATGAGACTCTTCTTTCCAATTCTTATTGATGAGAAACTTTTTTTTAATCAAAAGCTCATATGTCCCATCTTTTTATAGCCTTAAATACTCATCTGACTTGTTGCTAGCTTAAGGAAATTGAATCAGAAACTTAAATAGGAAAAATATTCTTAGAGGACTTTTGAGAAATTTGAGAAGAAATCTTGAAAAAGTCGTGTTATCTGTTTGAAACAGGCTGTGAAATATCAACGGCATCACTATCAGGTTGGGAAATTGTAAATATTAAATATTTTTTCAGTGCTGCTACAGGGGAAAATATAAACAACACAGAAGTTACTGCTCTTCGATGTGTATATTTGCAGTTGTTGATATGCAGTTATTACATTAGTAATTGTTTAAGTAATTTCCAAATAAACTTTGCAAAACAGAGATACAACCCAAGATAAAATACTCAAATTTATCTTTTAGAAACATATTGATGCTTTGGATGTGGGTCTCTATAAATTCCTTAATTATTATTATTATTATTTATTTAAAAAGTTTGCCACCCATCTGGCTGCGAGGTGACTCTTAATGTTCAAGTTTAGAACTTTACTAACTTAAAGCTTTCTTTAAGAGGTATGGAAGATAATACTTCAGCTATATATAATATTACAGGCTGGAGAAATTAGTATTTTTACAATGTTTGGAGGGAAGAACCATTCATGCTTACTGCTCCCACTTATTATTATGGATTGCAGTATAGGTCTGTGATGGCTGCTGATTGGCCACCCTGGAAAATATTCAGTATCAATACTTAAAGTATCCTCTTGCTAAGGCCAGGTGCACCATAAAATCCTAATTCTGGTTTTGGGAACATGGTGGTCCAGTATTCCTTCCTGTCTATCTTCTTTGTTGGTCAGGTACCTCCAAAATCTACTTGTTCAGTCCCTGTGCTACTTTTGACTGGTCCCACTACTCTGACAGCATATTAGAAGTTGAGTCCTTTTCAGGACCTAATCCCACAGGTTTGGAATTTATTTATTTATTTATTTATGGTTTCTTATATGCCGCCCCACTCCCGAGGGACTCAGGGCGGCTTACAACACAGGAAAAATACAAGAAAACCAATAAATTCAATTTAAAATCAAAATATAAAAATTAAAAATTTCAATATAAAAGCACCATTCAACCGCCAGACATACCCGGGGGAGAGTGTAGATGGAATTAAGCTCTACCCCCTGCCTGCAGGAAGAGCCATGTCTTAACGGCTTTTCGGAAGGCCAGCAGGGTGGGGATAGTTCGGGTCTCTGGGGGGAGTTGGTTCCAGAGCGCGGGGCCGGCCACAGAGAAGGCTCTCCCCCTAGGACCCGCCAGCCGGCATTGCTTGGCTGACGGGAGCTGGAGGAGGCCAACTCTGTGGGCCCTAACCGGTCGGAGGGAAGTATGAGGCAGAATGCGGTCCCGGAGATAACCTGGTCCTAAGCCATGAAGGGCTTTAAAGATGATGATCAACACCTTGAATTGGACCCGGAGACTAATGGGCAACCAATGCAGCTGGCGGAGTATAGGTGTCACGTGGGTGTACCTTGGCACACCCACCACAGCACGCGCAGCTGCATTTTGCACCAACTGGAGTCTCCGGATACTCTTCAAGGGTAGCCCCATGTAGAGCGCGTTGCAGTAGTCCAAACGGGAGGTGACAAGGGCATGAGTGACCGTGAGTAGAGCCTCCTTCTCCAAGTATGGCCGCAACTGGTGCACCAGGCGAACCTGTGCAAAGGCCCCCCTAGCCACAGCAGTGAGATGGTGTTCCAATTTTAGCTGTGGGTCTAGGAGGACCCCCAAGTTGCGGACCTGATCCGAGGGAGTCAGTTTCGCTCCCTCGAGAACCAAGGAGGGATAGTTGTCATAATCCTTAGGAGGCAATATCCAAAGCCACTCAGTCTTGTCGGGGTTGAGTCTGAGTCTGTTCCTCCCCATCCAGATCCTAACGTCGTCCAGGCATCGGCACATTACATCGGCTGCCACACTGAAGTCAGACGGGGTGGTGATGTACAGCTGGGTGTCGTCAGCGTACTGGTGGAAACACACCCCATGTCTGCGGATGATCTCCCCCAGCGGTTTCATGTAAATGTTAAACAGGATGGGCGAGAGGACCGACCCCTGAGGCACCCCGCATAACAGGGGCCTAGGGGTGGATCTCTGCCCTCCCGCCAACACCGACTGCATCCTATCGGCGAGATAAGAGGAGAACCACCGTAAAACGGTGCCTCCCACTCCCAACTCGCCGAGACGATGCAGAAGGATACCATGGTCGATGGTATCGAAAGCCGCTGAGAGGTCAAGTAGCACCAGGATGGAGGAATTGGCTCCCTCTTACCCTTTGGGTGACAGATGAGTTTTAATCTTTAAATCTGGGCTTAAAACCTTCTTGCTTCACTCTGAGGAATAAAGATTGTCTTCAGATTAAGCTCATGCAGTTTTTGGATTGTCCCAAGTAACATGGTATCTTGATTTTTACGCTGTACATTGTAGAATTTAAAGATGACAATGACGATGATAATGATAATGATGTATTGTCCTTGAAAACTGGCAAAGAAGTCAGCAGAGAAATAACACTTGTGATCTCTCACCCAGTTGATTTGAAAATGACTGATTCCATGATTAGTTACTGTACATTTAGAAGTTCTCTAGAGAGTTGCTAGACTTTACCTGGATTTAATTGCATATTTGTACATGGATCATTATTATAACAAAGTTGGTTAATTAAACTGATTTTACGTATATAATTAAATCAACTTTCTGAGATCACTGCAGTTGTCAATTAATGCCGAGGCTGTAATCTTGCAGCAGGGAGCCATTCACACATTCATCTCCATAGAGATTTGGCATCTCCAATAGCCCAGATAAAACCACTGAACAAGCCATCAAAGGAAACATGAGATTAGCTGCTGAATCCTGCAGCCTCCATTTCACTATATTCAGAGCTCCACTGTGCAGCAGGTATCTTGGGAGGAAGCTAGAGAACAATGAACAGAGTCCCCCCACCACCGCTATTTGATTACATACATATCTAAATAGCAAATGCTAGCAGCCTAAGTTGTATACAAGATGTAGATGATTCTCCCGAGAAAACAAAGTATTTGGCCCGCCATTCATCTGAACAACTCGTTTCAAACAATGAACTGTCAAAGTAATTGGCACATTATTCTTTCTTCGGTTTCTTTTTTTTTTTTTCAGTGTGCTGAATAAATACCATCAAGTAACTGATGGGCCCCCTAAGGTATGGCAACCTAGATTTAATCAAGACGCAGTGGGAAAATGTTGAACAGAGGAGGGGAAGAGAGGAAAAAGCTATATGTAATCAGGGCTGAGTTTTGCATGGCAAGAGAGGGAAAGTGGTTCTGGTCTCCAGAAAGTAGAACAGATGGATGGTGGTGTCAAGTGGAAGGTTTAATATATGTGACGCCTGAATAGCAGAGTTTGCAGCAAAGTGTGCTAATTCTTAATTTATGCATCTGTGAGTTTCCAGGAACAGCATCAGATTTTAATGATGATCAGAAATCTGGTTGAAACTTTGGGAACAATTTTGTTCACTCTAAATAATAATAACCACCTTTCATCCTTCCTACATAAACATTTTTCTGTGCAGGCTTACTTTATCGACAGCCAACATACTAATATCATACTTTCCATTTAAGCAGTATAGGTTTGATTTTTTTTTTCATGAAAAGTCTATTTGTGAATCTTTGGGTAAAACAGTGCTACAATTTCTTGAGGATTCTAGGATGTGAGAATGGTTAATCAAACAGTCAGAAAAAAAGGTTATTATATAAAATAGTAGGCTTTATATAAAAATTATATAAGGTATTATATTATTATATAAAGTAGGCTGCACTCAGGGCTGCACTGAGGATTAAAGATTTTATCCTCAGACGCTGAATGAAATTGCCTAGAAAGTCTGGGTGGCCTTTGGAAATGCATTAGCCAAATGCACCTCACCATGGAACTAGACATCTTGCTTTGTGGATGTCGCACCCTGGAAGAATATCCATATTGCTCTGTCCCTTTCATCCTTAACAAGCTTTCAATATAAAGAGATTGGACAACAATGTGTCTGAAATGGTATAGAGTTTCCTGCTTGAGCAGGGGGTTGGACTAGAAGACCTCCAAGGTCCCTTCCATCTCTGTTATTCTGTTAAATAGTCTGTGATAAGTTCTAAGGAGAAAGGCTATTTCAGGCAGACCTCCTCACTTAACAAACCCTCTGTTAAGCAATTGTTCAAAGTTACAACGGTGCTGACAAAGTAACTTTACAACCACTCTTCAGATCTAGGGCTGTCACAGCATCTTCCAGTCATGTGATCAATTGGCAGGCATTTAACAACCATGGCAGCACATGATCACCATTTGCACACCCCATAGCTGGTTTCTGACAAGGAGTCAATGGAGAAGCCGACAATAACATTGCAAGTCACGGTCTTGTTTAATGATCATGTTGTTCAACGACAAGAGTTACCAATTTCCAATTTATGGTCGCTATGTGAGGACCGTCTGTATCAAGATTGTTTGCATAAAATTTCAAATTCGGTTTATGTCATATTCCAAGTTAGCAATACGGGATCAAGAAGTCAGAAGAAGCCAGATAGAAATCGGGATGCAAATTGGCAGACATGGAAACAGAAAGTTTTCATCTGAAAGACAAACTGCTTAGATTCAAGAACACATTTTCAATGTTTGGACCCAGTGAGATGTTCGAGAAGCTTCAATTCTCAGTCTACATGCCCTGAAATGTTCTGAATGGAAGTATGATCGGCTGCAGTATAGGTTATAAGAAGGCAGTTTAGTTCATTTTCTTTCCTTCCCATGATAAGTTCTGATAAAATTTAATCTTTTAAACTGTTATTTCTATTACAAATCTTACCTTGGCATCAATTGAACAGTTATTCCCACACAAAGATAAAGGAGGAATCATCTTCAGGAGTGCTTAACCTGAAGCCTTGCTTCTGGTCAGGGGCTCAACAGGCTTTCGGCTGCTGTCTCACTCCGATTCATGACAAATGCCAGTTAATGCCAATTTGGCTTTAGCGATCAGTGATTTCTGTGGTCCTAGCTTCTGTTTTCATCTTTGAATGGATGATACCATCTATTGTCTGCCACCGAGCCATTTCAGTTCTTGGCCCGGCTATAGTTCTGGCTTCAATATCTTCTGCCGGTTCCTTATTAATTTTCCAGCTCTGAGATAACAAATGCCAGCTACAGACTCTCTGTATTCTGTTTTGACACCGCTGGGTCAGGCCCATTGTCCTCTCCAGCCAGAACTTCCTCGCCAATCAAAGGTGACACACTGTCAGTCTGATATTTCACTAGGTTTTAACTAAGGATCTACGAGATCAATTAGAATGTCCACTATGGGATGTGTCACAACTTGATCTTTGCTCCCTTTTTGGATTTCACTGTCGCATATAAAAAGGGTACCTCAAATGTCAGCTTAGAAAAGGGAACATCTCGCAATGTACATCATAACCCCTTTATTAACTGGGTCTGATTCTTCACAGTGGTGAACTGAAAATCTTGGATTCATTCAGTTAACAATTTTAAAACCAAAGAGCTTTTACATCAAACAGCTTTCTTTTATATTACGTCTATGTAACTTTTAATTCAGAATGGTACTATTTTTCCATGGAACTCAGCAATTATTTTTTCCTCCCTCCTATGGTTGCTGGGTTCATTTTTTAAAAAGCTTGTTGTGCATTAAAGGCAAGGATGAATTTAGCACCATAGCCAGCTTGGCCCAGAGGCGGCTGCTTTCTAAATGTTTTCAGTTCCAATTTCTACCATCTCTCTTCTCATCAGATACTTTGGCTGGAGCTGATGAGAACTAAAGTCCAAAATATCTAAAAACACCATGTTGCCTTTCTCTGCCAGGAATAATCAAATTCACAAAAACTTTTGAATATCTTCCCTGGTTATCAAGGGCGAGTCTTTTTCTTATTTATTTTTAGCTATTACTCTTTGCATACCAGCCGTACTTCAAAAGTGTTATTAGTTTTATTCAAGTTTAAATGTTGTAGCATCATGCAAAAAAGCTGAACTGGTTTTGAGGTTTGGTAAACATGTCGAGAACTTTTTATTAGTGGTTCCTGTGACTCTAATGTGCAGCTCTGCAGAATGAAGAATTTACTGTTTAGTAATTTAAAGATGTGGGTTATGCACATGGCCATCTTGCTACCAGCACTACTAAAATACATTCCCATAATATTTTATCCTCGCTAGTATTTTTACCTCCACTGTTTTCTTTTTTTTGCAATTTGCATACTTCTGCACACTTATTCCAAATAGCATGTCCAAGGGTGTGTTTCATGCAGGATTTAGACTTGTTGTAGACCAAGGGTCGGAAATTGTGGCTCGCGAGCCACATGTGGCTCTTTGGGCCCCCTGCTGTGGCTCCCTGTCCCATCACTGGCTGGCCTCGCCCCCTCCCTCACCTGGCCTGAGAGGGTACGGGAGACGGCGGGAATGGAGAAGCGGCAAGGCTGTTTCTCTGGCACTGGCGGAGACTTCCCTTCAGGCGACGCTCCTCCCCCTCTTGCGACTCCCTTACTGGCTGTGGCGGGGCCAGTAGGGTGCGCATGCGCGGGGAGACCCTCTTGGAAGCCGCGGAGAAGTGAGAACCTTCCTTCTGGAAGCGAGAAGCCACAGAGGGTGGGCAGTTTCTTGCTTAAGGAGGGTATTTGGATGCGGCTTCTCTCCTTCCCTAAGGATCCGGCCATTGCCTTGCCGTGTCCCCCCCCCCCGATCTTCGGCCGAGCGGGGAGGACATGAGCTCCAGCCTGAAGTGGCAGGAAGCGAAGAGCTGCGGGGGGGTGACGGGATGGGACACGGCAAGGCAATGGCTGGATTCTAAGGGCAGGACAGAAGCCGCGTCCAAAGACCCTCCTTAAGCGAGCAGCCGCCCGCCCTCCGCATGCGCTTTTGCGAGGGTCTCCCTACGTGCGACATAGCCAGCCAGGGAGTCGCGAGAAGGGGAGGAGGGTCGCCTGAAGAGAAGCCAGGGGTGGCGATCGTACAGAGAGAGAAGGGGAGAGAGAGGGAGAAAGAGAGAGATGAGAGAAAGAGAGATGGGAGAAAGAGAGATAAGGGAGGGAAAAGAGAGAGAGATACCTTTTTCTCATAGAAAAGAAAACCTGGGTAGGCGTAGCTGGGGGTGGGGTCAGTGGGAGTGACATCGAGTTGGCCACGCCCACCCAGGTTTTGTGGCTTCGGGTGTTTTGTTTCCTCTGGGAAATGGGTCCAAATGGCTCTTTGAGTTTTTAAGATTGCCGACCCCTGTTGTAGACTTTGAACTGCATTACAAGGATAAGCCCAATGCTAATAAAGCCATTTTGTGAAAGCTAATACTTGCTGAATACTCAAAAACAACAAAGGAAATACAAGGTATGCTATAAAGGCTATTTTTCCCTGGGAAGCTCAGGAGTGAGATGCAATAACTCCACAGGGAAAGGCCTGAACATTAATCAGCGAGAAATTAAAAACAAACAAACAAACCAAACAGCATGTTATGCCATGTGAACTCGCTTTAGAAAGTGTGGATTAATTAGGTGAACACTGATATGGAGTACCTATTTAATTTAAATGTTCTGGGAGGAACGTTAAGGTGTTAAGTAATTGATGGTCTCTCTTTTTTTTTTCTTCAAAAAGGTTAACCGCTATGACAGTTTTCTGAATGGCAAGACTAACTTGTATACATTTATATTGTAAAACAAAAAACAAAACAAAAAATAGCCTACAATTACTGTCAGAGCAGAAGGCAGAATTTTTGAGAACATGTAGCAAAATTCTGCTTCTCATCCTATCCTGTGGCTTTGTGCAAGGTAGAAAATGATAGGATCCTTCCTCCACTGAAATCTACTTACCATTACCTTGGTTCAGATAGCATGTTATCTAAAATATTGATGTGGTGAGCCCTGGCTTGCACAGAAGTTAGTATGTGCACAGCTCAGGGGCTTTATCTGAAGGATTCATATGTTCACTGCGTTAGATAGCACACTGTCACTGGCTGAATGAGTCCAGAATATCATATACTGGCAACAGCATAGGGAATATTATTCAGTTATTCATTTGTATAGCCAACCAGTTTTTTGCACAACTGAGCATTCAAGCCTGCTAGCAATAAAAAAAAAAAAAGAATTTGACAAGTTTAAAAAAAACACCCATTAAAAATTATACTAAAATTAATTAAAAATTAAACAGCTGACTAAAGGTCCTTAGGTAATTCATTCCTTAGCTTAGGAACAGATGTGTCAAATAAGCAATTAACCACTGGCAAAAAACTTTCCACATGGGAATCATGTGAACCTTGTGTCTTCCACTGGTTAGCTGCCTAGCTCTGATGCTTGAACAGGTGGCAACTTTTGCATACATTTGAAGGATAGCCCCAAGTAAGCCATATTGCAGCAGTCAAGACAGGACACCATCAGAACATGGATATCCTTGCTGAGGACAGAGCACAGTGATGCACTCATAATTTTGTGACAGCACTTCTTGTCACAAATCTTGGGTCAGCTCAGGATCAAGAAGCATGTCCAGGTTGTAGATTGCCTGCTTCAGAAGAGATGCAATCTCATCCAATTCTAGTTTCCTTTAATCTTCAACCAGCCTCCCTCTCCCTCACCACCTTTCCCCCCTCATTTATTGCATTTATACAGCCACCGAAATCAACCTGCACAATTCCAGGTGGCCTACAACAAAATAAACATTAAACAAAAACAAATTCCAACCTTATATGATCGAAAGATAAAGCTAGGTATACAAAATGGCAAACTAAATGAAATAAATTGAAACCACCAAGAGGGGATTAAGACCCAAGCATCTCGAAAAACAGCCACGTGTTGATTGCCTTTCTGAAAAGTCTAACAGGTTTGGGGCCTGCTGAAGATTGTTCCAGAGAGCAGAGGTAGCCACCAAAAAGTCCCACTTCCTAGGTTGCATAAGTGTCAGGCGCAATAAAAGCAGGAAGCAAGGCAGTTCAAATGACCACATGCTTTATTACGGTCCAAGCAAATTGGCAGTAGATAAGTGGAATAAGTAGATAAATAGAATTCAAGATAGACTGGATTTAGATCTCTTATGAGCGCAAAGGGACTAGAGACTGATGACGTGCTTGAGCCCTCCCTAGGGTTCAGCCTGGTCATTTCCTACAATAAAATGACAATACTTAAAGGAGGCAATCTGGAGAATGTCCTCTCGATGAGAATCCTTGAGACTGACAGACTAATGTTCTTGGGGGGCAGGCTGTCATGAAAGTAGCCCAGTCCTATGCCAGACATGGCTTTAAAGATGATCCAGGATCTGGAAACCTATTGAAAGCCAATGTAGCCCATGGAGTTGCTGTGTCACATTGTCAGACCCAAGAAACCAAGGGACACAGGAGTGACTTCAGAATAGTTTCTTTCTTCTGCCTGTAGGCAGAAATCTTGCCAGACTAATGCACTTATCTACATAACTATATGATATACCATGTGAACTGATAGGGCAGGTTCCCCTTTGCCCTTTTCCTGCATACCAAAGATTTCAAACTATATTGCCTCTTTGGCTCCCTTGAAACAGTCCCTCCCTCCTGCAACTCTGGATTAAATTCCACCAAAAACATTGATGTGATTGGTTACACCCATAATTATCTTCGCCACTGCATTCAGGATCAACTGAGGGTTCCAGATGCTCTGGAGAGTATCCAGAGCAGCACCATGTAAAATGTGTTGCAATGATCCAGTTGGGAAGTGATTAAGTCATGACTGAACACGAGCCAAGAGAGCTAGGATTCATACACTATCTTCCCTTCTGAGCCCACCAAAGTTTATCCACAAGTGCAACCAAAGCTGCCTCAGTGCTAAAATCCAGTCTTAACCCTGACTGCAAAACCCAAAGAATCTGCTTACCCCAGGGCTTTCTGAAACTGGAATCTGACCACTTTCTCAGTAACCTTCCCTAGAAAAAGAAAGTTGGGAATCTGATTAAAAAAAACCTGTCAGATTGGCTGGATCCAGCAAAGGCCTCTTGAGGCAGGAGCAGAAACCCCTCCCCTCAAAGAGACATTTACCATCATATGGATCCAAACACATACCCCTTTCTAGAAGCTTTAACCAACAGGAAGGGCATGGATCACAAATACACCTAGCCTGCCCACTTTCTCAGGACTAGCTGGTTCAAATTTATCCTAGTTAATGAATGTAGTAACTTTCATCTTGATTGCTTGAGCAGATTCGTCAGCATTCTGTTGGCATCTCACTCCAAAGGTTTGTATGATTTCCTCCAAAAGTTTCATATATAGCATACAAAGTATGTTGGAATAGGACATCATTAGTCAATAGTCAAGATGTCAAACATTAGTCATCCAGCATTATTTTCAGTTTCCACTCTTCCTTAACAAGAGAGATGTCATACAATATAGAAGAGTTTATGTATAGGCAGAATGGATGCAACACATTTCAGTGTCTATACGACCAAGAAATAGACCTTCAGATGAGCAGCTAATCTAATACTAGAGTTTCTCCACTTGTTCCCCAAATGCTACTTCAGTACTCTTAAGCTTCTTTGTAAATGAAGAAGCTAATTTGTCCCTGGGAGAGGGAAGAAGTCACTTAGGAGCAATAGTGTCAATTATCCAAACCGTCTCTGTAATCTACAGATCAATAATTTCACTGAAAAACACATTCAAGAAATTATCCAGATCCAATAGATATCTGGTCTATTGAGAACATTTCAGTCAGATCTCCAACTATAGAGAATAAAGGATCAAGGATATAAGTCAATCAAACTCAAAAAGGCTTGCAAGACTCTGTTATTATAACCTGCTTCAATAAAGCATTGCTCTAATCTTCGTGCATAGTTGATTTTCTCTTCTGGTCTACCTAGTGGGGCTGACAGCACCCGTAAAGAGAATTGTATTGGCTGCCAATCCAACACTGGCCTGGAAGTGATCTTTCCATGTCAGTCTCCCCCACTTTCAGTCATCAGCTGCACACAATCGGAATGTCAAATTCAGAATGTGAATGAATGAATGAATTTATTTATTGATTAGCCCTTGGGCCATATCAAAATGCAGAGTTCCAGAAACAGATCATTACAAAAGTTTGGTAAAACAATTTAAATGAAATTGGAATAACGCACGATTTAAAATAAAATTAGAATAAAATGCGATCTAAAATGAGATCAGAATAAAATACAATCATTTGAGATAAAAAGCAAATATGATTAAAATTATATTATAATGTCACCCCTGCATCTACCCAATCAGTCTTAAAACTACTATTAAAATTACATTATTAAATCAAATGATCTTTCCTACAATCTACCACATTCTGCTGCACCAACTTTATCCTTTTTTCCATCAACTTTACAGCAAATTTGACAATCCATTTCACCAGCTGCAAGTTAGAACCTAACAGACAATGTTGCAAGAAGCGCTCTTTAGACTTAGGGGTGCTGGTATAAAAGATCCTGCCCAGCTGATGTTCCCTCAAATCTGAATATAGGGGGCAATCAAAAATTACATGGGACATTGTTTCAACTTCCCCCATCCCACATAAACAGACTCTTTCTCTTACAGGGATACCCTTATACCTACCCCAAAGCATATTTGTTTGGGCCCAAAGTTGGTCTAATCTCAATTTGGTAAAAAATCTCCTTATGTCGGGAAATAAAGGCACAGTTAAATATTTTTCCATTTTAAAATTTTGTTTATTGGCTGATAACCAGGGGCAAACTTTTACTGCTGTCACCTGTGCAATATCCAATTGGGCACTTATGTCCTTAAATCTCTGTGCAATCCAATTTCGGATCTGCCTATGATCGTACTGCTGCCAATTTAAAGGAGTACCAGAGCTAGATCCCAATTCAGAATGTGTCTTCCTGTCAAATATCACTGGGCCAAGGCTATAGAGTTTATGGAAGACATGAAATCATGAATGCTGAGCTAAGAAAGAGACTATTAGACAGAGGATTTTAGTCAGTAAGATATATGGATGCCTCAGGAGAGATAATGACTTGCATCTAGTTGCTCTTTGTAAATATGCATGGATAAGAAAGGTGAGCCTATCTTCAGAAACAAATAGAATATTTTTTTAATACTAAATGACTTTGTTAAAAGTTTGCCAGGCTGAACTCCTGCTTTTACATTAAAACCTGGGTAGAGATGGATGTTGCTTTTGATAACACTCATCATCATGAATTTTGGTGATGCATTTCAGGTGTCCAAGGTGTTTTAGATGTATTTTTTTTTAGGTCCAGGTGAAAAGAGCTACAGTCGTTAAATGATTTCTCTCCCCCCACCCTATTTTTGACATCAGAATGGTCAAGCACATTCAAGTTGTTTTATTAGATCTTTGGTCACCGTTACATTATATCCTACAACATATCTCAGGACAAAAGCAGCAAGGGTTTTATTCCTCACCTTTTTCATTTATGCATCTCAGCAGGACAGGACAGGTGGAGATAGACAATTTAATGGAAATCTTGTGACACAGATCAATTTCAAGACTTGTCACAGTCATTCTTAAGGGTGAAAGCAAAGATTAATTCAATCAAAGTGCCATATGAAATCCATTCTTTTTTTTACAGAATGTTCTTTCTATGCAGATAATTGCTATCTTTAAAAAAGAGAGAATAATTTTTAAAAAAATCTAACCTCTTCCCCCTTAAATTTGCTATTCCCTTCAATTTCTACTTCAGTTTCTTCAAGTGAATAGAGGCCTGGGGAGGTATTACTGAACCCTGATCTCTTGCACTCTCTGGTGAATGCATGATGTAACTGGCATGATATGTTGTCAAGAGAATAATTTTGTGACTTGAGCTGCCATAATGGATCAGAGTTATCTATACACACACGTCCATGCACAAATGTTTTCGAAAGTTTTGTCCTAGTTCAGAATAAATAGGATTTTCCCCCCGTCGTTGAGAAAATAAACTGAAAGTTCACAGATTTTTAAAACATAACATTTAAATTTATCCAAATACGTTAAGTAGAGACATTCCTTGAGTTTGTTAAATTTTTAAAAAATATGATCCTAACTTCTTTTTAAGAATATAAATTACCGTTAATTGCTATAACAATCATCTATCATGGTAGCTTTCTATAAAAAATGAAAATAATAAATGAGTTTATCTAGTAAACCTGAACATGATAAATGAAGTATTGTATATGTTTGGGACCACAGAAAGATTAAAGGATCAAAAAGGATAGTAAGCAGGAATACAGAACTTTTACAAGAGAGTTTAGCAGATGAAGGACTTGTGTAAGATTGAACAGTGAGTAGAAGAGATGACTTGCAGGAATGTGCTATGTTTCTTTTCTTCTCAGCTACAAATGCAGACTTCTCTCCTTGCTAGAGTGGAAAGTGAAAACAATGGGGGACAGCCTGTCTTCTTTAAAGTTCACCAAGGAAGATGAAGAGCATGCAGGTACTGCACAAAATGCATCAAAGGTAAGAGACAGGATACAGGAAGTTGTCCAAAAACAAGGATGAGGGCCCCAAAGAGGAAGAAGGGCTTCCAATCATAGTTATTTGCATTTAATGTGGTAAAAATGTGAAAAAAAATCATACCACTGGAGTTGATACTCCAGATGTATATGGAAATTATAATCTATTCACTTGAGATGGCTTAATCCTTCCCAACTCTCTGGAACAAAGAGACTTTCAACTCTGCAGAGATCAAGGAGAGCAAACATGTCCGCTGGGTAGAAAAACAAAGTGTGGTGATTGTGGTACCCTCCCTATGGTGAGAGGCATATTGGGAGGTTATTGTGAGAAGTGTGTCGATATACATAATTTATGTCATGATGCAATGGTAACCAAGGGCCATTAAACTCAATTGAAAGCTATCCATCCCTGGGGACAAAGAACACTGCTAGACAAAAACAATCATTACAAAAGATTACAAGTGTTGTAAAGCCCTGGGTAAGAAGGTAAAGTAGCTAAAGGTGCTAATAGTATTTTTAACATCTGTTCCATTGAGAGTCAAGGGACAAGAAGAAAAAGGAAGATCCTGGAAATGAACAACTAGCAGAGAAGATTATGTTGCCCAGAAAGGTTTTATGTAGGAGAAGAGCAGGCAAAGCCGGGGGACAGACTTAAATGTGTCATCAGCTTAGAGTTGTAATATGGCCACAAACAATCCACATCTAACCTCTCCTGAATTCCAGTGACCCCTATTTGGCATTTAGTGTTGAATTTTAATTGACCAAATTCTTGTGTATAGGCATGAATAAATCTTCTATGCTGCAAACTAGCGGATGGTCCTGATTCTTTGGCCTGACATTTTGATTCCTATACAATGGCCTAGACCTGTGATGGCGAACCTATGGCACGCGTGCCACAGCTAGCATGCAGAGCCCTCTCTGTGGCCATGCAAGCCATCGCCGGGCTCAGCTGCACCGTGCATGCGCGCACGCCTCCTGCCGGCCAGCTGATTTTCGGGATGCGCAGAGGCGCATGCAGGAGACAAGTGTGCATGCATGGGGGGCACACACGCCTGCACATGGGGGGGTCGCACACATGTGCGCATGCATGGGGGAGCATGGGGATGCACCGCACCCCTTCACAGCCTGTTTTTGGTCCCAGGAGGCTGCAGGGAGGCCTACTAGGCCCAAAACAGGGCATGGGGGCACACACATGCGCTGGGGGAAGGGGGAGCATTGGGGGTTGTGTGCACATGTGCGGGGGCGGGGGAAGCATGGTGGGGTCATGCACACATGTGCAGGGGGAACCGCATTGTATTATGGATGCTGGCACGTGCGTGTGCTGTCACACGTGCGTGCACACACTTTTGGCACACGACGACAAAAAGTTTAGCCATCACTGGCCTAGACTATGAGCATAAAGGATTCTTGGGCAGGCATCGGTGGCACCTCAGAAAAGTTGGGGAGGGGAACAATGCATTTGGCAAAAAGTGTGTGTGTGTGTGTGTGTGTGTGTGTGTGTGTGTGTGTGTGTGTGTGAAACTAAATCAGAATCAGGACAGAAACAAGCCCAAATTCTAAAACAGAAGCATGGGGGATTTAAGGATGCAGCTGTACACAATAATGGAAAAGACAGGAAAGGATATTCAGAAATCCTCAGCACTAAGAGTAGGGAGACCAGCTAACTGTGACATCCCTTATTTCCAATGTCTGTGTATACCAGTACTACATAGAGTGAATAACAAATAGAACCAGAAATCATTACAGAAGAAAACAAGCACGACCTAATAGTTACCGTGATATTGAGATGAGAATCATAATTAGAATATCAGATGTTAAATGAACAAAGAAAAAGACCCAATCAATGGAAAGGGTGATTAGTGGCTTTCTGAGTGAAGAAGTTGGAAATGATGCTACTATGGGAGATTATTATAGGCTACCTACCTAAGTAGAAAAATGTTCATATGACATTCATCGAGATCTCAGACAACCATCTATAATAGTAATGGAAAACACCAACTAATGATTCTTGCTAGAAAATTAACTAAGCTAGGTATGGGAGCTCCCGAGTCTTATCTTTCTTGCTGACAATTTCAAGTTTCAGAAAGTAGAGAAAGAAATAAAGTTAGCTATCTTGGACAAAAAAAGAAGAACAGGTTCATGGACATAAAATAGACCAATAGGAGAAAAAAAAGCAGGTTTTAATGAAGAGAATGCTATGGTTTGAAAATCTAAAGAATAAACAGCCTGGGAAACCCAAGAAATTAGGTGCTGAAAATAAAAGCACACATCAACCTTGTGAGAAGTTAAAATAGAATTTTTAAAAAGAGATTTGGAAAGGTGAGTAGTATGCTCTCTTACAACCCAAGAAGCAAAACAAAGATGTAAATAGAAACTTGTAACTATGGAAAAATAGCAACCGGTAGCTAGATCCTGTAGGTAAAGATTTAGAAAAGCCAAAGCTCAGAAAGAGATGAAAATAGAGAAGAATAAAAGATATATAGTAAGAGAGGATTTGGGGCTATGTTCAAAATAAAAGACATGTCAAAGAGGCTGTTGATTTATTGTATAGTGAAATGATGGCATCATTGCAATCAGGAATTGGATGAAGACAGAACTGTCAATATTGTCTATTTTTTCTTACACAAAGACAATTGAGAAAAGGATAGTGTGCAGCATACCCTTAATAATGATATAGTAAAAACCTACTTTGCTCCTTTAATGAATTCAAGTCCCAGAGCCAGATGAATTATACCCCAAAGTGTTGAAAAACACAGCAGAGGTTACCTCAGAACCAATGAATTATTGGAAAATCATTCTGTATTTATTGCTGCTATAATTTTGTAAAGCTGCCCAGAGTCATCTGGAATGGCCTACAAATTCAATAAATAAATAAACAACCTCTTGGAGAACTGTTGAAGTGCCAGAAGACAATAACTGCAATCATTGTTCTGATATATTCAAAAAAAAAGAGAGAGTAGAAGGAACATTGAGAAAATTACAGTCATCCAGAATCTGAAATGGAAAAGGTAATAGCAATAGCAATAGCACTTTACTTATATACCACTTCATAGTGCTTTACAGCCCTCTCTAAGCGGTTTACAGAGTTCAGCATATTGCCCCCAACAATCTGGGTCCTCATTTTACCGACCTCAGAAGGATGGAAGGCTGAGTCAACCTTGAGCCTAGTGAGATTTGAACAGCTGAACTGCTGAACTAGCAGTCAGCCTGCAGTCGCAGCATTTAACCACTGCACCACTTCAGCTCATACAGGTACTAGAATGTCAAGCTGAATATCTGGGAGCACTTGAAAAATAATGCTACAATTAGTAGGATCTAGCAGGGATTGTCAAAGACAATCTTAGACTACATTTAACTATTTTAGGACCCAGTGAGAAGCTTGATAGATTTAGGGAATGCTTTGGAACTAATATATCTCTCAGTAAAGTATTTGACAAAATAATCCTGATAACCTTTTGGACAAGGTGAGTAAACATAGGTAAACAGTACTATGCTCCAGGAGAATTGTAATGGTTCATAAGTAAGGTGACCAGACATCCCGCTTTTGGCGGGACAGTCCCGCTTTTTAATAATTTGTCCCGCGTCCCACGGCGTTTCAAAAAAGTCCCGCTTTTTTCGGCCGGGCCAGTCGTTCGGCGTAGAACCGATGGAACTGGCAGCGGTCGCGGCGCGGGGCTTCCCCCGCCCGGCTGGATGCCGCCATTCAGGTTATTTTGCCCTCTGTGCATGCGCAGAACGCTTTGCGCATGCACAGAGGACAAAATAACCCGAATGGCGGCGTCCAGCTGGGTGGGGGAAGCCCCGCGCCGCGACTGCCGCCAGTTCCATCAGCTCTACGCCGAACGACTGGCCCGGCCGAACCGGCAGGATTTCACCCCTGGAGCCTCTGCGGCGACGAACAGGTAAGCCTGCGCCAGTAGGAACCCACTCCTGGCTGTGATGAAGGGGGGGTGTTTGGGGTGTGTGCACAAAGCTGCAGGATAAGAGAGATGGACCCCTCCTGTCTTGCTCCCCTAGAACCCCCCCATCAATGGTGTCCCGCTTTACAAAAAAAAAAATCTGGTCACCTTATTCATAAGTGATTCTGCTTCAGCCAGGAGGGAAGTATCAGGAGAGGTCTCTAAAGAGACTGTCCTTTGGCCAGTGCTTTGGACCAAATCCAAAGAATGCTGTTCAATTGTGGCATGTCTAAAGTCCATACCTGGACTGGGAAGTCCAGGTTTGGGAAGACCTATGAGAAAGAGTACTAGTGGACCACCAGCTAATTACAAGCATATAACATGCTGCAGCAGTTTAAAAAGCCAATAAAATTTTGGGCTGCATGAATGGAAATACCGTGTCCAGGTATTTCCTGGACACGGAATTATATGGGACATTATATGGGAGGTAGCAATTCCATTATTGGACTGTTCCACTATTGGAACATGTTCGCAGGAGAGCTACCAGAATGGTAAGGTGTTTGGCGGGTAAGTCCTGTTTGGAACCGTTGAAGTTGCATAGCTGTTTGATATGTTTACCTTGCAAAAGGGAAGCTTGTGTGAAATAACAGAAAACTGAGAACAGGATAAGGGACCAATGGGATGAATAAAAAAACAGGAGTTTGGGAATTAATATTAGGGGGGTTAAAAGCTATGGAGCAGGGGAGCAGTTTGCTCAGCAAAGAAACTCAAGGGGGGGTGAGTGGGGGGCCTAGATGGCTTCTATCAGAGAGATTTTAGATTCCTGGATCAAGCAGGGAGATGGATTAGATGAACTAATAGGATCCTCTTCTATAGTTCTGTGAAAAAAGAGATTGATAAAATTCAGTTTCATCAAGGTAAAACCACGTTGCATGACATTTACTAAATAAGCAGTTTTACAGCTTATAGCCTATGATTTGTTTTGTTCATGATCTTTAAATTGTGCTGTGCTGTCCCTAATTAGCACTTTGATTGTTGAGGTGGGTTATCTTGACATAAACGTACAAAGCAAACATAAAATAGGATGAAACAGACATCCCACAAACACAGTTTGACAGAAGAGCCTATGTCTACAGGCAGGAAGAAAAAAAGCCCAAATCCTGATTTTTTTTAAAAAATGTATGCAGTTTAGCTCTGTGAGTCTCACACCAGATGTAACAGCTACTGTATTAGGTTTAATGGATTTCCAGCAGAAATCTTTGCTTTGAAATGAATCCCTGATTGCAAATATGAATAAAGCTAACCAATTTTGGCACATTATATGAACAGCAATGATATTAGCTCCATCCAGACAGCTTGGCAAGATTATTCTGATACTTACGCTTTACCTAAAGTATACGGTTGGCATTACTGATAGAAGTCCATTCACACGTTCTGTTTATTGCTTAAAGAATGAATCATTGACTAACAGCTTGTAAGGGTTAATAAGTGTCACTGAAGAAGTATTCTGGAAGCAGTACTTTCATATCATCTAGCTTAAACTCAAATACGCTCCTTTTTAAATGGATGATATGCAGTTATATAGGTAGCCTTATATAGGCTCAGTTCATATCTCACATTAAGACACAATTCCTTCCACTCAAAATTATTGGATGGATAATCAATATCGAAATCTGTATTGCACCAAGCCAGAGTGTGTTTTCTTTGCTTCTGAGAAGCACTTGTACACCTAATCATTGAGGTTTTGTGGTGGAATCACAAAACAGCTAGACTGGAGGAAGAGTCAAGAGAGGATTAGGTTTAGAATCATTGCACTGCAGTAAGCAGCATAGGCCAAACCTCCTCCAGAATCCTTGAAGCCTTATCTTGCTGTTCCCAAGGGAATGCAGTATGGCAAGATTCTTGTAACATACAGGACCAGCAATAAAATTACTGCTGATACTCTTCATGAGTGGTTCTGGTTGCTTTCACCTGGCAGGTTTGTGGGCTTGTGTCAAGCAACACAGGTTCACTTTGATGAAGCTGTTTGGCCATTTTGATTTGATATGATTTGCCAAACTGAACTGATTCACCTCTGCAAAGCAATTCAAGGCAATGCTGCAAGAGAAAGACTTTGCTTAGCTTCTTCCCTGTAAGGATTCTCTGCCCCCAAAACTCCAATCCTGAAGTGTTTCAGCACACAAAGCTTGCGATAAGGAGGCAAACTATTTTCCAAATAGTTTCCGAGGAGGGTGTCAGCCTATTTTCCAAAGCACGAGAAGGCAAGACAAGAAGCAATGGACGAAAACTAATCAAGCAGAGAAGCAACCTAGAACTAAGGAGAAATTTCCTAACTGTGGGAACAATCAACCAGTGGAATGACTTGCCTGCAGAAGTTGTGGGTGCCCCATTTCTGGAGGCTTTCAAGAGAGACCGGACAGTCATTTGTCTGAAATGGTATAGACTCTCTTGCTTGAGCAGGTGGTTCAATTAGATGACCTCCAAGGTCCCTTCCAATTTTATTATTTTATGTTCTATGAGGCAGAGACCTTTCCACAGCACCTGTGGGCATGCTGCAAGTCATCCGCCTTGCTTTCTTCCTTTACAACAAACTCCACACCTCTTCCATTGGCGAGTGCCATAGGGATGCAATGCTTGCCTCTTCCAAAGCTTCTGCTGAGCAATCTGGAGGAATAAAAATGGTAGGTCTGTAAGCTAGGAGGGCTTGGCAGGTGGTGCGGGCCTCTCTAGAGGATCTGTGAAAGCTGCCCAAACATGCTGGGGGCTGAAGCAGTTTGACTTTGCTGCAGAAAAAGTCCCCTCTCTGCCTTTTCCTTTGGCATCCAATGCAGAGGGAAGAGAAGTCATGTGGTCCCATAATTGCACTCTTAGTGGTGATGGGACCATATGGCTTCACAAAGTAGCTTTGATGCAATGTTTGATCCATTTTTGCTGAAGCAAAATGCCCCTTCAAAGCTGGGCACAGATTAACTGGTTTGTCAATCAGGATTTATGGTTTACTATAAAAGCGGGAATCAAACTCCCATTACTTGTTCAACCCACACAATCCAAAAGCTTAGTACACTGTGTGAAACAAACCTAATTCCTGGCTCACATGAAAAAAAATGGCCTATAAAGCATGGCTTACAAATTACAAGGATGAGTTCACAAAACATTCTGTCTCAAAAGTACAAATCACATTGTTTAAGAAAGATGCAAAAAGTTCAATGTATACCAGAGACACATGAGTCTTGCTTCCTGTGGTATATAACTATGGACAAAGTAGAGATAAACTAAATGATTGAACATGGGCATTATAGCAAATAGCAAATATTTGCTATATAATGTTGCAAATAGCAAACATTATAGCAAATATTTGAACATCCTTGTGATGTTCAAATAAACCCTCAAAATTGGAGAGGTTCTTACACACACAAACACACACACACACACACACACACACACACACACACACAAATCTGCCTTCCAATGAATCAGTTGATCCCCTTTTTTTAGGTATCTCAGATTTCTTTCTCGGAATATGTTATTGAGTTATACATTTTCATCTTTAAAAATCTAATAAGACTTTGGTTAATAGTCTAGACTAGACTTTTCCAACCTGATCAGTTTCTTTCACATCTAAGATTCTCAGCTTGCTGAAATTACGATGAGTGGGTTACATACAATTTAGACAGAGAAAATCTGGATTACATTCATTTCAATGTTATAATTACCAACAAATAACTTGGTAAATTTTGCCAGTGGTACAATAATACGATGCCATTGTCTTAACTATTATGTAATACAGGAATGGAGTGTTTCTGATGGTCATGCTTGGCTTTCTTCTTTAATTTATACTGAAAACTGGACAAAAGAAGAAAGAATGTTGGTAATATTGACTTTTCTAGTGAGCAGTACTAGTGCAGTATAGAGCACTCTAAACATCTTAGAGCAAAAATCTCACAAAACAATTTACCAGTGTTTCCAGAAATTGCTTTAACACAAATGGTCATATATTAATCATTTTGAGATAGGAAACATACAAAAACTATACCTAAATGCCTGACACAAGATTTATAAAGCTTTATGAAATAAAGATCCCCTCTTCACATACACAAAATGCAACCAACATATGAACCACCTATTTTACCTCATTGTCCATTGTGTTCACTAACGAATAACTATCGATACTATGCATTAATTCATTTCCATTTAATTTTAATGGAGCAGAGGGCTGGACTTGAGTCTTAGATGCAAAACAGTGTTGTGTAGGTTTTTTAATATACTCTGTGTGTGTGTGTGTGTGTGTGTGTGTGTGTGTGTGTGTGTGTGTGTGTAACATTTTTTGCTGATAAATGAAAATAAAGGGAGACTATTATAGATCTATTTCAAGCTATTTTGCTCTCGTCAGATAGCCATACCCTTAGTGGGATTTGAACCTGGGCAGTCTGTTTGTAAGGCAGTGATTTAACCTCTAGGCCAGGTTCTCTTCCCTATCAGCTCTTCACCAGGAAAGGGTTATATATGTTTTTTTTCTGTCAAGTCATCCTGGTGTATGGAAGGAAACATCATAGCTTCCTTTTGCCTTTCGGCCCCTCCTGGGGCCATCCAGGCAGTTTTTTATAGCCGACAAACTATATTGTCTGTATGTGTAACATTTTTTGCTGATAAATGAAAATAAAGGGAGACTATTATAGACCTATTTCGAGCTATTTTGCTCTCGTCAGACATATATATACAGATACAGTATATATATGAAGAACTAAAGTAAAATTTTAACATGGAGAACTAAAATAAAAGTTATCTGAGTGACAAACATGTGCTTGTTAGACATTATACATATTTTCTTTGCAATCACTCAGAGCCAGTTGCCATTTATTAATTATTCTTTCATCATGCTGTCCTATCTTGGGAATTCGATCAGTTCAAAGTGGATCATGGACTGTTGTGGCAATCTGAGCCGGGTAGTCCCTGTCAGCATCTGGAAACAGGCAGGTTAGCCTCTCTGATCTGATGCTTCAAAGGAGAACCCTGCTTCCTTTTAGTGCTTCACTTTGAAGGTGTGCTTTGAGTAAAAGAAGCTTCATCAAATCAAAATGCCTCTTCGAAGCTCTATTCAGATCTTCTGGGGATATTCTTGCTCTGAAAAACAATCCATTCCCCCTAAATAATGAAATAACGTGGCATTTGACTACCCAAATATCACTATGAGATATGAAGGGGAAATCTCATAGGCTTTCAATGTAATTTTCAAGAACAGGATATATTTTGTATGCAGAATATTTGAGACTGAACCTCTGGCATCTCCAATTTTTTTAAAAAAATTAAGTTGGAGATGAGGCCTAAGATTTGGGCCTCAGATCCCAGCCTCAGGTCCCAGATATCTGCTTCTAGCCACAGTAGGAAATACAGAATAAGGAAAGGCAATATTGTGGTACAAGGCAATTTCCTTCCTTCCTCATCACATCTTCCATAATGCCTTAGCAACTTGCAATTGGGCCTTGGATGTTATACAAGGAAATGCATTCATTACTACATGTTGGGACAACAACAGCATATCTAATGCCAGGGTGGCCGTTATGTTTTGTTTTTTTCCCCAGCTTTCCAAATGTTGGCAGTTAATTGCTTGCTAGCTAGCTAGCTATGTAGATAAAGCTCATTAACTAGATCTTTTTCTACCAATAGCTTTTTAATATATATCTTGGGAAGTTGGAAAGCTCCTCTTAACTGAAATTAGCTGATGGAAAGTTGGTGTGGAATTTTTCTATATTGCAAATTGATTGACTGATTTTATAATTACCGTATTTTTCGGAGTATAAGACACACCGGAATATAAGACGCACCTTAGTTTTGGGGGAGGAAAACAAGGAAAAAAGGCCTCTGCCTCCAAGCAATTTGTCAAACAGCAAACAGCAAACAGCACAGATGATATACACTGTTTGCTGTGTATTTCTGTGCATGTGTGCCTGACCCATAGAAATAGCAAAGAATTGGAAAAATGTACATTATGCCAGAAAGTTTTCTTAAATGTAATCACACTAACTCCTCCCAATTATTTAAATAGATCTACTCCAAGGTAAGTCAGGATTTAACTCTAATACTAAACAGGACACTGTTATATTTCAGACTATACTTGTACAGAGCTGTTAAAATGAATTAAAATTTCTGGAAGTATACATTATTCTCTATTATTTAAAAGAAGATACAGTAGCACTGGGCCTCTTCAGAGCAAGCATTTATTTTAAAAAGCTTCTTTATTTTGTTAAGTCATCTAGATTTATAGGGGTCTCCAACCTTGGCAACTTTAAGACTTGTGGACTTCAACTCCCAGAATTCCACAGCCAGCAAAGCTAACAAAGCTGGCTGTGGAATTCTGGGAGTTGAAGTCCACAAGTCTTAAAATTGCCAAGGTTGGAGATCCCTGGCTCTAGAACAATAATAAAGCAGTCTTTAAAAAATAAGTCTAATAATTTGAACATTCTACAGACATTTATAGTTATTCACTTACCCCTTCTATCCAGTTCAGCAGAAAATAAAAATCTGTGTGTCTCTCCCAGCTATTTGCCTCTTTGCAGCTAGTTTCTCTAGTTTCAGTTTCATTTTAGCACGTGGCAAATCAGCTGGGGATCAGGAAGCTGCTCAGGACTTGCTTGTCTTAACAGGCTGTTCCCTGTTTGCTGCAAACAGGTAAATTGCTGGAAGACAAAGGCCAAAGGGTGGGGGTGGCTGGCTGGGTGAGGCTACATTCGGTGTATAAGACGCACCCAGGTTTTCACCCTCTTTTGGGGGGGTAAAAAGGTGCGTCTTATACTCCGAAAAATACGGTAGTCTTTGGGTTGGGCTTTTTGGTCATTTATATGAGCCCTAGGCAGGCAAGAAAGCCTGTCCTAAATAATAAAATTAATTCCACGTATGGGGGCAGAACTGATCCTTAAAATGTTTCTGCCTTCATTTTATTTCTGGTAAAGAAATAATAGTTGAAATAAATTTAGACAAAGAAATAAATGAAAAGAACAAAATGGACATGACAGAGAGGGCTCACAGCAAATGGAGACCTCCTTCCATTTGCTAATGAGTGTTTGTAGCTGTCCTTGTACAACAAAGGTGACCAACAAGCAAGTACTGGAGCACATAACACCAGACATGTCACTGGAAGGAAAAATCACAAAACTGTGTCTCATTTACTTTGGCCATGTCATGTGGGGGAATTCACTGGAGAAAGCAATTATGTTGGGAAGAGTTAGCGGTAAAAGGAAATCAGGCTGCCAAAGAGTATGATGGCTGGACACCATCAAAGCTGACAACAGCCAGAACACAGAACAACTTAAGTAGTGCAAGACTGAAAGACATGGAGAGACCTGGCCCATAGAATTGTCATGAGTCGGACTCGACTGAATGGATATCATCATCAGCATCAGCATCAGCATCAGCATCATTGCTTGTAGCTGTTGTTTTGATCCTTGTATGCCAAGAGTCACTTTTTGGAGATTGGTGACCATATAAATTCTTTAAATAAATAAACAGAAATCAAGGAAAATTATCAGTCCAAACAAGATAGACCAGACTAAGAAAGCAATATTTATTTGCAACAGTTATAACAGGTTTTTGCAAGCCTTAAAATGCTTCCTTGCTTCCTTACATTATATCTGTGTGAATTAGGGAGGGTCTTGTCTAAAACTTTTTTTATAAATTAGTTTCTTGGCGGGGTCTCAAGCCCCACTTATCTGACCATTGATAGCAGCTTTCCTCCTTTCCTTCAAGGCCATTCCCTATGTCTTCTACACAGGTTTCATGGAAGTTATCTGCCCTTCAGCCCTCACATCCACACCCCACAGCCTACCCTGGAAGGGTCTAGGACAACTTGACGCAGCCAACTCAGCGTGGCCAGCTCATCGCCATCTGCTCACCACTGCCAAGTCACCTCTGCCAACTTAGTGCTGCCAAGTTGCTGCAGGACAACTTCATATGGACAACTTGCCATGTGGACAACTCGCCTCATGAGGCTGGAGGGAGAGCCGGGTGGGCAGGCGGGTGAGGCCGGGTGGGCAGGCGAACACAGAGCAGAGGTGGGTGGTGGAAATGTTCCATTTTCACACCCACTGCCACTGTTTCTGCCACCATGCTGAGCTCCAGGCCGAAGAGGCTGAGGATGGGGGTAACAGTGGCAGTGGGCAAAGTCGTTCCATTTTCACAACACCTTGCTGCCACTGCCACCATCCCTGACTTCTTTGGCCCAGAGCTCAGTGCAGTAGCAGCAGTGGCAGCATGTGTATGTGAAAAAGGGACACCCTCTGTTTGCCACCACCTCTCTGCTGCCACCCTACCCATCACCACCACTGGCACAATCCCTAGCTTCTTTGGTTCAGGGCTCGACCTCAGTGGCAGTGGCAGTGACAGTGGTGGTTGTGGAGTGTGTAAAAATGGGAAGCCTCCAGCTGCTGCCACTCACTCGCCTAGCTCTTCCTCCAGAGAGTTGTCCTTGCGGTGAGTTGGCTGTATAGAGTTGTCCCGCAGCATCTTGGCAGCAGTGAGTAGGCACAGGTGACTTGTTGGTAGTGAGCTGGCCATGCTGACTTTTCCGATTCTGCTCTGGAGGGCCCTGAGCTAGAATTACAGTAGCAAAGAAGCAAGAACCAAAAAAGAATGAATGCAGCTTTCTCCAAATTTCTCAGGGAGTATCCTGTAAAAAATTATAAAAATTTAAGATCTAAACCAATAATACCATCTGACTCACAACTACTATTCTTGTGGCCTTCTGGTCTTAAATGCCCTGCAACCTAGGAGGCACAGAAATATACACTAGCCCACCGAGAGACATTTGCCTAAGTGTGTGGAGGCAGCTTTGATATCACCGTAGAATGCTATTTTATGTGAGTTGATTTAGCTGTCCTTCTGGATCAAAAGGCAACACATAAATCAAATAAATGTAAGCATTAGACAAATAATGTTGTGACTACTCTTCTGCCCAAGAATACACTTATCTGTATGCCGATCATAATTTCATGGGTGTGAGGTAGCACACACAAGTTTAATTTTTTTTCCCTGGCAGGTGATTTAGTTCTGCATTGTATTCTGTCATCCCCTTGAAATAGACAATATTGAACATTGCAATCTTATTCATGTCTATTTAGAAACAAGTCTCCATGGCTTACTAAACAATTGTACGCAGAAACATGGATCAGAGGTAGAAATATGTTTATTCAGAGCAAATCTTATTGAGATAAGTGAATGAGTGTCATGAATGAATGAATGAATGAATGAATGAATGAATGAATGAATGAATGAATGAATGTCACATTAGTAACATTAAGACAACCACAGAGCCTTGGAAGAAATAAAAAGAAAAAATATGGACAAAAAATAGGTATAGGTATATCCTAAAGGTATAGTCAAATAATAACTACAAAGAAGTGGTTCTCATAATCTGCTAAACAAAAAAATATATCTTGTATTTCAAAAGTATTTCTTAGTATACTTTTATAAATATGGCCATATTTATAGTAGCTGCAAACTCAAGACATAAGTTAAATAATTTGTTGATTATACTCATGTTGAACCCTGGTTCATTGCAACTGTCATAAATACGAGCCAGTTGCCAAGCATCTGAATTTTGTTAACATGACCAGGGGGAAGCTGCAATGGTTGTAAGTGTGAAAAATAGTCAAAATGCACTTTTTCAGTACCTTGTAACTTCAAACAGTTACTAAATGAATGGTTGTAAGTTGAAGACTATCTGTATTGATTTCTCAGAAGTAATTACATAATTACTATAAAGCACAAACATTTTTAGGGTTAAAGATATCTTTGGATGCTGAGGAACCAAAGTCACCTTTGAAAACACCTTTGAATATGTCTCTTTTCTACTTCTAGAAATTCTGATTATTGAATATTATCTTCCAAGCACTTCTGATTTTATAGCTTTAGGGAGAACTTCCATTTAAAATGTATATAAATCATGCTTCCAGTTTCCTCCTGACTGCGATTAAGTTCTAAAGGATTGCAGTAGTAATGCTTCCTAATTTGTAGGAAAATTTCTTTGCCTAGTTCCTGACAGATATATATTATTAAAAAATACACCGTAAAAAATTGATGCAGTTACAAAGCATCCGTGTATGCACAATGAGCAAGCACAGTGTGTGTGTGTGTGTGTGTGTGTGTGGGTGGGTGGGTGGGTGGGTGGGTGTGGGTGGGTGGTGTGGTGTCAAAGTTAGAGTAGGCATATTCAGACATTATTTTTAAAATGTTTCGTTGAATGTCTCATTCAAGAATAGTGTGGGAAGCACCCCCAGCACCCCACTCCTAGAAGAATGAAATATTTTGAGGAATATTTTAAAAAGGCAGAATATTATATTTCCCTAAATGAAAAATGGAGAAACATGTTTTTAGAGGCAGGAAGCAGACTCAGTCTTTCTTAATAGCCCCCAGCAGATATTTTGTGCCCATTAAGAAAGACTGGGCCAGCCTATCTACAAAACAAAAAGACTTTCAGCTCCAGAATGATGGGATTAAGAAGAACAGGGCATGATAGGATTAACCCACTACCATCTAGCAGAAGACACAGAGCTCACTACATTGCACAATCTCCTAAGGGCATTTCAAACATTGCACAACTCCCCTAACAGCATCTCTGAAACTCATAAAAATCCATGTACTCATCAAACCAATTGGTCAGCTGCACCAGAACCATAAACGCTGGTGGTCCTGTTCATCATTAAACCATCTTTCCAATCAGCCTCCATATTTCCAGTGTCTTTCTCCCAGCTTGGAACTGAACCAGATGGATATTATTTCCAACGATTGGATCCTCCAGGTCATAGATCTTATTTAGGCTCTCTATCTTGTCTACTAAAGTTGGTTCCAAGCTAACCGTCTTGGGAGCGGTCTTGAAATGAAATGGTCACCAAGCTTTCCTTGGTCTTTACTTTGTTCCTCAAGAAAGAAAGCCAAGTGTCATCAGTGTTTCCTTTCAGATTCATTAGTATCTCTCACCTGTTTAGATTTGCTCTTTGCAGAATATTAAACTCATTACCAATGGATGTATTTATACTTCCCTGTGGAGCAGCTTTGGTCTGTTCCTGTTCTCTTCCCACCCCATCCCACCCGCCTTCAGCTAAATGAAGACTTGTGCTTTTGTGAGTAGTGAGGGATGAATACAAAGGACGCTACAGAAGGGGTGTCAAGCTCACGGTGTCATGTTGTCGTCATGTGACATATTGTGACTTCCCCCCCTTCACTAAAACGGGGTGGGCGTGACAAGCGTGTGACGCATCCGGCCTGCGGGCCGCGAGTTTGACACCCCTGCACTACGGCAAGTGCTGAGGGTAGAAGGTTCACTAAGGAAGAGGAGGCATCTCAAGATGTTGGGGGTATTTTGAAAGGGCAGTTCCAGGTGACCCATTCTTCCTTTATTAAAGAAATAACATTAGGCAAGAAGAATCCCCTTTTTGCTTCCTACTGTGCCATCTACAATGGCACTCCCAATTTAAGCAAAGAAAGAACACTGTGCCAAGATGTGGTGTTCAGATTAATGTGCATTAATAACTATATTGCAAAAATGTCTTTACTCTTCCTTGTTTGTTCTTCCCTTTATCTACTTGTGTTCTTTCTTCCCACCCAATGCCTGTTATAAGCGACTTGCTGATTTAAAGGCTAAGGTTACTCAGATAAAAAGAGGGGATTTTTTTTCCCTCTGCTTATCCCCTTTTATCATTTTTTTGGCACTTCCCAAACTTGCAACTCTGCAAAAAAAAGTGAAGAAAGAAAAGAAAGAAAAGAAAATTAAAAAGTGGTGCCTATGTATTTTCTAATGAGGAAAAGTCTTCCCAGAGCTCCCCATATTTCTAATTCATTGCTTGTTGCCAAAGCCTCAAATGTCAACTTCAGCTATTTGCATTATGCAGAGTATCCATAAGAAGAATTTGCCTTCATGAAGATTTCATGCCATTTGAGTACATGGCAGACAGCCCATCTTCCAGAAGCTTCTGTTCCAAGCTGCACCTGTATTTTGCTCTGGCCACTTCCTTCCCCTTAAGTGTCCAAGATAAACCTGCTATAAATTATAAACGTCCATGTGCAGACTGCCTCCAGCTTATTAAACGTTCAACTGTGTTATCACAACATCTTTTCCAGTAGCTGTCATTCTTGGTGCCATCTTCCTCAAGAATACTTGACCTCCCTTCTGGTCAGGATATTTCCAATGTCTTCAGCAAGCCAAACTCCAGAGCAACAGCAATTGAAACATTTGGATTGCTCCTGGCTTTGCAGACATTATGCATGTTAATTATGCTATGCACCTGGACAGTCAGTGTTAGGAGTTGTTTTCTCCCCTCACACACAAACACACACACACACACACACACACACACACACACACACACGTGCGTGGACACATACGCACATTCCATTCGTTCAGCCTGCAACATCTATTCTGTCTCACTGATATGAAGGAGTCTCTGTAGATTATCTGCATGCATTTGTTTTTAACCTGGCCTACATCAATGGACCTCTAGAGAGAATACTCTCAGTAAAGCAAATCATAAGCCTAGTAAACAACAGCAACTCATGAGCCATCACAATTAATGAGTATGGGGAATTAACATCATACAGTACACCCCTAAATTAAAATGGACAAAGCCCAAAGATTTGAGTGAAGAGCCAGATCTTACATTTGGATTTTTGCACCTCCTAGGTAATATAAACCTAGATGATTATATTAAAAATGGCAGCATCCATCTACCAGCTGCTAATAGCTGTTATAAGGGAACACACTTTTCATGGCTACACTGAAATCATGGACAATTATTGTGCTTTATTGAACGTATGATATAAATTAAACTTTGAGACAGATTTCTCAGTCAACTGAAGTAGAATATGTTGGCTCTTCTTTCTCTTGCTTCATTCAAACTCGTTGGATATTGAACCAGAATTGGAACACAATAAACCAATTATTTATCCAGCATTTAGTATGTAATTAAATAGCTATCTGTCAGATTTCTAAATTACCTTTCCACACAGTTGTGATTAAAGCATAAAAACATGTACAGAGAATAAATAAAGCAAAATACAAAGCAACCACCGACCCTCACCAAAAGAAGCAGCGACAGTCCTATGTGTTAGCAACAGAAGAGAATATTTGTAGGGTTGAACTGTGGAGTCCTGGGTGCTCTCTGAGCTTGCTTGTTTTCTTGCAGATTTTCATTACCCAACTAGGCAGCTTCATCAGAGCTAGCACTGATGATGTTACCTAGCTGGGTAATGAAACATCTGCAAGAAAACAATCAAGCTCAGAAAGCACCAAGAACCCCACAATTCCATGTGTCTGTTGAGATATAAAAGGTTATATTCACCAATGTCAGTCAGCTGAATAGAGACCGCTGGTGGGATTAGATTTCCCTTTCTTTCAATATCCAGCATGGCCACTGAACCTGGGATATCTTTGAAGCAATTTGCAGGGAGGGCAAGGAAAAGGCAGGAAGAGAAAATCCTTCTCAGATGCATATGTATGAAGAGATTTGCTGCTTAGAGTTGGCACATTTATTCTGTTATCTTTTCTATTCTTTTGTTTTTCGTATTTATGACTCTTCAGAAACCTGTGAACTCTCTTTGATTTCAGCTTTAACAACTGACAAAAGAGATGACTGAGACGCTAAAGGAAACCAGAGAGGTATCAATCACCTTATCTTGACTTGTCTCTGCTGCCTAAGATAAATTGCCCAAACATCTTATTCACGGTGTGGCTTACTCTCTCTTTTTTAAAGCAGTGATTTAAGTTTGTTCATATTCAATTCATTCTACTCTGACCTCTGTTGAGAGTCATTCTGACATTTTTGGTAGTATTTAGAAGAATCCATTAAGTGGGGGTGTCTCCCCTCTCAGGGCATTGAGATTGTGCCTTAGACAGCCTAGCTATTCAGATAATTCATCAATCATTCATAATTATAAGAAATACACAGAGATCCAGAGAAAGTATTGGTCATTATGGAAGAGAAAAACAAATTATATAGATATTAACAGTGTAATCTCTTAAGTGCCTTTGATGGTACTGTAAAATATTGATGGGCCTATAGATTTAGTGTGTGTACATTGGAGAACGCTTACAGGAACAGACCAATTTAAAAGCCAAACATACTTTTATTTTTGACTAAACTAGGTTATCGGAAAGTGAAAGGTCTGGCTTTTAAAATATATCGGCAAGCATGCAGTTCAGAAGATACTGGCCTTTCAACTCAAATGCTTTAGTCTAAACACTGACCGGATTCCATATGCCATACCCTTTAAGCAGGTCTCTGAGTAAATTGTCTTTCCATAAAGCCATGCCTGGAATGGATTTGTGACTTGCGCTGAATGCATTTCTATGACCACATCTCTAATGGCATGGTGGATTTTGTTGCTCTTTTACAAAACTAAACAAAACAAAGACAAATATGAGATTGAACAACTTTCTGTTGCATTGCATTGCAGTGCTGGTGCTGTAGAGAACTCTTGCTAGCTGTAGCACCTGTGTTAAGGGAAAAGGAGGGGACGGCCTCATATTCTTAATTCTTTGATGAATTTTTAATATTTGGAAAAGGGGGTGGGGAGAAATATTTGCATGGTGGCTATTCTTTAATCTTAGTAGAGGTGCTTTTAGCAAAGCTTCAAAGTTAGATAGCTTTTATTATGCTAACCACTCCCTGTCAGAAGACTAAATGTTTATTTATTTTTACTTAATGTCTACTTTTGTATTTCTGTTTCCCTTAGGAGAGAGAGCAGTATGCATACAGTGGTCTCTCCTCACACTTTATCATCAGAACCATCATGTGCAATAGGTTGGGTTGGGTTGAAAAAAGTGTCTGGTCCATAGCTACATGGTTGAGTAACCATGATGAGTAAAGAATGAAACCTGGGTCTCTCAGTTCCAGTCCAAACTTTAACCTGACATATCACCTTGGAACTCAAATTCCTTATCCGTACTCTCATGTATGTATCTCCTATTTGTATAAAACCGTCTAAAATAAGGTGACCAGATTTTAACATTGGTAAAGAGGGACACCATTGACCGGGGGGGGGGGTTTCCTGACGGGGGGGTGGGTTCCTGATTAAAAATTTGGTCTATATAGACCAACAATAATTTTCATAGAATGCAAAAATAGTATTGTAATATATTTTTTTTTATTTCAACCTAAGTGCAATTTACAAATATAATACATTTAAAAAAGTATGTATAGTATTATTTTATTCTTTGGCATATTTCTCATTTGAATGATTTTTTTTTAGTAGATTGCTGTCGTCATTTAAAAGGTCATGAAATTTTTCACAAGAATTTGTTAAATTATATTTCAGACATAAAATGGCTTTCAAAGTCTCAACATTTAATTGTGATTTTTCTGATGTCCACACTTTATTTAATGTAGAAAAAACGTGTTCAGTCGCAGCATTAGTTCCTGGTAAGGACAGCGCGAATTCCACAATTTTTAGTGCATTATTGTATGGAACATGGTTTGTTTCAAAATGATGAAATATTCTAACCATTTGTTCTCTATTGTGATTTTTGCTGATGCCCGAGATTTAACCTTTTCCTTATGCATATGCACCAAGACAAATTCCTTGTGTGTCCAATCACACTTGGCCAATAAAGAATTCTATTCTGTTCTGTTCTGTTCTGTTCTGTTCTGTTCTGTTCTGTTCTATTCTGTTCTATTCCCATTCCCATTCCCTTCTTCATTCCAATATTCCAATATTCCAATTCTATTCTATTCTATTCTCATTCCCATTCCCATTCCATTCTTCATTCCAATATTCCTATTCTATTCTATTCTATTCTATTCTATTCTATTCTATTCTATTCTATTCTCATTCCCATTCCCATTCCCATTCCATTCTTCATTCCAATATTCCTATTCTATTCTATTCTATTCTATTCTATTCTATTCTATTCTATTCTATTCTATTCTATTCTATTCTATTCTATTCCCATTCCCATTCCATTCTTCATTCCAATATTCCTATTCTATTCTATTCTATTCTATTCTATTCTATTCTATTCTATTCTATTCTATTCTATTCTATTCTATTCTATTCCCATTCCCATTCCATTCTTCATTCCAATATTCCTATTCTATTCTATTCTATTCTATTCTATTCTATTCTATTCTATTCTATTCTATTCTATTCTATTCTATTCTATTCTCATTCCCATTCCATTCTTCATTCCAATATTCCTATTCTATTCTATTCTATTCTATTCTATTCTATTCTATTCTATTCTATTCTATTCTATTCTCATTCTCATTCCATTCTTCATTTCAATATTCCTATTCTATTCTATTCTATTCTATTCTATTCTATTCTATTCTATTCTATTCTATTCTATTCTATTCTATTCTATTCTATTCCTATTCCTATTCCTATTCCTATTCCTATTCCTATTTTAATTCCATTCAAGCATCCTCCCATCTTTTTAACACATTCCCTCTTCAAAAGGGTGGTCCATATCCAAAAAGGCTGCACGTAGTTTTCCTGGAAACCATTTCCAAGAACCCTTGCACACTCCTGCATCTCAGTGTGGGGAGGAGGTGAGCTCGTTATATCACTCTGCCATGGTGGAAACACAAACTCCAGGTTTGCTATAAAACTACGATATTATCACAGACCATTATTGCTTAATTTTTAACCATTGTTTTGGGCTCCTCTCCAAAAGCCATATTAGCTGTCAAGCCAAGGAAGCCTCCGTGAGCTGATAATTGCAAGGCTCCATGTTTTATCCATGGGGCAACTCCTGGAGAGGATCCTTTTAAATGCACACGCCTGTGTGTGTGTTGGTGTGTGCGTACGCATAAATAAAACCAGGGAGAAAGGAAGGAAGGATCTGAGGTTGTCGGAATATCAATTGAGATATACTGTCAAGTGGAGAGTGCTGGCGGCGGCGGCGGCGCTCCTCCTTCTAACACCCTTGTTGCTACCGGCAGCTGCTGGCTTGAGTGGCGGAGCGGGCTGCTTGCCTCCCTTTCCTTCGCTTCCCTTCCCGCTGTGGCTGCGCTGCTCTCGCTCTGGAAGCGGAGCCAGACGAAGGTTCCTCCCTGCGCGAGATGCCTCTCAGCCGTGCGCTCCCTCGGCGCGACCGCAGCCGCTATCACTCTCTTTCCTTCACCCGAGAAAAAGGAGGGTAGGGCAAGTCAAAGCACCCCATCCTCCCATTTTCACCGAGGGAGCGCGCGGCTGAGAGGCATCTCGCACGGGGAGGAACCTTCGTCTGGCTCCATTTCCAGAGCAAGTGAGCGAGCGAGAGCAGCGCAGGCACAGCGGGAAGGAAACAAAGGGAGGCAAGCAGCCCGCTCCGCCACTCAAGCCAGCGGCCGCCGATAGCAACAAGGGCGTTAGGAGAAGAGGAGAGTGCTGGCGGCTGGACTTTTTCAAAACGAAGCGGGACGCGGGACAAATGGGCCAAAACCGGGACTGTCCCGCCAAAATCGGGACGTCTGGTCACCTTAGTCTAAAAGCTAGGTGCTTTCTTTCGGTGTTACCACTCTTAATCTCATCTAACATTGTGATCCTTTCCTTCCTCAAAGTTCCAGTTTTACGATAACTTTTCCCCTCTTCCCTTGAGAAGAAGGTGGAGATCTTGAGAAAACTTTTGTTGCTAAGAGAAATAAAGCTTGACTTGAGTTCAGTCTAAATTGGAAACAGGTCTGTAAGCTGACCATCTCAAATGGAGTGGCTCTTGGTATCATAAACAAAAAGGGCAGGACTTGCCCATTAGGGCTATTGGTGAGGAATTATTGAGGAAAAATAATGGGAAACCAGAATTTTTATTCCCCTTCCCTTCCCTCCCTCCCACATGCACTGTACACTGTGTACAGCAAAAATGCTGTGGCCTAGTGCAGGGGTGGGCAAACTATGGTTCTTTGAGGACCTGTGGACTTCAACTCCCAGAATACCTGAGCCAGCCATGCATGCATGGCTGGCTCAGGAATTCTGGGAGTTGAAGTCCACAGGTCTTCAAAGAATCATAGTTTGCCCACCCCTGGCCTAGTGAGAGCCTAAAAAGGGAAAGAGGTAGCTTAATTCAAATCTCTGTATCAGTCATGCCACATAACTATTAAGTCTATTTTTTCATCATAACTGATGTATAAATTCAGATTTTGAGGACCTGATTTGTATACACAAAATAATGGTTTTTAAAATCATATCTAGCCAACTAATAGAAACCAAATTGAACATTGCAGGAACACTACAGTTAAAAAAAAAACCAGTCCTATTTGTGGAGGCATTTCAATCTTTAGTCTTCTGACAGAGATCTAAATAAGAATCTGTGTGAAAATGAGGTATGCTAAAAAAAAATCCCAAATACCAGAGAATATCTGTTGGGAGACATCATTAGACTGAGGTGGAGAAATTGCTTTTTTTTCATATTGTTTTGATGGGCCATCTTTATTTTTTACACAGAATCCAGTGGGAGGAAAAAAAGGTGAGTCTAAAAATAGGCTGTAGCAAGGCATTGAGGGGATTTTACCTCCTTTGATACCTTCTGACCCACAGTAGAATGCCTTAGTTTCAGAGCTAGAATTTCCCACAAACATACCCACATCTTTTATCCAGCTGATAGAAATCCAGAACACTCATCTCATTCTAAGCCCCCTCAGATATTTATTCCAGCTGTGAGATTAGATCTTTTGAGTGTGCAGTTTGTAGTCTATCAGAAAGTAGGACGTAAATGGAATGTCCCCACAGTCCATAAGGACAAGAGGGGATTCTGGGGGTATTTAGTTTATTTTATTTAGTGTTCTTTATTTTATTAAGTGTTAGTTAGCTGAGAGAACAGGAAATTTTGAAAACTTCCCTTTGGATTTTTAAATGAGAAAGAGCCTAGGGATCAATGACTGTTTTTACTGCATTTTTACTGCATTCATTTTACTGCATTCATTTTTACTGCAACTTTAGATTGTATATTTAATGTAAAAATCTGAATAATGAAGATCCCAAGTCAGATTTAACTTACATCCAAAAGATAATCAGCATTTCTAATGTATTAATTTTTAGCTATCCTGTTCATAATAAGCCTATTTTGTTCCATTCATTGAAAAAAAAATAGTGTTTTGACAGCGAAAAGGAATGAGTGGTTAGGGATGATGTCGGTCTATTTCCTTCTTCCTTAATAAATCTCTCCCCTCCCTCCCTCCCCATGATATTTTCTCCTCATAACCCTGTATAAAGCTTTCCTAGTAATTTCTACCCATTCTAGGAAATGAAGAAGTGGAAATGTTATCTCTGTTGAATAAAAGACTTGGCAGCGATCTTCCAAGAAAAAAAAAACCCTTAGTATTACACTTCTTTCAATATCATTGACCCGAGTTCTATGCATTAAATTCAGGAAAGCTGCAGGGTGTCTGGAAAAGGTCCAATGCCTGATGTAGCAGAAAGTCAGGCAATCACTTTTTCTCTTCTCAGAAAGCCGCTCTATTCCATAAGGAGGTGCCTTGATAAAAAAAAACCAAAATCTTTTAAAAGTTGTCATAGTCAGAAAAGATTGTGATCACCAGATCAAGGAAGTTAAACAGAGCAAAATAAGAGAGAATGTTCAGGCTGTGGATGAACCACACAGCACATGTCCTGCACCTAGAAAGTTCCAAGGTCAACTTCTGGTACCTTCAGGTAGGGATGGAAGCCCACCTCACCTCCTGAAACCTCTGATGCTTTCAGTTAGTGTCAACAAAATGGGGCTTAATCCAGGGGTGGGTTCCAATTTACCTCACTGTCGGTTCGCTTCCTCCTGTGCCTCTCGGCTTCTGTGCATGCGCAGAAGAAAATAAATAAATAAATAGATAGATAGATAGATAGATAGATAGATAGATAGATAGATAGATAGATAGATAGATAGATAGATAGATAGATAGATAGATAAATAAATATTTTTTAAAAATTCAAAAAAAAAAGATGGCGGCGCCCACGGACCGGCACCGACTGATCCGGTTTGGTGACTTCATCATGACATCACCAGCGGGTTGCTACCGGTTCGGTCGAACCAGTCGACCGAGAGAAACCCACCCCTGGCTTAATCTTAATATAAGGCAGCTGCTGAAATTTCTCAGTAAGTATACAGCAATCAAATATTTTGCATCAGATTTAGCCAATCTCAACCAAGGATGGGGATAATTTAGAACAAATTAGCCTTTCTTTTCAGCAGAACAGATGGGTCTGAGCTTATTCTATTATGATTTTGAGTCTCTATAAAACTCCGCTCCTGATCTGTTTCTCCAGTGGAATGCTACAAAGGAGGTAGCACCTGCAACATAAATGAATAGTATTAGATTAGCGGCCTAATAAAACGTCCTTTCTTGCAGAATCTTCCAGAAACTCTGAAATTTGGCAGAGGGATTCCCTGCCAGAGGGACCACCATCGATTAAACTTTGAGGATTATATCCAGGACTGAACTTGCCCTAACACCCAAAATATGCAACCATTCAATTCTGCTTGGACCTCCTTCTGTCACCTATTCCTGTCCAATCCATTGGGTTACTTAATTTCAGGAATACCCTTCCTTGAAGCTCTAAAGGTTGTAAAATCATAAAAATTAAGTAAGTGGCTAGGAGATTAGCCATATTATACATAATAAAAAGGTAAAGGTAAAGATTTTCTTTGTCCAGTCATGTCCAACTATAGGGAGCAGTGCTCATTGCATCGATGACACTAACCATCTCATCCTCTGCCATCCCCTTCTCCTTTGGCCTTCAATTTTTTCCTAACATCCAGGTCTTTTCCAATGAGTCCACTCTTCTCATTTGGTGGCCAAACTATTTGAGCTTCAGTTTCAGTATCTGTCCTTCCAAAAAAAGTCAGGGTTGATTTCCTTTAAGATTGACTTATTTGATCTCCTTGAAGTCCAAATGACTCTCAAGAGTCTTCTACAGCACCAGAGTTCAAAAGCATATCAGAAAATGCTATTAAATTGAAAATGGAAAAACCAACATAGTTTAAAGTTTATTGATGGAGATGTATCTATTAGTTATGATAGTTGTATTTTGCTTCCAGCATCAGAAGCCTTGAGCCTCAGATAACACATTCAAGAGTGGTCTATCACTGTCAACTCCTGTTTGTAGGCATATTAGAGATATCTAGTTAGAGATACAGGAAAACAAGATTCAAGAATAATTTGTTGTCAGTCTTTTGGTTTGATTTTACATTTATAGAACACTCGAATTGGCCATGCCAATTTTCTGCTAATACTCACAGCGAGATGGGTGGCAAACAAATCTAATAAACCAATAAATATAAAACCACTACTGCCTAAGACAGATGTGGGCAACTACTGGCCCCTTTACAACCTGTGGACTTCATGGTTGGCTCAGGAATTCTGGGAGTTGAAGTCCACTGGTCATAAAGGGGCCACAGTTGCCCACCTCTGCTCTAAGGAGAACCTGAGAGAAAATTTGGTTTAGTACTTAAAAGTACAAGCCTAGAAAGTGAGAGACAATGACTTCTAGTCCTGGCTTGAGCAAAAAACAGCTGGGTAATCTTGGTTCTATAAAAAATAAATCAGAGGAGTTGGATTTCACTTTTTCTTCCTAACAAATGTTAGTAAATTTTTATCATTGCTTTTTAAATTGCAGCTTTTATGAGCTGCAACTCCCCATCAGATGCATGGAGTGACCAAATTAATGTAGGATTTAAATTGGGTTGAAATGGGGAAAAGGGAGGGAAATAGGAGGGTTATGTAAATGCAAGTTGCACATGGGACAGAGTGCAAGTATCTTACAGCAATTGTAGTATGTTAAAACCCATTGTGTTCACTGAGACTTTCTGTTTTGAGGTTTTTCACTTGATAGTGCTGTTAAAGTCTCAAAACAATCACATTGAGGTCTGCCACAGAATATCCTGGGAAGCTGAAATACTGTGACATTACTTTGTCCTCATTTTGAGCCCCAATGCCAAACTTGCATCCATTAATTATTTTGGGTAACGTTTATTCTGTTTGTCCTATGTAGAATCCAGAGAGGTATTTCTGGCAGATGATGGCATACATACATCACATTGGAGGGAGACCTTTGTGTGCACAATTATTGGAGCCTATGATGTTGCTGTTTGTGCAAATGTAGAGGCAAAATAGACATGTGACTTTACTGTAGTGTCTGCTTCTCATGTTGGCATCACTGTACAGCTGCTTCTTGATGCTTGGGAGAATCTGTTTCAGGTTGGGTAGTTATCTACATGTGAATATGGGCCTGATACCCAGTAGCTGGGAAAGTTCGATGCTGGTGGCCTCTAAACTGTAGCTTATTAATATATTTAAATGATTTGAGTTGTGAGCTGTCGGTGATAATCAGTGGTGTTCTCTTGTACTGTTTCTGTGGTCGATCCTTTAATGGAACCCCTCTGGGAATTGAGCTGGTTCTATTGATTTGTCTATTGATCTCATTGGATGGGTAGTTCAGGTTTCTGAATGCCTGGTTTAATTCCATCAGTTGAGCAGGTCTGTCGTGTGGGCCAGAACAAAAGTGGTTGTAGCACAGAGCCTGGCTATAGACAATGGATTTAGTAGTGTGTTCTCGGTGGAAGCTGGGAGCCCCTAGGCTTGCATGGTGACCTGTTGGCTTCCTGTATAATATGGCATTTATTTGTCCAGTGTGTAGTTTTATGGTGTCATTAAGGAAGCAGACTTCTTCTGTTGAGAGGTCTAGGCTGAGATCAATAGTGGGGTTGCATTTGTTGAAATCATGATGGGGAGTTTGATAAGAGACTCATTTCCATAAGTCCAGATGATGAAAATGTCATTAATGAATCTCAACTAAGGAGAGACTTTAGGGAGAAAGTTTTTTTTTTAAAGTGTGATCCTTAAGCTTTTTCACTTCTACATCTTGAATACACCATGAACACTTTTTTGAAACTCAGAAAAGATTCTCGATCTGATGTATTCTGCTATGATTCAGCTCTGTAAAAGTACATTGTATAACTTAGATATTTCTCAGCGAGTGGCATCACCTAGCTCACCTTGGCTGATCTCAAAAAAGCTAAGCAAGTTAGACTAAGTTTATACTGGGATGGGAGACCAAAAAGAAATGACTATGAACTAGACTTGGAAGTGGGGGAAAATATACCTTAGAACAGTGATGGCGAACCTATGGCACGCGTGCCACAGGTGGCATGCGGAGCCATATCTGCTTGCACAAGAGCTGTTGCCCTAGCTCAGCTCCAGTACGCATGTGCGTGCTGGCCAGCTGATTTTTGGCTTGCGCAGAGGCTCTGGGAGGGCATTTTCGGCTTCCAGAGGGCCTCCAGGGGGTGGGGGATGGCATTTTCACCCTCCCCAGGCTCCAGGGAAGCCTCTGGAGCCTGGGGAGAGCGAAAAACGGGCCTACTGGGCCCATTGGAAGTCAGGAAATGGGCCATTTCCGGCCTCCAGAGGGCCTCCGGGGGGGCGGGGAGGCCATTTTCACCCTCCCCAGGCATTGAATTATGGGTGTGAGCACTCACGCGTGTGCGATAGCACACGTACGCATGCGCTTTCAGCACCCGAGGAAAAAAAGGTTTGCCATCACTGCCCTAGAAGAAGGCAATGACAGCTCCCTTCTGTATTATTGCCAAGTAAACTACATGCATAGCATGAAGCATTCTCATGAATTAGATATAGATCTACCTTTGAAAAACCTGTAGGTACTTCAGTTGGTAGAAAATTCAGCTTCCAGGAATTTAATTGGTACAGTCAGACAAAATTATCTTACGCTGCTTCTGAACAACCTGCCTTCACTGTCAATTTCTTTCTGAGCCCGAAGCAAAGTTTGTGGAATCAAACAATGAACATAAAATTAAAAGTTGATTCACCGCCACCAATTACATTATTTATGGTCCAAAAGGCAGTTCTAAAGGTTATGTTATGATTTTGGAAATATATGACCTTGAAAGTCCCATTGGAGTTTGAATTAGGGATATATTTCAAAGCCTGGGACAGTCTTTTCCTCATTAATATTTTTAAATTGGTATCATTTTTCCTTAGCGTCTGTGTTTCATTAGTTTCCTAAATAAAAAGAGTATTCAGAGTCCTGACAGTATGATTAAATAAATTTGAAGAAAGTCTTTGTGCGATCAGTTTTACAGGTATGAATTATATGGCACCTTTTCCCTGTGGATGCTATGCAAAAAATAATCCTTCCAGCTAGTGCAAGGCCATGGTATATTTGCAGCAACACCCGGATAAAATGGACTTGCCTCTAATAAACATTAATATCCATTAAAGCAGTTCCTTAGTTTATCAAGTTCATTATGAGTCACTGAATATAAGCATACTATTGTTATATCCAATTACAATCAGGAGTTCCTTCCCTAGATAAAGTTGGATAAATAGAATCACCTTGGCGGCATAAACATTTAAGTAAGTAAGTAACTAAGTAAGTAAGTAAGTAAGTAAGTAAGTATTGTTATATCCAATTACAATCAGGAGTTCCTTTCCTAGATAAAATAGGATAAATAGAGTCACCTGGTAGGGAAAATGGGCGGCATAAAAGTTAAGTAAGTAAGTAAATAAGTACGGTAAGTAAGTGCTGGATTTAACAAGCATGAAATCTAGAAGTAAAGTAATACGGTCACCCCATTTAAAGCTCTGTGGCAAAGCCAGGTTAGCCCCGTTCAGCTTCAAGAAATATTGGATGGAGAGGGGCAGGAGATGCAGGGAACTGAGGTTGAATGTTAATTTCTGCCTGTGCCCCTTCAACTCAGAGTAGCCAGCACAGACAACTCAATCGCACTAAGCCAAGGGGGAAAAAAATAGAATTCCTTTGGTTAGGATTTGTCTTTGTTTATCGGTAGACGATTATCATCATAACAACTTCCTTTTGTTTGAGACTGGCTGTTTGGGTTTGCTGAATTCATAGTTTTTTTCCGCTTAGCACTGCATTTATGCTATGCTTAAGCACGCAATGTATTGGTATGATTTATGCCATTTCCTGTATGATTCTAAGCCACCTTTCGCCTTTTGTACATTACATAACAAAATGTGTTTCTAATTACACCCATGAAATCGTTGCCACGTTCTGATTCTTGTGCTCAAGCGCCATCCGCCAGTTCCCCTATCCCCCGCCATTTGTCAGGCACAGCCTTTCCCTTTACACAGTCCTCCTTTCAATCTATCTGTCTGGAATCCAACTCAGCAGTTTCCCACCAAAGGTCTGCTCTCTCGGCAAATTTCATCAAATTCTGCCTCCAAATTGCTTTTCCCCCAAGGAGCGTGGCTCAAAAAGTCCTGCATCAATTTTGATGAAATTGATGAGACTTGATGTCTCTGACATGCTTGAAATGGGAAGGGGGAAAATAAACCCCTTCTATTACAAGGAACCTTATCTGAATTGGGTTTACATGAGACAGACCGATTCTCCACCGGGCCTCCAAGCCTTCCCTTATTAACTGAAAACACTTCTGTTCTATTATTTCAAACGTATGCCAATGCATGACACAGTTGAGGATGCCTGAAATCTTGAGATTTGGGTGCTCCACACAGGCGGTAGTCCTGTGTGGACCACCCATATCCCCTCAGTCATTATTAATCCCACGCCCCATTTTTTAGCAGATGCTTGAGGGCTCTATGCAGATAATCCTCACTTACCAACCATTTGTTCAAAGCTGAATATATATATATATATATATATATATATATATATATATATATATATATATATATATATATATATATATATATATATATATATATATATATATATATATATATATATATATATATATATATATATATATATTTAAAAAGAGAATTACAAATGGACCTCGAAGTTGCGACTGTCACTGCATACCCACTATTAAAAAGTAAAGCACATGATCACAATTTCAGCATTGGGCAACCAGCATGCATTTACGATAGATGCCGCATCCTGCGGTCATAGGATCCCCATTTGCAACCTTCACAGTCGGCTTCCCACAAGCAAGCTCAGTGGGGAAGCCAGCAGGAGGTCAGAAGTTGCAGCCCTGTCATATTGCGCTTAACGATTGTGGGTGATTCACTTAATGGCCGCAGCCAGGACTCATGTTGTAAGTCAGCACAATCACATTAAGTTGGAAGGAAAATCCATCTGGTTCACTTCCAAGCCGGGAGAAAGATGCTGGAAACAACATGGAGGCTGATTGGAAAATTGGTTTATTGAACAGAACCACAAAGACAGTGTGCAGTTCTGGGTCAGCTGAACAAGTGGTTGAATGAGTGGATGGATCTTTATAGGTTGCTGTGACTTTGAAGTTTTAACTGTTCTGGGAGTGGTGTAATGAAGGGGCTTGTGTTCTGAAAGGGTGTTGGTTAATTCCTATTGTGCCTAATGGCTTTCATCCTGGGTTGGATCTTGGGTGAGGGGCTGCTTTCTTTTTTTTTTTAATATCTTTATTCAGTTTTTAAACTTTAAAAAAACATATATAATAACACATGACATCAAAGAGAAAAAAGAAAAGAAAAAAGAAAAAGTTAAGAAAAGGGAGAAAAAAGGAAAAAGAAAAAGAAAATACAAACACTAATACACAAAAAACAGCATTTGTGAGGGGCTGCTTTCTAATCCTACCATGCTGCCAAGGAGTTTTGAAATATCCTGTCTGGAATGGATTTCTGCCTGCATTATTTGCTTTGCTTATGAATATTGCTATCTAGATAGTTGTCTTCCTCTTTCAATAAGCTCTTTATCTCTTAAGTGCTGGCATCTGTGTGGGCTATTCAGAAAGACTTGGAGGCTGCTTTCTGTCTTTAAGAGCATGTTTCTCCATTTCTCCTTTAGAGAAATATAATATTCTGCCTTTTTAATATTTCCCAAAATATTTCATTCTTCTAGGAGAGGGGGCTTCCCACAATCATGTTTCATTTTACAACCACATCTCCTAGCAATGGAGTTACCAGTCCCAACTGAGGTCTAAGTGAGGTCTGTCCATATACAGGTAGTCCTCAACTTACAACTGTTCCCTTAGTGACTATTCGAAGTTATAATGGCACTGAAAAAAGTGACTGATGTCCATTTTTCACACTTAATGACCATTGCAGCATCCCCACGGTCACCTGATCAAAATTCAGATGCTTGACAACTGACTCAAATTGATGACGGTTGTAGTGTCCCAGAGTCATGTGATCCCATTTTGCAACCTTCTCACAATGGGAAAGCCAGATTCATTTAACAACTGTGTTACTAACTTAACAACTGTAGTGATTCACTTAAGAAATGTGGCAAGGAAAGTCGTAAAATGGGCCAAAACTCACTTAACAAATTTCTCACTTAGTTTTGGGCTCAATTGTGGTCGTAAGTCGAGGACTGTGTATCCAATTGCTTTATCCCAATAATTGAACTGGGTAATATTTTCCAGAGACTCTGTCCTCTACCTTCATTGGCAGTCCGCAATCAAACCAATACTTACCTGAACAGATTTTAACTTTTCGAGTAGCATTTCTCTTCTCCTCTGGCTTTGACAATGACACCTTCGCTTTGGAAATGACTGCAGTGTCAAAATACTGCTTTTTTCCCCCCTGCTGACTCAGACAGGCTTCATGTGACTCTTCCATTCAGTTTGTGCAGTGCTCACTATTTCTGTCATCTTTGATGGGAAAAGGGAACTTTTACAAAATAAATCATTGTCCCAGTTGACAATGAAGGTATGTTATATTTTTAGTAAGGTTCAACCCTTCCCACTGAAGGAACTTCAAAGCCCCTACGAAGAGCTAATTTTTCTCGTGCTCCATCTTGACTGAATAGTCAAATCAGCGTCCAGATCTCTACTTGAGATGAGTCTTTATTCCATCCTCATCCAATTTATAGTGTCAATCTGTACTTGGTAAACAAGCACTTGGTTTCTGGCAGCCCCACTGATTTTATTTCTGTTTGTTATTGTCCCATTTGGCTCCTTCTTCACAGATTCTTTTTCCCTCCGTTTGTTGGTTTCTGTAATGATTTCAATAGAAGATTGCAGCCTGTCTTCTGATGACTGTAATGTTTTCCATCCAAATGGCGTATATGTTTCAGGTGCAGAGATTCTTCCCACTGAGGCATCAGATCTGCCAGATTAAATAGAAGATCCCGGTTTTAAAAGCAAGTGACAGACATCCTGTACTATTTGTTTGACTTTGTTCGTCTTATTGCACTGTGTTCATGTCAGTGACTTTCAAATCATTGCAAAATCTCTCCCCTCCCTATAGAAAGTTCCCTGGATACATCACCTCCTATTACCTTGCTAAGCAAAGCAACACAGTGTAATAATTCTTGCCAGTTTTTAGAAATTCAGGAAGTTGGTCTTGGTTTCCTAGGCTTCCAAACCAGAGAGAGGTCAGTTGTTTGTAGCAAAGGACCTCACTTAAATTTTGTCTGGGAAAGTTGAGAGCCACATTGCGAGTGGACCCATGTTACATAAACAATATGGGAGAAGTGGTTGGTGTTTTTTTTCCTTTGCTTTTTTTTTTTTTTTTGACAAAATGTGCCAATTTGGAGGTGGCAGTATTGTCTTCATCTGTTTTCCATCACAGCAGCGTATGTGGTTATTTATTTATTTAGCATATGGCAAGTGTTTGTGGAATAGTGATTGAGATGTTGGATTGGAACCAGGAAGGACTAGAGGTCCAGGGGTCCACAACCTGTGGGCCATGGCCCACTACCATTCTGCGGCTTATTTGAGGATGCTCGGAGCCCCACTCGTGCAAGTGTCGCTAGCACTTGTGGCCCCACTCATGTGACCACTGCAGGTGCTCACGGGCACTCTCCACCCCACTCTCATGAGCAACAGGTGCTCACGCATGCGCCTACCCCTCCCACAAAACCATCCCCTCAGCCCTCACTCTGGACCACCAACCTGGAAAGGTTGGGGAACTCTGTTCTAGTCCACCCTCAACAAGGTGACTTTGGGCCAGTCACTCTCTCTCAGCTCAATCTACCTCAAAGGGTTGTTATTATGGGGGAAAGGGAATGCAGGCAGTGCTTGACACAATTGAGTCCAAAATTTCCATTGCTAAGCAAGACAGTTGTTAAGTGAGTTTTACAACCATTTTACAGCCTTTCTTGCCACAGTTGTCAAGCAAATCACTGCGGTTGTTCGGTTAGTAATACGATTGTTAAATGAATCTGGCCTCCCCATCTGGAGAGACATGATAGCAGTGTTCCAATATTTGAGGGGCTGCCACAGAGAAGAAAGGGTCAGGCTGTTTTCCAAGGCACTGGAAGGCCAGACAAGGAATAATGGATGGAAACTGACCAAGGAGAGATTCAACCTGGAAATATGGAGAAACTTTCTGACGGTGAAAGCGATCAATCAGTGGAACAGCTTGCCTGCGGAGGTTGTGAGAGCTCCAACACTTGAGACTTTCAAAGGGAGATTGGACTGCCATTTGTCCAAAATGGTGTAGGGACTCCTGCTTGAGCAGGGGGTTGGACTAGATGATCTACAAGGTCCCTTCCAACTCTAATAATCTGTAATCTCCCCATTGACTTTGTTCATCAGAAGGTCACAAAAGGTGATCACATGACCCTGGGACTCTGCTACCGTCATAAAAACATGCCAGTTGCCAGTGGTCTGAATTTTGATCACATGACCATGGGGATGCCACAACAGTTGTTAAGTGGGAAAAATTGTAACTTTGAACTGTCACTAAACGAATGGTTGTAAGTTGGGGACTGCCTGTATTGCACATGCCTCTTTTGAGCTCAGAACAACAAGCAGGATGTAGATGTAACCAATAAATCAACAAAACTGCCATTTTCAAGCAGTCAAGATCAGATGATGTTCCAAAGTCTGTGAAAAAGGGGGCATAAACGTCTCCCATGAGCCTGGGATCACACAATTGTTTATTCCTACCTTATTGGCCACAAGCATATCTTAAAGAAACTCATTTATCCCAATTTTCCATCTGAAATTTTGAGAAAAAGCTTCTGTGGCTTGTGCATTGCTTCTTGGTGATGACGTGGAAACTCAACTTCTGATATGGCAGGAGTTGTATGCACTTGGGATCTATATTCCAAGTGCATAAAACTCCTGCCATAACAGAAGTTTTGTTTCCATATATATTGGTCTTCCCTGGTGCTAACGTCTTGACCATTTGAATGCATTGCTTTTCTTTCATATCCTTCTTTGAGATTTATGTAATTGAGAAATGACATATAATTTTTTTTTAATAATAATAAATACATCTTTCCTCAAAGAAATGAGTTGGCGAAATGAAATGAATGGGCACTCAATCATCGCTATACTTTAATTTAATGCTCATATAAGCAGAGCAGAAATGAATGGGCCTTTCCTTTCCTTTTTTTTTCCATGTCAAGGAAATTGCAGACTTACCAAAGAGCAGTTATGAATCCTCAGTCTACTAGTCCACACCTTCCTCTGAGTTTTCCTTCTGAAATATTTGAGAAGCTACCTGTTCATCTGTTTTGCTTTACGGACAATAGGTTTGAATTTGAAAGGCTACTAGATGTTAGTCCTCCACTTCAGGGCTGAACCAAGAGAAGAATAAGCTTGAATGTCTGTGGATGTTCTTGGTCATCCAGTTCATAGTTGTCTCAAATATGCTCTTTTTCTTCAAAAGGCAACCAATTGCACCTTGATTCAGGTGACCCTGAGGGCACAGATAAACCCTCAAGTAGCCTCAACAGCTCTCAACTGACTGCAAAGAACTACAATCCTTTCATTCCCACCCCACACCCCATCCTATCAGAGCCTATCCTTCCACCCACCCACCATCCAGTCTCAACTGTCAGTACCTGTCCTTCCATCCCGTCACCTTCAGACCTGATGAAACTTCTTGGGAGGGAAGCAAAATGTTTTCTTCTTCCTCCTCAAAAAGAAAAGAAAAATAATAATTCAGTTGCCTTTTGAAGAGAAAAGCACCTTTAAAAGAAGCCTTGAAGGTGCCTATTACCTCTTAAGCAGCAGTATTGCAAACTGGGCAGGCTATTAGGCCACCTACTTGGAGTCTCCCTCTGTATGGTGAGATGTACTGTAAGTACATGTATTAACCTGTACAGGTAGTCCTTGATGTATGATTGAGCCCCAAATTTCGGTGGCTGAGTAGAATAGAATAGAATAGAATAGAATAGAATAGAATAGAATAGAATAGAATAGAATAGAATAGAATAGAATAGAATAGAATAGAATAGAATAGAATAGAATAGAATAGAATTCTTTATTGGCCAAGTGTGATTGGACACACAAGGAATTTGTCTCTGGTGCATATGCTCTCAGTGTACATAAAAGAAAAGATACATTCGTCAAGAATCATGAGGTACAACACTTAATGATTGTCATAGGGTATAAATAAGCAATCATAGTTGTCTCAAATATGCTCTTTTTCTTCAAAAGGCAGCCAATTGCACCCTGATTCAGGTGACCCTGAGCAAGACATTTTAAAGTGCATTTCCCCCCCTTTCACAACCTTTCTTGTGACAGTTGTTAAGTGAATCACTGCAGTTGTTGTTAGTGACACTGTTTATTTATTTATTTATTTCATTTATTTATTTTGTCAAAACATATGGAAAATAGCAGGTATGGTATAAACATAAACAAAAGCAAAGTAGGTACAGGTACATTTGGACAATAGGACAGTAAGATAGGGACGGTAGGCACAGTGGTGCACTTCTGCACGCCCCTTATAGACCTCTTAGAAATGGGGAGAGGTTGGCTGTAGACAGTCTAAGGTTAAAGTTTTGGGGGTTTGGGGAAGAAACCACAGAGTCAGGTAGTGCATTCCAGGCATTGATCACTCTGTTGCTGAAGTCGTATTTTCTGCAGTCACGTTTTGAGTGGTTTACATTGAGTTTGAATCTATTGTGTGCTCGTGTATTGTTGCGGTTGAAGCTGAAGTATTCATTGATAGGTAGGACATTGTGGCAGATGATTTTATGAACTACATTTAGATCAGATCAAAGGCGACGTAGCTCTAAGCTATCTAAGCCAAAAATTTCAAGTCTGGTGGCATAAAGTATTCTGTTGCGAGCAGAGGAATGGAGGACTCTTCTCGTGAAATATCTCTGGACATTTTCAATTGTATTAATGTCTGATATGCAGTACGGGTTCCAGACAGGTGTTGTTAAGTGAATCTGCCTACCTCATTGACTTTACTTGTTAGAAGGTCACAAAAGATGCTCAAATGATCCCAGGATACTGCAATCATCATAAATTACATGCCGGTTGCCAAATGTCCGAATTTTGATTACATAACCACGGGGACGCTGCCACGGACCTAAGTGTGAAAACTGGTCGTATATCACTGTTTTCAGAGCCATTGTAACTTCGAACAGTCATTCAACGAATTGTTGTTAAGTCAAGGACTACCTGTACATGCATTTAAAAATGATTTGGAAAAAGGACTTCAAACCTTGTACACGCATAGCACCTTTCCGACTAACATTTTTCAGCTTTCCACTCAAAGCCTGAAAAAGAGATGTTCTAAGAAATCCCTATCACCCTTAAAGCTACGGCACCTTTTATTCAGGTTCACACATAAGCCTGTAAAATATTGAATGGTTCATATGAACAGGAGGAGTAGAATTCACCCAAATTGAGTTCTGGAGCACTGAAAACAATGGTCGAAGATTTTTCTTCCTGTTGTTATTTCATGTCATGATTGGAAAAAGAGGAGCTACCAGAATAGGAATTGAAAAGATTGAGAGCAAGAGCCTGATATTATCCGTTACTGTCCTTTTCTCCATCAGCATTTCCTGTGCATAGTTATATGTGTGCATAGCAGAAATCTCCACAAGGCCAAGAGAACACTTCAGTTTCCTCATTCAATCTTTTCTACCCCTATTCTGGTATCTCCTTTCTTTCCAATCATGGAAAAAGGAAAAAGGTCTGTTTTTACATTGTCTTCAGTGCTTGAGATCTCGATTTTAAAGAGTTCCGCTTTCATTCATATGACTTTAAATGAAATTCTATGCTATATTTGTTACACATGGTTGAAATGACAACGAAGGCCACGTTTTATCCTCAAAACAAATCTGTAAGGAAGATTAAAGACAATTTCTTAGGTGTTTTTTTTTAAACTTTTAGGAAACAGTGCTTTCAAATTGTACTTTCCAACCAGGGAATGAGAGGCACTTTTAAAGATCACAATGAAGTTCACTCTCTTATTTTAGAGCAAGTTCTATTTAACTTGGTGGTATTCTGTTGTTCAGATAATGAATGATTTGCATTATAATTTAAGGGGCTCAAATCTCTTCACCATACGTTATGTGGCATATCCACAATTATGCAAATATGTACATTCTCTTTGCTAATTGGCCTACATTAAGATCTCATGTTTTTGTTGGTCTTCAACTGATGAAATCTGCTTTGGGTTTTTTTTTTCCAGACTTGACTCCACCATGATAATGGATAATGGCTTTTTTAAAAATGTTTAGGAAAAGTCAGGATTGCTGGGAAAACTCTTCCCATCCCATATTTTTGATTTACTGAGCCCTACATTGACCCTTCTTTGTCACTTTTAGACTCAAAGGTTGTTCAGTGTCATTTTCACTCTTAAAAATAACACAAAATATTTAATATTCACTTTGTGTACGTTACCTTTTAAACAATAACATGTCATTTCCTTCCTCCTTAACGAATAATTCTTTTCCTCTTTTTCTTTTTTTTTAAGCAGGCAATGGGCAGAACCATATCCACCAGACAGGTCAAGCCGAATTAATCTAGATTGCTTTTATCTGCTTTTGTATCATAGATATATTGATCCTTTTCACTAATGTGTTCGTATAAATCTTTAGTTTCCAGGCACTCATTCCTTAGAGCAAAGCTGCTTGAACTGCTACCTAGCATAAATGCCAGGCCCAGTGGAATAACTTTAAAAAGCATATTAGTCTAGCTCAGAACTGCTTATTATCACATTAAGAAAAAAACCTAAAAAAAACCTAACCGCTTTTCTGGATTTTAGCATTCTTCCGGGGGCTGTTAGATTATTAGAATATTTGCCAATCAGTTTTTCCAGTAATTGCAACAGAATGTGAAGTTCAAGAACTGCAGATTTTTGAAAATTATACTTAGATGAATCTAAAAGCCACTCCATGACATTTTGTGATATGTTAAGACAATCTTAACAGATTAACACAGTTGAAAGGGACCTAGTAGGTCATCTAGTCCAACCCCCTGCTCAAGCAGGAGACCCTACACCATTTCTGACAAATGGCAGTCCAATCTCTTCTTGAAAGTCTCAAGTGATGAAGCTCCCACAACTTCTGAAGGCAAGCTGTTCCATTGGTTGATTGTTGATTGGTTGATCTTCATGGTGCTTGGGTGTTAAGTCATAACAGCAGTTCTGTATCATATGTTGTCTGCAACAATTCAGGTTATTTCCAGTTATCTGTTAGTTTTTCTTCCATAGTTTCATAAGAAAATAATTCCATTACAACATTTCTTTCATGGAAAGAAAAGTCTTAATGCTTATTTTCTTCCCTTTGCTACTTGGCAATTAGTGTTAAGTACTGAACATACCATCCAGCCAAATTTAAGGACTTTGAAATCTCATTTAGTTGCCATGAGAAAGACTTAAAAGACACGGTTAACTCCACCAATTAATTCAATATGTGTTTTAAGGCAATTACTACTAGGGCTCTCTCTCTCTCTCCCTCAGTCTTTTCTTGGCTAAAAGTCTTCCAGACTTTGGCCCTTAGGCTATGGAATTAACTTCCTAGCTCTGTTTATTTTGGTTACCCGCTTTAGTGGCAAAAGTTGTTTAAGAGTTCAAATTGTACCCAGAATTGTCTTAATTTTCCCAGAAGAGATTAAAAATAGTCTGCATTCATGATTAGCCTCATTAGCCATCTCTTGTCAGCCCTTCAAGGTAGACAAGGTCAAGAAACAGAAGCAGCCAAGAATTTTAGGAATTCTTTATTGTTGTAGGGCTGAATGACAGAACCTTGAAATCACTTGAGTTCCAATCTACTCCTTTTATTTTTATTTTATTTATTTATTAAATTTGTTTGCTGCCTTTCCGGCCATGAGACAACTCTTAGAGTCGTAAGACTCCATCTTAAACACATACATACACCCCCCAAAAAATCAGGGCAGGTTGATTATGAATTTGTTTCTCATTCCTTCCACTTTCTTAGAGCTGATAAGTCTGGCAAACATCCAGGATTTCTACTACAAGCAAAATTAACATTTTGTAGTAGAAAACATCCAGCATTTCTACTACAAGCAAAATTAAGAATGGCAACGAGAAGGGGCAATGCATTAAATGTATCAAATTTACTGAGTCTGAGGGAAGATGATCGAAAGAGGTTGCATAGACTTCAGTGTTTTGTATAGAGGCCAAAATAGCTCGCAGATCAGAAATATTTCCTATGATTTTCTCAGCTTCCTATTCTCCATTGGACTACAGGATATGCTATCACCATATGTGAAATTGTTCAGAATATGCTGCTGGTTTAGTGGCTAGCTCAATTTAAAATGTTTATTTAATAGCAGTATGAGCTATATCCCCTATGCTTTACTGTCAGTTAAAGATAGATATTTGCTTTGGGTACTTTGAAAACATTGCAGAATACCTTTAATGGACTGAATTATTTTAGCAGCTCTATAAAAACATGTAAATAATTCTGTTACTCCTAGGTTTACCAGTCTATGATGCCTCTAAATCTGGTATACAATTTTAGCCGTTTTAGCAGCAGCTGTTCACTAATGGAACCAACAGACTTGGTTTTTTATCCATTTGTATTCATCCCAAGGTATCTTGTACATATGTTTGGGGACTATCAAAAGCAAACTTTTAGATTACACCGTGGTATACTCTGCATAGAAAGAAAGTGCAAAGTTGTTTTTAGGTAGACTTTTCAGGTTGGCTATAGACAATTAATAAACACCGAAAGTGGATTAATACCAGAAGCATAAAAGAGAAGAATTTAAAGAGAAAAGATAAAGAACAGCACATTACATCTCTACTCCATGAACTACATTGGTTGCCAGTTTGCTTCTGGGTTCAATTCAAGGTAGTGGTTTTAACCTTTAAAGCCCTTCATGGCATGGGACCAGTGTGTCTGAAAGACGACCTCTCCCTGGTTATTTCAGCCCCTCCTCATCAGATCTTGCAGAGAAGGCATGTTGTCGGAACCATCAGCTAGGGCAGTGATGGCGAACTTTTTCGGCACCAAGTTTCTTCCCCAAACCCCCAAACCTTTAACCTTAGACTGTCTACCGTTGACCTCACCCCATTCCTAAGAGGTCTGTAAGGGGCGTGCATAAGTGCACCAGCGTGCCTACCGTCCCTGTCCTACCGTCCCCATGTATTCATAAAATATCATGTACTCATAACCATGCTTGTACATCTTATATATTCACTATCATGTTTATACTTTGTCTGTAATCATATACATGCTTGACAAAATAAATAAATAAATTAAATAAATAAAAATTTGAGGAAGTTCACAAGAAGAACTCTTCCTGACTTGTTAATTTCCAGAAAAGTCAGTGTGACAAAAAGCACCTTGAATGTCTGTTGTGTATCTACAGTTGAGGACTGACACTTCAGGAGTTAAGAGATGGGGATTTCACAATAGGTATAAATAATTCCCATAATATATATTATAAAGTTTGGCAAGACCTTCCAAAAGGAAGGTGTTGTTAAAGCTTCATTTTCTAAATCGATAGATTGACCTTTCCACTTTAAATATCACTGGATTTTTATATGTCTGGCTGGATTATTTAGCAACCAGCAGCAGAAACAAAATATTAAAACCTCCCTGATGCTTTCAGAAGTGAAGAAATCCAGCATTTTCAGCCAACTTTAACTTAATATTTTCCCCCTAATTAAAACTGTTGTGAAGTCCAACATCGCTGTTTGAACAAACAATCAAATTGATTCTGATCATATTTTTCTTGCTTCTTGTTTAATCCATTTACAAACCTCAATCACTGTAGCACCTGTAGGTGACTCACAATGCATAATAGGTACATTTAAAAAACACAAGCTGAAAAGAAAATGTTCAATAAGTTATCATCAAGAAAACTACAAGTAAGATCAGTCAGTCTCCAATCTATATATATAAAAGCGAAATACCACTCACGCATCATCACAAAATCTCCAGAACCGTAAAGCCTACAAACTTGAAACTTGGCACATATGTTCCTCTTGGCTTCTATGTGCTCGCTAAGAAAGGATTTTTTGAAATGACTATCAGATCATTAGTATTTCATATACAGTATATTCATATATAGTATATTAGCACGGTCTGATGCTAAGGAGTTAGACGTTCTACTCCCCCTCCCCTCTGTTCCAACTGCCAGTTGCCTCACATTCTGTTACCTCAGTTCAAACTGGCAGACAATCCACTCCTTCACTCAGGAGCGGGCTGGGGCTCCTTACAGTACTAAATGTCGCTATGTCACCAAAATGTCTACGCCTTCTACCTATGGAACTGCTTTCAAACTCAAGGCGATGGGAGAGATATTCCCTTATGAGTTTCAATCACCGACCACCAAATATGAGCCAACAGATTGTGAACCGAATTTCTCCTGCATAGTGTCCCAGCCCCAAATCACTTCTTACATTGACCTCCTCAGTTCAGACGAATCTGTTCCTTCTACTGTAACACCAGGTAAAAGGAAAAGAGGGAAAAAATGCAGGAAAAGATTTACAGATGTGATTAGGAAAACACATAAGGGAAGCTGCAAAAAAGTATCATCAAAGTCATCCCGAAATCACCACTTTCTTTCTGCTGCCCAGAAGTACAACAGATGCTTCCAAATGACGTCTTTTGGAGCCAGAGAGGTGAAGGAGGGAAATTTTATGCCAACATTCAAAATGCAATGGCAGGTCTACCACAGGATAGGGAGTATCATGGCGGGGCCTCAGCAGCAGCCTTCATTTCTCCAGATATACTTCGCTGGTGATGATGACAATGAGAGGGACATCCGTTGTGGAATTTACCCATGTGTTAATCCAGAACTGGTTAGCCAACTGCAGACGTTGCTGCGTGAACACAACAAGTATATTCTGAAACTTAAGGCTACTGTTGATTCTGTTCCTAAGGGCCACAAGGACTTTCAAGTGGTGATTAACGTCAATAGGAAGCCTTCTGGAGAGCACCGAGGTCGTTTCAATGCCCCCATGACTACAGAAGTGGCTGTTTTCATTGTCAGCCAGGATTTTGAGAAGAGAGCTATCATTCTCCACAGCAGAGACAACATGTTGTTACAAATCGCCACCCGATCACATAGTTTCATAGCGAAGCACGGGTATCCAGCTAGTTATTTTTATAAGTAACTCAGATGGTGAACATTCCTAACATTCCTTCCTCCTCCTGTTTTTCCCATAGCTGTGAAATGAGTTGGGCTGAGGAAGAGCGATTGACCCAAAGTCACCCAGTCGGTTTTCATATCTAGAGTGGGACTAGAACACACCATCTCCTGCTTTCTATCTAGTGCCTTAACCACTAGGCTAGACTGGCTCAGTAAAGTTAAGGCCATGTGGACTTAAGTGATAATGCTTTTCAAGAGAAGAGGGCTGGCTACAGGGAAGCCTGTCTTGGAGGTCCCACAAGAAGTCACTGGTATTGTTTATCCAACCCTGTCAGTTGGTGGCTCCTTATTACTATTAATGTAATCAATTCTTTTTTAGTTATCAGAGTAAGTACAACTAACAATTATGATGGTACTACCGGTAGCTTAAGAACGGTCATATGAGTACATGGATGGTGTCCATCTAGCAAATTAGAATTTCCATATTGAGAGGAAGTTTTTGTTTTTTTTAAAGCCAGTGAACAGGCACAACCCATAAAAGAGAACAGTTGCATAAATATTTGATGGTGATCTTCCCAAAAGCTGTCAGATGACAGCTTTAGCAACAAGGTGCCAGACTGAAATATATTGTTTGATTTGATCTAGCAGGACACTTTTAGTATGAGATCCGACATTAACCCTGGGAAAAAAAACCTTGGGGCTTTGTGACGTGTAAAGCAATAATTTCCTTCTGTTCCATTTTTCATGTTTTCCTGTTTTCATTTTTATATATATCTGAACTGAGTATAGGATTATAACATTAAATATTATGTGAATAGGCAATAGCTCATTTTCAGCTGCTACTGTACTGCACCCAAATATAGAACAGAACTTAAAATAATAGTGATATTATGGTTTTACTCTCATATTAACTAGGACGTATACATACTTTACAGTATAAGCCTAGATATATCTATTTCAAAGTAATTCTGAGGAACTTTACACTAGGTCTGGGCTGCATAAATCCAGGTAGAAAGGAATTTTCTATACTTTTTTTGCTGCCTTCTATTTGTTTTCTGGATTTTGGTGGCCGACATCTTATAGTCTGTCTACTTGCAGGGAATTATTTGTAGAAATGTATGCTTCATCATACAGTGTTCATGTTACACATTTCATTAAGACATAATTTGCTTAACCATTGTTTAATAAGCAATTGGCTATTTTACACTGTATTGTAAGCCAAAAATCAGGGTTGGTGCAGTGGTTAGAATGCAGGCTAACCCTGCTCTTAGTCTTGAGTTCGATCCAAAAATCAAGTCCTGACAGGACTTGAGGTTGACTTGGCTTTCCATCTTTCCAAGGTTGGTAAAATAAAATCCCAGATTGTTGGGGGCAATATGCAAATAATGCTGACATTGTAAACTGCCCAGAGAGTGCTGTAAAACACTATGTGGCTCTATATAAGCCTAAATGCTATTGCTATTATCTAACTGGACTTTTATCCCTTCAGGAAATAACAGATGCTGTTAAATCTATGAAAACAGGAAACATCCCAATCCTGATCTGCATCTTATCAAATGCTATAAGACATACTGATTCTTTACACTCTTATATTATTAGAAATTTAGACTGAGGGCTTGGCTTTTTGTTTCATTTTAATCAAGGTTTCCAACATCCTTTAATGAGACTTACATAGCTCACTTTGAAAACTGGTAAAGATTCTGCTGATGTTTCAGGTTTTTGCCCAATTTCCTTGTTAAATGTTAATGCCCAATTTTGACAGCAATCCCATCACATAGACAACTAATGATATTATCTTCAATTATCCATACTGCACAGTTTAGTTTTATGAAAATGTGACAAGCTTGGATAATTCTACCTAAATGTTTTAGAGAGAATTAAGAAAAGGTGGAATCTGCAATGGTGATAGTATTACATGAATAAAATACTTTTTTTTCATGGTATAGCGTACTTGTCTTATATTTAATTTGATAGTTTTCACCTCTATTGTCAAGCAACTGAGCACTGTTTTAGGTGTACCAGCCACTAATATTGAACATAAATTATTATATGCTGGTGACATGTTATGTTTTATGATAATTATGAATGCTTTGCTATAGTACAGAAATTTCATTGATTGTCAGGTTACTCAATTTATTGACGTAAGTCTGATATTCTTCTTAGAGGCTGTAATGTTATCCATAAATATCTAAAAATGAGTATTTATTAAATTTATGAATATATATACACAGAGAGAGAAACACACAGGGTATACAAAAATCAGGCTCATTGACTGCCATTTTCAATTAAACACTTTCTTACTCAGTTGATGCATGACTTTTGAACATTTCTAACTACGGTAAGATCACACACACACACAATACTGCTGGAAGTGCAAAAAAGAGCAGGGCACCTTCTTTCATATGTGGTGGTTGTGTCCCAAAGCGAAAAAATATTGGATAAAGATACACTACTGGTTACAGGAAATAGTGGACTCATCAGTAGAATATACGGCGGAACTTTTTCTACTGGGAATATTCAAAGGACAATATAGCCAAAGCATCAAATACCTAATCCTCCACATCACCAGAATTGTGTATGCACAAAACTGGAAGAATTCCAATATACCTACGGACAGTTCGATAATCAAAAAAATATACGACTGTGCTGAAATGGACAAACTAACGATTGAACTCAGAGGACAAAAAAATTCAGATTACTACGACGTTTGGGAAAAATGGTACAACTGGACTAATAATAGAAATTTGAAGAAACTGTGGGACGAGGACACAGGATTAGAAAATATGATAAAATAATGTATAAATTGTATAAATATAGTAGCGATATATATAAATGGTGGCAGATCTGTCTACAAATATTGTAATATGTAAAATATGAAAATTAATTAAAAAATTAAAAAAAATCCTAAACTATTAAAGGAACCCAAAATGGGTGGGAATCTATTGAATACCATACCATTTCAAAGAATGGATTGTGATTCACAACATAGCTGAAAACATTTAGAGAACAGATCAATACAGTTTCTGTCATACAAGCTAGCATTTAAGTACTTAAATATGTCAAAGGAGAAATTTGATATCTTGGAAGCAGAAGGCAGTGACTGGCCAATCAACTGAGGGCATTACTATTGGCTAAAATAGCAAGAAGATGTCTAAATTGCCAGCTTGATTAAGTTAGAGATGTTTCTTCAATTCTATGGACTTCAATCTTTCATTCAAATAGGAAAAAGCATTTCAGATAACTAAAGTGAACTTTTCCTGTCAGTAGTCTATGCCAATTCTATTAAAATGACCAAGCAACAGTCATTCATTCAATTACCTGGTTCTAAGGGGTCAGGAAAAAAAAGTATATGGGTTACTTCTTTGGCATGGAAAGGAGACAGAAAGTAAAGAAAAGCTTTGGAAATAATAAGAGAAACTTGAAAAAAAGGAAAATACAGAGAGAATACCAGATCCTTTGAATGTTTTTGGTACAATCATTCCATATAAACCCCAAATAAAATGGGATACTGAGCAATACAAAATTAGTGTTACTATGGACAGTTCAGTTTGAACCAAGAAATCATTCTATTATAGGAACCCAAGTAACAGTTTTACCTTTAGCAGTACATTTTAGATTATTACATACCCCTTCGTGCTTCCTTTATATCAATAGCTCTTAGGACAATAGCTCTTAGGACTGCATAGCTGGACAATAGCTCTTAGAACTGCATAATACGTGAATGCTGCAATAATAAAGGAGTTGTACCATTTGCCTTGCAAATAGAAGGTTGCTGTTTCAATGCTCAGCGGAAGCACGAGAGCCAATGTAGTGTAGTAGTGAAGTTGTTGGTGTCAGGAGACACAGGTTTTATGACTCCTTCACCAGGTGACTTTAGGCATGCTCTTTCAATCCAACCTATCTCCCTGGGTGGTGGTTGTTGGGGGGGAAATAGATGGATGGAATACCATGTATGTCACCTTGAGCTCCTAAATGAAAAAGGTAAAGGTTTCCCCTGTTCAGACGTGTCCCACTCTAGCGGGTGATGCTGATCTCCGTTTCCTAGCCGAGGGAGCCAGCATTCTCCAAAGATGTTTTCTTTCTTCCTTTTTAAAAATAATCTTTATTGAGTTTTTGCATTTAAAAAAGACAACAAACAAAACCTACAAACAAAAAAACAAACAAACAATAACAAGTGTTTACAAACAACAATAAATAGTCAATCACTATTACAGCGTTGTCAAGACATTTGTTTCATATTTAAAGATATATATATATATATATAATTGAATTTTGTTCCTCATATCCTATTATCGGTGTCTATAATTCTTATCTTGGTTTGTCATCTTATAACGAAAAAGCATGAACATTTATGGATATTTCTCAATACATCATTATCCTTATAAACAGATTTTCAAGTTTGGGTTTTATTTTAACCAGTTATACATTTTATTCCATATTTCATAAAATTCCATATCATCTTTTCCACGAATCTCCATCGTCAATTTGCACATTTCTGAACACTCTAGAACCTTTCTGATCACCATAGAAAAAGTAGGTATATTTTCTGATTTCCAGTTCTGGGAGTAAGTTATTCTAGCTGCTGTGGTTATGTGTAGAATTAGATATCTTTCCTCTTTTGTGTATTTTGTGCAAAGTATCCCCAATAAGAACATTTCCAGCTTTAAATCGATATCTTTCTGTAGTATTTCTCCCAACCAGCTTCTAATTTTGTTCCAAAAGATTCTAACTTTAGGACAGGTCCACCATTGATGATAGTAGGTTCCTCTCTCCTTTTTACATTTCCAACATTTCGATGAAGTCATTGGAAACATCTTTGCCAGCCGTGCCGGAGGTAAGTGCCAGCGGAAAAAGACGCTTTCTGCGGTCATACGGCCAGCATGACTATACACCAAGGCATATAGAATGCTGTTACCGTCCCATTGAAGTAGTACCTCTTTATCTACTTGCATTTGCATGCTTTCGAACTGCTAGGTAGGCAAGGGCTGGGACAAGTGACAGGAGCTCACCCTGTAACATTGTACTTAGGCCTCAAACAGGCAACCTTCCATTCAATAAGCCCAACATCTTAACTGCTAGTCCACCACGTCCCCTTCCTGAATGAAAGTCAGGATAAAAATCTAATGAATTTTAAAAATCAAATGTGCAGGATTATTCATAATATGGATTGTTGCGGTGCTGCATACTTTGGAAGGCTTGGCATATATGCTTATATCTTCTCTGTATGCACGTACAGTACATGCACAGTCCAAGAAGAAGTGTGCAGGTGACCTGGCAAAATCCTTGAAGCAGCTAGAAGTCACCCTTTTGGAGGGCACAGCTGCCTCAAAAACATCCTGATTCACACTAGTGCATTTGCAGTGGCTCAATACGAATGGAGTATGAGAATTGTCACCAGAGAGGAGATGCAAATGCAAATATTTGCAAATGCAAATATTCTTTGTAAAATGTAAAAATTATTAGACTACCTTTCAGGGAGCCCTTCAGCCTTCCATTTCCAAAAGATGTATCAAATTGTAAATTGCCAGATTTTTTATTTTGCTTTTTTTCCCCTGTTAGCAAGGATGAAAGACATTTGTCAGATTGAGTTTGCAAATATGCCAGAAAAATTCGATTCAGTGACCTGAGCTCTAACGCTCATTCAGTTACTATTTTTCAGCCTGATCTATATCACAGGTTATTATGTTATTTATTAAACGAATTTAAATAGCTGCCCAACTCACATATAAGTGACTTTAAAAGTAAAGTGAATATAAGTGAATTTAAAAAGCCACCATATAATAAAACCCATTTAAAAAATACCCTACCCCACACCCCCTTGGCAGCAACAATGCAATCAAATCAGCCACTTGATCTTCTCCATTTTCATTTGTGGTTCCCAGGCTCATTGACAAAACCATTTTTTAAAGTGTCCTTCAGAAAAGCAATGGTGTGGAGCCAACTATACTCAGGAGAATAATGTTCCATGAAGAAGGGGTCGCCATCAAGAAGGCCCTTTTTTGTGGTTGCCACCAATGACAATCCCTAATTGATGGGACTCATAACATGCCTGGCCTTCCCATCCCGGTGGGTGATTTACATTTCACAGCAAGCAAATATCATTATTAATAGGGACTTAATCATGTGAAATGCAAAAGGGCACAAGACAAAGATGACTCTTATCTCCTTTCTTGTTTATATTGGTGCTGGAAGTTTTGAACAGATATATAAGGCAGGATGAGAAAATAGCAGGCATAAAAATTTAAAAGGAAGAAATTTATAAACTGAGAGCATTTGCTAATGATTTAGTTATATTTCTGCAAGATCAAAAACTGGTATAGAATACTTGAAGAAGTTAAATAGCAATAGCACTTAGACTGATATAATACTTCATAGTGCTTTACAGCCCTCTCTAAGCAATCTACAGAGCCAGCATATTGCCCCCAACAATCTAGGTCCTCAGTTTACCGACCTTGGAAGGATAGAAAGCTGAGTCAACCATGAACCGATCAGGATCGAACGCCTGGGCAAAATCAGCCTGCAATACTGCATTCTAACCACTGTGCCCCCACTGCTCCTTTTGGACTTTGGAGCTTTATTCACAATGAATAAACAGGAAACAACAATTCTTGTTAAAAATATAACTTTTCTGGATGCAAAATTGAAAGAAAATCAGGTTTCAAGGTAGACCAAAAAGTTCCTTATGTCCAGTCCTCGCTCTTACAACTGATGCAGCATCTCCACACCATGTGATCAGATTTTGGGTGCTTGGCAACTGACATGTATGTACAATGATTGCAGCATCCCAGGTTCATGTGATAGTCATTTGCATCCTTCCCAGACGGCTTCTAACAAGCAAAGCCAATGGGGAAAAACTGGATTCACTTAACAACTGCATGATTCCTTTAACAACTACAGTGATTTGCTTAACAACTGTGGAAAACAGATCATAAAATAGGGCATGACTCAAATAACATCTGCCTTGCTTAACAATAGAAATGCTGGTCTCAATTGTGGTCATAGGTCGAGGACTTTCGGTATGCCATGTAGACCTGACAAACTCATAGAGTTCCTCTGATGTACCGTAGTTTATTTACATAAGTACTACAAGTAAAAATAGTTGGCATGCACCCATTTCTAATAATTTTGTTGTCCCATCAATTCATATGTTGTTTCTGCAGTTGGGCATTTAGTTTCCCAGTGTGGAGACTTAGAAAGAATAATATGTGGAAAAGAGTTTACACTGAATCTTCCATATACCATATTTTTCGGAGTATAAGATGCACCTTTCCCCCCGAAAAGAGGCTGAAAATTTGGGTGTGTCTTATATTCCGAATGTAGCTTTTTCAAAGCTTTTTTTCAGCCCTAACGAGGTGCTAACAATCTAGCCAGATGAATACCTGGTAGGTAGATTTTTTTCCCCTATTTTCCTCCCCAAAAACTAAGGTGCGTCTTATACTCCGGTGCCTCTTATACTCCGAAAAATACGGTATTACAAAAGTTGACACTCTTACTCAAGGCTTTTACAAATGCTAAAAAAAGCAACGTAAAACATTTCAAAGGTATTGATTAGATTGAATGCTTATTATTCATTTTGTAAAAGCAACTTTACTGTTAGGATGGTTCTCTCCCCTCCAGTTTGTCATGACCTATCTCTCTGTATAGACTAGTACGACTTAATTTATTTATGAAACCCAGTCAACCTCATGTTGCTCTGAAATAAATGGACATCTCTTGAAATAGGTTTCCTGTTTAGCAGCAATGCTTTCACCTCTGGTCTGAACTCAATTCGATGTGCAGGTTTTTTTTATAATTGGATATGGTGGCATGAATCTTTAGTAAAACATAATATGTGTAGTCCTTGACTTACAAACACAATTAAGCCTCAAATTTTGGTTGCTAGGCAAGGCAACTTGTTAACTGAGTTTTTTGCTGCAGTTGTTAAGTGAATCACTGCAGTTGTTAAATGAATCACTGCAGTTTTTAAGTGAATCACTGCAGTTGTTAAGTGAATCACTGCGGTTGTTAAGTAAATCATGGGGTCATTAAGTGAATCTGGCTTTCTTCATTGACTTTGCTTGTTGGAAACCATTTGGGAAGGTTGCAAATGGTGAGTGCATGACCCCTGAACAATGCAACTGTCATAAATGCATGCCAATTGCCAAGTACCTGAATTTTGATCCCATGACCATGGGGACGTGGCTGCAATAGCTGTGAGTGCAAGGACCGGTCATAAGTGTGTTATGACAACTGTCATAAGTTACTTTTTTTCCACTGCTGTTGTAACTTTGAATGGTCACTAAACCCTTGGTTGTAAATCAAGGGCTACCTGTATTTGTTTGAAAAGAACTTTTCATTGAGAGTACAGCAGTTATAGTGGACTAAATCAATGTTTTGATGTAAATTAGGGCAGGCAAATGGTGTGCTAAGACACGAATCCAGAATTTAATCTTTTCTAATGCTAGTGGCAGGTGGTGAAGACCAGGGGCGGGTTGCTCACTTACCTCACTGCCGGAGCCATGCATGCGCATCTCCACACTTTGGGGGGGCACGCTCACTACGTGCGCACGCCCCCTCACACAATTTTGCTTCTGCGCTTGCGTGGAAGCAAAATCATGCTTCTGCGCTTGCGTGGAAGCCGAAATCTCGTGAGGGGACACGCGCAAGAGAGAGATTTTGGCGCAATTTTGCATCTACGCATGCACAGTGGAAAACTCTCGCCAAAATCTCGTGCGCCTGCACGTCCCCTCGCGAGATTTCGGCATGATTTTGCTTCTGCGCATGCGCAGAAGCAAACTCGGCCAAAAATCACCCAAAATCAGCGGACAAAATGGCGACGCGCCGGGTGGACCGGCAGAGAGGGCTCTGGAGCGGTTGCAAAATCTGCTGCTCCCTACCAGAGTTGTGTACTGGGCAGCTCCGGCAGGAACCCACCTCTGGAGAAGACTGACTAAGATGAGTCAGAGCAAGTTGAGGGTCAGGCTTGGTTAGTACTTGAACAGGAGATCACAGAGGAACACCAGAATTGTGGGACAGAAGGAAAATGAAAGCATCCTGAATATCCTGGCAGAAGGCAATAGCAAATCACCCATGTAACCTTATCAGGAAATCTACATAAATGTTTGTCTATGTAGTCAGCAGGATTGAGTTCGCTTACCTCTTGTAACAACAGCTGTACATGATTTTGTTGGGGAAAAATAGTATTTATGAAAATATAGATATAGTCCTTCCTTTTGTGGAATATGAGAATTTATTGAAGAGCCAGGCTGAAGTTTTGATGTACATGGAAATGAAATGAAATGACAAACAAAAAGTAATATGAAAAAAGTGGGCTGCCTATTTGTTCAAGCAAATCTATTCTCAAGAAGGAGATTTTAAACCCATCCAATCTTCATTCAGCACTGGCTGCATTCCTTCTGGTTTATTTTCATGAACGCTAGGCACAAATCCAGAAAAAGTCTTGGAAGACCTGTCTGTGCTGCTGCATTCAAATCATGGCTAGCCAATTATTACATTTACAACTACAAGCAGAATTCAATTTTCAGGACATTGGCAAACAATTGGCTCATGTAAAGGAAACAAGCTGGCATATTTTGGATATTGTCACAGCAGGGATCTGCAACTTAACAATTGAACAACTGGATTAAGGGCTGCAATTAGAGATATTTCAATTTTCTAAACTTCTGCTTCTTCCCACTAGATTGTTCCCTTCATTAGCAACTTGATGAAGATTTCTTTACACTAGTAAAATAAAAAAATAATTCTCCACTAATTTCTATGGGAGAGGACTTGTGGGATTTGCCAAATCTGGCTCCGCCATAGCACACATGGGAATAATAAGATAAATCTTCTCAAATCCATTTTTTGTCCAGTCAAAAATCTACTCAAAGGTATATAAAGAGGGCAGACATTTCAGGAAATGTGTTTTAAAAGCCTGCATGAGGAAAAAATGTAAACAATACCAGAGAATTTGGTGTTCTCCTGTGCGCTGCTTGGAGAGTCCAAGCACGGGATTAACTTTCGGTGGTTGCCTAGGGACTGAGTTAAGAAGAGATCTGGTCACGCCCTCTCTGCTCCACCGAGGTAAGTTGTTTTAACTCAGTCGAGCCGAGAGCCGAGAGGGATGTATTTTTATTTCTCTCTTATCTCACACCCTAGGAAAACAACAACACTTGCTGGACTCTCCACTCTTTAAGCTCCACTTAATTGGAGCTGACTGAGTGTTCACGAGGAGGCTTGACGGTTTTGATTGCTGCTGGCATGTGCGCTGATTCCCTCGGTACACCGCCATTGCCGACGAACAGCTGAGCAGCCCGAATGACCAGCTGAGGCATCTGGAGTCCCTGCCCCTTGCGGGCTATGCTCCTCCCTACGTGATCTGCTGTTCTGGCACTGGGAGAGTTCGCTCCCCATGCTGCTGTCATTGGAGCCGCTGCTGAGGCACTGGTGAGTTCGCTCCCCTAAGGGCACCATTTTGAGGTTGTCGATCACCCTTTGGTTGAGCCAGGGAGTCTCGTCCCTTACGGGTGCCATTTTGTTTGCTGGAGAGGCTTCATGCCATAACGAGCGCCATTTTAATGGCTGCAACGTTGCCTTCTGGCTTTGGATTCTTCTCAGCAGCAACAGCAGCTCTCTTTCTCTGTCATAGATCACAAAGCCACTTGTTCCATATTGTGTCGCGGGTGTGTGCTGGTCCCTCAGGGCCCCAATGAGGCAGCCACTACCCTTTTTGGATATCAGAGAAGCGACACTGGAGTCCCTGCCCTTAGGGCTATACTCCATTTCTCCTTCTCTTCCACAGCAGAGAGGTTGAGGCTGTGCGCCGTGGATTAAGGTGTGAACAGGGGTGAGTGGATGGGCCTGCAGCCCTGTATAATGCCCCTGACTAATTTGGACTGTGACTTCCACCCATTATCTGCCTTGCCTCAGATTACACGATGGTATCCAGAGCAGCCAGAGCAGCAGAAGAGAAGCCTTCTACCTCTTCAGGAGGCACCTCCAGAAGGATTGCAGGAAACGGCCATAGATCCAAGAGAACTCCTAGGCAGTCCAAGGCCAAAGACAGTTCAGATGGCAAAGCTGCTATTAAGGATGCTCCAACAGCAGTGGGGCTCCGCACAGGGGAGGGTCATGTAACAGGCCTCCCACAGGACATGCGGGACTTGATCTCCTCAGCCATTTCCCAAGGAATAGCTGCTGGTCTCCAGCAGAGGCTCATTCCCTCTCTGTCTCAGATACCAGATCAGGATGCATGGCTGACCACAGGGCCGGAATATTCCCCTCACTCCTCGGCTCACAGCGAGGGGTCAATAGTGGAGGAGGGGAGCATTGATGAATGCTCCATGGGTCGAAAGGTCTCCCCTTCAACGGTGGCCCGCTGGCTGAAGGCATGTATCGCCAAAGCTTATGACTGTCAGGCCAGGGCGTTACCTCACCACATCACGGCGCACTCCACTAGAAGTGCCACCACTTCTGCAGCTTGGGCCACACAGGCATCAATTGAAGAGATCTGCAAGGTGGTGACATGGTCCTCACCTTCACCTTTTGTAAAGCACTACAAGCTGGACGTATTTGCTTCTGCAGAGGCATCCTTCAGCAGTCGAGTGTTATAATGGGTCTGCTCCACCTCTGCAACCCTGGACCAACCTGCTCATGCCCTTGTGACTTAGCTTGGGTATATCCCATGCTTGGACTCTCCAAGCAGCACACAGGAGAAGGAACGTTGGCTTACTTGAATGTTCTTCTATGTGCGCTGTGGGAGAGTCCAAACCTGCTCTGGCAACTGTCTGGTCCAGGGTCGATGTCGTGACTGAATTTGACACTGTCATGGATATTCCAGTGGTCTACGCCTTCGTTAAAACAACTGACCTCGGTGGAGCAGAGAGGGCATGACCAGATCTCTTCTTAACTCAGTCCCTAGGCAACCGACGAAAGTTAATCCCATACTTGGACTCTCCCGCAGCGCACATAGAAGAACATTCAGGTAAGCCAACGTTCCTTCTCAATTTTTTTTACTTTAATATATGAGAGAGGGAAGTAAAGGGAAATAATTTAAAAAATGCAACAATGAATAAGAAAAAAGGAAAAACAAAAATACATACTGTAACAATACATATAAAAAATGACCCTCTCAATCTAATTTTTATCACCACATCCATAATATTGATCAGTCTTTTTGTATGTGCATCAATAGAAAGTCAGTCCATAAACAGAGAGCAAATATATATTGTCCATTCAAAATCATAAATCAAGGGTTTTATTGACCTTCCAACACTGAACCATAATTATTTTTGCTGCACTCCATGCTCAATAAATACATGATACTTCATATACATATAAAACACCTAAATTTGGTATAGTGAAAAGATTATTCTAGCTTTAAAGTACAGGTAGTCCTTGATTTATGACCAAAGTTATGACAGCCTCTTCCCCAAAAGGTACTTATACCTTGGTTCTGAAGTCCTGACGGCTGATGCCCCTTGCTACAGTCACTTAAATTTCTGGTATTTGGCAATTGGCCTGCATTTATGGCCTTTTGCAATGTCCCACGATCAAGTGACCATGATTTATGACATTTTTGCCAAAAGTGTTATTTATTTCTGGTTCTCAACATAAATACCATCAGTGAACAAGGAATTCACTTAATGTTGTGGCCTGTGGGCCACCGGCCCCTCCAGCAGCCAAATCAGAGGAGGAGGAGGAGGAGGAGGAGGCTGGGAGTCAGGGTCAGCATCAGGGTAACCTGGGAGCTCCGAGGGGGGAAAGGGAATGGAGCTGGCACAGAGAGAGGCAGAGGCGGAGCCTGGGCCATCCATCAGCCCTAAGATAGAGAGTCAACAGCCCCCAGGTGTGGAGGTGGTTGATGAAGAAGAGGAGGAACAGCTGGGTCCAGTGCCTGACACGCAGCTGCGCAGAAGGCAGAGACGAGGAGAGCAGTGGAAAACTGTGGGCCAATCCTGGGAAAGGAAGAGCTACTGCTGCTAGCGAGGCCTCACCCTAGCTCTGGGGATAAAAGACAGGGGGCAGAGATGAATAGGTGTGGTAGACGCTATTCATCTTCCAGCCAGCTGGACTAGTTAGCCTGCGAGAGAAACTTTTTGCCGGGGCTGCCAGCATTCCTAATAAAGGAATCTTTTGAGTTCACGTCAGTGGGTTTGTCCTGTTTGGGGAGCTGGGTCAGAACACTTAATGACCTTCTCATTCACTTAATCACAAAAAAGGTCATAAAATTGAGTCAGTCATGTGAGCGACCTGCTTTATGGCTGTCAACTTCTGACCGTAGTGGGCAGGCTCCATTACAATCGTAAGTCAAGGACCACCTGTTATATTCTTTGAAATGCTTCGTAAACAAGATGATGGGTATTCAAACAAAGTGAGCACTGCGGAGACATCATTTAAGTCAATGGTTCCCAAACTTGGCAACTTTAAGACTTGTGGACATCAACTCCCAGAATTCTCCAGCCAGCTATGCTGGCTGGAGAATTCTGGGAGCTGAAGTCCACAAGTCTTAAAGTTGCCAAGTTTGAAGACCTCTGATTTAAGTGAATATTTTGTACCAGTTTTATACTTTAAGCTTATTAAGGTTGAAACCCAGCCTTTTAAAACGTCTAGGATGCCCAATAAACAAACCTTGCCAAATTCCAAACTTGGAGATGAGCACCACAGTCTTGTTTACACCTAATTCTACATTCCTTCACTATTATAACAATCATAAAATATCCCTTTTAAATGACTCTTTGCTTGATTTTTGTTTTGGACTTCTTAATTGGCCTCTGCTCAATTCCCCAGGATCATGCCAAATGTAATTTCAGTGCCAAAGGTTATCTGAGGCTACCTTGTAAACTATCTTGTATTTTTAAAATTACATTTCTACTGATAGCACAAGAGTATAATTTTTAAACAGAAAAATCAAGAATGAAAAAAAATTAAAATCTGGTTTTACAGGTACTCTTCAGCTTTCAAACAAGAAAAAAAAACCATGTCTACAGGCAGAATATCTTTGATGAAAAACTACTTAATCTTGGGCAGCCTTCCTCCAGTCTCTTCCAGAATAGAGATCCTGGGACCTGATATTGCTAAATTATGCTTTTCCACCTACCTACCAACAAGGAAGACAAAGGAAATATCCAATATTTACACACACACACACACGTTTTATATATATATATATATATATATATATATATATATATATATATATATATATATATATATATATATATATATATATATATATATATATATATATATATATATATATATATATACACACACACACACACACATATATATATATACACACATATATATATATATATAAAATGTATTTGCAACCCATCTCATTTCAAAGCCACTCTGGGCAACAATAATATGATCTACATATATGGGTAAGTGTGCTATATATGAGAAGGAAACAGAGGAGAATTTGAAATAGACCACAGCATTATAGTCCACAGCATTGTCGCAGTTCATGTAATACTGATTTTTTTTTTCACATCGAGTAATAAAATGTAAGCCTATCACTGGGTAAATTGTTAAGGATCTCTTTAGAAGGAGGCATTATCTACCAGTGCTTGGAGAGACAGAGCTATTGAATTAAGCAAACAATGTGGCTACTCAATCATAATGAGATTACATGTTCTAAAACAGGACGCACTTTGGTAAGCCTAAACAACTAATGGGTGAGAACCACATTCAGTCTCTGCCGGATGGCGGAAAAGAGAGATTAGAGCCCCATCAACAATATAAATTAAGCTTTCAAGAGAAAAGCAATAAATGAAAATGAGTTACATAACCATTAGGAGAAGCGTTATTAACAATACGGAGCCGTTCCTGAGATTTTCTGGTTTTAGTCTATTACTGTAAGTCTTTAAAAAAAAAAAGCAGATATGCAGTGGCCAAAATGAGATATTTACTTCTTTGGTGGTGGTTTTTTTTAAAAAAGAACATTTGTTTCTCAGAGCAGGATTTATATTTTCGCTTCTTGTGGGATGTGAATTTGTCTTAAGAGATGTTTGCGTCCTCAGTATCCAATTACAGATCAGGAGAGCAACAGCCTAGCTGTGACACAGATGCAGCCTTAGATTACAAATATGCACAGCCTCCAAGGGGGGGCATTCTTCTAAGCTTCTATCTTCTGTTTGGTATGCTTGCCTAGAAAGCCAGGCTCACAGCAAGAACTAGAGAGGATCAGAAAGTTAGATTGGAGCTCCTGTCTGCACAGCAGAGTGGATATCAAAGTGCAGGTGACAGACCGGGGGGGGGGGAATTGCTTGTAGAGCTCAACTACTCGAATGGGTATTGTGAACTTCAGAAAAGAAGGACAAACAAATCAACCAAGACAGTTGAAGTGCAAGTAGTAGAACAGTCCCTCCCAGTAAGAAAACTAGGTCATTTTCTTTTGGCATTTTTACTTGAGGACATGTCATCACTTATTTGATCATCTCAGTGACCATTGCAAACAGCTCTAAGGTATGATGTATAATGCTCAAATTAAGGCCATTTAATGGATGTCTTTGTTTCAAGACTAACAAACACAGAAGGTGAGCTTGTCAATGTTGAAATCGATACCTTCCCTCCATCCTCTGAGTGCAGTCTTTCATAGATTTCATTCAGTGATGAAGTGATGAAGAAGCCATGATTTTCCAAGTAGCACAGCCAGGGGTGGGTTCCTCCCGGTTTGGACTGGATCGCCTGAACCGGTAGCGACCCGCTGGTGATGTCACGGATCCACTTCGGTCGGTGCCAGTCCATGGGCGCCACCATCATTTTTTTATTTTTTTGTGAATTTTTCCCTGTTTGGATGGCTTCTCCTCTTCCGCTGCTTGAAAAAGGGCCCTCCCGCCCACCCCCTGGTTAATACTGACCTTTATTTCTTTGCCCGAAGCACAGCTGATCAGCTCCTCAGCTGTGTTTCGGGCTGATTCCTGCTACTGAGCATGTGTGGAAGCCAAATTGCACGAGGGGAGCGAGCACGCGCACGCGAAACGTCGCAATGTGAACCAGTGGCGAAGGTAAGTGGAACCCACCCCTGACCACAGCAAAGCCTTACAGTACATGCATAGTGAAGGAAAAAGCATGTCAGTCTCATCACTATTGAATCTCAGTTTTGCCATTAGAGGTTATTAGTCTTCAAGATACCACAAAACTCTCATATCCTTTAATACAGTTCAGGTAAGGCAGCCACAATCTTGCCCACATTTAGCAAATCTCAGTGAGTGTAGTCAAATTTCCTTCTTTATAAAGCTGCATGGCCTTCAACTGACATACAGATCCTTTGTAGCTTTCTGATCTCAAGTTGGTTGACTGGTTGTTTTGACAGGTGATAACTAAAACAAATTTAAATGTTGTGATCGGTGGGAGTGAATAAGCAGGCTAATTCTGCTGACTGCCGGGGGTTTGATCCTCACCTGCTCAAGGTTGACTCAGCCTTCCATCCTTCCAAGGTAAGTAAAATGAGGACCCAGATTGTTGGGGACAATATGCTGACTCTGTAAATTGCTTAGAGAGGGCTGTAAAGCTGTAAAGCACTGTGAAGCGGTGTATAAGTCTAGGTGCTATTCCTATTAATACTTTAAGAATGATCAGGTTCCACTGATCCAGGAGATTCCCTTTTATTGAAGAAATCTTCCAATAACCCAGAAAACCAGTGCAATATGGATTTAAGGTGCTGGATTTGAACTGGAAGATCATACTGAACTGATGAAAATAAGCTATGCACTGGTTATACATATCTTCCCGGAGCCCATAGGATTTTTATCTATATCATGGAAACATGTAACTTTTTGGGGTCAAATCCATACTTGGCCAAGGGTTAAACTAAAAAAATAATGGCATGGAGCAAGGCCAAAATGAATTTCTGTTTAATTAATGCTGTTAATTATTTCCTATTCCTGTCATAATAGACTTTATTTTCCAATGCCATCCAAATTATGAATGGTTCCATGCAATCCAGGGGCCATAAAGTCTTTTATCCATAACCTGGATTTATGTCCCTCATCAAAGTAGAAGTTTTAGTATTCTCCCACAACTTTGTTAGTAGGTTAATCTGAAAAACAGTGACCGGCCTAACATAACTCAGTAAATTCCCGTAGCTAAAGATAGCATTGAACCTGGATCTTCCCAGTCCTAGCACTACCTCTTCACCCCAACTCCACCCTAACCTTCTGAATCGTATGCTGTTATAAAGCTGCAGAGATAAATTAAACTTCTCTTGCTGATTTTTTCCAGTTGCTAAAATTATGTATTTTAGTAATGCCATATACAATAGCATGGCTTATTATTCAAAATTAGAGGCTAGTACAATCTCCAAATGCAACAACTAACATTTTCCTTATCTTGGGCAGGGAAAGAAAGAATGCTGTGTTCCTTCACTAACCTAACATCGCAATCCACTATATACATGTGTGGGAGTATACCTATCGAAAATCAGCAGATTTGTTGACAGGCACGCTGTACGATTGAACTGTATGTTTAATATTCCAGATAGTTGATTTCCAATTCACAGGAGTAAAGCCAGAAAATAGATAGAGTTGGCACTTTATTCTAACACTGAACAAAAATTAGAAATATTACAAAAGCTGCCTGCCTGTGCAATAATTCCTGATTGCAGGAATGGTGTGTGGATTGCACTTTTTTTAAAAAAGGACATATGGCAGGTTAGGCCAGTGTAGGCTTTATTCACTAATCCGGACTGGATTTTAAAAAGTTGTTCTGCCCCAGCACCAAGCCCCAATAATTACACAACACACAACCATTCAAACATACTTTGTTTAGTCAGTAAAGCAACATCTCATTAAACACGAACACCGAACAAGATAGGCAGAAGTCCAAGAGATAATTGCAAGTCTTACTGTTCTTGGAACAAGTCCCAAAACTAGCAGATGCCAAACACAAGACCTATTCTGGAATTGCAAAGTGGAAACACCGAAGTCCATATTCAGAAGCCACGTTTGCCAGAAACAAGAACCGGAAACTGGAATGCAAACTGGCCACACTGGAGGACTGGATTCAGAAATCACAATGCCAGGAACAAGAACTGGGCTGGACTGCAAACTGGAACTGCGTAAGCCAAGATTCAGGAACAACGATGCAAACTGAAAACTGGAGTCATGATGCAAGATTCAAGAGTCACAATACAAACTGGAAACTGGAGTCAAGATGCAAGATTCAAGAGTCATGATACAAACTGGAAACTGGAGTCAAGATGCAAGATTCAAACTATGATTCAGACTGATTCCCAAGTTGTTCTCTGCAGCTTCCCACCTGCATCAACTCTTCTTAAATAGACTTAAGGGCATGGTGGCCAATTAGCCCCAGGTCTTACTCCCAAGTAGACCTCCTCTCGAGTAGACCTCTCTGCCTCTTGGCAGCCCAGCGTGCTCTGGCATTCAGGAAAGGAGGGGCTACTCCTTTCCTATCACTGCCATGAGGCACTGAAGGCACGAAAGCCCTGGCTGCACAGGCTGCTAGGCAAGCCACAATAAAAGTGGCACATAGTGCAACATGTAAGTTTTAGATATACTATAACAACTAAGTTCTGAGATGGTACAAGAATTAGGCAGCAAACAGATTGATCCCTTGTCCAATTTCTCACCTTTTTTGATGAACAACTATTTACAAGATACAGCAATAAAGTTTTCCAAATTCTGTTAAGAGTGGTCTAGTAACTTCTGCCTAACTGCTTTGGTAGTGGAGAACTTGGTTGGTGTGGATAGCTTTTCACTAGACCTGTGTTTCTAGTTTGCCATTTCTGTCTCTGCTGATGAGGATATCCAGGAAGGGTAGTGAGTTGTTTTCTTCTTCCTTTGTGAATTTAATTCCTTTGAAGATGTTGTTGATGGATTTAAATTTAATATTACACTGCTTTGGGTTAAGCAGTAAAAATCTGGACTTACTGCCATAGACTCCCCTTTGTTTGGCTAAGCCTCATGGTGACCCTTATCTAGTCTGGCCAGCACTGTTCTGATTAATTGAGGTAGGGAACATCACTATTCCTCCAATGGTCTGCTTCTTGGTGTTGGCACAAAGTCACAGGAATGTCATATGTACCAGTCCAAACACTGGAATGGTTTTATACCATTCCATTCCACTAAATTGGGATTAATCTAAGAGAGATAAGCAGCTGAGTTGATGATGATTGATGATGATGATGATGATGATGATGATGATGATGATGATGATGATGATGATGATGATATTCAGTCGAGTCCAATTATTGGCGATTCTGTCTCTCCACAATTCTGATCTTGCACAGTTCTTTGAGTTTTTCTAGGCCCTGGCCCTTGTCAGCTTTGATGGTGTCCAGCCTCCATGTTCTTTGATGGTCTGGTTTTCTTTTACCCTTAACTCTTCCCAACACCATTGTTTTCTCCAATGAATTCTCCCACGTGACATGGCCAAAATAAGCGTGACACATTTTTGTGATTTTTCACACACCATGCAAAGCTAAATCATGGTGCTTTATTTTCAAATCTGTTCCTTCACATCTTACTAGGTCACTCTCCTTATTATCTGTTGAAGCAATGGGGTGAGGGAGATGTAATTTTACTCACATCCTAAGAGACTAAAGTAATAGCATTCACCGAGGAATAATCAAGATTGTAATGTGTTGCCATGTTATGAAATTAGGTTGTCGGTTTACATTATTTTCAGGGAAATAGTAGTAATTCCTCTCTAATAAAGCAACTGTACTTTTTAAATTATTGATATGCAGATGCAGCATTCCCAACCCACAGTGGGTTTACGAATCATGCTAATTATAACTATAGTCAGATTGTTTATGGCTGTGGGTGTCATGCGAGCGTAGCCTTCATGATGTGGTAAGGGAGAAAAATACAAGTTCTGCCTGATAAACGGCTCTATAAAAATCATACAGTCCAGAGGATGGGAAAGATTGCCAAGGAGAGACAAATATTCACCACAAGGCACCGCTTGCGCAGGAATATTTCTCTGCCGTATCAAACTGGATAAAAGGGTAGCAACTCATTTTCACAAGGACCAAAATAGGACCCATTAAATAGTTATATTTCTCCAAATCCTCAACTACTTTTTACTTTCACTACTTAATTATATGTAAATGCAGATCTGGGATTAAAAAAAAATACATCTGGAGTAGTTATGCCTATTCTGCCTTAGAACCTTAGAACCTGCTGGAAGAGGATTTGGGGCTTTTAATCCAAGCAGATCCATATCAGGACAAATACGGATAGAAAACAAGGAAGGGAAAAATGTTGAAAAGTGTTTGTGTCTGTGACACAAATGTGTCACAGACTGATTTACATTAACGACAAAAAAAATATGCCTTTTCCCTGAGCATCTCAGCCTGTGGGATTTTCTGCAGAGACTGCTGTTCTGCAGCTTTTGCTTCTCTTTAGCCCATTCCCTAGAATTTATTTATTTCTTTATTAAATTCACATGCTACTCATGTCACCGTCCCAATTGACTCTGGGCAGCTAGCATTAGAATAATGCTCCTTTTCTTTTTTTCATTGAGTCTATGCAAGGTATCCTGCCTTCATGGGGCTATGTTCTGGGAAGGCTACTTAAGGCTACTTAAGATATCCTTCTGCACCTTCCCACAGATCCATTTTCTCTTCTCTCTTTTTTCACTTATAGATAGTGATTTCTTTTCCTGAGGTCAGAACTAAGGCCACTTTATTGTGGTGTGATTGCCTGTGGAGGTGGGATAACTGCCTAGGTCCTGACCAGCTGCCCATTGTAGGAAGAGAACTGTGTTACAGAATCAGAAGGGATCTGTTATAAAAGCTTATGACTTTTGATAAAGCTTGTTAGTCAGATAGGTGTTACTAAGTGCTTTATGAAGGTTGACTGGGAGTATCTGAGGATTAGATAGAGTCATATCGTATGTTCTTCAATGACCTCTTCCCAGCAGTTAATTCCTATGCTGCTATCAACTAGGAACACTGAAGAAATTCAGTAACTGCCGAGTGGAATGTTCATGACTTATATATAACTGAACCAAAGTTCAAAACCTAACTCTCTTTCTTTGCCCGTGGAGTGTAACAAGCTAAGGGTTTCTCACTTTGGCACAGAGGAGTGGCTGAACTTTGTGCATTGTGATTGCAATTGGCCAGCCTCTTCTCTTCTCTGGCTCTTTGCTTTCGCTCTGGCCCAAGGTAGCCTTCATGCCCACCGTCCTATACTTGTGTGTAGATGAGGATCCTCACCATTGGTTTCTCTGCAATGCTATTGTAGTGGAGCCACCAGCTGAAGGGGAGGGGAATTCTCTAGGAGGAGTAAAGAGACAATCCAGTTTAGGGTCTGTTTGGGGAAAGAAACAACTGAGGTCAAACCTTTATGTCCATATGTGCCATTTCGCAACGGAAGGCAAACAGTCTGATGTGATTCTTGTAATATAGGGGATCAACAATAAAGTATCTACTTGGGACTATTCATGAGTGGTTCTGGTTGCTTGTGCCTGACAGTTCTAAAGAAACTAACAGAGCAGTTGGCATCTATAAACAGAATGGGATGGCCTGGAAGGAAGGGAGACTCTGGTGAAGAAAAACACTTGTAGCTTCTTTAAACTTCTTCAGATCATTACTTCTTTTAATGCAGCATTAATGTTTAATCAGGCTCTTGAAATTCATTTCCTATTTAGCTGCAGCAAACTCAGGAGAAAGCGCTTTTAACTGATGAGAAATAACACCCCCTCCTTTTAGTTTCCCTCTGAGAATATAGTATATATATATCCATGACATTTCTTACCAGGAATTAAATATGTACCGACGTCTTTTGTTCCGTGTCTGGTTACCAAACGTGTTTTCTTTGCTTTCACCTGTCTGACTCCAGGACATATAGCAAGTAAACTATGTTCCATCATCTCATGACTATGTTTAACAATGAAATAAATATCTGTTTGATTTTTGCCTGTCACTCTTCTGTTGAACTGGTTCAGAAAATAAGAGAGCTTAGAGCTATTGTTTAACTGTGTTGCAAAAAATTCAGACAACCACAGATTCTCAGCAAAAAAGGTAGAGAAAATTCTAACTCTTTGCTGCTATCTAGTAGTCTTTCCAGTTTTTACAAACCAGAAGTGGTGGTAATTGTAAAATATTTCAAATTATTCAATAAAGAAGAATATTTGTAGCTCAAAGTTGAAATGAGAGATCCTTGGTGCTCTCTGAGCTTGCTTGTTTCCTTGCGGATGTTTCATTACCCAAATTAGAGAACATCATCAGTGCATCAGATTGGGTAATGAAACATCTGCAAGAGAACATCTGGAGCAAAACAACTAAGGTTAGAGAGCAGCAAGGACCTCTCATTTTAAATCCTTCATACTTTTCTGTTTCATCAGAAGAGAAATTGGGTCATTCTTTGATCCAGGGTAGAAGTTACAACATATATTGAAAGTTCTGTGGCCCATCAATTCATTGTAAACTTAGAGGCGTGTGTCCATTAATGGCATTCACTAATGAATAAGCTGAATAGAGTCATTTCCAAATGAAATAATTATAATTATTTCCAGATGTAGTTATTGCATTAATTACTGTGTAGTACAGAACAGCTATATGATATACAGAACAGCAGGATAGAACAGCTATATTCAGGTTTTGGGATATATTTGACCAGGCACTCAATATACCCCCTTAACTTGAAAAGATGGAATGGCCAAATGGATCTGAATTTTAAGGTTGTTGGTTGGGAATATTTTGGGATCTTGGCACCAAAGTTAACTTATCCTAGAACTTTTACATAATCCTGTGCATATTTCTTTGAGAATCTGTCTAAACCCAAAACAAACCATCTATGAATGTGCATTTATATTGAATGAATGACTGCATGAAAAGTTGGAAGGAAATAATTATTTCTGTTGTGTTTTTCTACCTAGCTTTCTGCAGAAAATTCATATTTCTGTCCCTTTCAGCAGCTTGTATTTTTCTCTGTATTAGACACCCCAGAACTCATCCAATATGTCCAGAAAACCACCCACTCTTATTTAATACATTTTTGGGCTTTGGATGCTTATCGAACACCTACGTAACAGCCATGGTGGCGCAGTAGTTAGAATGCAGTACTACTGCAGGCTAACTCACTGCTCACTCCAGGAGTTCGATTCTGAATGGCTCAAGGTTGACACAGCCTTCCATCCTTCTGATGTTGGTAAAATGAGATCCCAGATTGTTGGGGGCAATATGTTGACTCTGTAAACCACTTAGAGAGGGCTGTAAAACACTGTGAAGTGGTATATAAGTCTAAGAGCTATTGCTATTGCTACATTTTTCCACCTTTCTTGCTTGTCTCCCTATGACTCTTGTTTTTTATCCTGCGGAATCACTTAATTAATCTGTTTTACCAATTTCTTCTTCGCTACAGTCTAAATTGTGGACTTCCATCAACAGCATTCTACTGTTCAGTGGAGAGTTCCTACCGGTGTGGTCGACTCTACCGCACCGGTAGCGGCCAGCAGTTGGCGCTATTTGTGCACAACAGCTCCGGTGCTGTCTTCACCAGTCTGTCGCATGGCGCCATCTTTTTGGGGAATTTTTGGGCTAATTTTGCTTCCTGCGCATGCGCGGAAGCAAAATCTCGCGAGGGGATGCGTGTATGCATGAGATTTCGGCAATTTTTTGCTTCCATGCATGCAAAAATCACATGCGGGTCCCCTCGCGAGATTTTGCTTCCGCGCATGCGCAGGAAGCAAAACCGCGTGAGGGGGCATGCACGCATAGCAAGCGCGTGCCAAAACATGGCAATGTGCGCACAGCGCACCGGTAGCCCAAAGAACAAGCAACCCCCCCTGCTACTGTTCTACTTACACACATTCAGAAAATGCATAAGATCAGTTTCAAAATCCCAAAGGTGCTTTTTCAAAAGGCAATTAGACTTTGTTTTTCCTTGAAGATATTTCGCTACTCGTCCAAGAAGCTTCTTCAGTTCTGACTCAGTTCATGACCTGGATGACTGAAAATCTCCATAGACATCAATTTCAAAGAAAGCTGAGAAATACTGATCTATTGTACGTCATAATTTTCACTTTTAGTGTTTTATATCCATTATACATTTTTTATCCGTTACATTTTTTTCAGGATGCTTGCTTATGTTCTCTAAACATATACCACTGCAGAATATCTCAGCATTTCTCTATGCAGAAATGAAAGCTGAGTTAAAGAAAATCAATGATGTTCTTTTAAATGGTTGTCAAATTATTATACACAGTGAAGTGCCAAAGTTACATTGATGGATAGGCTTGTCATCTCTTTTTGGCAATATGTTAAAATGGTCCAAGATGAGTTTAATGTATTTTTAAAAGTATAATATTTTGAAGAAACAATAACTTACAAAGTCAAAAATTCTGCTTGGTGACAAACGAATGCCAATAGGCTTTCTCCACCACAAATATGTACCTTTCTACAAAGATATTTTATGGACTTGAAAGAAGCAACAACATCTTAAGAGTTTGTTCGTGACTCTTTGAGATTTGCTGTCAACAAATGTTTATGTCTTTTGGGATGGCAGTTACTGAGAACTTTAGTAACATCTAGTCTGGCAAGTTAACTGAGCAAACTGAGAGAATCATCATCTGTTGTTCCTATGCTCAGGAATCTCTTTACACAGTCTACTGAAATTTTCTTGCTACCCAATTGCCTAGGAATTTGATTAGATATTTAAGCCATTCAGGTGACTGTGTGTTTTTTTCTTCTCAGTCATCTGCATTTCCACTTCATTCATTCATTTGGGATTGTATGACTCACAGAGGCGCCTCCTAATATAGTACACCTTACATTGGCGATGTAAAAGACATATATTACAGCTTACATAATAGCTTTAGTTTAATTTAGGGGCAATAAATATTTCTGTGGTTGGGGGCTACATGCAGTGTAGATGATAAATTACTGCCAAGGGGTGACCGGAGGAAACTGTGTGTTTAGAAACAGAAATTTTGAGTGACTCAGGCAGGTTGCATTAATGGGGTTGAAGGATCCATGGCTTGTCTTTGCTGCCTGACATTTCCAGCTACCCCAGTCTCTTATAAAATTTACCCTTTTTTCTTTTTTCAACCCTATTATTCCTTAATTCGGGGTAGAGTCGAGATAACTGAATAGAGCTGAGCATTTACTGGCTGGATGCCCTTTCTGATGCCTACGCAGAGTTCACAGCAGATATTATTTTCTTTGTGCCCTGAGAGAGAAACATCTGCCACTACCTAGGATTGAACTCTCAGCTTTCCGTGTGCAAGGTAAGCGTCTTCACCACTAGGCCATCATGTCAGTCAAAATTTACTCATATAGAAAGAAAATAAATGAATCACAATTCACAAATTCTCTACAGACCTTTCTGCTCAGGATAGAGGTGTGATGGCAAACCTATGGCACGCATGCCCAAAGTGGAACTTGGAGCCATGTCACCTGGCATGCGCGGCATCACCCATTCCTTTTCTGGGTTTCTGTTGAGCATACACACTTGATGATCAGTTGGCCTTTGTGCTTGCGGCAGTGCCGAAAACTGGAAGAACTGGTCTTCCATTTTCTGGCGTGAGCATGCATGCCGGCCAGCTGATCGGTGTGTGTGCATGCGCGTCAGTAACTGGAAGACTTGCCAGCTAGCGCACATGCGCGTGCCGGAAATCGGAAATACATTTTCTGGCGCGTGCATGCCCCCTGAGTAACTCCTCATCCTGGTTGCAGCCCAGACGAGTGCGCACGTGAAGTGCTCCCTTTTTGGCACTCGGTGCTGCGTGTGCGCACACACACACCCTTTTCAGCACTCGGTGCCGAAAAGGTTCGCCATCACTGGGATAGTGGGTTGGATGGTCTATATACAGTCCCAAATGGCAGCCAAAGTACAGCTTCATGTCTCTATGTGCTACTTGAACATAAATAGTATTACAGCTACTCCTAAATTATTTAGTGATCAGGTTTAGGGAGAGACCTAATTTGCAAGGGACAATAACTCATTGCACATAATATAAAAGCAGAAAAAGAAAAAGAAAATCATACCAGTGCTATGAAATTAAAAGCCTCATTTTCAATGAATTATATTTATGTGAAAGTTGAACTACATCAGTAAGATTGATTTCATTTGAAGCCTTGCAGACAACCTGCAAAAGTATTAGGAGCGGAAGTATGGGGGTGGGGAATCACTTATTATTGCAATTTCATCAGATCAGCCTTCAGAGCTTTTGAGTTCCCAGCAGTATCTCTTAACATTGTTCAAATTTAAGCAGATAGAAATATAAAATTATAGGCAAGGGAAGTTCTCCTCATTTATTTATTAATGATTTTTCCTTGTAAAAATTGTCAGTTGCCTGTTGACAGCTGAGATTGGCATGTCTAATAAAGAAAAGCTGGCAATTCAAATCCAACATTATTTGGGAACCACTTTCTTAGAAAATCAATAACATTTCTTGGGAAATGGCAGTAAATTGTCTATTCATAAATGCACTGAGTCTGGGTGAAATCGCAATCTTTAAAAAAGCAGGCAGTCTGAATCTCCTACTTGGGCAATCCTTGAGAAATTTGTCCTTTTGCAACTGACATTGGTTAGTACCTTCTATTGTTTTTTTGTCTTCTATTGCACCCTTTGACTCATATTTGTCTTTATCTTTCCATCACATAACTGTCTTATCAATCTTGTGATGACAGCTTTAAATCCTCCAAAATGTTTCCTCAGACTGATTTCATTGCGCAAGTCTTCCCTCTTGACTTATGGAGACTTCTTATAAAATTCAATTTTGTATCTACAAGACTTTATTTTTCCTGGAATGGATTACTGTGTACTACTTGAGTGTAACTGGGCTTTTTTTTCCTAGAAGCTAAAGTTGATTTAGAACCTGGCATATATGACATATATATATAGACTACAATTTTTCCCTTCCATCCTTACCCTTGAAAGAGTAAAGGAGACATCATAGCAGTGTTCCAATATCTCAGGGGTTGCCACAAAGAAGAGGGAGTCAAACTATTCTCCAAAGCACCTAAGGTAGAACAAGAAGTAATGGGTGGAAACTAAACAAGGAGAGAAGTAACTTGGAACTAAGGAGAAATTTCCTGACAGTTAGGACAATTAATCTGTGGGACAGCTTGCCTCCAGAAGTTGTGAATGCTCCAACACTGGAAGTTTTTAAGAAGATGTTGGATAACCATTTGTCTGAAGTAGTGTAGGGTTTCCTGCCTAGGCAGGGGGTTGGACTAGAAGATCTCCAAGGTCCCTTCCAACTCTGTTGTTATTATTATTAAGTGAGGACACAATTCCCAGAATTTGAGCCTGTTATTTGAAAATTCTAGAAGCTGGGGTCCCAGCACATAAACTGGAAACCAAATTAGCTGAGGCTCATCTTTACAAATGAAAAATCCCAGTGCAAATGAATTGGATTGCATTTGCTACAGCACCCATCCACTGACTAGACCATGTTTCTCAACATTGGCAATTTTATGAGTTGGTTTCATTCCCAGAATTCCATGGAGGCTGAGAATTCTGGAAGTTGAAGTCCACAAAAGTTGCCATGGTTGAGAAACACTGCACTAAACGATAGCTACATGAATACAAAAACATAACTGAAGTTCGGGATATATATATATATATATATATATATATATATATATATATATATATATATATATATATATATATATATATATATATATATATATATATATATATATATATATATATATATATATATATATATATATATATATATATTCCCGAACAAGTGGACAGCAAACAAAATTTCAATGTCATATTATTTTGATTTTAACAAACATTATGTAGCAATCAGGGGTGAAATCCAGCAGGTTCTGACAGGTTCTGGAGAACTAGTAGCGGAAATTTTGAGTAGTTCAGAGAACCAGCAAATACCACCTCTGGCTGGCCCCAGAGTGGGGTGGGAATGGAGATTTTGCAGTATCCTTCCCCTGCCACGCCCAACAAGCCACGCCCAACAAGCCACCCCCACAGAAATGGTAGTAAAAAAATTGGATTTCACCACCGAGCTATATCTGTTCTTTTTCATAGCTCAGAACTGGGGGTGGGAGGTTTTAAACACACACAGAGACACACAGACACATACACAGACACATACACATGCTTTTCTTAATCAGGATTATAAATCAGTATTTTTTTTAACTTGGGTCATGACGGAAGGATTCTTGAACTTTGTTAACTAATTTATTGCAGAACACTGCACTGTTACAAAAAAGGGGGTGGGGGTGGGGAGAGGGATTGACAATCCATTATCAGTAATATTCTAGTTGGTGCCAACTGACCTCTAAAAATAGATACACAATTTTTATAAGTCCAGTTTGACACCTGGACAATATCTATCTATCTATCTATCTATCTATCTATCTATCTATCTATCTATCTATCTATCTATCTATCTATCTATCTATCTATCTATCTATATCTTTATCTTTATCTCTATCTCTATCTCTATCTCTATCTCTATCTCTGTCTGTCTGTCTGTCTGTCTGTCTGTCTATCTATCTATCTATCTATCTATCTATCTATCTATCTATCTATCTATCTATCTATCTATATCTATATCATCTATATCTATATCTATATCTATATCTATATCTATATCTATATCTATATCTATCTATATCTATCTATCTATCTACCGTATTTTTCGGAGTATAAGACGCACCGGAGTATAAGACGCACCTTAGTTTTTGGGGAGGAAAATAGGGGAAAACAATCTGCCTACCAGGTATTCATCTGGCTATCATCCTTAGTCTGGTCAGTTCAGCACATTATTTTATCTCCTGGTTAGGACTTAAAAAAACCTTCTTCTGAGAGAGTAACAATGAAAGAGCCTGCAAGCCAGTAAGAGCTGGGAAGATCGTTAGCACCTGGTTAGGGCTAAAAAAAAACTTATTCGGAGCAGCTGCAGCACATTATTTTATCTCCTGGTTAGGACTTAAAAAAACCTTCTGAGAGAATAACAATGAAAGAGCCTGCAAGCCAGTAAGAGCTGGGAAGATCGTTAGCACCTAGTTAGGGCTAGAAAAAAACTTCTTTGGAGCAAGTAGAGCAATGAAAAAAAACCCTGCAAAGACTTAGGCCTGGAAAACCTTCTTCTGAGAGAGTAACAATGAAAGAGCCTGCAAGCCAGTAAGAGCTGGGAAGATCGTTAGCACCTGGTTAGGGCTAGAAAAAAACTTCTTTGGAGCAAGTAGAGCAATGAAAAAAAAACCTGCAAAGACTTAGGGCTGGAAAAACATTCTTTGGAGAAAGTAACAATGAAAAAGCCTGCAAGGTAAGAGCTGGGAAGATCTGTTAGCACCTAGTTAGGGCTGGAAAAAAAAGCTACATTCGAAGTATAAGACGCACCTGAATTTTCAGCCACTTTTAGGGAGGAAAAGGGTGCGTCTTATACTCAGAAAAATACGGTATCTATCTATCTATCTATCTATCTATCTATCTATCTATCTATCTATCTATCTATCTATCTATCTATCTATCTATCTATCTATCTATATCTATATCTATCTATCTATATCTATATCTATATCTATCTATCTATCTATCTACCTATCTATCTATCTATCTATCTATATCTATCTTTATCTTTATCTCTATCTCTATCTCTATCTCTATCTCTATCTCTGTCTGTCTGTCTGTCTGTCTATCTATCTATCTATCTATCTATCTATCTATCTATCTATCTATCTATCTATCTATCTATCTATCTATCTATATCTATATCATCTATATCTATATCTATATCTATATCTATCTATATCTATCTACATCTATATCTATCTATCTATCTATCTATCTATCTATCTATCTATCTATCTATCTATCTATCTATCTATCTATCTATATCTCTATCTCTATCTCTATCTCTATCTCTATCTATCTATCTATCTATCTATCTATCTATCTATCTATCTATCTATCTATCTATCTATCTATATCTATATCATCTATATCTATATCTATATCTATATCTATATCTATATCTATATCTATATCTATCTATATCTATATCTATATCTATATCTATATCTATATCTATATCTATATCTATCTACATCTATCTATCTATCTATCTATCTATCTATCTATCTATCTATCTATCTATCTATCTATCTATCTATCTATCTATCTATCTCTATCTCTATCTCTATCTATCTATCTATCTATCTATCTATCTATCTATCTATCTATCTATCTATCTATCTATCTATCTCTATCTCTATCTCTATCTCTATCTCTATCTATCTATCTATCTATCTATCTATCTATCTATCTATCTATCTATCTATCTATCTATCTATCTATCTATCTATCTATCTATCTATCTATCTCTATCTCTATCTCTATCTCTATCTCTATCTCTATCTCTATCTATCTTCTATCTATCTATCTATCTATCTATCTATCTATCTATCTATCTATCTATCTATCTATCTATCTATCTATATATACATACATACAGTATATATTTCTTAGCAATAATCTAGAAGTGGTTTCTGATTGCTTTCTACTTTATAACTTTTTATTCTAGTCTGTAATCCTGGAACTTCCTGGTGCTCTGTCATCACCTACTTACCAGAGGCAACCTGCTTAGTTTTCTTTTTCAAGATTTGCCCTAAGTTATCGTGTGCTACCAGTTACTTGTTATTTTCAAAATGATTTGTAAGACCGGCCAAACTGAGATTGTCCCGTTTCAATGTTTAATTATTATTATTTTATATTCCCAGTGTCATATGGAAGCACACAATAATGCCCACGCTTAAAAAGCTGGCCAAGGATTGTGAGTATAAGATATTATTTCATTACAACAACAATATCATCTGGCCAGAGAAGGCTTTGCTGTATAAACAAGCTCAGACATCAAATGGAATAAAAGATTTGTGTAGAAGACACTTAATTCTGAGTCTCTCCTGAATCTCAGTGGCTGTGTTGAACTCTCCAGATTGCCCCAACTAGCTCAAGAAGTGGGGCTATGGAAGATGAATCACCAATGGACACACTATTCTGTCCTGGTCTCCTACCTTTAGATCAGGGGGTCCCCAAACTTGGCAACTTTAAGACTTGCGGACTTCAACACCCAGAATTCTAGGAGTTGAAGTCCACAAGTCTTTAAGTTGCCAAGTTTGAAGACCTCTGGTTTAGATACTTTAACAACTGGAAGATGGGTTATTTCATCAGGGAAGTACATTCAAATAGATCACTTCAGTTGGTCCTGATGACCACTGGGTCTTTCCTCATATTATGCAGAAAGTGCAGCTAACACAGGCAGAAAGTGATTTGTCAAACAGCTAACGTAGGCAGATTTCTGCAACATGTATTAAAATCCAGTTTCTGCTTCTTTGGCTACAGTGTTCTTATTCATTGAACGGGTATGGAGGACTGCGCTTGTAAAATTGGCAGAGTCTTCCAACTCATCATCTAGACAGATGACATGTGAACCACCGATGAATAACACATCTGCCAAGTACACAACTGGGAGATAAGTAGTCACAATTTACTCTTCTGACAAATATTCTTTCTCAAGCATGCCCCAGAGGTAAATATAAAGGTGGGCCATTGTTAAGGGAAACTGTTTATTTTGAAACATTAAAGAATTCTTAAGGCAGCAAAAGCTGAAAGAGAGAACTGTGAAAGCAATGTGGAACTGTTGGGATAGAGAGGGTTTTTTTTTGTTCCTCGCAGGAAAAGCAGGCAAGTTATCCCGCCTTACCCTTCATTGCTGTACGGAATGAGCAAGATATTTGAACTGATTGTGTATATTGCATACAACATCTGATCTCTGCAGTCTTTCTCCTAACTTTGAACACTTGCTATCATCCGTGCTAAAAGATGCTGAGTTTCATTGAGGGAAGAGATCCTTTTGCATTCATTTCAGAAACATGACTCTCAACTGAATGGTTTCGCAAATGAATGGTTTGTAACAAGCTAGTGAATGGTTCACTTGTGGTCAATGTAAATCATTCTCTGCCTCTTTGCTTTCACATCCTCTTGAGGGTGGGCTCGCTTCCATGCTTAGCATCCTAAAACTCAATAATGACAGTACAGTTATGGTCAAAGTGGATTTCTGACATGGAGGTAATGAGAAATCCGACACTTAGTGCCACTTATCCACTAGCCCTGAATGAAATGGGAAATAGATTTGCATGCAAGTTGGGAAAGATTTGCTTTACCAATTGCATGCTGCAACAAGTCCAGGAGCACAAGACTGACACCCCTTCAATTATTAAACAGTGAATGTTAGCCATAGCCGAGAAGAGAGAGTACTGTGTAGGATAAATTGCATGCAATGAAAAACGCTGCCCATTTCCAGAGGCGGCTTAAATCCAATGAGCTCGTATTTTCAAAGAATGGGGGTTAAGTGTTCTTGGGAACACTATCTAGAAATGAATTCTATGGTATTTATAGAGGGACTGCATTGCCTAATCCTAGTGACTTAGTGGGTGGGGTAGGGGGTTAGAAGTGATATCAAAGCCCTCAACAGGCTGGAATCCCTAAAGCTGGAAGGTGCAACTCATTGGGTTAGCCATCAATGGAATCAATAACAGAATATCAGAGATCGAAGGGACCGTGGCAGTCTTCTAATCCAACCCCTGCTCAAGCAGGAGCCCCTACACCAGTGATAGCTAGCCTTTTTCTTGTTGCGTGCCAGCACCCATAATGCAATGCGTATGCGACACACCCTGTGCACCCCGCCCCCGTGCGACCCCCTGAACTCCCCTCGCCCCTATGCATGCGCACATGACCCTTCCATGCTCCCCCCTCACCCCTCTGGGGAGGCCATTTTCATCCTCCCGGAGGCTCAAGGAAAGCCACTGGAGCCTGGGGAGGGTGAAAAACGGTCCTCACCTAAGTCCAGAAACAGGCTGAAAATCAGCTGGCCGGTGGGAGGCGCATGCACATGCGCAGTGGAGTTGAGCTGAGTTGAGCTGGAGTTGAGCTGGATGACAGCTCGTGTGCCCGCAGAGAGGGCTCTGCGTGCCATAGGTTCGCTATCATGGCCCTACACCATTTCAGACAAATGGTTGCCCAATCTCCAATGATGGAGCACCCACATCTTCTGAAGGCAAGCCTTTCCACTGGTTAATTGTTCTATCAGGAAATGTCTCCTTAGTTCTAGGCTGGTTCTCTCCTTGATTAGCTTCCATCCATTGCTTCTGGTGCTGACCTCAGGTGCTTTGGAGAATAGGTTGACCCCCTCTTCTTTGTGGCAGCCCCTTAGATGATATAATATATAATAATATTAATATAGTAAATCACATCACAACATCAGATTCTCAGCACATCAGTGATACCCTGATTATGAAAGGCACTCTTAGTATAAACCAATCTGGCGCTCATTGATTTCATTTCACTCCTTCAATGAAGATCTAACTTGGCATCCAAACTTTAGAGTCTCAACTGCACCATGCATTTTTTTAAATTTTAATTATTTTATTGTGTATTCTATTGTTTCTTTTTAGTGTTTCATCATCCATTGATTCTCTCCCACCATAAAATCTGTTGATATAGGGTGCCTTATACAGTATAGTTGATCAAAATGCAAAGAGGCTAATATCTCTGTGTATAATATAGCGTTACAGTGTGGATATAATTGAATGGTGCAATGCCTTTATCCGGAATAATTTCTTCCTCACATTCCCACCGTTTCTATCTTGTCTGAATAAGCTTTGGGGGTTCACTTTCATACATCTAAAAGTGTTTCTCATCTCTCATTCAGAAATTGTACAGCCTTCCTGCTGTCAGTCAAAAGAGATAAGTTATAGAAAAATGTGTCATCCACTTGCTAATAACATTTTAGTTCAAATTTCCAGCATAATCTTCAAGTACCAGTCCATCTTGGTAGCCCAAAAAGATTACTATAGGAGAAAAATTGGATATAAATGTGTATTGCAAATACATGTATACAGTATGCTTTCTAGCCCAACTTAATCTACCGATAGCAAGGGTGGACAACTATGGCTCCTTTATCACCTGTGGATTTCAACCCCCAGAATTCCTGAGCTAGTCATGCTCAGTTGAAGTCCACAGGTCATAAAGGGGCCGTAGTTGCTCACTCTGTCCTATAGGAACCAAGACATCTTCCAACCCGAAAAAGTTCCCTACCACTGTGATGATGATTAAATTAAGAGATAGCGCAAGATTATAGAAATCTTTAGGAAGAGAATGCACAGTGTGCATACAGTATTGCCAATTTCCCCTGGAGTTTAAAGAGATACAAGTTCATTACTTCTATATGTGCAGGATGGGGGGGGGGGTGAAAGAGGCTTGGGGCAATTCTACAAATTTAATGTCAACTAAACATTTTGTTCTATCTGTGCAGGAGAACATCATTGGAGAAACCTGGTAGGAATTCTGCATTTCCTGTTTTCTGCAGAGATGAGAGCATGAAGGGTGCCACATAAACCACTGAAATGTAACATATGGAACCTTATAGATTTCTTTGCAAAATAATGTTGGGGGTCTATAAATGTTTTCTCTTTTATTGTATTAAAGATGCAAAGAGTTGGTCTTTAAGTAGGCTGAAACACACAAACTGGTAAAGAGAGTAACTGTGAGTAACCGTTATTCCTGTGGTGATATTTCTATGCACATATCCAGGAAAAAAAGTTATATTTGGGAAGCAGAATACAATGATCCTTGTTTGAAAAGAATCCATTAGCATAAAATCTGCATTTCTTTCATCAGTCAAGAGAGGAAAGATTCCCCAAATATTATTTTATAATCCTCATCATGGAACTCCTAAATACAATATGGTAATTTTAAAAAAATGTGCACATGTGAATGTGGATTAGCTGTAACTAATGCATGTAAGATCTTGGCTGTCTCGGAGTACCAGGAATTGATGCAGTTCTTGCAAAAGGCTTGCTGCTAACAGAGTAGAAACCTCACTATGCTATTTCTGGGAGTGTGCAAAACATTCTGAACTTCAAACAGAGACAAAATGCCCTGTACCCCAAGTTCAGGACCAAACATTTATTCTATATTGTTTGAAGTGATCTAGTATCCTACAGCTGACTTGTTTTTTTAAAATTACTTGACACCATGGAGACTGGAGTGTGCATCAGATAATAAAACAGCAGGCATTCCATTCCTGCGGCCATGGACAGGAGCTAGTTGAGAAGATGAGAGCAGAGTGATGAAGAGTCAATTAGGAGCATGTCCACAGATTGAAAACATTTTGGATTTAAGAAAAAAAGAGGGCTGTCCTGGCTGGTAGGCAAGGATACTGCTGCGGTTTTAAAATTATGTGATGTGGTCTTTAATGTGCGTAGATTCTAATACTGGGTGTTTGTTTGTTTTTTGAGCCAGGATGCCAAATGCATCCTGCCTCAAATCCTCCCTCCTAGACCCATTTGAGATAGCTAGATAGCTATGTGGGAAGAAATATCCATCTGGTTCAGTTCCAAGCCGGGAGAAAGACACTGGAAACATGGAGGCTGATTGGAAAGATGTTTTAATGATGAAGCAGAACCACATGTGATTCTGGGCAGCTGACAAAATGTAGTTGAGGCAGGTGGGGTTATACCTTCTCTTGAGCTTTGCACTTGAGCTTCCTGTTCCTGTGCAAGAACATGTATTCTATTGGCTATGGAGCCATGTAGGGGTTATGTAAGGGTCCCATGGGGCCATGTAAGGGTTATGTAGGAGTCCCATGGGGTCATGTAGTGGTTATGTAGGGGTCATAGCTGGTTCTATAGGCAAAGTACAAATCCTAGGTGTTTGTTTGTGCTACGTTTGGTTGAAGTTTGGTCTGCTCTGAGGGTGATGCAATGAAGGGGCTTGTGTTCTAAAGGATGTTGGGTAATTCCTATTGCAGCTTAATGGCTTTCGTCCTGTTTTGGCTCTTGAGTGAGGGTATTTGCTTATGAATAGAGCTATCTAGATACTAGTCTTCTTTCAATAAGCTCTTTATCTCGTAAGTGCTGACATCTGCTGTGGGCTACTAAGGAAAGTGGAAGTTGCTTTCTGCCTCTAAAAACATGTTTCTCCATTTCTCCCTTTGGGAAATATAATAATCTCCCTTTTTTAAATATTCCTCAAAATATTTCATTCTTCTAGGAGGGTGTGTGTGGCTTCCCACAGCTAGATAGATAGATAGCTTGAAAAATAGATGATAGATAGATATAGATGATAGATGATAGATAGATAGATAGATAGATAGATAGATAGATAGATAGATAGATAGATAGATAGATAGATAGATAGATAGATAGATAGATAGATAGATAGATAGATGATATAGGGGATGGATGGATGGATGGATGGATGGATGGATGGATGGATGGATGGATGGACAGACAGATGCCTACTGAGCATCTGGCTGATCTTGTCTAACCGTGAGGTCAGTCTCCACCATAGAATATGAAGGATGTGACAAGATGTCACAGTATCTAGATTCACAGCTTTTTGTTCTTTTGAAGACCATCTTTACCCATTTTAATCATTGTGATTTTGCCCATGTGGACAGTGATCTGGCCCATGCTTGAGTGTTTAAAAAGGCCTTAGGTTTCCTCCTATATTTATTATTTTTAAAATTACTTTGTCAAGCATATATAAGATTACAGTAAAAGTATAAACATGTATACTTGAGATGATTTTGAGTACATGGGAACATTAGGACAGGGACAGTAGGCACGCTGGTGCACTTATGCACGCCCCTTACAGACATTTTAGGAATGGGGTGAGGTCAACAGTAGACAGTATAAGGTTAAAGTTTTGGGGATTTGGGGAAGAAACCACAGAGTCAGGTAGTGCATTCCAGGCATTGACCACTCTGTTGCTGAAGTCGAATTTTTTTGCAATCAAGTTTGGAGCAGTTTACATTAAGTTTGTATCTATTGAGAGCTCGTGTATTGTTGCGGTTGAAGCTGAAGTAGTCATTGACAGGTAGGACATTGTAGCAGATACTTTTGTGTGCTACACTTAGGTCAGATAGTAGGCGGCATAGTTCTAAATTGTCTAAGCCCAAAATTTCAAGTCTGGTGTCATAAGGTATTCTTTTGCGAACAGAGGAGTGGAGGACTCTTCTCGTGAAATATCTCTGGACATTTTCAATTCTATTAATGTCTGATATGTAGTGCGGGTTCCAGACAGGTGAGCTAGCTGTATTCAAGAATTGGTCTAGCAAATGTTTTGTATGCTCTAGTTAAAAGTACAATATTGCCAGAGAAGAAGCTATGCAAGATTAGGTTAACAACTCTTAATGCCTTTTTGGCAATGTTGTTACACTGGGTTCTGGCACTTAGATAATTAGAGATGAGTATTCCAAGGTCCTTAACAGAGTGAGGGTTGTCTACAAGGTCGTGTCCATCCAGTTTGTATTTTATGTTCTGATTTTTTTGCCAATGTGTAAGACAGAGCATTTGTTGGTTGAAATTTGAGGTTACCACTTGTTGGACCATTCTGACACATAGGCAAGGTCTTTTTGAAGGGTAACAGCATTGTCGGTAGTGTTGAATAGTTTTACATCATCAGCGAAGAGAACACAGTTGCTTATAATATGATCACAAAGATCATTTATGTAAAGTATAAAAAGTGTTGGCCCTAAAATGCTGCCTTGGGGGACACTGCTGTTAACAGGTACAGGATTTGATATAACTTTCAATATTTTGACCACGTTGCCTGTTTGACAGGAACGCAGTTATCCATTTATGCAGGGGGGGCAGAAATACCATAAGATTGCAGTTTTAGAAGTAATTTGTTGTGCACCACCTAGTCAAAGGCTTTACAGAAGTCTATGTAAATTGCATCTATTGTTTTGCCTTGATTGAGTTGTGTAGTCCATATGTTTTTGCAGTATAGGAGTTGCAGATTACAGGATAAATTTTTTCTGAAACCAAATTGTTTGTTAGAGAGTAGGTTGTTTGTTTCTAAGTGGAGGGTAATAGATTGGTTAATGATTGATTCCATAACTTTGCAGGTGATGCAACATAAAGAGATTGGTCTATAATTTTCGACTAAGCTGGGGCCTCCTTTTTTGAAGATAGGGATGGTCGTTGCCAGTGACCATAGGTTGGGCAGGGAGCTGTCTTGAAAGATATTTCAAAGGTTCTGCTTAGAGGTTCTGCTAAGGCAGAGGAAAGCTTTTTTAAGAAGTAGGCACATAGTCCATCAGATCCAATAGATAGAGATGGTTTTAGGCTGTGTAGTGCTTTTTCAACGTTATCTTCAATAAAATCGATTTGTGTTAGATCGTTGTAATTGTTTGTGGTACGACTAGGAAATATTGGGCATGAGCCATTGCTGTTTACAAAGACTGAGCCGAAGAATGTATTAAAAAGGTTGGCTTTAATTGTTTCATCATTACAGTCATTACCATTAGGTCCTTTTAGGGGTGGAATGGATTTTAAGTCTTTAAGTTGGTTGTTTACAAAATTATAGAAGGTGCGAGTGGAATTGGTGCGTAGAAGGTTTTCCTCTTGTTTGATGTGATAATTGGTACATTCAGTCCTTATCTGGTGGCATAAGTTTTTGTAGCAGTTTTTAAAATTAGCTACATAGCCAGTTTTGTTTTTTCGCCAAAGAGACATTTTTTTAATTGTAGCTTTCTTATTATTATGGGAAAATTGTTTTTCTTGGTTAAGGGGGTTATTAGTGGTACGTGTAGTTTAATGATTCTTTTGACTAGAAGCAGGAAAATGTTATAATGGTCTTCTGCAGCATTACAGTCCGTGAATAGAATTTGCCAATCAAGAGAGGAGAGGTCAGTGTCTATGAGATCATAGTTGGCTTTTTAAAAGTTATGTTTGGGTATTCCATCATTATGCTGATTTTTGTAAGGACATATATTGAGACAAAAGTTAATCATGCTATGGTCACTGTTGGAAAAGGGCTCTTTTATTTGTAGTCCATAAATTGTGTTTGAACTGTTGCAGAAAATGAGATCAAGGCAGTTGTTGAGTCTAGTGTTGTCAGTTACTAGTTGATCCTGTCCCAGATTAGTAACAGCATTGTACAGGGTTGCATGTATAGGTTCATTTGTACATTAGTTTAGGGTCCAATTAATAAGAGTATTTATTAATTGGACTTTAAATATCTTATTTAAGCATCTTAAATATCCACTTATTAACATGATTCCCCAGACTTTATTGAAACATTCAGCTTCAGATATCTGAGAAATGAATGATATGCTCAGAGGTATTGCCTCATTCAGTTCCTTTACATTTAACCAGTTTTGTAGAGCTACAGTTGTCCCAAAATCACTAGTGACTGTGAATTACCGTATGTTCCAGCATATAAAACGACTGGGTGTATAAGACGACCCCCAACTTTTCCAGTTAAAATATAGAGTTTGGGATATACTCGCTGTATAAGACTACCCCTCCTACCATCTTTCTTTTTCTTTCTGTCTTCCTTCCTAACATCTTTCTTTCTTTCTTTCTTTCTTTCTTTCTTTCTTTCTTTCTTTCTTTCTTTCTTTCTTTCTTTCTTTCTTTCTTTCTTTCTTTCTTTCTTTCTTCTTTCTTCTTTCTTTCTTTCTGTCTGTCTGTCTGTCTTCCTTCCTAACTTCTTTCTTTCTTTCTTTCTTTCTTTCTTTCTTTTTTCTCTCTTTCTTTCTGTCTGTCTGTCTGTCTGTCTTCCTTCCTAACTTCTTTCTTTCTTTCTTTCTTTCTTTCTTTCTTTCTTTCTTTCTTTCTTTCTTTCTGTCTGTCTGTCTGTCTGTCTGTCTGTCTTCTTTCCTAACTTCTTTCTTTCTGTCTGTCTGACTACCTTCCTAACTTCTTTCTTTCTTTCTCTTTCTTTCTTTCTTTCTTTCTTTCTTTCTTTCTTTCTTTCTTTCTTTCTTTCTTTCTTTCTTTCTTTCTTTCCTTCCTTCCTTCCTTCCTTCATTCCTTCCTTCATTCCCTCCCTCCCTCCCTCTTTCTTTCTTTCTTTCTTTCTTTCTTCCTGCAAACCAATCCCCACCGTGGCTCCGTTCTCCCTCTCCCAGCCCTCCTCCAAGACGTCAAGTGGAAGCAAGGTAGGTGGGTGGGTTGCTCCCCTCCCCTCAAAGGAAGAAGGAGCTTCTGTCACCATCTCCTGCAGGACTCCAGCCACCTGACTGAGTCCCCGACCGCGGCGCCAGCAGGGTTAATGCGCATGGGAGGGAAGGAGAGCACGTGCTACCGCCACTGCTGCTGCTATCTTACTGAAACGGGAGGGATCGCGGAGCAGAGGCGCCCGGCGAGTGGTTCAAGAGGCGCAGGGATGTCAGAAGTGGCATCGGCGGCAGCAGGCTCCTGCCCGTTTCTCCCGCCTGCCTCTTGCCTTAAGCTGCCGGGTGCCTCTGTTCCGCAGTCCCTCCCGCATGCGCCCACCTGCTGGGAAGGCTGCCGCTGGTGGTGGCGGCAGGAGACCGAGACACAGGGCAGCGTCAGGGCTCCGGGGCTCCTTCGGCCGCTTGGCTGGAGAATGGCAGGGATGCAGCGGCGGCCGTTTTTGAGCTCCCCCCGGCTCGGAAGTTTCAGTACCCGGCGTATAAGACGACCCCCGACTTTTGAGAAGATTTTCAAGGGGTAAAAAGTCATCTTATATGCCGGAACATACGGTAATATTACATTGGGTGATTTCATGTGACAGTTTTATCCTCAGCGGTTCACTGAAAATCTCACTAAGAGCAAACTTATGAAACCTATCGAGTATGTATTCAGTTCCTCGGGGCTAGTAAACATTAGCAACAATTACATGAAAGTAACAAAGTGTTTGTGAAAAAAATGTGTCTAATATAATAGATCTATTCACCAGATCATTTGCAACAGGAGCTGATTGCAAAACTTGTCTCACGATATATGAACAAGTGGGCAAATACACTCTTAGGGGATAATTAAATAACCATTTTGATATACTTTGCTCCAATCAATGGGGTGGCAGAAGGTATGCCAGACTAAATTTGTTCTAACTTCATAGCCAGTCTCTACTCAACTTTTGGTAATGAGACTACAAAGTGCAGTTTTAATATGTACTGCCAGGCAAGTTAAGATGAAATGGTTGGTAGATTTCCTAGATAAGGTGACAAACACCCACCAATTACTTCCTCTAAAATGGGCTAGTGCTAGGGAGAGAGGAAAGTTTTACTATCTGCTTAAAGTGCCAGGTTTAGCAAAGGGGAAGGGACTCTTTTACAAGTAATAACCATTAGACGGTGAATTTTCATTGAAACTGGCAACTGAAAACAAAATGCTAGTAGATTGATTTGCTTAGCTATTGGGAAAGGGCCAATACATTTTGAGTCTATTTCTTGGAAAGTCTCATGCAATTTAAAAATTGTGTAGAAAGCTACACTAAATCTCCCTCTTGTCTATGTCAGCGGTGGGTTGCTCCCGGTTCGGCCCCGTTCCGTGAACCGGTAGCGCCAGCGGCAGGAGGCTCCAGCCACCCACCCTGGACGCTTCTGCACATGCGCAGAAGCATCGCATGTGCACGTGAACTGGTAGCAAACTAATTTAGAATCCATTACTGGTCTATCAGCTGCTTTTTTGTACAACACTTTTGCTAGTTTGAATTGTTCATTTAGGAAGCTTTGGACTGCTTGCCTCTTTTCCAGAAAATCAGTGGTGTGAGGAACAGCACTTTCTTGTCTGGCTGTTGGTAAGACCTGTGGGTGGAATCCATTCATTGCCTGGACCAGATAGATAGATATGCTGGTAAGAAATCTAGCATCTTAAATACTTCTGCAGTAGTTGGTTAACCTTCTCATGTTCTCCATTGAAAGGTTCTTTGGACAAGGAGAGGATTTGAGATAATCTCTGATGACCAGGGCTGGGCACGGAAGCAACACAGCTGGAATGAAGGCTTAACTCCCCTTTATTGCTCCAACTTTCCCCCAAAAGTCCCACCGTTCACTGCAAGTCCAGGAGCAAAGCTCTAAACACGCACCTCCAATAGTTCCCGGCCACTATTAGTCCAGAGGAGCAGCACAGTTCTGAGAGCAGCCACAGTTCAGGGAATTTGGTTCCAAGGAGTCCTCATCACAGGAAGAGTTCACAGGGACTGCAGCACAACCCAGAGCAGAACTGTGTCACTGCGAACTTGCACATAGCCAGGCAAGCAGGACAAGGCAAGCAGGGCAAGGCAAGCAGGGCAAGGCACAGCAAAGTATCCAGATGTCAGCATGTGAGACTGGAAAAAGGCAACACTTGTTCCTGAAAAGTGCCCCTCCCAATGGCATCTCTTTAAATCTCATTACCCAAGTGAGCCTTGTGAAGAGGGGATGGGCATCCTCCTCCCCTGCGCAGGTCACCCTGTGCTAATCCTGCCTCCTCTCCATTCTCCGTGCTCGGGGATCGGTGAGGGAGGTAATTGCTCATCACCAGAGCTCTGCTCCACTGCCTGCCCTCTCTTCCCCCTCCCCCGCTTGCTTGATCATCCTGTGCCCTCTCTCCTTTGCTGGCGACCCTTCCCAGGCCCGTGGGACCTGGGACTGCTTCATCCTGCTCCTCTGGTCATTCCTCCATTGGCTCTAACACCGTCTCGTCCGCCTCCTTGGACCCAAGCTCATGACGGGCCCATGACATAATCCTCAAGTACTCCAGACAATTGCTCCTCCTGAGGAGACTGCAAGATAGTAGTTTCCAACAGGTTTGGACTCTGGGAAACAAGGGAAAGCCACCTTCATTCAAACCATGGACAACTTTATGGACACTGGGTTCACATCCTTTCTTTTCTAATCACTTTTGGAATTGCTTTTTAACTGCTTTCAGCTATTAGGAACCTTTGGATCAATCAGTTTTGGATAGCAAAACTGTCATTCAATCCTTGGTGTTAAATACAGGTTTAAGAAATTAAAAAATTCTCTTTTTTTAATAAATAGCAAAAGGTTAATTTTGGAAAGTTACCAATGGACTCAGGACCCAGATAAATTTCAAAAACAAGATTTTGAAATTAATTATAAGAAGAATCCTTCCCATGGGAAAATGCTGATGTTTTAAACTTTTTAAAAACAATGATAGGATAGGACTTAGAAGGTTGGACACTACAGGGAGCCAGAAGGAATTAAAGATTACAATTAAAGAACACTTACCATATTTTTCAGAGTATAAGACGCACCTTTTTCCTCCCTAAAAGTGGCTGAAAATTTGGTTGCGTCTTATACTCTGAATGTAGCTTTTTCTGAGCTTTTTTTCCAGCCTTAACTAGGTGCTAACGATCTCCCAGCTCTTACCTTGCAGGCTTTTTCATTGTTACTCTCTCTGAAGAATGTTTATCCAGCCCTAAGTCTTTGCAGAATTTTTTTTCATTGCTCTACTTGCTCCGAATAAGTTTTTTTCTAGCCCTAACCAGGTGCTAATGATCTTCCCAGCTCTTGCAGGTTCTTTCATTGTTACTCTCTCAGAAGAAGGTTTTTTTAAGTCCTAACCAGGGGATAAAATAATGTGCTGAAGCTGACCAGACTAAGGACGTTAGCCAGATGAATACCTGGTAGGCAGATTGTTTTCCCCTATTTTCCTCCCCAAAAACTAAGGTGCGTCTTATACTCCAGTGCATCTTATACTCTGAAAAATACGGTACATTTGACTTCTAATACCAAATGGAGCCAAGTATTTTAACTTTAGATATATTGAACCTAAAAATAATGCAACCTAAATATAATTTAAGAAAATCTGCCATTATAGGTAGTTAGACTACAGATTTAAAAAATATTATAGAAAGGAACAAGTTTTAGCAGATAAGGCTGAGACTGATTTGAAAGTGGATTTAAAAATGACAGACTACAAGAATGTTATGGAAGAAGAAGTCGCTCAACTTTATGTACAAATTAAACCAGCTGGTGTTTTAATAATTAAAAGGGTTATGCAAATAACAAGCCAAAAGAGTGGCCAGGATAATTTTCCTATATTATATTTACAAAATATAATGTTTTGAAGCATTTTGTGAGAGGAGGCAAAGAAAAAATTAAAAACAATCAATTATTGGAAGGAATTAAAGCTCATTAAAAGTAAAAAAGAAATACAAAGTTGGTTTATTTGTTCAAGGTAAAAATAGACGTTATTTTGGGTAACTGTGGACTTTTGCTGGTCAGGACTGAACAACAAAACTTTAAGGATTTATTTATACATAAGAGGTGAGATATAGGAAGAAGAGTTCATTTGTTGCATTTTAAGAGAAGGGGATAAATTACTAAAGTTGTTTATACTTGTGAAGAAAGAGGAAGTCATTTTTATATACTGTATATATTTTCTTTACTATACTTATTTTTTTTCTGTTTTTCTTCCTATTTTGGATTTTTTCCCCTTCACTTTCTTTTTTTTTCTTTCCTTTTTTTAGTTTGTACTGGTTTTAATCTTCTTAATTATAAAGTTTAATAAAATTACTATAAAATGCTTAAATTCCAAATAATGTCATTATAAATGGTGGGAGACACAATGAATACAAATGATATAAAACAAATTGTAAAATCCTTTTCAAAAGGTAGAATATGAATATTCAGTTATTCAAAATTAACTTAATTGCTTCATTTAATTGGATCCCAGTAGAATTTTATGGCCTATAAAGAAAAATGTGAACATTTGTCAGTCACATTATGCACCTCAATTAGGTTCAGACAGTCTTGCTTTTTTTCTACCTTGACAAAAAATCATTTCTGAAATAGCTTGATCTTTGATGCCATTTTTGGAGATGTTTTGCAGGGAACAGCTTTTCCATCCTGTTTTTATTTGAATATTCCTCAAAACTGTCCCTCTGGAACATTGTGCCCCTCAAAGTGAGATCTTCCCCCACCCTCTTGGCCTTCAGTAAACCTGGTTCTACCTACTGGCTTCGGACCCCAATGGGGGCATTCCATGTTGGAGGCGGTTGCTGTACTAGGAAGCTGTTAGAATATTCATGACTGGGAGAGCCAGTGGTAAAAGGGTTAGCCAATGAATAGGCATAGCAACTAAGTCAGCCAATGGGAGCTAACCACTTCTGAGTCTGTGCAGAGAATCAAAACTGGAACTTAAGCTTGAGGCTGGGTGTGGCTCCACTCTCTTCTCTGTACTCCTCCACTCTGAACTCTGCTGAAATGAAACTAACTCCTGCTTCTGTTTACCTGTAACTGATTGAAGAAGAATTCTACTTGTGGTATTGTAAATATATTATGTTATTATGTTTATAAAGAAGTTATTGACTCCAGCTGAATCAGTCATCTGTGTGCGCTTCTGGTTTTCATTTTGCAACAAACTTTAATAGAAGCCCAAGCCCATCCCTTAGTATTCTGGTTATTTAAGTTATTTAAATGGAAACTTAACAAGGAGAGATCCAACCTAGAAATAAGGAGAAATGTCTTGACAGTGGGAACAATTAACCAGGGGAGTGGCTTGCTTTCAGGAGCTGTAGGTGCTCCATCACTGTACGTTTTAAGATTGGGCAGCCATTGAAATGGTATAGGGCAGTGATGGCGAACCTTTTTTCCTTGGGTGTTGAAAGTGTGCGCCTGTGTGCTATCGCACGCACATGTGTGCCCACACCCATAATTCAATGCCCCCATGTCCCCGCCCTCCTGTGCATGTGCACATGACCCCCCCAGTGCTGCCCCATTCCCCGCGCATGACCCCCCATTTTTTGACTTCTGGTGGGCCCAGTAGGCCCGTTCTTTGCCCTCCCAAGGCTCCCGAGGCTTTCTTGGAGCCTCGGGAGGGTGAAAATGCCCTCCCCTGCCCCTCCAGAGGCTGAAAACGCCCTCCCAGAGCCTCTGCGCAAGCCAAAAATCAGCTGACCGGCATGCACATGCACGCTGGAGCTGAGCTAGGGCAACTGCTCGTGTGCTGGCAGATATGGCTCCACATGCCACCTGTGGTACGTGTGCCATAGGTTCGCCATCACGGGTATAGGGTCTCCAACTTGAGCAGGGAATTGGACTAGAAGGCTATCCAAGATCCCTTCCAACTATGTTATTCTGTTATGGGTTTATCAATCTTGTTTCTGCCCAACTTGTATTTGGTGTTCTGATTTTTATTGCCAATGTGTAGGACAGAGCATTTATTAGTTGAGATTTGGAGTTGCCAATTGCGCGACCATTCTGACACATGGTCAAGGTCGCTTTGTAGGGCAGCAGCATTGTCAGTGGTGTTAAATAATTTTACGTCATCAGTGAAGAAGACGCAGCTGCTTTTAATATGATCACATAGGTCGTTGATATAAAGCAGAAAGAGTGTGGATCCTAGAACGCTGCCTTGGGGGACATCGCTGTTAACTGGTGCCAGATTTGATAGGGCCCTCCCTATTTTGACTACTTGTTGCCTGTTTGACAGGAACACGGCTATCCATTTGTGTAGGGATCCAGAAATGCTGTAAGAACATAGTTTTAACAGTAGTTTGTTGTGCACCACTGAATCAAAGGCTTTGCAGAAGTCTATGTAAATTGCGTCTATTGCTTTACCCTGGTCAAGATGTGTGGTCCAAACGTTTCTGCAGTGTAGAAGTTGCAGATTACAGGACAAATTTTTCCTGAAACCAAACTGCTTGTTAGAAAGTAGGTTGTTTGTCTCTAAGTGGAGGGTGATGGATTGGTTTATAATTGATTCCATGACTTTACAGGTGATGCAACACAATGAGATTGGTCTGTAATTTTCTACTAGACTAGGGTCTCCCTTTTTAAAGATAGGTATGACCGTGGCTAATGACCATAGGTTGGACAAGGAGCTGGTTCTGAAGGATACCTCATAGATTGTGCATAGAGGTTCAGCTATGGCAGTGGCAAGTTTTTTTAAGAAGTAGGCACATAATCCATCAATCGATAGAGATGGCTTTAGGTTACGTAGTGCCATTTCAACATTATCTACTGTAAAATCAATATGTAGTAAATCATTACAATTAGTTATGGTACGACTAGGAAATGTGGGGCAGCAGCCATTGCTGTCGACAAAGACTGAATCGAAGAATGTATTGAAGAGGTTGTATTAAATATTGTTAATTTGATTTAATGAACTATGTGCTGGCCCGCTAAGCTCCCTTTGAAAAATGAAATGCTGTGATTTCATTTTTTTAATAGAAAAATGTTCAGTAGAGTAGTTTAAAAAGCCTTAGTCAGAAAGGTTGATAATGCCTTGCAGGAGAAGTGTTGAATGCATTTCTCCAGTCCAGTCAACTCCATCTAAGATTTTCTCTTTAACTGGCTGGCTGAAGCCAACCTCCAGTTTAGTTTAGTTGGTCACAATCAGGGATTGGTCCATTCTCTAAACCAAAGGATTAGTTTCAACCGAACAGGAAGAAATCAGCCCAACTGAACCCAGGGCATTTCCTGATGGTCATAGGCTGAGCTAGCAGGAACTTACAGTAATTTGAGCCACTACATGTCAGATGACAATTCAGAGCTGAAATGTAATGAAATGATTCCATAAAGCCGGACTTGATGGAACCTGGCGCTGAGAGTTGTAAGAAAAAAAATGTTGATAATGCTTGATTTCTTGTGCTAAAGTTTATTTAAACAGGGCCAGGTTACCTTCGGGACCGCATCCTGCTGCATACCTCCCTACGACCCGTCAGGGCCCACAGAGTCGGCCTCCTCCAGGTCCCATCGACCAAACAATGTCGGTTGGCGGGGCCGAGGGGGAGGGCCTTCTCTGTGGGAGCTCCCTCCCTGTGGAACCAGCTTCCCCCGGAGGTCAGGACCATCCCCACCCTACTGGCCTTCCGGAAAGCAATAAAAACTTGGCTCTTCCGGCAGGCGGGGTATGAGTGAAAGTTCTTTTTAAAATATTGATAGTATTTTGACATTTTTTTTAATTGCTTTTATTGATTATATGTTTCTATACCTGTTGTTAGCCGTCCAGAGTCCCCCGGGAGTTGGGCGGCATAGAAATTTTAATAAATAAATAAATAAATAAATAAATAAATAAATAAATAAATAAATAAATAAATAAATAAATAAATAAATAAATTAACAGAGTTGGAAAGGATCTTGCAGGTCATCCAGTCCAACCCCTTGACATAGATTGATGTGAGGGCAAGACTGGGCAAAGGCAGAAGCAAAAGTCAGATGCAGTAACAATAACACAGGAATCAACCATTCTTCCCATTCAAAAGTAATAATGTCTGTTATGCTTGATGGGCAGGAAAGACAGAAGTAAGATTTGAACTTTGTTTCTCCCATAGATATATAACATGGAATCTCCTGTGACGGCTTTCTTTATTAATGATTTTTTTTTAAAGGTCTGCAATAAAGCTAGGTTATCAAGAGCTGTGCCTTCAGTTGCTGCCTGTGAGGCTCTCATATTGGTTATCTGCTTTTTTAGGATTTTTTTAATCTGAGGAAGAAAATCATATCTTCTTAAAAAATAACCACTCTTCCAATGTGACAGTCTTCAGAAAATTGAATTACATCATCCTCAATCCATAGGAAATATATCCTGTATGCCAAAAATAATGGGAGACACCACTTTGACAGAGATGAAATAAAACATTTTTCTCTGAAGCCAGATATATGCGTAACTCTTCCCAAGACTGCCATTGTTGATTCTAGAACATGTACTCTTCTTATATTTTGTTGCATTTTTTTGAGCTGTAATGTCGTTTTGACATTTTTTTTAATGAGCAGACTTTCTTTCTGAACCATTATAATACTGGGCCCACAGTCTTGGAACTATACTCATGATTAAAGTTACTGAGAAGTTTTGGTGGACATACATACTGTATATAAAGATCCATCATGCAATCCCCTCTTGGGCAAACAACATTTTGCAAAGCATAGAGAAACAGAGAAAGTGGTAGGGAGCAAACCACAGGAGTTAAGAGAAAATAAAAGGAAATACAGCTAAAACTATCTTACACTGACACCACTCACTATATTTCTCCACCTCTGTCTGGCTTTGGGGAGCATCTCAACTTCTCACCTGCTTCTTTCTGACAATCTCTTTAACCACATTCAACCATAACGTTTCTCAGTCTTCACCTTCCTCTAAACCCATTCACGTTTTTTTTCAAATATTTCTTTCTCAATTCAATCCTTATTCATCCATTATGCAACCAAACCATCTCAACATACTTCATGTTTTCTACTGGTTGTTGTTTCCTATTCAGTTGTCATTCATTCATCATCCAGTCTTTCTTGACCTTCTCGCTTCTTGTTGAACCACAAACACTTCTGAAGTATGCATTAACTTATAGCTTTCTTCTGACATATCCCTTTTCATTTCACATAACACAATGGACAAACACACACTTCTAAATACAACCATGTTCATCTTTTTCTGTAGACATCCTCTCCTTGCAACAGACCACATAGCATACGTTACCTTTGCGCCAGAATTTGCAGTCCAAAACTATACCTTTCTACAAAGGTATAAAATTCTTTATTTTTTTCTGCTTCTCTGCATGACTTGTGATCATTCGTTCCCCTTTCCCTGTCACACAAAAATTACCTTGGTCTCTGATAGATTAATTGTCAGATCCATATTCCTAATTTGCTTCAGATAATCTAATATTAGCTTCAAACCATTCAGGTTCTAGTTAACAAGATAGCATCACTTCTAGACAAAAATGTATGAACATTCACATCCCTAGTCAACACATCTTTAGTGCCGCCATAGGCATTCTTTATACATTTATACATATATACATTATATTTATGGACACATCATATATCCTTGTCGTTTTCCCTCCTCACTGTTGAATTATTCTCTAATGTACGTGTTTTCATCTCCTGCTTTTGTTGCATTCAGTAACTATCCTTCAACACAATATTTATACAGAACATTCATTTTATCATATGCTTCTCTAAATAAACAAAATGTGCGATGCTTTCTCAAATGTGCTATAGAGAAGAACTTTGTATTTCAACTCCAGTCTCGCATAAAGCTTCTTTGCACTTTCCAAATTATGCTCATTTTCATTGTTTGTATCCTTTCAGTCTATCAAACACCTTCCTATACACACTTAATAGTCTGATTTTCCTGTGGTTTTTACATTCATTTTTGCTACCGTTCCTTTTACATAGGAAAGCAAAACAGCAGTCTCCCAGTTGCCTGACACAGATGTGCTCTTCACAAATATGTTCAACATTTTGCATACCTACCTGATAAGCAAATCCTATCCATATTTTAACATTTTTTCAGTTATACCATCTACACCTGCAGCATTACCATTTTCAACATTCGCACAGCATTTGTCGCTTCCTTTTAACAACATTTTATTTGGCAAAATATTACAATTTAGAGCAGGTGACAAACGGCATCACATTGCCGTCACATGATGTATTGTGATGTTTTTCCCCTTCGCAGAGCTGGGATGGGCGTGGCCTGCACGTGATGCATCCATCCCGTGGGGCGCCAGTTTGACACCCCTGATTTAGAGCATCCACTTCAATTCCACTCTTTGATACATTACTACATCCGCATACAAAGGTCTGAAGGAGTCCTGCCAGTGTTCCGTTACTTCCATTTCATTCCACAGCATTTCTCATATTATGTAAAAGGGTTTGAATGGATTGTCTCTAATATTAGGGGTGGGCTGCCAGTTACACACAGAGAAATGGCTACTCATAGGAAACTTAGTATATTTGATGCCATCGTAAATCTTTCACCAAAGCAACACCAGGCACACTGTAAACTGGGAGCAGGCAAGCACAAGAGCCTACTTTAGCAAACGAATGTGGAAAGACATATCTCAAGCTCAGGATGCTCCAAGAATAGTTCACTTCTACGGAAGGATTCCAGGTAACCTAGCAATAAGATATCAAAGTCAGAGGAAGACAGAGTAGGGAACTCAAATATGGCTTGCCACAAGGGGCCAGTCACGGAGAAAGAGCGTACATGCTAGGACAAAAGTGGAGAATAAGTGATCGTCAAAATGTAATACAACTCTTATTTTGAGCATCGTTGATCATGTTACTGGAAAATAGCTAAGAGGTGGTAATTTCCCACAGATATAATAGGACTTTAATAAATATGTGCAGATAGTATAGGAAAACATACATGGATTTATTCACCTGAAACCTGAAGACCAACACTGGCATTTTGAAGGCCATTCCAACTATGGGATTCCATTTTCATGGTATTTTCGCATCTTACTCATTGAGGTACATAAAATGGGCTTGCCTAAGCAAAAAAAAAATGAATGGCCATCATGCTTTCTTTCTTTCTTTTTTCCTTTTAAATTCTTATGCATTTTGACTTGAAGTAAGTAGATTATCAACATTTTTTTTTAATTGATACAATTTTCATACCAGAAGACAATGTGGTAGAAATGAATGATTCAGCAATTTGTTCCTATGGATTTTTAGAATGTCAAATGTCATGTTCTTGATAACAAGAAATAAATCGAGAAAAAGAAAAAAACACTATATACAGGTGAATCATACATTATTATTTGACATATCAATCTTTTTTTAAAAAAGAGAGACATCAAGGTATTTTAACCACCTAATTTTTCTTTTCAACCGATAGATGAAAATATATTCATTTTTACAACATGCTGTTCAACAGATCTTATATACTTAGGCAACACCTGATACTGTGTAGAAGATTTTATTATTCTTATATGATCCAGTCCATCACAGCTCATTCAAAGCCTTTTCATGAAATAAATAGCATACTTTTTTACAGTATTAATTAATCAAAATTATTTCTAGGGTTGGACTTCTCAGCAACCATTTTTAGGATGACCATTTGAATGTCAGGCAGACAGGTTTATATGGAATGGAATCAAGATACTGAGAAAAATTGGAGCAATTATTATTTTCAAATGTTGTACAACATATTAAGTTGTACACATAGCAATCTTGTTTGGGGAAAAGGTAAATATAAAGAAGTGAATATACAGTATTATCGTTATACAGACTTATGTGTATGTGTGTATACATCTACATATATTAAGCTTCATCAAAACTGTCTCTTCTCATTGTTTTACATATTTTCTTGTCATTTCATTGTGTTTGATAAGACAAACAAACTGTGGATCTGCCTCAGGATCAGAGGTGGGTTCCTCCCGGTTCGGACCGATTCACCCAAACTGGTAGTGACCCGCTGGTGACATCACAATGACATCACAGAACCAGTTCTGTCGGTGCTGGTCTGTGGGCACCGCCATCTTTTTAAAAAAAATTAAATTAATTTTTTTAATTTTTTATTTTTTAAAAAACATTTCTTCTGAGCATGTGCAGAAGCCACGTTTCCGTCACTGTGCATGTGGTCACCATCTTGTTTTTGGCTTTTTTTATTTTTTATTTATTTATTTTTCTTCTGAGCATGTGTCTTGTTTTCGGCTTTTTAAATATTTTTTTATTTTTTTATTTTATATATTTTTTCAGCACTGCGCGTGTGCGTGCGCAAAACAAGCGCATGCCCATGAGGTGCGCCCACGCAGCGCGGGAAGAAGCAAACCAGCAGCGAGGTAAGTTAGAACCCACCCCTGCTCAGGATATAAATAGACACCATCAAAGAGGGGCAATTTCTATGGATTTGAAGCCCCTACACAATCTTGCGGAAGATCACCAAAGATCTCCCAGAGACATGGTGACACTACTAGAAAGGAGAAAGCTGCATATTTTTGGTCACCTTCACAAATTTTGGGATTTGGCAAAATTAACAATAGAAATTATAGTATTGTGCTTTATTTTGTTCTTTTAAATTCAAAAATTACACTGTCAAAATATCTTTATTTTACCATTGAATTTTGGGGTGTATGCTCTTAAGTTGTTTGGGGGCCTAATTTACAACTCTGGAATATCACATGCCTTATAAATTACCCAGACTTGTTTTAAAAGTCAGCACTGATTTTTGGTATTTGAATTTACACTAGAAGAAACTTTGTCAAAAGAGAATGAAACCATATGACCAAGACACAGAAATTTGACCACTTGTAGAAAAATCCATTGGAAATTAAATTTGTACTATTACAGGTTCATCCTTTTGGGAACTGACTGATAATCATCTGTAAGATAAGTATATTAGAAGAGTTTGTGTATTATATTAGATTTTTCATTAACTATTTTCTCAGAAATATTCCTATCTAAACTTTAGAATCATTTTCAGAAGACCTGGATTGATTATTCCTGCCAGATGAAAAGATGATAAATCAAGATGAGGTCTCTGCAATAGGGCATGCTAATTAATGGAACAGCCTTCCCTGAGAAGTCCATCTGATGACTTCTTTATTAGTCTGTTCATTCATCCACAGTTTTTAAATGAGTTGTACATTTTCATCTAGACCCTGGGTGCAAAAGAGTGTTATAATTATGTTGTAAACGGATAAGGGTTGATTTATTTTATTTTTAAATAAGAATTTTTAAGACTTTCTGAATAATTGTTTGGGAGTGATTCTATAAATATAATTTGCAAAAAATAAATTAGAAATAGCAATGAATAATAGCACAAAAGGGGAGGCCTTTGGATATGGGCCCTGCCTTATTTTTAACCTTTGAAATCACTGACCTTTTTGGACTTGCACTTTCCTGTCACAAGTTCATAGCACTCATTCACAGGTAATATTCAGTCTGAAGCAGGGGTGGGTTCTAACTTACCTCACTGCTGGTTCGCTTTCTCTCGTGCCGCGTGGCCGCGCCTCATGGGCTTTGTGCACGTGCATGCGCAGTGCCGAAAAATCCGGGGGGAAAAATAAAGCCGAAAACAAGATGGCGACCACATGCACAGTGCCAGAAATTCAGCTTCTGCACATGCTCAGAAGAATTTTTAAAAAAAATTCAAAAAAAAAATTAAAAATTAAAAACAATTTAAAAAAAGATGGCAGTGCCCACGTACCGGCATCGACCGAACTGGTTCCGTGACATCATCGTGACATCACCAGCGGGTCACTACCGGTTTAGGCGAACCAGTCCAAACCGGGAGGAACCCACCTGTGGTCTAAAGGCAATGACTATGGCCTCGTGTACTGTAGTCTACCCCTGCATAGTGCCCTTAGCTCGGACTACAGTTCCCAGAATTCTTAATTGGCATCTGATGTAGCTAAATATGAACCATTTCATACCCTTTCATCTGTCAAGTAAGGTTTCATCCAAATTTATGAAGAACCGACTAACTTTAATACACCAATTCTAGAACCAACGATTGACGGTGAAATTCTGAACAGGAATTTTCCAGGCTGTTGATCTAGCTAATATTTTAGAAACCCTTTATATTAGTCATGCTATGTTTAGATTATATACCAATTATATTGCTGCCTCTTGATTTACCGACAACCTGGCCCTACAAATATTTCATAGGAGTGAGATGAATTATTTTTAGACTTGATGGGTTGGCTGAACACTGCCAAGGAGCAGTTGATTTATAAATATAAGTAGCTTTGCTTGACACATTTAGTAGTATATTGTGATTGCTTGATGTTCCTTGAATATTTTGATAAAGATTAAATGAGATTTTGTCCCTCTTCATTTTATTATGGTGTTCATTCTATTCTTTCCTCTATTCTCCCACTCCCCCCCCCGCATATGGTTTCTGAGGGGTACTGCACTTGTCTAAAAGGAATTGCAATATCAGATGTTACCCCTGTTGGAAATCTGGAGGCGGGAAACTATTTGTCTTGTTTTGATTATATAAAGCTTCAGCAACTTATTTAATTTTTAAGAGATTTGGGGTGCACTGAGCAACAATGAGAAGCCAGCGCAACAATAACTACAGAGAACTACAACAACATCAATATTTTTGCTATTGATATAATATCGATATATGAATGTTAATGCTAGAATTAGCAATTATATGTACATCAACACCAATGACTCCCATCCATCAGGTCTTGCACAAGAGCTATGTTTTTCCAAGGGTTTAGAAAGCTGTAGGAACCAGCTGTCTCATAGGAGGAAAACTCCAACAAAGAGTGAATGTCCAATTTCTGCCGCCTTCCTGGCATTAATCTTAGCAGGTGTAAACCTTCAGCAGGCGTAAACCTTCAGCAGGCATTCTTTAGTTCCTGAGGCTAGCCAGGCAAAGTCAAGCTACGTAGGACTTGCTGGGTAATTAGTAGGATCTTGAACTGCATTTAGAAGTTCATTGATATCCAATACAGTTCCTGCAGCAAATTGTTACACAACAGTAACAAGAATATCCCTTAAGAATATTGGCAATTGCCTTTTGTTCTAGTGAAGGTTTCTGGGTGGTGTTCAAACAGTAAATCAATTCAGAAGATGATTCTAGCCTAAATGACTATCTTCAGAAATAAATACAATTAATGAACTTCTGGGACCCCAATCTCAATCTGCTTTTCCACCAGGAGCCATGAATCCAACCTGACTCCAAATTGTGAGCCATGTTTATCTCATGGATGATATAAGATATATTGCAGACTATTCAGGGATTCAACAGCATTAGCCTGGCCCAAGGCTCCTAGTAATCAGGGTACCAGGTTCATGAAATGAGATTCAGGGATCAGAAATAGGAAATGCAAATAAATGTCCCGTCTCCCATCCTCCCCGGCCTATTATCCTTCCTTCTATTTCCATCTCCACTTAACTACTAAAGCCAGGGGTGGGCTGCTGGAGGTTTGCAGGGGTTCGGGAGAACCTCTAGCTAAGATTCTGTGCAGTTTGGAGAACCCCCAAATCCCACTCCTGGCTGGCCCCGCCCATCCCGCCCCTCCCCTCCCAGGAGTCCCCACACAGCCCATTTTGGATGCAGGTAAGTGCAGGGTGCATGCGGAGGCTCAGGGAGGGTGAAAAACGGGCCTACCAGAAGTTCAGAAAGGCTGGAAATGGGCCTCTGGAGCCTGGGAAAGTCGTTTCCACCCTCCTGGAGGCTCGGGGAGCCCAGGGAGGGCAAAAATGTCCCCCCACACACTGTGGTGCAGGAGGCCGACTAGGCCATGCCCACCATGGCCATGCCCACCATGGCCATGCTCACCCAGCAACCGGGCAGAGAACCCCTTGCTAAAAATTTTGAATGCCACCCCTGACTAAAGCCAGTGTCTCTCAGTCACCCAGACATGCACCATGCAATCACATCGGTCACTTACAATTGGCAGTTACATTCTAATATCCCTCAGCCTTCTGAAGGAATGGATTACTCTTTTTCCTTCCACCTTCTCCCAATCTGTCTATTCCTCTTACCCAACTTTCTTTCTTGCGCATTTGGAGTCAAGCATTCTGGTTGTCTGTTCTGGTCTCTACTGCATCTCTGCCAGCTCGCATAGCTGCTCCCATAGATTCCAATGCTGGTTGAGAGAATGCCAATGAGTGTCTATGGCTCCTACACTTTCCCTTGGACTTAATGCCAGTGCCAGAAGTTTCCTTTAAGCTTATTCAGATCTCCAGGCTACAGTATCAGTCCTCCTCCAACATTTCAGAACACCCCAGGGCTCCATGGAAATTGGTCAGCCAGTTCAACGGGTTCGCTTCAGAAAATTCAGATGATCGAAAGGTCATCTGCACAGGCATAGCGACCCTTTTTATCCTAATTGAATCAGACTTTTGAATCAAATTGACCCACTTTATATTTTAAATTGATTCAAATTAAATTGCAGCTTGAATCAGAACGATCTGATTTTTTTAAATTGACTCCATTTGTTGGATCTGAACTTATACAGCCTATGAAATTCTTTCCTTAAGTATTAAAGATCCCAAAGCCCCGCTTTCTTTGGAATTGGCCATCCTAATCCTGATAATAGTGGTTAAGTTGTTAGACCTTAACTGGAATAACCCACTTTCCCTTCTATCTTCAATCGTGGAAAACTTTGGGGCAGTCACCTCCTCTCTTAGTCAATCTACTTCACAGGCTGCTATTGTGGGTAGTCAAATTAAGACACCTTTGACACTAGGAAATTAAATTGAATTATTCAAAGAAAGATGAGATATAAATCCAATCTATTACAATTATAAGATTATTACAGATTATGGCCTGTGCACCATTTGGACTCTGTCGGTGCTAGGGTCAAAAATAAAATGAATGGCTAATAAAATATATTTCAAAAGTCTTAAGATTGTAAATGTCCTTTTATTTCCAATATTTATTTTGGAAGCGAATTTGCCTACAGTGTGAAAAAGCAAATTAAAGCAATGGAGCATCCACCAGCATCTAAATTAAAATAATCAAAGCACTAATACATTCAATTGTACAGTAGTCTGAAGTAGCAGATGAAGGAAGAGATGAGGCCACAGGCTCAAGGAGAACTGTGGTAATAGAAAGCTCTCCACATACATCTCTGAAGAACTCTTTCCATAGATGTCTATGGAGATTCTCAGTCATCCAGGTCATGGTTGTCCCAAAGGTGCTTTTTTCAAGAGGCAACTGGACTTTCCGGTTTTTCTTTGAAGACGTTTCACTTCTCATCCAAGAAGCTTCTTCAGAGCTGAAGAAGCTTCTTGGATGAGAAGCGAAACATCTTTAAAAAAAACCCCAGAAAGTTCAGTTGCCTTTGAAAAAAAACCACCTTTGGGTGTTTCCATAGATGAAAGAGATTACTTCTATGAAGCTTCTGGTCTGGTAGTCACCTACCTGAATTCTGACAGTCCTGCTCAGAGAACAAAGGCAGATGAAGAATAAAAGCAAAGAGGAGACCATCAACTCAGGCTTGCCTCTGAAACTGTCAAAGCACTTTGTCTTTACTAATAGAATGCTCTATCTGGCTGCCATCCCATCACCAAGAAACTCAATTGTTTGGTTTCCCCTTTGAAATCAAAGACATCTGAGCCTGAAAAGGGATATTCAGATGATTCCAATTCTTCCTTTCCACCTAAAATCCATGTAAAATTTAGACATTGGCTGATTGAAACAAATTCCTTCCCATTCCATTGTATGGCCACATGTATTGAGGTAGGATGAGGCTGGAGCCCAGTGAGATGGCTTGTAGATTTATGAGAGAGTTTTACTGAGATGTACCGTATTTTTTGGAACTATAAGACGCATCGGAGTATAAGACGCACCTTAGTTTTTTGGGAGGAAAATAAGAAAAAAGCTGATTGGCGGGCCTCCCAGAATACCTCCAATCAGCTGTTCCCAGAGGTGAATTTTAGCAACAGGGTCATTGGTTGCTTTTTTTTCTGCCTCCGAAAACTCCATTTCAGGGGCTTTTTTTCTGAAGCTCCATTTTAGAGGCTTTTTTTCTGAAGCTTTTTTCAGCCTCTGAAACCTCAGTTTGAGAGGCTGGGTGGGGCTACATTCGGAGTATAAGACGCACCCAGATTTTCACCCTCTTTTTTGGAGGGAAAAAGGTGTGTCTTATACTCCGAAAAATACGATATTTACTTTTTTTCTTCTTCTATGATCCTTTAATCCCTTTATTCGGGGTGGAGTCGGAGCGACTGAATGGAGCTGAGCATTTATTGGCCAGATGCCCTTCCTGACATCTACATGGAGTTCACAGCAGATATTTTCTCTTTGTGCCCTGATACAGAAACATCTGCCACTGCCTAGGATTGAACTCTCAACCTTCCAACTGGGAGGTGAACGTCTTCACCTCTGAGGCCACCACCGCTCACTGAAATGTATTTACTTATTTTGTTTATAGAACCATCCATCTCAATTAAGTGACTCTGGGCATCATGCAAGCCCCCACAGATTCCAGGCACTGAGACAGAACCTCCAGAGCATCACACAGGTGTCCTTCAGTGGAGATACAAAGCTAAGAATCACCAGCATACATCACACCAAACTGTCAGATGACCTCACCCAGAAGTTCCAGGTAGAAGTTAAACAGGAATGGAGAAAATATTGAGCCCACATTTATCTGGTTTTTATTCTGATTCCTGGGGGGGGGGTTGTTGTTGTTGTTTTGTCCATCTCCATCTTTATTTTTACAAAATGAGCGGCCACATAAGTCTTCTAAAACTAATGAATAAATAACGAGAGAGAAACTTATTGTAAGAACAAATGCACAAATATGCAATTGGGAAATAAACAGAGTCTCCGATTCTATCACTGTACTGCAAACCTTTGTATAGCGCGGGGAACCAGTGCAATGCCATGCAATTCAACATCAGGGTTGCTTTAGGTCAATCAGCCCTATTTATACTTGCCTGGGGTAAATCTCTCTTACCTGGGAAAAAGCTTTGCATTGTTTAAGATTGAGTTTCTTGCATCTAGACTGGATATGGGGAATCTGAGAGGTCAAAGAAATGGGGGGAAATGAAATAAAAAAAGATAAAATATTTAAGAACTCTTCCTCTGCAACTGGTTTAACTAGCCAAGGGACCAAAAAAGATATCCTTAACTTGTTGATACTATTATTTCAGTGTTACCCATTTGGGGGGGGGGTAAAATAAGTGAAACTACTGGAGGAGAGGAGGAGGAGGAGGAGGAAGAAGAAGAGGAAGAGGAGCTTGACATTTGGAAAAAATCTCTAATTTATTTTTCTGAAGCAATTAATGAAGTGCTAATAAGGAGGGATGAATGGGTAATAAATATTTCCACCTCTTCTCTTCTGTGTGACAGCCTCAGCCATAATCTTAGACATATCTTTACTGGGTAAGATTGTCTTTGCCATCACAAGCAAATTGAGCACTGCTGGGGGGGGGTGTTTCCCACCTGGATTATGAAATAGTCATGATCATATTTATGAACAGCTGTGTGAGCTGTGGTGGGTGTCCCAAGATACACCCACACTAACCCCATCCTTCGCCAGCAGCACTGGCTTCCGATTGGTCTCCGGACACAATTTAAGTTGTTGGTTCTTACCTTTAAAGCCCTACATGGCTCAGGACCAGTTTATCTGCGTGACCGCCTTCTACTGCATTCCTCCCAATGACCAGTATGATTGCACAGGGTTAGCCTTCTTCAGGTCCCGTCCGCCAGACAATGTCGGCTGGCGGGCCCGCGGGGGAGGGCCTTCTCTGTAGCTGCTCCGACTCTGTGGAACCAACTACCTCCCAAGTTCCGTATTACCCCCACCTCACTGGCCTTCTGGAAAGCTGGCTTTTCCGGCAGGCCTAGGGCCAATGACCTTTTGATGAGGTCTTTTCAGATCAGCCCATGTATGTATGTGTGAATGGATTGCATTTTAAATATGTTTTTAATTGTTTTTCTTATTTGAATATGTATTTCTACTTGCTGTGAGCCGCCTAGAGTCCCCTGGGAGTTGGGTGGCATAGAAATGTTATAAATAATAAATAGATAGATAGATAGATAGATAGATAGATAGATAGATAGATAGATAGATAGATAGATAGACAGACAGACAGACAGACAGACAGACAGACAGACAGACAGACAGACAGACAAACAAACAAACAAACAAACAAACAAACAACCTTCTGCCATGAGACAGCCTGTGTCAAGTTGGCTTTCGCCCATTATAATTCTAAGAGCAAAGGACCATGAATTACTAAAAGACAAAAGATCTCTCCTTTTTTCCCCCAGTGAAAGCCACCTATCCCCTTGCAGTCTGCACAGAATCTTGCAATTATTTGCAAATGGTGTAATTGGAAGTTGTTTGAACAATCTCTCTCCCTATAATTAAGTGCAGCACAACATTTTTCTAAAGTGCACAGGAGCTTCATTATGAATCATCTGTCTCCTGCTGAGTGATGTTATATTCTGAGGCACTTCCAAGAACAACAGTGCTGCACTCAACATTTGGCATGGATAAAAAGAGACTGTGGGGGAAGATCTTTTTATTCAGCAGCGAGAAGAGTCTCTTGGTTGAAAGTTTCAACTTTAGCTGTGATTTCAGATTGGTTAATTTCTCCCCGTTTATGTAAGGAGAAGTTTGTGTCACAGATCTGGCCTGTAAGAAGTTCAGTGAAAAGTAAATTACTTAATGGGAATCATGTTAAACACAAAACAGTTCACACCATAAAACTGGAAATCATCTACGCAGTTCCAAGTTAATAGGGAAGAAAAGAAGGACAAATTAATCCAATTACTCGTTTCTTTAAAAAGGGAAAAATTCCAGAACCATTTTTCACAATCTGCTTTCAGCACATTTGCCTAATTAATGCAATTTCATACAATAACAGAAAGTCATGCTTCCATTAACTGAGAGACTTGTGTAAAAGGACATTGGGTTTTGTCTAAAACATTCAACTCAGCAGTAATTTCCTTTGGCCTGGAAAATATATATTTATCATCACTTACCCTGGAAGTTCATGATATAAAGGTTATCATGAGGTTAAATCAAAGTAATATTTTAATGAGTGTTAACACTAAGAATAGGTCAGAAGCTTTGGCTGATTTCACAGTGTAGAAAAGTGTTGCAACAGATTAAATGACAAGAGATTCTAACCAATGAGAAATGGTGAAATATAAACTGAATATAACTGTATATTTAAGCCATGTTAACAATTTCATTAATGAGTGCAAAAATGGCTTCACTGACCCAGCTACATTCCTGCTTCCTAAACAGGAGTGGCAAATTGTATATAAAAGAAGGCTACAAAAGGCAAAGGAAGCTTTGAAGTCCATGGGCATTTCTTCATCAATTAAATCAATGAGATTAATTATGAGTAATTTCTGTTAGGCCCATATAGATTGACTCCAAAAGTACAATAAAACCTTTCTCCCCCTCAGCAAATGTCCCCCTTCTCAGCAACACTGATATTTCAAAACTGCTTCAGTCTTACTGTATCTTTGAAACAAAGCAACATATTGGTATTCTAATGAAGTATTCAGTTATTCTGATGCAAAGGAAATAATCTCAGTGCATTTATTTATAATACATGTGAACTGATGAATACACTTGCATAGCAATAGTGTATTTTTATGCATACTTACACATACATGCTTATTAACAATAACTTATAAGTAATGTTTTAAGCCAAAGTAACATCAAGACTTAACAACGTTATTTAATAGTTTCTTTCTAATTATTACACTTTCTTCAGTTAAGGTTTGATTAGCATGGGATAATCATTTTAACAAGAAGGAGGAATCAGTAATTAAAACAAAGATTGAGGCTCCTATATTTGACTTGAACAAATAATTTGTAATGGAAACACAAAACCTGATTAATCAACATGTTCTATTTATACTAGAAGAAGTGGGAGGCTGTCGGTAGCAATTTGTGTGTCTTATATGAATTCAGTTCTTATCAGCCTTAGCCATAAATGCTTCTTCCTTGAAATGTCAGCATTTTTTCAGAGAGTAAGTATAATCAATCAGCTCCAAAATCTCATGAATGTGGAATCCTACCTCAGCTAAAATCTCCAACGTTCCTCTTGAGGATTGCCAATCCTTTCATAGTAAAATGTCTTCAGGATCCCAGTTCAATTATCTGAAAATTACTTCCAACAGTGAGTTTATAAAATGTTACAGAATACAAATTTGGCTGTGTATAGTACATTTAGTTAGGGTTCTGTGCAGATATGGGATGTTTCAAGTATGAACATTCAAACTGAGAAGGTAGAAAGAAAATTTTCTTGTCATATTTTCTTAAGTAGTGGTCTTCAGATTGCTTCAGCTCATGAACCCCTTTCTAAAGTATCAGATAGTTCATCAATCCCTAAACTTTTACTATATGGAAGCCATTTAATAAATATCTCAATAATACTACGTATAGAAAAGAAGGAACTGGAGAAGATAATAACATACAAAGACCTGCAAATAAAAATAGAACAACTGTGGCAAAAGAAAGCAAAGGTAGTGCCAATATTCCTAGGCACTTTGGGTGCAATCCCAAAACAACTGGAACACCACTTGAACACCCTCGACATTGACAAATTCACCATCAGTCAATGGCAAAAGGCAGATTTACTCAAAACATCTTCCATTCTGTGGAGATACCTCTAACACCACAAACCATCAATAGCTGCCTATCCCAGGTTGTGGAAAGGACTCGATAGGTGGATAAAAATGCCAAATCCAGTCTCAACATCTGGATGATTGTGTGACAAACCGTGGATAGTACCCTTGACCCTAGGAGTCAATGTTGACTGCTTTGGAGAATCTACCTCTTAAGCTACAGTGAAAGTCAGATGAAGCAGAGCATAAAAGGAGAAAGGATGTATAGCAGCAGGAAGAAGAATAAGGAGAATAGCAAATTTAGCCATATGTAGGAAATATTCTCCCTTCGCAAATTCATTTAATGTTAATCTCTCTAACACTATAGATAAAGGATGGGTTATTGGAAGAAGAAATATTTTTGTAACCTTATCAACAGCGAAGAGTTATTAAGTTTGTTATACCTGTGATAAAGATCAGAAGTCACTTCATTATATATTTCATTTCTTTATCTTACTTTCTTTTTTCTTTGCACTTTTTATTTCCATTTTTCCTTTCTCTGCATTTAACGTATCTGATTTTGCTATTGTAATTAAAATATTCAATAAAATTATGAGAAAGAATCAAAACCCCATAGAATAACCTACTTCAAAAGTCACTTTAAGTTTAGTTGCAATTGTTTGATTGTAGTTAAATTTTATGCCGTATATCATTTAACAGAAAGTAGATCAGCTGTCAGTAGTGCTTTTCCCATGCCAGATTTCTAACAGTCAACTCCTATACAATAATGTAACTTTTTTTTCACACAATTGTTACATTTGTCCCTGATAATAGGGTGGTTCTCTTTTCAAATCTCATTTGCTAAAAAGCACTCTTCTGTAAATTTCTGGATTCTAGGATCTGTGCCAGGGGTGGGTTCTAATTTACCTTGCCACCGGTTCGCTTCCTCCCGTGCCATGTGGCTGTGCGGCACACGTACACGAAGTGCACATGTGTGCGTGTGCATGTGCAGTGCTGAAAATTCAGCTTCTGTGCATGCGCAGAAGCAAAAACAAGCAAAAAATTCCCAAAAATCCCCCCCCAAAAGATGGTGGCATCCACGGACTGGCACCAACAGAATCGGCTCCATGATGTCACCACCAGTTTTGGTGCAAACCGGGAGGAACCCACCTCTGATCTGTGCCTAACTAAAAGTTCACTACCCAAAAGTTTTTTTTTAGAGTCTTCCTACTGTCTTTCTGCCATTTCTGGCCTGTGAATTTCCCCTCCCTCATATTATTCCTTCAAATGGCAACACTTGCTCCTCTCCTAGGTTTGAGTCTGCTCCTTTCAACTGTAAACCATCTGGACTGGTTTCCTGATCCTTTCTAATGCCTCATCCTAACTGTCAAATTGATCTTTTCTTGCTATAAAGTCTTGACCCGAACTCTTGATTAATCATTTCCTGACAGAGCTTCAATCCATCAATCCAAAGTTGCTAAATTCTTGCCATTCTGTGCTCTATATAAGTTATAGTAACGATAACCAATGTGGGCTCACTAGCTCAAGCCCAATATAGAGTTGAAAAGCTAGGAATGTAGCCAGCAAACCAACTCTGACCCAGTCATGGCTTACCACATACAAAGGAGTATTTCCCCAAGCAGAGCTAAGCTTGCCAACCCGCAGTGCCAACCCTCCTGGCGCCCTTTAAAACTCAGAGATCAGAGGCAGCAAAGCTATGCCATCCGCAAGGGCAAATCAAGGGTCATTCTTTCAAGTCAGGCCCAGGAGAGGAGAAGCTTTGTTCTGCCCACCCTGGCTCTCCACCAAAGGCAAAGATGTGAGGCATCTGCCAACCCTGCTGGTGCCTCCAAGGCTCCAGGGAGCAGAGGCAGCACAACATACCCCCTGATCAGGACAACCTCATCAATCACAAGATGCTGTCTTCAGATCTCCACTCTGAAGTGAGCAGAGGCTAACTGACAAAGGCCTAATTTCTTTGCTAAGACCCACATTGGCAAATGTGGTTGCTGATTACATATTTATTTTAGAAGACCTTGCAAAAATAGGCAATCTACACTCAAGGACAGTTTGGTCTATTGGTACCAAATTAAACAGTCATGGGAAAGTATATACTGTAAAACCAACTTTTATTGGTTAAGTTCCTGGAGGAAAAGAAAAACTCAAATTTTAAAAAACAAGGCAATGTAGCTGGTGAGATCCTTACCTTCAAAAATTTCACAGCTTCACAAATCTGTCTTTCTTTCTTTTTAATATATATTTTTATTGTTTGTATATAAATATATTGAATACAGTGTAATTGTCCTTGTACTCCACTTGCAATGAAACAAAGGTGAAAACAAATAACACATATATACTATTTTAAAAAGTGCTAGTGTTGTACAATTATTTTTGACCATCCTATTCTAGAGTGTAAACTTATCTATCATTCTAATACCTACATTCTAATACTACCCACCCAGGACACTTCTGCACATGCGCAGAAGCATTGTGCGTGAACCAGTAGTAAAGGGTTTTAGAACCCACTACTGCTACAGACATATATGCAGATGTGTGCTCCCTTTAAACCAGGTGTATCAAATCTTGGCAATTTCAAGATCTGTGAACTTCAACTCTCAGAATTCCCTAGCCAGCCATGCTGACTTGGGAATTCTGGGAATTGAAGTCCACAAGTCTTAAAGTTGCTAAGGTTGAACACCCTTGCTTTAAATGATGCTATTTTTCAATTATGATATCTCTGCCCATCCCACTCTTCAAGACCATATCATGTGATCTCTGTATTAGCTTAGGCAGGACCACAGTGGGATATACTTCACAAATAGTACTTCTGGCTAAACAACGTTCGACTGTGCAGATCGAAACCTTACCTGCGTTGGACTAGTGAAATAGGAAGGAGGCAGGATTGAAGAAATCTGCTATTTCTCTTTGAAATGCAGCTTCTTGCTGAGTGCTACAAAGAAGATGGCAGAGTCTGAAAGAGGGAAAAAGCCATGTTAGTTGTCTAGTTCTAATGCACTATGTTCAATTCTTATTTTTCTAGCCCTTTTATAATAGATCAAAAGAATTGCACACCTTTATTCTTTGATCTTTAGTTTCCATTCTTTGACTCAGCCGCATGCAGTATGGCAGACCTTTCTTGTTCCCCTTTCTTTCTTTCATTTAACGGCCTGGTGTAGCTTTTTCCATGAAGCCCACTTCACCTTAATGAGATATCCAATTCATTGAACAAAGTATATCTAATTAACAGGGGGCTACTGTTCATTGAAAGTATTTATTTACCAACAAATGCTCTGTCTTACACATTGGCAAAAAAAAAAATCAGAACACAAAATGCAAACTGGATGGACACGACCTTGTAGACGACCTTCACTCTGTTAAGGACCTTGGAGTACTCATCTCTAACGATCTAAGTGCCAGAGCCCACTGTAACAACATTGCCAAAAAGGCATTAAGAGTTGTTAACCTAATCTTGTGCAGCTTCTTCTCTGGTAAAATTGTACTTTTAACTAGAGCATACAAAACATTTGCTAGACCAATTCTTGAATACAGCTAGCTCATCTGTCTGGAACCCGCACTACATATAGGACATTAATACAATTGAAAATGTCCAGAGATATTTCACGAGAAGAGTCCTCCACTCCTCTGTTCACAACAGAATACCTTATGCCACCAGACATGAAATTTTGGGCTTAGACAATTTAGAACTACACCGCCTTAGGTCTGACCTAAGTGTAGTACATAAAATTATCTGCTACAATGTCCTACCCGTCAATGACTACTTCAGCTTCAACTGCAACAAGCACACAATAGATACAAACTTAAAGTAAACCGCTCCAAACTCGATTGCAGAAAATATGACTTCAGCAACAGAGTGGTCAATGCCTGGAATACACTACCAGACTTTGTGGTTTCTTCCCCAAATCTCCAAAACTTTAACCTAAGACTTTCTACTGTTGACCTCACCCCATTCCTAAGAGGTCTGTAAGGGGCATGCATAAGCGCACCAACGTGCCTACCATCCCTGTCCTAATGTTCCCATGTACTCAATATCGTCTCATGTATACATGTTTATACTTTTACTATAATCTTATATATGCTTGACCAATAATAATAAATAAATAAAATAAACAAAGGAGAAGAAGTCACTCAAGGACTTTTGGCCCTAATAGCTAAGGGTTAAGTGCTGTATATATTGAACACAAACCACCCACATTTTCATCTAGTGTTTTGTGTGTACTCACCCATGCAAAATCATGAATGGATGGATGAAAATAAACCTTTCCTAGCTACCCTTTGAACCTAGCCATAGAATCAGTTCACATCTGAATACTTGTTGAAAAGGACAAGCTTTAGAAGCTCACGAACTAAGCCTGGTCTTTTCCTTTTCCCCCTCCTTCTCCTCCTCCCCTCCTCCTCCCCCTTCCCCTCACCCCCCCCTTGGCATTTTTTCCTCTCTCACTTTTTCCACTAATGGTGGAATTGCCTTTAGTGTTAGCTTGTAACAATTCAGCAGAAATCAGTATTTCCTTGAAATATGTTGTTAGCAACTTTGTGGGCTTTATTATTAATAAAAGTAAGCATGCAGGCTGATCTAGGTTAGCACTTTAGTGTGATTGGTGGGAGCTGAAATGTATTTATTCCTCTAGGTTAGCTCTTATTCCAGATCAGTCTCCTCTAATGCCTACAACTTAACTTGTTTGGATGTTGCTTTTTTATCTTAACCACACAGGGACAATTGAATTAGGAAAGCATCCTTGGAAGAGGAGTTTTAAATTTTACCCTAGCAGTTTGCTTTCTGAAATTCAGCCATCACATAATGTACAATACTTTTAAAAGTATCTATTGGTATGAATTGAGGCTTCCCCTCCCACATTTTAAATCCCTTGAGAAGATTAATTTTCCAAGAAAAGATTGGGGAAGTTTTAAAGTGTCCTCTCCCCTCCAGATACAGCAATTCCAATCTGTATCAGAGCCTGGAGAAACGTTATGTTGGAATAAAATCCCCAAAATATTACAGTAAATTTAATGTAATACAAAACCTTATTCTATGTCTAGGTGTACAGCCCATGCAAAATCGGTATCTCCTCCTCATCTCCCTCCCCTTTCCCCTCCTCCCCCTCCTCCTCCCAGTTCTGGGTTGCAAAACTCCAGAAAGCTACTAGGTGACAGCAAGGAGTTGAGTTTTGCTTTATCAGTTTGCCACCATCTAGTGGTTTTCTGGATTTCATGTCTCATCCAGTGAAATATATCACACTTTTATTTTTATTCAAGAGAGGAAGAATGGCTTAGCTGCTACCTGCTGTTCATCTCTTCCCCCAGCTTGATGACTGGCAGATGTGAAACCCTACAGCCGTCCTCAGCAAAAGCCTGCAGGGACAGTGGAAAACAGAAAACAGAAAATAATGGGCTGAATATAGGATAGAAGGAATTTCTGTAATATAAACCTAAAGAAGGAGGTTGGGGGGGGTAATATGTTTGTAACTGTTAGGACTATGTCCAAACAATTGGGTTGTTCATATATAAACAAGCCACCAATCTATGTTTGTATATATTTAAGTACTACAACTTTAAATGTATTGCTGTATTCTGATTGGCTGTAGTGTTTCAAGTTTGCCATAAGAGGGAGCTAGAGATCGTGGTTTCAGGTTCGTTCTCTCTGCTGATTCATTTGTGATTGACTTTGTGTCTGATAGTGAGCTTTGTGTGAAACTCTGTTACTTTGATAGCATTGAAGTGTTTGTAAGCTGTAATATCTTTGTTTGATGTTTAAGACAAAGACAGGCTGGTAAGAAGATTATTATACTTCTTAATATTGACTGACTGAACATGTATGACTTGGACTGTTTAATTGGACTGTGCTATTTATCTAAAAGTAAACTATTTTATACACTTTAACGAATCTGTTTGTGACTGGATCATTACTCCTATCCACTGGTTGCCAAGCTGAAATACTCCATTTCTACATGCATGTCCCTGATAACTCAGGGGTCGCTCTGCACACTCCTTAACAGTAACTGTTGCAAAGAAGATTGGAAGTCATTTCTTTAATTATCTTTTTTCTTTCTTTAATTGGTTTCTGAACTTTTTCTTGGTTCTTTTTTTCTAGCTTTTCTTCATATATATTTATCTTTTACCTATGGAGAAATCTTCAAATACATATACATAGCCGGCAGAGGCAGTGACCAAATTAATAGGCATTGTAATCCTAACTTTATGAAAGACACAAACTTGAAAAAAGATATTTAAAATAAATGCTATTTGACCACAGAAGTACTGGTGTGACCAGTGCTAGAAAAATAAAATTCAGGGGATTTCAACCTTGGTGTGATTGAGCAAGTCAGTCAGGATTTAACTAAAATATATCAGAAATACTCTATATCTTTTTTCCCCCAGTTGTGACTACAGCAGGACTTCACAGTCTATGGATGGCATCTGGCCTAGCGGTGGGTTGCTCCCGGTTCAGCGAACTGGTAGCACCAGCGGCGGGAGGCTCTGCCTACCCACCCGGGACACTTCTGCACATGTGCAGAAGTGTCACATGCATGTGCTTGCGTGCACACGCGAACCGGTAGCAAAGGGTTTTAGAACCTACTACTGACCTGGCCTTCTTACATTATGTGTACAGTCTAATGTAATGTAAAGAGAAGGATTAGGGGTGATATGATAGCAGTCTTCCAATATTTGAGGGGCTGCCAATAAAGAAGAGGGGGTCAACCCTGTTCTCGAAAGCACCTGAAGGCAAGACAAAAAGCAATGGATGGAAACTAATCAAGGAGAGAACCAACCTAGAAATAAGGAGAAATTTCTTGACAGTGAGAACAATTAATTGGTGGAATGGCTTGCCTTCAGAAGTTGTGGTAACTCCATCATGGGAGGTTTTTAAAAAGAGATTGGACAACTATTTGTCTAGAATCATATAAAGTCTCCTGCTTGAGCAAAGGGCTAGTCTAGAAGACCTCCAAGGTTCCTTGCATTATTCTGTATTCTATTCTATTCTATACCAGTAAGGAAAAGTTAGTGGGAACATTTGAAAAAGTAATCAAAAATGAGCAGGTTAAAAATATTCTGATTTCTTTTTTTTTTCCATCCATGATCGCATAGATGAGAAATTTCGGCTACACTATCCAACTAGATGACTGGGAAAAATTATGGAAGATTAATTATAAACTAACTCTATCAACATCAATAAAGAAAATTTACATAAAATGTTATATCACTGGCATCTAGCTCCGGCTAGAATTGCCAAAATATATACCAATATGAACCCAAGATGCTGGAAATGTAAACAAGTACATGGCACATATTACCACAGTGGTGGTCTTGTCCGAGAGCAAGAGGATACTGGAGCATGATTAGGACATGGTTACAAGAAATAATAGATGCTGAAATGGAATTTAAACCTGAAACATTTTTATTGGGTATTATTAGAGGGCAACAGACGAAAGAGAACCAATATTTGATAATACATGTCCTAACTGCTGCCAGAATAACCTATGCCCAAACATGGAAAAATGAAAAAAAAAACCAACGGAGAATATGATATATAAAAAATAATGGATTGTGCAGAAATGTCAAAACTAACACTAGAATTACAAAATCGAGAAGAGAAAGAATTTTACGCAGTGTGGGATAAATTTTACAATTGGTTAGAAATTAGAAAGAATAAGAAAATTTCGGACTGAATGTGAATGTAAATAATATATATAGAATTATATGGAATAATATGTATGTAGATTGATTTCAAACCGATGTCACAGAAATGAAAAACATAAATGTATATGTATGTTTTGTATGTAATGTTTTAATAATTCAATAAAAATATTAAAAAAACATTCTGATTTCTGAATACAGAGTGATAAAATCTTGGCTCATAACACACTACATATAACTCTGGTTGAAAAGAAGAAAATGTAGATAATTAATGTGGCAGTACTAGGATGATAGTGGAATAGAAGACAAAGAATTGGAAAAGATCACAAAGCATCAAGATCTGAAAATCAAAGTTGAAAGATTTTGGTATAAACTGATTGTGGTGGTCCCTGTGGTTATTGTCACATTGGGTGCCATACATAAACATCTTGGATGGCACCTAGAAAATCTCCTTCAATCAATTACAAATGGTCACCATCGCTTGCATCTGCACAAATACTACAGCAATACATTATGACATCCTAGGTTCTTGGAAGAACTCTGTACATATGAAGGCCAACACCAGCTAAAGAACTGGCAACGATGACTTCACTTTGTTGTGAACACATAATAATTATACCATTGGGAAGGACTCGATAGGAGGTCAAAATGCAAATTCCAGTTTAAACATTTGTCTGACTGTGCAACCAAGCGTAAGAAATTATCAAGCACCAATTTATTAGAAGGCTACCTACCTGCTCCCTCATCTGATAATCCTCCTGCATGACACTCCCAATTATGCCTTGCTTCCCTTGTTTCTTCTTCATTTCTGGACATTTTTGGACCTATTTGGGGCTTAGCAGAATTTTTGTAGCCAAAGATGATACTGGAAGTTTACAGTTTAGTTTACATATGCCAACTCTCCCCCCCCCTTTTTTAAATTTTTCATATGTATGTCATTTCATATACTGTACAAAGATCTTTGTCCACAGAAGCTGAACGGTTATCATAAAATAATAACAAAAACTAGTTTTTTTTTCATTTCTGCTTAATATTTAAAAAGCTCTTTTCAGATGGGTAAAACACAGACTTAAAAAAATCAATACTACACCAGACTTCTTTTTCAAAAGAATAGGCTGTTGTTAGACAACCTTTTCAATGCTTAGTTCTGTCTTAGATTGCAAATAAACCTATTTGTGTGGGGTCCTTGGTGCTTCTGAGCTTGGTGCTCTCTGACCCAAGCTCATTGAGTAACAAGGGCCCCCACAGTTCGACTCTGAGCTACAAATATTCTCCTTTATCAAAATCTGTTAATACTGAGGCCGAAAATTACAGGCTATATGCAGAGCAACCCAGCTGCTATCAGCATTCACTTTCTGTGTCAGTATTTGCAAGAAAGTCCTTGAGTTTCCTTTAATGGATCCCTCCCGCTCTTTGGTTCTCAGCTTGAACCCCATTTCAGAGAGTTGGATCTGGATTCTGTGAGCCAAACATGCTGTACCAATTTGGTGCCTCCCTCTGTGGATTTGACTTTGTCTGTGGCTTCTTCTCTCTCAACGGGCCTCTCTAAAAATTCCCCTGCATTGCGGATGTGACTCGGGCTGATCTGTCCCCTTTCTGCTCACCTCTTGTGTCAAATGGGATTATCAGAAATGTTGTGTGAAGACTTCAACTCCAAAATACAAAATCAAGAGTGCTCACCTTGTCTCTTTTCTTAAGGTTCAGTCACATGTGTTAAGAGATCAGTGGAACTGTGCTTTTAATTCCTTTGGCAGATATATATTCCCTGTTTCCCTGGGCATTTGTAGTTCATGTTTTATATATATAAATGAACTCATAGACAAACACACAGAGACATACTTTCACCCCTGGATATTTGACATTTTTCATATCTTCTTCCATTATTTTGTATTTCGATTTAAATATATTTTCAAGGGTGAAAAAACTAGATGAGCAGCAATAATTGCTCAGGAATCATACACTGGCTGACCCATAGCTAACAGAACCACTAAATCCTGGAATCTGCTGAGCTGAATGGTTTAAAACCTGTGAGTGTGAAAGTTAAGCACTTTCAGTCCTATTGACTTCCCAAGGAAAATTTTATTTGACTTATTAAATATATACAGTATACCAGTGCTCCCCAACCAGTGTGCCATGGCACACTGGTGTGCCGTGAGGCCATGCCAAGTGTGCTGCGGCAAAAGCTCGTGTTATTCAGGGGTGGCCAAACCATGGCGCATGCGCCAAATGTGGCACATTGGATGATTGCAAGTGGCGCATTGCAATCATCCAATGGCTGACCCCGCTCCCGCCCGCGTGACTTGCTGTCTTTTAAAACTCAAGTCGCCTCGGCTTGAGTTTTAAAAGACAGCAAGACGCAGGCGGGAGAGGCAGGTCTGGTCATTAAGCCTGCTGGCCGCTGCAGCGAGGCTTAATGAGCAGACCTGCTGCCCTGGACACAACAGCGAGGAACGCGAGGAGGAGGTACCGGGGCATGTCCCAGGTAGGACACGCGTCTCGCGCTGGGGGTTGGCAGGACGGGTGGGGCAGGACTGGCGGGCGGGACAGGGTGCGCGTCCTACCTCGGACTTTTCCCAGTAGCTCCAGTCGCGTTCCTTGCTAATAGTGTCCAGAGCAGAGCAGCCCCTTCCAAAAGATAACGTCTCGCGAGACGTTATCTTTTGGAAGGGGCTGCTCTGCTCTGGATGCTATTACGGTAGCAAGGAACACGACTGGAGCTACCAGGTAAAGTCCCAGGTAGGACACGCGTCTTGCGCTGGGGGTTGGCAGGGCGGGCGGGGCAGGACTGGCGGGCAGGATGGGGCGCGCGTCCTATCTGGGACTTTTCCCGGTAGCTCCAGTCGCGGGCTGGCTTGATTTGAGGCTTGGCAGGGAGGCGTGGCAGGCCAGGGCGCGAGTCCTCCTCCCTGCCGCTTCTGTTTGTGGAAGCCGAAGAGCCTTACCGGTAGTTTGGGAGAAAGAAAGAAAGTTTTTTGCTGCTTTCCTTCAGTGCACTCAAAAGCAGAAGCAGCAAAAAACTTTCTTTCTCCCAAACTACCGGTAAGGCTCTTCAGCTTCCACATACAGCCTGGAAAGCAGTCTCGCGCTAGGGCTGGCTTGATTTGGGGCTTGGCAGGGCGCGAGTGAGGAAGGCGTCGGCAAGAGGCGGAGCCGAAAGGGAGGGCGACAGGGATGTCTGCTTCTTAAGCCAGCAAACTTCCTTGTCGCCAAGCTCCGCCTCTTGCCGACGCCTCCTCACTTGCTGGATTGACTCGCCTGCTCTGGGCTGCCTTGGGCAGCTTGAGTTATAAAAGACAGCAAAACGTGGGCGGGAGAGGCAGGTCTTGCTCATTAAGCCTCGCTGGCCACTGCAGTGAGGCTTAATGAGCAAGACCTGCCTCTCCCGCCCATGTTTTGCTTTCTTTTAAAACTCAAGCCGAAGAAGCAGGTGGGGAAAGCGGCCTCCGGCTGCTTCCCCCGCCCACCTGGACGCCGCCATTTGCGGTCTTTTGCCCTCTGCGCATGCGCACAGCGTTCTGCGCATGAGCAGAGGGCAAAATTCAAATGGTGGCATCCAGGCGGGCCCGCCCACCCGGGACACCTGGGCCAATTGGCGCATGGTATCATTAAGGTTGGCCACCACTGACCTACCTAATTATCAAATAAAATAATAAATCAAGTAATTCTGTTATGCCCAGTTTGACATTCCTATACTATTATACTCTTCAAAACAATATTTTGAAGATTATATTTGTTTTTTATCCAATTTTTGTATGTGGTGTGCCGTGGAATTTTGGGAGAGGCTATGGTGTGCCAAGGGTGACAAAAGGTTGGGGAGCACTGCAGTATACCACCCATCTCATCAAGAGGTGACTCTATGCGGCTTACAATCAAGTAAAGATGGGGTTTTTAAATTTATTTATTCTGTGGCTGATTTTATTGTTTTATGGTTTTAATTATTTTCTAATTTTAGAATTGTAAACCTCCCAGAATCACTTGATTGAGTTGGCCAGCTATAGAAATGAGAGAGAGAGAGAAAGAGATAATAGATAGATACATGATAGTAGATTATAATGATAGACAGATAGACAGACAGAGATAGATGATAGATAGATGATAGATAGATAGATAGATAGATAGATAGATAGATAGATAGATAGATAGATAGATAGATAGATAGATAGATAGATAGATAATAAAAGGTAGAACAATAAATATTAAAATAATAAATATTAATATTAAAGTGTACTTAAAATTAATAAAGATGGCAAGGAAGGGAGCAATATTCGCACAGGGTGGAGATAAGAGTCTCATTTCAGACATTTAGCCATCTCAACACCTTATGACTCATTTTTGTCTCCTTAATTTTTCTTTCTAAATGAATGGACCTTGATTTCACAGTTAACCTGGGTAGGATGTTGTCCTCTTGTTATGTTTTAAACGTCTCCAAAGGCAAAGGCATTTCTCCACTGTTTCATATATAAACACTGGCTGCCTTTTTAGGGAAGTAGTAATCTATTGTTAAAGATTTCGGCTGCTCCACTGATATTATATTCTTCAATTAGTTAATGTTTGTGAATAGCTGTGAAACCAAATCAAGCTTTGAAAGGAAGAGAAGGCTTCCAATAATAGCAGTTTGTCATCAGCTACAGCCCTTTATTTTCAGAGTGATATAGGAACTGTAATTAATTGATCTTCCTAATCACTTTGCAGAGTGAGGAAATGTTGCATTAACTTCCTATTATGTTGCAAGGGAGTGGAAATTAGAAATGGATTAGATATGCTTGGAATTAGATATGCTTGGAATTTCAAAACTTCCTTTTTTAACCTTTGGCCCTGCAAAGTCTTATATGCAAGTTAAAGGTGAGATTGAAACGAATCTGTAAGTTTTTGCATGATGCTATACCTGTACATTGTACAGGTAGTCCTCTCTTAATGACCAGTTACTTAGAGACCATTTGAAGTCATGGTGTATCTCCCCCCCCCAAAAAAAAGATACTGATTGACAGAGGTGATAATTAATCTCACAGAGGAGATGTTGGATCTTTTCCCGGACATCAGACATTAGAAATGAAACCGCAGTTTAAAAGTCTAAGTAAAAATATTTATTTCGGTACAAAAACAATAAATCCTCATTTGTTTACATCTCTAATATAAAAGTGCGTCTTCTCTCAATGAAAGACAGAGGCAGAAGGGCAGAGCGGAGAAAGGAATGCACACATGCGTACAAGAACATATTAATCACGTGCTCAGGAATAAACCATTATATTGAATAGGGATGCATCTCCCTGCATATACATGTAACAGGCAATAATCACACCGTGACACTGATGACCCAGTATGATGCGATGGTGGCAAACACCCCCTCCTGCAGTCACATGACTGCATTTGGGCACTTTGTTCATTTTTATAGCCAGTTGCAGCATTCCACAGTCATGTGACTACAATTTATGACTTTTTTCCAGTTTCCAACTTTTTTGGCTGGTTTTTTACAAAAAAAATATGAATAGGAACAAAAGGACTTGCTTTATGACTTCCATGTTTGCTTATGACCACCAAAAATATGGTCACAAAATTGGGTCAATCATGTGGATACCTCGACTTACAGCTCTCATGACTTACAATGCAAATCCCAGACTTCATTATAGTCATAAGTCAAGGACTATCTGTACACTCTTTTGTATAGTGAAGACATTCCCAAACAGGATGCTGGGTGAAAGAACAAAATTATATTTCCATAACCCTCCTCTCCCAGTTGAGAATCCCTGGTAATGTAAATGATTCAGTTTGATCTTTGAAAACGTCAGAGTGCATATAGTGTGACTATTTTGAGACAACCCAGGAGCAAAATACAGAGGTTTGTCATTCAAATGGTGGTTTATCTACAAGGAATATATACATACACATACTAGGCAAAGTCAGGTAATCAATCATCAACTATAGCACGGAAGCACACACGGAGAGAGGGAACGCCCTCCCGGGGCCTCTCTTATGTATTCAGTCTCTTAAAGTGATAAGTTAAATAACCCTGCTGACTCATTTTCATGGCATCACCATTTCAGTATTACAGCATTACAGCATTACAACATTACAGCAGCTGGTCAGATTAGGATTACACATCTGGTCAGATTAGGAGAACACAAGATTTACCTCATAAACTTTATAACTAAGTATGAATTTTAATTGGGATTTCCATTCACTAGGTGAAGCAAGATGCAAGCAACATGGACAGTTTATATCCTATCTGTGTGAGATGCTCTTTCTCTTTAAAATGGTAGCTAGCCTTGCCTTATGATGTGATTGGTTTCCAACCTTTATCTGGAAAGGGTCTTACAGTTGTGGGGCTTATTTCTAAGCAGGTAAATATATGTAAGGCTCAGAGGTGGGTTCCTGCCAGTATACTCTTACCTGTCGGTCGCCACAGAGCTGAAGAAGCTGGTGGCGTTCGTGGCACGGGGCTTCCCCTACCCGCTTTCCCCACCTGCCTGGACACCGCTATTTGCATTCTTTTGCCCTCTGCGCAAGCAGAACACTTTGCACATGCGCAGAGGGCAAAAGAATGCAAATGGCGGCTTCCAGGTGGGCGGGGGAAGTGGGTGGGGGAAGCCCCGCACCGCGAAGGCCACCAGCTTCTTCGGCTCTGCAGCGACCGACAGGTAAGACCATACTGGCAAGAACCCATCTCTGGTAAGGCTGTGCTGTCAGTAAGCTGGTTGTTTAATTGTTGGATGAAACAATGGCTGTCCATTGTTCTATCAAGAGAATGGTTTCTAACTCATCTGTCAGGCCCAAGCAAACAGATCTAGAATTCTAGCTTAGTACTTTATTATATTCTGCCCATCATACAGGAATTTCCCCAGTTTGCCAATCTTAGCTTGGGAACAGGTAGATGAGGCTCTATGGAGCTTAAAGGGGTTCAGTTCTAGATCTCTTGCAGCTCCACAGTTTTTCAAGACTAATTCCACTCTTGAGGCCTCACCCCTGCCTGGCTGAGGGTTTCCCATCCACCCTCTCAACCCCAACTGTGTGCATCTCATACTGCATAACATTTGAGAACCCTTACAGAAGATTTAGGGTGTGCTCCAGATGATGGCGAAGTAAACCCTGTTCCTTGATTAGAAATCTGTTCTTGTAATATTAGATGTGGTTTTACCCAGACACACACCAATCTATATCCATGCTATTAGGTTTCTTTCCTTTTACTTTTCTATACCAGTAAAGATGACTATCATACTCCTTTCCCATCCTCTTCAAGAAAGGTTAACTTTTCTTTCTTTAGTCTACTTGAGTCACTGGCTTTATATCAGAACACGATATGATGTTTCTTCTGATGGCACTGTGTAATCTTACGTCTTCTCCAACCCAGAAGATCAACTCATAAACAGCTCTTATACTTTCCATGATCAAGAAATGAATCAACAAAGTCTTTTATTTACCATATCAAAGCAACTGTATTACTTTCAACTGAGTTGCTTCTCAGGACCTACAGTAAAAAGCCATTTGTCTTTTAAAAAGGCAGCTTGCGAGGACATGTAAAAAGGATGTTGAGACTCTAGAAAGAGTACAGAGAAGAGCAACAAAGATGATTAGGGGACTGGAGGCTAAAACATATGAAGAACGGTTGCAGGAACTGGGTATGTCTAGTTTAATGAAAAGAAGGACTAGGGGAGACATGATAGCAGTGTTCCAATATCTCAGGGGCCGCCACAAAGAAGAGGGAGTCAAACTATTCTCCAAAGCACCTGAGGGTAGAACAAGAAGCAATGAGTGGAAACTAATCAAGGAGAGAAGCAACTTAGAACTAAGGAGAAATTTCCTGACAGTTAGAACAATTAATCAGTGGATTTTCACACTCTGGAGGCTTCAGGAGGCTCCGGAGTGCAAAAAACGGCCCAACAGGCGAACCGGAAGTTTGGAAAAACAGACTTCCGGTTTACCCATTGGGCCATTTTTTACAAGCCTCCGGAGTGCGAAAAATGGCCCAACAGGAAAACTGGAAATCCTTTTTTCTGAACTTCTGGTTCGCCTGTTGGGCCATTTTTCGCACTCCGGAGGCTTCAGGGATTTTCAAGGCTGAAAATCAGCTGGCCAGCACGCGTATGTGCACTGGAGCTGACATAGGACATAGGGCAACGCCTTGCATGCCCTCAGATATGGCTCCACATGCCACCTGTGGCACGTATGCCATAGGTTTGCTATCATGGAGCTAAGGAATACAAACTAAGGAACTAAGGAAAAAAAGAAAAAAATGGAAAATGAAAAAGGGGAAATGGAAAATGGAAACATATCTCAAAAAGAAAAGAAAAGAAAAGAAAAACAGAAAAAATATAGAAAGAAATTACTTCCACCAAGGTAAGTATAAACTTTTTAAATACCTCAGTACCTTCTCTAATATTGCAATCAAAAATTTCTTCATCCAATATCTTATCATTTTTCTACTGGCAAATAATGAAGCCTCATCTTTCAGTCTTAATCAGCAAAAGTCTATTAAGAGCTACCAAAAATAACTATGTCTATATATAAACCTAAAACAAGTAAATAAATTTCATGTTTCTTTCCTTTATACAATATCTTGTCATTTCTCTAAACATACAAAGAAAAAAAGTCTTCTTTAAATGTCTTATATCATAAACAAACCTCTAAAACCTAATCAAATTTAATTTTTAAAAAATCAATTAAAACTACTAGAAACAACAAATTAAAAATATTAATCTTTAACCCCTTCAAATGATGGTCCACATATTAATTTCTTAACATATTTATCGCTTCTCAATTTTAATACCATAAATGTTACCACTTTCTCTAAAAATAAAAACTCTCCTCTTTCCACATCTTATCTATAAACCAACCTTTAAAGCATCATCATTCAGGCCTAGTTAAAAAAAACATTAAAGCTATTAGAAAAAAGATCATATACAGTTTAACCTTGATCAAATAAACCAACTTTACAAACCTTCATTTAAGTTTTAAATGTCTTAATTATTCCTTTTAGGCAATGTCCCAAAATATTATTTCTTTTCCCTTTCCCTATTCTCAATAATTCCTTTATAAGTATAACACATCTCTTTTGTAAATCCAAAGTGAGAAAAATTGTCCAACTCACTTCTCTGAGTTAAAATCCATGTATCCAAGTCACTCTTCCGGTTTAGTATTAGTGTGTCCCTTTTAACTATTAAAACCTCTGGCAATTTCTTTTATATGTCATGTATAACATCTTTGTCAATATCATTCTTGTTTTAAATCCTTATCCAAAGGAGTCTGATTTTCAGTTATATCCTTTCTATCTCTTCTTTTAAGCCCATTTTACTGTATCAGATAGTCTAAAGAGCAGGTTCTGGGTACAGTGTTGCCAAATGTTCTTAAATTCTTACAGAGTTAAAATATTTTTAAATATTAAAATCCATTCTGTATTAGGGAGAATTCTCATCTAATTATAAACTTTAATTCTTTCTGGCTGCCTCTAGTGAACAGCTTTCAAGGTCTCCTCTTATAAATTTTTCTTTCCAGAATATTTTCCCAGGAAGAGATTTCTTACACTTAAATCCAAACCTTCATATATTTTTAATAAGGTTTTATACAAAACTACAGGAGGTATTCTTGTAAGTTTTTCAAAGTGTTGTTTTCAGTCAATGTGGCCCCTGAGTCCTTTTAAAAACTTTCCAAAATCAACATTTTAATCACCCTTTCCCTGCTTATTTCCAAGTTTAAAAAGTTTTTCTTTTTAGTTTTAACTTACATAAGTTAAAACTATAGTGCTATTGCTATAAATTTTCTTTCACTGTGGGTTGGCGGAAAATCACCCAATATAATAAAACTTGTCCTTCTGGAAGTTCGCAATGTCCAAAAAGCAATTTACAAGCCATTTCCAATAAAAGTGATTAAGAAGGGAAGTAGACAAAGTCAGCATCCTTTTGAAAGACTCCGGATTGTGGAATGGGAAAAGCTGTTTCTCACAACTTCCAGAGCTCGGAAACCTGTCAGCGACCACTATTTTATGGTCCCGTCATGGAGAGTATCTGTAAAGGAGCATTTTGGGCAATCCCAAGTCCTCCCCTTTATCTGGGGAGGAATTTGGGAAGATGGTGAATGAACCAGCTCAATTTTCCATTGCAATCATTGGTTCCACTAAAAGTGAAGTTGTCTTAGTCCTCCATTGCTTCCCCGGTAATATTGCTTGGGACCTTCTCAACATGAATGGTCCCACTTACAATCCTATGCGTTAGGCCTTTATATTTTTATTTTTATTTTATTTATTTATTTTTGTCAAGTACATGTTGGTAATATACATAGATATAACATTGTTTATATACATAAGATGGGTAGGATATTATACTGATAAGAGGGAACATTAGGACAGGGACGGTAGGCACGCTGGTGCATTTATGCACGCCCCTAAATTTATAAATAAATTATAAATCAAGTTTGATTCCATTCAAATTGAAGATGGGCAATTCAAAGATAGCATGACTTGCTTTAAGTTTGTATATCTATGTTGAAACGCAAACTGGTTCAATTCAAATTGCTTGAAGATTTGATTTAAAAAAAGATTCATCCAGACTTCCGGTTTGGCGTTCGGCGCCGATGGCGTTCCTTCTTCGGGACGTCTTTCCGACTCCCTGCCGGGCCACCAGAACAGCTGTCTGGCGGCTTGGAATCTCTCTGCCCCGGACATAGGGGAGAGAGGAGAGCGTGGCAGGTGGGGTAGAGCCCCCCTAGCGCCCTAGGAGCCATCCAGGGGCGCGAAGGGAAGGCTCCCCAGGTAGCCTGCCCCTAGCTCCGGGAGCCTGGAAATCTCCGCTTTTGCGGAGCAAGACGCCGAAGCCGCCGCTGCTTCTAGAAGAGGATTTATAAAACTTTTTCTTTCTGTGCATTTAAAGAAGCAGACAGAGAGAACCAGGGGCTTTGCTGGGCAAGTATGGATTTTTTTTCTCCTTTTTTTTAAACCCTCGGCTAACTTCTATTTGAAGAAACAAAGTAACATTCAATATGCAACAATATGGCATTTGAAGGAGGAGAAGTGAAAGTGACTTCCGTTTTGCTTGCGGTCTTTTTTTCTTATGGAAACTCTTTGTTCTGAAAACTGAAAACTGGCTGTCCTTCTTATATTCTTTGATAACTGATAACTTCTTTAAAAAAAAGAAAAGAAAAAAAAATAAAGACTATTTGCCTTTGAAAGTGGAAAGTATCTTTTTAGAGATCTGGCTTTTTAAGGCGTTTTGAAGAAGTTGGGAAGAGAAGTGAAGGTGATTTTTGCCTTGTTTGTTTGTGGCTCTTTCTCTTATGGAAAATTATAACTTTGAAGACTGATTTTTTTTTTCTCTGTCTCCTGATTGTGGAAATTAAAAAACTCTCTATCCTGTACATTGGAAAGAATTTTATTTAGAGTTATGGCTTTTTTCTATACTTCTCTGGAAATATAAAAATGGTTTCAAGTTTGGAAAGATTGATTTTTTTTTCTGGCTTTTCTCCTGTGGAAATTTTGAAAATTGATTTTTATTCTCTGCTCCGTGACTTTGGATTATAACAGTAATTGATAATTTTACTAATATAAATAAATTACAAAAGACTATTTGCCCTGGAAATTGCAAGATTTTTTTTTAGATTTGACTCTCCTTTGCACCTTTTTGGAAGTATAATAAAGAAGAAGTGAAAGTTATTTGTGTTCTGTTTGTGGTCTTTGGACTTTGGGAAATTTTTGAATTTGAAAACTGGTTTTTATTTTTGATTCTCAATTTTGGATTATAACAACTGATAGTGATTTGGTGTTTTCAGATCAATTTTTTTGGAACTATAACAATGGCTTCAAAATATGGAATGATTGCCTTGAATAAAAGGTCTATTTACCCCTCTGCTTATATTTCTAAAATGCAACTTGTTACTGAACCAACACCTCCACAAGTTTTGACATCGGAAAATTTATTAAATACTTTAAAGATTATGAAACAAGACTTAATTTTGGAATTTAATCAAAAAATTACTGAAATAGAAAATAAAATGCAGGAAGCTTTGAAGAATATGGAAAAGCAGCTACGGATGGACATGTTAGAGGTTTGCAAAGGTTTAGCAACAAATGTTGATTTTTTGGAGGACTGTATTGAAACAAATAAACAAGCGTTGGCAACCTCGGTGGAATATATAAACAAATTTTAAAAGGATATTGCAAATTTTGAAACAGAGGTGTTGATGTCACAGTTTAGAAGAACGCAATTTGCTATCAGAGTAAGGGGGTTGAAAGAAGGTTTATATGATGATTTGAAGGGAAGAATGACTGAGGCCTTGGTACAGGTTTCTGGAATTTCTAAAGATGAGCTGGCTACACAAATTGAAAAGATATACAGGGTCAATTCGTGGTATGCAAAACAAAAACATTTACCAAGGGACATTGTTATATATTTTACTACAAGAGTCTTACGGAACAGAATTATTCAGGCGACATTTAAGAAAAATCTTCAGGTGAATGGTCAGGAACTTAAGATTTGGAAAGAAATTCCCTTTAAAATGCTTAAAGCTAGAAAAGAATTTACTTTTTTGATTGATGAACTTAAAAGATTGAATTTACAATACAAATGGGAAGCACCAACAGGAGTTACGGTAAAATTTTTGGAGAAAAGATACCGGCTGAATACGATAAATAAAGCTACCGAATTTTATGTTAATATTTTAAAGGCTGATATATCTAAAATTCCAGAAGAAAAACGTATGAATGTAGAAGAAGATAAGGAGGAAAAGTCATCCTTATTGGATCAAAATGAAATAATCTTAAAGAGTCAAAGTGAATCGCAGAGCCAGAAAGATGTGAAAAAGGAGATGGAGTATTGGGATCAGATGGAAGAGGAGCTGATAAATTCAAAATCATCAAGATACAAAAGGAGGCAACCAATAAGATATAAAGAGAAGTAGTGTTGATATGTATTAGATGGATCTTGATAATATAATTGTATTTTCTTCTTCTCCCTTTTTTTCTTATTATTGTTGTTTCTTCCTTTTTTCTTTCTTTTTTTAAAAAGGAAAGAAAAAACATTTTTTTTCTTTTTTCCTTTTTTTAAATAATTTTTTAAGAATTGGAATTCTTAATTTCTAATTAAAACTATTGAGTTTTAAATTATTACAATTAGATTTTAAAAATTGTTTTAAAGGAAGGATTTTTTTTCTCTGTCTTAGGTTTTTGTTTTTCTCTCTCTCTTCTTTAGATTTTTACTATTATTATTATTATTATTATTATTATTATTATTATTATTATTATTATTATTATTATTATTATTATTATTATTATTATTATTATTATTATTATTATTATTATTATTATTATTATTATTATTATTATTATTTCTATTGTTATTATTTTTATTGTTGTTATTATTATTATTATTATTATTATTATTATTATTATTATTATTATTATTATTATTATTATTATTATTATTATTATTATTATTATTATTATTATTATTATTATTATTATTATTATTATTATTATTATACAATTGTATCACAGCGGCCAGTTGTTTCGCCGGATTTGGCATTGATTACTAGTCGAGCCCCACCCAGGGGCCTAGGAAGTCGTAATGTATTTTCGAAGTATATGTGCGGAACCGAGCAGTGCGGCTTTCTGCATTTGACTGATGGTGATTTTGTCAATTTTGAGCTGTTTTAAATGTAATTCCAGTGCTTTTGGGATAGCACCCAGTGTTCCAATCACTACTGGAATTACCACTGCTGGTTTGTGCCATAATCGTTGGATTTCAATTTTTAAGTCCTGGTATTTTGCAATTTTTTCGTGTTCCTTTTCATCGACCTTGCTATCTCCTGGTATTGCAATGTCAATTATAGTCACCTTGTTGTTCTCGACCAACGTGATGTCTGGTGTATTATGCGCCAGTACCTTGTCTGTTTGTATACGAAAATCCCACAAGATCTTGACCATCTGATTTTCAGTGACTTTTTCAGGCTTGTGTTCCCACCAGTTTGTAGCAGTATGGATGTTATAATTTTTGCATAAATTCCAGTGGATCATTTGTGCAACAGAGTTGTGTCGTAATTTGTAATCAGTCTGTGCGATTTTCTTGCAGCAGCTGAGCACATGGGCTACAGTTTCATCAGCTTCCTTGCATAATCTGCATTTAGCATCATTTGAAGATTTATCAATTTTGGCCTTTATGGCATTTGTACGAATTGCCTGTTCTTGTGCGGCCAGGATCAATGATTCTGTTTCTTTCTTTAAAGTACCAGATGTTAACCATAACCAAGTTTTTTCACTGTCCACTTTGTCTTTTATTTTTTCCAGAAATTGGCCATGTAATGCTTTATTTTGCCAACTCTCCATTCTTGATTTTATCACATTTTTTCTGTATTCTTGTTTCGTCTGTTGGACCTTCAGTAGATTTTTGTTCTTTACTTCAATTAATAGATGTTCTTGACTTTCTTTTAAATAATCCGCCAATGCATGCTTTTCTTCTTCAACTGTTTGCTTTACTTGTAGTAGTCCTCTGCCACCTGATTTTCTGGGCAGGTAAAGTCTATCAGTGTCACTACGTGGATGTAAACTGTAGTGCATTGTCATTAGTTTTCTGGTGTTTCGGTCCAAAATGTCCAAATCAGCTTGTGTCCAGTTAATTATACCAGCCGTGTATCTTATGACTGGTATTGCCCAGGTATTCATGGCCTTGATGGTGTTTCCACCATTTAATTTAGATTTCAAAATTTTCCTAACTCTGTTGGTGTACTCTCTTCTAATGATAGTTTTCACTTCTCCATGTCTGATGTTATCCAACTGCAGAATGCCCAGATATTTATAGGCTTCATTTTGATTGCATTTAATTAATTGGCCATTGGGCATTTCAATTCCGTCACATGTAGTGATTTTGCCCCTTTTCATAGATACAGTGGCACATTTTTCCATGCCAAACTGCATTGAGATATCTGTGCTGAATATTAGGATTGTGTTGGTCAGTGATTGGATTTCTATTTCTGACTTTCCATACAGTTTCAAATCATCCATATACAATAAATGTGAAATTTTTTCAGCGTCTTTGGCTATTTGGTATCCAAGTTTCATTTTTTTTAAGATTACTGATAGTGGGATCATTGCGATGATGAAGAGGAGGGGTGAAAGTGAATCTCCCTGAAAAATTCCTCTCTTGATATTAACCATTCCATAGTTCTCATTCCCTACTGCCAACACAGTTCTCCATTGTTTCATCGCTTTTTCAGTGAATGATGTAATATTTTTGCTGATGCCAATAGTTTCTAAGCATTTGATGATCCAGCTGTGTGGCAGTGAGTCGTACGCCTTTTTGTAATCAATCCAGACCATATTCAAGTTCGTTTTTCTGTTCTTACAGTTTTCTAGTATCATTTTGTCAATTAGGAGCTGATCTTTTGTGCCCCTGCTCCTTCTTTTGTTGCCTTTTTGCTCTACTGGCAAGATGTTATTTGTTTCCAAATAATCCATTATGTTATCTGCAATTATCCCGGTGAGTAATTTGAAGGTTGTTGGCAAGCATGTTATTGGTCTGTAGTTTCCAGGTGTTGTTCCTTTAGTTGCATCTTTCTGAATCAAGTATGTTTTTCCAGTTGTCAACCATTCATCAATTTGACCATTTTGTAGCATTTCGTTCAGTTGCTTGGCCAATATTGCATGCAAACTGGTCAGATATTTGAGCCAGAAACCATGTAATTGGTCATTTCCAGGTGATGTCCAGTTCTTTACTTTTTTTACTCGATTTTTGACCATCTCAGTTGTTATTTCTAATACTTGCATTTGCTTCTTGCCAACACTTTTCTCAAAGTCTTGTATCCACTTTGCTTCCTTATTGTAATCCTTTGCATTTTCCCACAGTTCTTTCCAGAATTCAACTGTGGCTTGCTTTTCTGGTTTTTCACTTTTGAAATTGTCATTTGCATTGAGGCTTTGGTAGAAACGTCTTTGATCTGATCGAAATTGCTGATTTTGCTTGTACTGAATGATTCTTGCATCATATCTTTCAATTTTTCTGGCTATTGCTGTTATTTGCTGTTTTACAATTTCAAGTGCTTCTTCAATTTTCCTTGTATCAAGCCTGTATCTTCTGGCTAATTGATCCATGATCTTGCTATTTTTTAGCCGTTGTTCATTCATATTTTTTAAATTGCTAGCATCTGTTCTGAGTTTTTTTATTTTTTTTTATTTTATTATTATTATTATTATTATTATTATTATTATTATTATTATTATTATTATTATTATTATTATTATTATTATTATTATTATTATTATTATTATTATTATCAATATTACCTTTAAGGATATCTTTTTATTATGAATTAACAAGTTGTTGAACAATAATATTATGTGGTTATGATGAAATTTAAAGGCTTTAATATTTAATATGTAGATGTGTAACAATTTTTTATCTGAGCTAATAAGTTGTTGTATAATAATGTTATTATGAGAAACTTAAAGGTATTATTATTTAATATTTTTATTATGAATTAAAGTTGTTGTATAATAATATTATGTTATGATGAAATTTAAAAGTTTTATTATTTAATATGTAGACATGTAATACTTTTTTAGTTTTATTTGAGTTAATAAGTTGCTTTAGAATAATATGTTGTTATGATGAAATTTAAAGGTATTATTATTTAATATCTTGATATTAGCTATGTAAAATTTTCTCGGTCTTAGTTAATTATGAGATTATTACTATTATTAATGTTTTTTTTAAAGATTTAGTATTATTAATAATTTTTATAGATCTAGAAAGTTGACTGAAAGGAGGAGGGAGAAATTGTTTTCCTTCCTTTGTATAACCCAGATTATATAATTAATATATTTTCAATTTTTATTTTTTATTTTTTAGAATTATATGGGAAATAATATAAAATATAGAAATTTAATGATGCTAGCAATGTGTAATTTGGAGTTGAGGGGTTTTTCTTTTTTCTTTTTTCTTCTGTAGTTATTGATATTATGCCCTGTGTTCTCTCTGGGAAGTCCGGGGGGGAGGGGGGGGAGGGAAGGGGGTGGGGGTGGGGGTGGGGAGAAAAATTAAAAAATGTTTGTACTCTGTACTAATAAAACTTTTTCAATTAAAAAAAAAAAAAGATTCATCCATAGGCTAGAATGGGAAAATGTTCAAAGATCGGCAGCTTTTTTTAAAAAGTGTGAATGAAATGAAATAGCACTATGATAGACTGCTTAGAGACCTGCCAGGTTTCAGCCTGATGTCTTCAAAGGTTTCAGCACTTTAAAATGTTGAAATATTCTTCCCACAGCTCTTTTAAGTCAAAGCTAACTGGGATAAGGAAAGGACATTACAAGAGCCTTAAAACTCTTCCGCAAACACTAGATAAAGTTGGGCAGAACCAATGCAGAAAGTGCTACACACCAACTGAAAAATAAAGACTTTCAGGAAATGGAGAAAAATCATTATTTTCCAGCTTTCTTTTCAGGAATGCTAGACTTGTCATGATACTGTGGAGTAGGTAGCTGTGCTACCTCTGATTATTGTTTTTTTAGGTTGTCAAGAAGCTTGACTGAGGTAAATGTCAATTTTGGCCATTCCTGGGAAAGATCCCTTCATTACTGGCTTTAGGGAAGAATCAATTACTGGCAGTGGTGGGTTCCTACAGGTGCGGTCCACTCTATAGCACTGGTAGCGGCCTGCTGGTGATGTCACAGTACCGGTGTGGTCAGTTGCCAATACCTGGGTGCCGCCATTTTTTTAAAAAAAATTTATTTTTTTTTTAAAAATTCTTCTGTGCATGCCCAGAAGCCGAGCTTCCGGCACTGTGCATGTGCTGCCTTCCTACCCCACAGTGAGTCCAAGCAGGGGAGGATGGTTGAGGGAGCGCGTGAGACGCTGAAAGAATGGGCAGCAGGAGCTATCTCCATTCCCCTCCCTTCAGCAGTCCAAGAAGCCACGAACGTGCGGTGATGATCCTAAGCATTTTCCCATGTTTGAGGCTTCTCGAGCTGCTGAGGGGAGGGGAAATGGGCGGCAGGACCTATCTCAGTTCCCCTCCCTTCAGCAGTCCGAGAAGCCACGCCCACCCGGTCACATGACTGGCAAGCCACACCCACAAAATAAGCCACGCCCACAGAGTGGTAGTAAAAAAAATAGGAACCTGATTACTGGGTACTGGATATTAGCCCCTGATTACTGGGTACTGGATATTAGCATGGTTTGCTTGGCCTCTTCTAGCTGATTGGATCAAGGCTATGGATTGTGGGCTATGATCAATAATTAAATGGTCAGCTGGTTAGAAAAGGGAGTTGAAGGAGTTTAGTGGAGTGAGATTAAAATGGCAGGGAAATAGCCAGCCTCACAGAAAAAGCCCCAAATAAGTGGAAGTTGTAGTTGATCCACCACCATTTTAAAAAAGTAAAAGCCAGCACTAAGAAGTGATCATTCAGTTCTTGTTGAAAACCTTAAAACCTCTGGAGTAATTCAAAATGCAAAAGTAAGTTTCCTGGTAAGCGTACGTATTGGAGTCGACTAGCCTTGGATCCTTACTTGGATTGCTAATATGATCTTTCAGCCGGGGTAGCAGGACCATCCCAGAAGTAACATGTCATCACCTGGAAGGAAACCAAAGTTCAAGCTTTTGTCTGTCCACATTAAAGAGGCTGAGAGATGAGAAAAGAAACGATGTCCCAAACAATGGCACCTTGCTACACCAAACAACCTCTAATAGGCAGAGATTTTTATGAGACGATTGGACTCATAGACCATAGACCGGCTATTCTTGTTACTGTCACAGAGCCTATCTGACAACTCAATTCTCTCCTTCCTGACAGTGTTTTCCATACATGGATGAAAAATGGCATATTTTTTTTATATTGCAACCCCAAAAGCAATGGAAAAACCATTAGACCCGCAAAGCACTTCAAAAGGATATGAAGTACTTGGCAGTCACAGGTTTTGATTTGCTGTATTGAAGTAAGACTCTGCTTTGATTTGTGACTCTGCTTCAGCGGTTGAGTCAGTTGAAGCTTTATCAAATCAATTCTGACCTTTGAAGCTTGGCTCAGCAGTCCAATAGCTGCCTGCTCGGAAGGAAATCTCTCTACACTTAATGGAGCTTACTTCCAGGAAAGCCAACACAAGGTTTCAGTCTGATATGCCATCCATGTGTATGTAAGAGAAAAACTCATCAATACCACATCCCGATGAATACAGCAGAAGTAAACTTTCTGGAGTTTAAAAAAAAAATCCCACAAAAATACATTTATTTATCATGGGAATTTGTTTATAGTCCAAAGTACTATGGATGATAGAAAACATCAGTCTGGATCGGGGGTAAAATGCTCCCGGTTCGGGCGGGCCGGTAGGTTGATGTAGAGCCAATAGAGCCAATAGCAATCGCAGCGCGAGCCTTCCCCCACCCGCTTCCCCCACCTGCCTGGATGCCGCCATTTGGGTTCTTTTACCCTCTGCACATGTGCAAAGCATTCTGCGCCTGCACAGAGGGTAAAAGAACCCAAATGGCATTGTCCAGGCGGGTGGGGGAAGCGGGTGGGGGAAGTGGGTGGGAGAAGGCTCGCGCTGCGATCGCTATCAGTTCTATCGACTCTATGACAACCGACCGGCCCGCCCAAACCTGGAGCATTTCACCCCTGGTCTAGATGTCAACCCAGATGGAAATTTAAATGTGCCCATCCAAAAAGTGAACTCTATTCATGAGGAGCTGTAGAAAAAAAAATCTTCTTTTTATGGTCTTCTTGCTTTTTCCTCCCCCCACCCCCCACTAAAGAGTGGGAAACTTCTGTAGGCTGTCAGTGTACAGTGCCCAGAACTTTAGCGCATTATCTTTTCACATTTGGAAAAAAAAACACCCTGAAGAATGCTAGACATTTACATTTTGATCAAAGTCAACAAATCCTTGCTCATTGGATCATAATCTACATACAAATATGAAGCAAATGGAAGGGGCCTTGGAGGAAAAGGGATTATTTGGCACTCGGTAGGCAAAGCTAGAAGTAGCATCAACAGGAGAACAAAAGGGAAATCTATACAATTGCTAACTCAAAGCTAAATAAATAAATAAATAAGAGAGCCCAAAGGATCAAACCGAACAACATCAAGAGGGAAATAACAGAACAATAAAGAGAAAGACAGAGGAGTCGGTAACGGGATATGGGTTTTAAATAATTTCTTTAAAAGGACAAAGAAAGGGCCTCAAGAATGTCCAAGGGGAGAAAGTTTTATGCATAAGGATTTGTGGGAAAGGAAAAGAGGAGATGAGAAGCAACACAAGGGAGTAGCGGTTTAGTCTGAAGATTAGTATTTGATGAATAGAAGGAGCAAAGAGACAACCAGGAAAAAAAAGGAACAAATACAGATGAAACTGATACAGCCATATCTTAATATAAGATACTCTGAGCAATAAGATGCTGAAATCCTATAGACTGTAGCTATGCCTATATTTGATGGTTTTTTCTAAGTAGACACACACACATAGGACTGTGCTTTAGAAGCCTGTTATATTGCTTACAAAAAGTGACATTCTTTCTGGATGAATGGAAATAGAAAAAAGGGCTTCTTACCAAGTTATTATAAAGTCTAGGTATTTCTGTCACAAAAACTGGCTCACCTGGAAATTCAGTTCTTTACTGATAGCAAGCCTGGGCTTGTTATTTCCGGTCATGGTGAAATAGCCCCATGGTGCCCTATCATTGCTAGCAGCAAGTTTGATAAGAGTTACAGCTGTGACTCTCTCTATTCAGAGATTGAAAATCTATTTGGAAGGCCATTGGAAAGCACTTTTAAAAATGGAGCCATTTTTTAAAATTGATCACAGGTAGCACAAAGTCTATAGAATAAAATCCCCCAAAATATCACAGTATGTGAAGTCATTGCAACTCAAAGTCTTCAAGCCCTTCAAATTCTCTGGCTAGAGAACACACTGTTTACAAAAGTGATAAGATCCAGTAATGAAATGCATAAAACTCTGCTGAGAGTCAGAGCAACAAATGCTGGATGTGTGCTCATCAGAGTGTTTTCCTTTCCTTTCCTTTCCTTTCCTTTCCTTTCCTTTCCTTTCCTTTCCTTTCCTTTCCTTTCCTTTCCTTTCCTTCCCTTCCCTCCCCTCCCCTCCCCTCCCCTTCCCTTCCCTTCCCTTCCCTTCTATTTTCTCTTTCCTTTCCCTTCTCTCCCCTTCCCTCCCTGTTCCCTTCCCTTCTCCTTTCCCTTCCCTTCCTCTTTCATTCTCTTCTCTTTTCTCTTTCCTTTCCCTTCTATCCCTTTCCCTCCCTGTTCCCTTCCCTTCTCCTTTCCCTTCCCTTCCTCTTTCATTCCCTTCTCTTTTTTCTCTCCCTTCCCTTCCCTTCTCTCCCTCCCCTTCTCTTCTTTCACTTTCCTTCTCTCCCCTCCTGTCCCCTCCCCTCCCCTCCCCTTTCCTTCCCTTCCCCTCCCTTCCCCTCCCTTCTCTTTTCTCTTTCCTTTCCTTTCCCTTCTCTCCCCTCCCCTTCTCTTCTTCCCCTCCCCTCCACTCTCCTCCACTTTCCTTTCCTTTCCTTCCCTTCTCTTTTCTCTTTCCTTTCTCTTCTCTCCCCTCCCATTCTCTTCTTCCCCTCCTCTCCTCTCCCCTTTCCTTTCCTTTCCTTCCCTTCTCTTCTCTTCTCTTTTCTTTTCTCTTTCCCTTCTCTCCCCTTCCCTCCCTGTTCCCTTCCCTTCTCCTTTCCCTTCCCTTCCTCTTTCATTCTCTTCTCTTTTCTCTTTCCTTTCCCTTCTATCCCTTTCCCTCCCTGTTCCCTTCCCTTCTCCTTTCCCTTCCCTTCCTCTTTCATTCCCTTCTGTTTTCTCTCTCCATTCCCTTCTCTCCCCTCCCCTTCTCTTCTTTCCCTTTCCTTCTCTCCCCTCCTGTCCCCTCCCCTCCACTTTCCTTTCCTTTCCTTCCCTTCCCCTCCCTTCTCTTTTCTCTTTCCTTTCCCTTCTCTCCCCTCCCCTTCTCTTCTTCCCCTCCCCTCCCCTTTCCTTTCCTTTCCTTTCCTTCCCTTCCCTTCCCTTCTCTTCCTTTCCCTTCCCTTCCCTTCCCTTCTTTTCCTTTCCCTTCCCTTCCCTTCCCTTCTTTTCATTTCCCTTCCCTTCTCTTCCCTTCCTTTCCCTTCCTTTCCCTTCCCTTCCCTTCCCTTTCCTTTCCTTTCCTTTCCTTCCCTTCCCTTCCCTTCCTTTCCCTTCCCTTCCTTGCAAATCAGTTCATGGAGTTCACATGAATATCTTGACCTCATTGTCACTCACTCTATGTTGCATAAATTCAGAAGACTCAAGAATTGGCTAGGCTTCAGGTACAAACCTAAAGTTCTGGTGGCTTTTGGTTTTGTTTTGTTATGTTTTAAGTAGATGGATCAATCTTTCAACAAGCCAGTAAGTTTTCTGGAGATGATAGTGACTTGTCAGATTGAAATTCAACGTTTGGATCAGAGCCTCTTCTTTTATACCCACTGTCTTGCAAATTACTCAACAGTATTTACAACATTCATATTTATGTATGGTTCTTGGGGGGAGGGAGGAAATCAAATTTGTTGAACAATCTTCAGGCATCTTAGAATATATGACCTAACTGCTGGGAATTGGGATTCATCAACTTCTGAAAGGTCATGGATTTCCCACCCCATTCCATCTCCATTGTTAGTCTCTTTGGGTATGAAATGTCCTGCGTGGTAAATGGCATCAGGTCTGACAACCTTCAGATACTTTCAGATAATTATTTGTAACCCAGTTCTGAAAGGAAAAGGAAAAATCTTCCTTGAGATGACCTCAATTCCTGGTGTTCTCATGACACGTCCATGTGCTTTTCTTATTGACAGTATTGGTGTGATTTGTCATTGCCTTCTTCTGGAATTCTTTTTTTTTTAACTTCCCAATTCAGTCTACAGCATTCAGATTTCCTGGTAGCTCAACTAATAATCTAGCTCTGATTCTCCTCAACTTTTCAGAATTAGCCGGGTTTAGCTTATGGTGCCACTTAGTAGACTTAAATAAATTCACTTAACAATTTCCATGAAAAGAAACCCAATGCAGAAGGAAAGACAGGATGCTAAAGCTATTTTTTACCAGTTTTATGGGCCCTCTTCCATCCCCCCCCCCTGTCTCTGGAATAATTTTTGAGATATTAAAGGACTGCAACATGAAGTGAAAAAATTGCCTTTCCCGCAATGTTGTTGGTAGGAATATCCCATGAATAGATCCTTAGAGAATGTTCTAACTGAACATTGCTAAGGAACTAAACCATTATCAATGTTCTACAGAATTTAGAAATATTGCTGGTGATTATGGAACAAAATGCTTGATTTCCGTAGAAAGAATGAAAAGAAAGGTTGGATAGCAGTCACGGGATTTAAAAATAACTGTTTATTAGCCTCTCTGAGGCTCAAATGAGGTAATTTTTCCCTTCAATCTATTTCTGTTCCATTTATATGGGCCATTCCTATTATCAACAGATCTAGAAATTATTAATAGCAAAGTGCAATTAACGATAGAATAAATATCAAAACCTAGCATAATGGCTGTACTAACTACACAGAGACGACAAAGTCTCTAGTTATGCATTTAGATGTCCTTGGTAATGCATTATATCTCTCCCAGGATGACTTACATTATTTGTTTCTAAGCAATTTTATAATCTTGAAGAGTTGATAACTGGTAGCAAACATCTCCCCCATGTGATCAGTTGCTTGGGAAACATGACCAGAAGATGAATGGTTGATGGTTAAATATTTTTGCACTAAATAAATGGAAGTCTTCTTCCAATGTGTGACTCATTCAACATTTTGAAGGTTGAATAGGCAGTTGCTCAAATGAAGGGATAACTGAAGTAGCATGGATGTATAACTGCTTGACTGATTTACACATTCTATACAACATGGTTCCCTTCCTTTGTAGATTGATTTTGATTTGTTTTGAGATAATGTGGAAACCCTCGTCATACTTATTCCAAAGCACCTTCAGTTAAACTTGGTTGGATTTACATGATTTATGACTGAATTCTAAGTGCCACTTTGCACTTTTGATAGCAATATGAAATATAGAAGGGGGAGTATTCATTTCCCATCATATTTTGTTCATTATTACTGACCCAGGAAGCAATTTTAATACAATAAGTGATGTATTCCTAAGCAAAGCACATTTGCCACATTTGCAGCAAAACCTTATTAAATTTTAAATTCAAAGAACAGAAGTGTTCTTTATTGATGAAATTAAGGCTATGTTAGTTTGCTTTTCTTGGTTATTACCTTGCCCTTTCATTGACACTCAGTAGATAAATGCTGATTTGAGTACCTGAAAGTGGTCTTGGCTGCATTCCTGTAAATAGAACATAAATAGAGCTTTCCTTGTCCTTTTCATTGATTTTAAACCAGAAGACACGGAAGAACAAACTATAAGAATATTTCAGTGTTCCCAATAACAGGGAAGATTTCATCCAGTTCCTCAAAATGACACTATACAAATCCCATCAAAACCTCAATGTCCTACCTGTTAATGACTACTTCAGCTTCAACCGCAATAATACAAGAGCTCACAATAGATACAAACTTAATGTAAACCGCTCCAGACTTGATTGCAAAAAATTCGACTTCAACAACAGAGTTGTCAACGCCTGGAACACTTTACCTGACTCAGTAGTTTCTTCCCCAAACCCCAAAAACTTCAACCTCAGATTATCTACCATCAACCTCACCCCATTCCTAAGAGGTCGGTAAGGGGCATGCATAAGCGCACAATCGTGCCTACCGTTCCTGTCCTAATGTACCCATATATTCATACCTCTTTTACTCTTATTCATGCTTGTACTATTACATATATATTCAATCATGTTTTACTGTTTATACTTTGTTTATAATCATATATGCTTGACAAATAAACAAATACAAATATTTATCTACTGTATATATTGCACCACTTTTTCCATGATATTGTTAGTCTATTACTAGATTGTGAATGCTTCAACTTGGCCCAAAATGCTTCTTCTGAAAAACATAATGAAGACTCACACCTACTTCCTCCAACTCATCTGCAAAGCCCATGATTCTCTTTAAATCATCGCTTATTCCTGCCATGCCAGACAGATAGCTCACCATAAAACTCTGGTGCCTCGATTTTTTGAACTTGAAAATCCCCATGTTCACTTGAGATAGTGCCATGAAGCTACTGACCAATCAAGGAAAGACTGAGAATCTCAGGAGTAGAAGGATTTGATTTATATACAAAGGCATACTCCTCCTTTATGATTGTGGAATCAAGTAACACCATGCAAATTCATTGCCTCAGGCGCAATTTGCATTTAATCAGCACTAGATGGCATTGAAGAGTGTGTATGTATTTTAATGGGGTGTATGGGGTGCTCAGGGAGGGGTAGCACCTCTGGTGTAGGGGCATGTTGTGTCCTTTTACGACAGCTCATTCTAGGGCAGCTGTTAGGGCAGCTCATTCACCTTTGATCCCCACCTGTCACTCAGCTCTCATCTGTGGCTCCTAGTAGCTGTAGCATATGCAGTGGCCACACCCCAGGCAATAGCTTTGACAGGCTGGCCAAACCAGGTTCAGAGTAGCCATTGGGTTTTTGACCTTCGGTGAGTTAGGGACTTGTCTATCCCGAGCATGTGAAGACAGATTCCAGCGGACTGAGCAAATGAAATCTACTAGAATAGGAAAAGGTCACGAAGGCGGTCTCTGCAAGCGATGTGGTATTATTTATTTATTTATTTATTTTGTGAGATTTATATACCGCCTCACAGTGCAAGCATTCTCTAAGCGGTTTACACCAGTAAGCAATGTATATTTACATTGCCCCCAACAATCTGGGTCCTCATTTTACCTACCTCAGAAGGATGGAAGGCTGAGTCAACCTTGAGCCGGTGAGATTTGAACCGCTGACCTGCGGATCAGTGTCAGCTAAAGTGGCCTGCAGTACCTGCCTCTAACCGCTGCGCCACCTCAGCTCTTCATGCTAAGAGCACGGCAAGACATAAAGACGCCCTGGTCAACCACTGTACCCAGCCCATCTCCAACTGTCTCGACTCTTGTCCTGCTATTTGGAGCAAGATGGAATCTGGAAAGAGAGAGTGAGTCTGACTATGCGCAGCTCTCCCTCACTTTAATCCAACTCACGTGCAAGTCTTGACATCCCCCCCCCCCGATTCTCATAGATGTCAAGGTCCTCTTCAAACACGATGGACGAACATCATGTATTTTAATTCTGGAAGCGAAAAGTAGTAGTGTTGATGGTGAAGGAAGAATGTTGGTTGAAGAGTGTCAAAATTGGAAAGGAGAAAATATCCTGACTGGAACCATATGTTGCAGTGGCCAGGGGAAAGGATAGGCAGCATAGCTCCAGGAGACCAAGAGAGATGTTCCTGGTGGGCTCAGCTGCTGTGACCAACAATCAGGTTATATGCAGGTGCTATCATTCAGAGATCCATTAGAGATCAGTGCATGGGAAACTAGAGGCCAGCATGAGGATAAGTGGTAATGGAGGCTATAAAATAGATCCTCTACCATTACTCTTTGGTTGAGAGCCCAAGAGAGTGATGGGAAGGAGCTGCATGAAGAATGGCAGCAAAGAGATGGTTGAAGAAAGGTAGAAGGACCAGGAAATGAAGAATTGTGGCCAGAGATATATAATAACTAGGTCTCCAGCAAGAAAAAGCTGGCAGCGGTGGACCAACTCGGGCTGGCTATATTTGAAGAGCTGGAGTGGCAACTGGAAGGTCAGAAGGATGGTGGCTGGAAGATTGGACGAGAAGTCTCTGGGTGGGAAGGCAGAGAGCACAGGAGCCATGAAGAAACCAGAGAGGGCCTTGGCACCTAATGCCAAAGTGGCTATGGATGGTGAAGTAACCAAGGCGAGAAAAGAAGTTGTAAGACCAGTGAAGGTTGCTTAAAAGGTGAAGTGTTGTTGCTGGATATCTTTGGAGCACAAGATGCCTAATATCTGGAAACAACATGTAACACCTAGGAAAACTCAAGAAGGGGATTGGAGGGGAAACTCAGACGGGAATTGGAAGGGGCCATGTCAGCAGCCTTACAAGAAGCATCAATATCCCTCTTTCTTAAGAGAATATCCTGGGATCTAGTCATCCTTGATTTCTATTTCCCAGACACCCTTTTTTGGGGGAAGGTTGTTGAGAAGTGATGGATACCAATTTAACACAATTAATTAGTTCCTACTAAGGATTCTTAAGGATCTTAGAGATATGGTTACTGTGATGGGAACCTCAAAATTGGATTATTGCCACGGTGGCATATGGAGGACTGGATATCTTTAATGTAATGTTAAGATCTACAATCTTCCTTATGAAAACCTTCCTCTGAGACCCTTTTTCCTCCAGATCCTGAAAGCAGGGTCAGAGTTGCCATTAGTCAGAAAGAGAAAGCTATTTTATTAAATTTCCTTCCATATGGTTCTTCTGCTCCCTACAGTTCTGATGATGGCTTTAACTCCTGTTGCTTTGGGCTCCTGTGATTTGTCTTTTTCTTTATGTTATCATGCTGGTATTTCTATATTTACATTTTCATGATTTTTTTTAAAAAAGGAAGTATTATGGATTTTTTTTAATTGCACTGTCAACTTCTAACTAAATCTATCATTATATTGCATTAAGTTATATTATCACATCCTTAACATGCCATACTGATTTTCTCAAGTTTTGTTTCTGAGTTTTATTCAAAAGTCTGGCTGTGCCTTTCATTTATAGCCCCAGCACTATCTAAAACCTGACAGGCAATGCTAAACCAGGTCTTCTAAGAAGTGGCATCTTTCCAATGAATTTATTTTCACTAGGTGGTCCCTCTAACCAATTATTTTATTATTATTATTGTTATAAAGCCTGTACAATTTCATTTCTTCAGGAAGGCTTTCAAACTGCTGGGTTTTGACCTACTTTTTATTGACAGCCAAATGATCTGTACTAGGATGCTTTTAATGTTATAGCTGCAATTGCTGATTTAAATCCACATTGGTTTTTATATGTATAATTTTTGCACATCTGGTTTAGTCTGTTACTTAGTCGCTGGAAGAACTTTCAAGTTATCTATTATGGATAAGAAAACATTTTTTGATTGAATCTAACAAAGAAATAAAAGGCGCACGAACAGCATCCCTATATATCTGTGGAAAATGTATGGGTGAGAGACAAAAGGGCAAAACATAGTGGGAAATGCTAAAATGTGAGTCTTCTACTCTGATTATCACTCTTGCTTTCATAAATGAATGCCAACTGTGACTTAGAAATAATTAAATCTCTGCTGTGGTGTCAAGATACAGAAGAGATACATTCAACTGTACTATTTGGAGCCTGTTTGTTATTAGCAGGTAATTCATGCTAGCAATTATTTTGGGTGTAATTCATTGACAGGCCCACAAGAGTCACATTCGATTTGGATTCCTGGTTTGGTCACCTGTAGAGGGAACCCATTAACATTAATATGGTTGAAATCAAGTAGTGACAAATTGATTTTAGTAGGACTACCATGACCTACTCTAATGATGACTAAAATTCTATTTTTCATATTTTAAATTCCAGTAGAGAATTGGGGATACTGGAATATCAGATGGTTTTACACCCCGAGCCCCATTTCCCATGCTGCACTCATTCGCAGGCACTGTACTGAGTTGAAATCTGAATCCTTATATTAAAAATTAAATCAGTACCAAAATCTTTCTCCTTGGAATTGACAAAAGTGTAAGTTTAGGATTTCATAGGCTCTGCGGGGTTCAGAAGAACCTAAAATGGTTTGGAGATTTAAAGAACAGATTGGGACAGATAAAAAAATTGAGTTTATTCATATTTATTTTGAAATGTTAACTGTATATGATTAAGATCATCTTACCCTCCTAAATTAAATACAGTGGTACCTTGGTACTCAACTACTTTGAAACTCATTGAATTTGACACTCAATGCATTTTGATGCAAAAATTTTGTCCCACTGCTCATCGTTTATTTGGTACTCAACGCACAAGCTAGAACTTGTCAATGTCAGCTGCCTTGTGACTGACTACATTATTCCTTATGGGAAAAATTTATTTGGCACTCATCATTTTTAGTACTCATTGTGCCTCCCGGAACCAGTTAATGATAACTACCAAAGTACCACTGTAAGTGCAATTAATATCACCTCTCACTATTATTGGAAGCCTTTCTTCTTTTGTCACATTAATAATGACATCTTGGGTCTCAGATTGGACATTTACCTAATGCCACACAAAAAAATCATTGTAGTAACTACCAATGAATTCAATATGACCTGCTTCTCAGTAGGCAGACATAAGGAATTTGGAATTTGAATGCTGAAGTTTGGCAAAACCACATCCAATTTTTATTCTCTGATTTACAGTAGCATCTCAGTTTAAATGATGATAAGGGGACTGGAAACTATAACATACGAAGAGCGGTTGCAGGAACTGAGCTTGGCCAGTCTGGTGAAGAGAAGAACCAGTGGTGACATGATAACAGTGTTCCAATACTTGAGGGGCTGCCACAGAGAGGAGGGGGTCAGGCTGTTTTCCAAAGCACCAGAAGGCCAGACAAGGAATAATGGATGAAAGCTGACCAATGAGAGATTCAACCTGGAAATAAGGAGAAACTTTCTGAAGGTGAGAGCGATCAACCAGTGGAACAGCTTGCCTGCGGAGGTTGTGGGAGCTCCAACACTTGAGACTTTCAAAGGGAGATTGGACTGCCATTTATCCGAAATGGTGTAGGGACTCCTGCTTGAGCGGGGGGTTGGACTAGATGACCCACAAGGTCCTTTCCAACTCTAACAATAATCTAATCTAAATTCAGTAAGTAAGCCCCGCCTTAGCACCACAATTATACTGAGGTGTGGTGTTGACCTTGGACAGGAAGGAATCAAGTTCAAGTCCACTCTTAGCCCTGGAAACTGATGAACCAGATATACTCTCTCAACCCAACCTACCTGACAGGTGGTTGTTGGTAGGATAAAGTGGAGAGAGATTACCCAAAAGAAAGACAAGTTCTAAATTTAAGAGAGCCATAAAGAAAGTGCAACTTGTGCTATAGAGAAAGCTTCCCCCTGTTATTTTCTCAGTGCCATTTTTCCCAGACTTACGGTATTTGGTTAATGTAGGGTTTTCTTTGCTAGCTTTACATCAGCCAGAGCTCTAAAGCAAGAGATTACACTCCCATCAGTGATAATGAATCTCACAGAAGCGATGTGGATCTTTTCTTGGAATCCAGACAGTTAGAAATGAAACCGAGATTAAAAGTCTAATAGAAAATATTTATTTCGGTACAAAAACAATAAATTCTGAATAGTTACATTCTTGCTAATTAAATGTGACCGTTCCGGTCAGAACCAAACCACAAGAGAATAATGGAGAATCAGGAATGCACACATGCGCAGAAGATCACGTCACGTGTTCTGCTTGTAATGGAATGTACCATAATATTAGAATAGGGATGCATCACCCTGCATATACATACAACTGACAATATTCACTACGTGACAGAGGCGGTGTGACATTTGTAACTTCAAGGATGGGTCATAAGTCCCTTTTTCTGAAGCTGTTGTAACTTTGAACAGTCATTGAACAAACAGTCATAAGTCAAGGATTACCTGTATACTTTGTCTTCTTAACATTAAACTTTAATTCAGATTTTTTGTTTTCCATTTATACTTTAGAATGAATTACTCAAAGTCATCTTTACTTTCAACTAGTAGAACAGTCTCACTGTCTTAAATAATCCTAAACTGTGTGGTGCTTTGACCCCCCAGTTTTGATTTCAGCAGTTATCTCTTCCAATCCTGCCATTCTGATATTTTCATTGCAGAAAATGTATTGTGGCAACATGTAATATTCCCCCACTTCCTTCTCTATTCTGAACCACTCCAAAGTCAGTTCTTATGGTAGCTTCTGTAAGCTCTAGTGGTCCCTCAGAAAAACCTAGAACCTTTTTGCCTTAATATACTCCACATTCTGGTGTGCTCTATACAATCCAATGCCTTTCTAGAGACTATAAAATCAAGGTGAACCTCCTTATATTCTCAGATTCTCTCTGTTATTCATCTCACATTAACCATCTGAACCTATATCTCTCTGCCTATTTTGAAACCTGCCTGTTCGTTTCGTATTTCTTTTCATGTACCGTATCTAGTGGAAAGGGGAACTATTAAAAATATAGGAAGTGTGTTCGGGTGATATATGTGCATTCATTACAGCCTGAGTGAATTTATTTTAAATCCACTGTCCTATATCATCAAGGTCCTAATTGAAATACTAGCTGCTTGAGCAGGTTAGCATGAAATCTAATTTTGCTAATCATCTCAAGGCAACGAGCCCATGAAATAAACAATTTCTATGAAGTTTCATATTTTATGGGAAGGATTTTCCTCGTGCTTTTGAAGAAATTCTGCTGGTTGAAGCAATCTGTATTTTGGCAAGTGATTCATGAAAAATATGTACATTATAGCTCAAGATTTCTTTATAGAAATGCACAGGAAATGTAAGATTTGGTCAATCAAAGTTATTGTTATGTCATTGTTATTAGATTGCACCATAGAGAGAAACTTACTAAGTTGAGAGAAACTTACTAAACTTACTTGTTACTAAGATAACTAAGATATGAAGATTACTCTTATATGCTATTTGGAACTATGTTTCATTTTGGCTATTATCATCATGATAAAACAATATGCTCAGTTTCTTCTGACCAATTGACTAGAACCTATTCCAGATTTTGACAAAATAAGGGTATGTTTAATGAACATAAGAGAAGGTCATTTTAAAATATCGATCCTCCTCTTTTTAAAGATAACAGAATAACAGAGTTGGCAGGGACTTTGGAGGTATTCTAGTCCAACCCCCTGTTCAAGTAGGAGATCCTATACCCATGATGGCAAACCTATGGCATGCGTGCCAGAAGTGGCATGCAGAGCCATCTCTCTGGGCATGCCAGCAATTGCCCGTGGCTCCTCTGGGTTCTGGCGCGCACATGCGCACTGGCCAGCTGGTCTTCATACGTGCATGCACACCAGAAACCGGAAGACCAGATGACCAGCATGCATGCACACGCTGAAAACCAAAAGCTCAGCTTCCCGGCACGCACGTGCGTGCCGGGGAACTGCTCTTCAAATTTTCGGTGCTCCCACACGTGCGCCCCAGGGAGCTGCTCTTCCAGTTTTCAGTGCTCCCCCGCACATGCATGTGTGCTCCCGTTTCAGCACTTGGTGCTGAAAAGGTTTGCCAACACTGTCCTATATCATTCAAAACAAGTGGCTGTCCTGTATTTTATAAATGAATGAATGAATGAATGAATGAATGAATGAATGAATGAATGAATGAATGAATGAATGCCGTATTTTTCGGAGTATAAGACGCACCTTTCCCCCCCAAAAAAGAGGGTGAAAATCTTAAACACCAAATGTAGCCCCGCCCAGCCTCTGAAACGCAGCTTTGCAAGGCTAAAAATAGCCTCTGAAACAGAGCTTTGCAAGGCTGAAAAAGCAGCCTTTCAAACGGAGCCTTGCAAGGCTAATATACCTGTTCCAGGCTGTTTGCTAAGGATGCTAGCCAGATGGATGCTGGTAGGCAGAATTTTTTTTTCTTATTTTCCTCCCCAAAAACTAAGGTGCATCTTATACTCCAGTGCGTCTTATAGTCCGAAAAATATGGTAAATATGTTTATTCAGTCATAGATGGAATTTGATTTTAAGCAATCTTGTCAAACTGATGAGTAAAGTTGATTGTTCAGATATATTTCTGGGAGTCCAGGATCATAGATTTATTATTTTATTTATAATTTATACCTGCTTTTTGAAAATCAGGATGTTTAAGTATGTTAAAGTCATATTAATCTCAAAGAAAATATTACAGCACAAAAGTATATGGATATGCAGATGTGAACCACACTTAAGTGAAAGGACTTTCTTACTTCCTAGATAATATTTACTGATTTGCAGCCGATTTGTTGTTGTTCAGTCACTAAGTTGTGGCCAGGCCCCTTTGTCCTCACTTGAAATTAATAGGCGTTTAAAATAGGCCCCAGGGAATAGGGCGGTATATAAGAATCCTAAATAAAATGAATAAAATAAAATAAAAAACAGCTTTCATAAACTGAAGATGGTTAACTAATGTGCTTGGACATATCTCTCAAGTATAATATCACTTCTTCAGTGCACAAAGTTGTTCAGAATTTCCTGCAAAGTAAGTGAGAGAATGATGGCAGCCTTGAGCTTTTCCTAGTCTAGTTCCTTGTTCATTAAACTAATCTCTGGAGGCCTCTGGGACAGGCTGCCATAGTCTTAAATCTGAAATCTCTTGCTCTACTCTGGCTCACCATCTGAACTTCTTTCTCCCAGGAGATCAGATTCATCCCCTCATTTAAAGTTTTCACCAGCAAATAATTGAAACCAGTTTTGTTTCTAAATTCAATATCCAAATTTGATAGATATCTATCTGATGGCTTGAGCAGGCTGTACATCATCTCGAATTCTGGATTTGTTCAACAAGTAACTGAGAAATCAGTACAAATCAATAAAGCCTTTTAGCTCTATTACAGTGGATTTTAAACGGTGCATCCTAACAACTCATCTGAATTCTATAGCTTTTCAATTAATTTTTATAGTATAAGTCTCACAGCCCTTTGCTTTGGAGTTTTCATTTACTCTGTAATAATCACCTGGGACTCCTGAAAATGGCACTTTCTAGATTCTTAATGTTGTTCCATAAAGTCTTCAATTTATTGTGAAATAAATACACCAAGAACATCCAACAGCATCCACCCATCCAATATGCATGTTACATTACTAAACTAGGCAAATTCTCAAATTTTGGGACTGAGTGGATTGGGGATGAACAGAAATATTTAATTACTTCATTCACTACTGTTGCTGGAATTCAATTATTATACATGCCTATTGGTATGGCTAACAAAGCTTCTAATCAAATTACCTTATGGCTCTTGAAAGGCAGCATAAAACGTTAAGAGCTATGGGTAAAAAAAAAGGTATCCTTGAAACTTTATTGGGCAGCTCTTAATTGTGTGGTTTGAATTTTGAATCTGTGCTGGTGCGTATGGATTTTTCAATGATCTGGGGATCACAATTTTCCAGTTTGTTAAATGAGGAAGAGAAGTTGAACCAAGGCGAAAAGGAAGGCAGGGATATTAGTTTGATAGGTGCAACTCATCATACAGGATTAAGAGAGAGAAAAGATGAATTTACAGAAATTTCAAAATGCGGAGTAGAAACATTTCATTTATATTGTCTCTTGGGGGAACTACCTTACTGCTGCAGTTTGGTATGAGCTGGTAGTCAAGAGTGAGAACATATTCAAAATGAGCTCTTATTTTTAATTAAATGCACTTTTTGAGAATCATTCCTTAAGTAGTTGGGAGGTATTTTCCTGGTTTAGAGACATAAAGAATTAGGGTGTAATGAGCAAAACACTCAAGTATTTTAACTCCAGTTTCTGGAAATACATTTTTTTTGTCAATTACAGCAGAGAAACAACAAAAAAATGTTTTAAAAGTCTTTCAGCATTATAAAAGCTAACAATTGGCTTTTATGTGTTACAAATCATTTCATCATACGTATGAAATTTTATCCCGAGTGTTATGAATAACCCTTGGCTAGGGAGGGGATTATAAATACTGCTGTCGGGGAAAATAACAAAGTGTAAATTGTGATAATTGCTTTCTTAACAGTGGGAATTGATTAAACTCTTTTGGGTTGATTTTTTTTTAAATGTTTTGTCCTTGTTTAAACCACAAGAGACAGCACTGAACGTCTTGGTAAAAAGTGTAAACCAGCAGCTTCATGATAAAATCTAGCTTTGAAGTTCTTATATGCAATGATAAGTCTCCTTAATGTAGCCCTGAAGGTTGGTGTCATTATCTCACTTTTATTTGTAAGAGCTGAGGTGGCGCAGTGGTTAGAGTGCAGTACTGCAGGCCACTTTAGCTGACTGTGATCCGCAGGTCAAATGGTTCAAATCTCACCGGCTCAAGGTTGACTCAGCCTTCCATCCTTCCGAGGTAGGTAAAATGAGGATCCAGATTGTTGGGGGCAATATAAATATACATTGCTTACTGGTGTAAATCGCTTAGAGAGTGCTTGCACTGTGAGGCGGTATATAAATCTCACAAATAAATAAATAAATAAATTTAATATTACACATTTGAGTCCATTGTTTTATGTGGATATCAGTTGTTTGATCTATGTAGTACAAGTGGAAGAGCAAGTTATGCATTCCTGATGTGTGGGTGATATTAATAAGTTGTATTTATGTTGATGAAGATTCTCAGTCATTTAGGTAGATTCGTCTGGAAGTTGAGTTAGCTCCTGAAACTGCCTAAGGGTCTGCTATTCCTGGCAATAGATGTCCTCATTATGATAGTGTGATTCAAGAAACATTGTTACTGCAGTGTTTTCCATTGGGGTTGACAATCTGAAAACTCCAGCAGCTTTCAGGCCCCTATTAAAATCTAAAGGTCTTAGGATCTGCCTTTTTTAAGGAACATCCACATGCATCCAAATGCAAGACTAGACTTCAGCCATCGGTTATGTTTCATCTTCCAAGATTGTTGATGGGGCTTATATGGGTTCAGATGGCATTCTTGTGAATAAACATAATGCTCTGCAGAGTACCAACTTCCCATTTTCTATCATTTGTATTAAAAAGAATTTCAAAGCTAGTAACTCCAGGTAGGACAGGAAGCTAGAGGTTGTGAAGGGACAGGAGAAAAAATTCATTGGGTTAATTGGGAAAATCCTTTTTAATGACCCAGCAAATATTCATTGAATTATTTCTACCACCTGTTTTGCTGGATTTGGATAAGCCAATTACAAATATCTATAAGGAACTGGTTATAGGAGGATCTCCCCCCCTCCCTGGGACCCCCTCCCAGGCCAGAAGGCATCCAAGAAGGTACTGGGGATGTGCAAAGACCTGAAGTGGGTGGTCAATGCATTAATGATGCACCTGGGGCAAATCCAGCAGGAACTCCAGGTGCTGATGCAGCCATTGATGAAAGAAGGGATCTGCTTTAAATTGCTGGCCTCTGCTGAGAAGATGCTGGGCATAGTTGTGGCAAGAAATTCAATCAACCATTATTGGTTACCATGCAAGAAGCCAGGGAAAAAATACAAGTGGCTCTCAGATGAAACCATCAAAGTAGCTGAGCAAAGAAAACCAGTCAAAGCAGCAAAAAAACAGGAAGCAGGGAGAGTGAAGGCAGATTCCTAAAGAGCAGCAAGGAAATACAGTGGGACCAGCATTGCAAGCAGCTAGAAGAGGACCACATGAAAGGCCACACCAGGAATGTATTTCAGAAGTTCAAAGGATTTTGAACACCATTTATTGTTCATAACAGTATTATTAGAAACAAGCAAGGGACAGAACTGTCCAACGAACAAGGTGTCAAGAACAGATTGCAAAAACCTACAGAAGAGCTGTGTGTCAGCAACAGAGAGGTCCAGCATCCTTGGGATGATGAGCAAAGGGAAGCAGAAATAGATCCAGCCATCCTTCGGGAAGAAGTAGTATGGGCGTTGAGCCAACTGCCAAACAACAAGGATTCAGCTGTTGATACCACCCCCTGCAGAACTGATGAAGCCTATACCACCCACAACCATCACAGCCATGTGCCAGAAAATTTGGGAAGTGATCACATGGCTACAGGATTGGAGATGACCATTGTTCACCCCATTGCCAAAAAAGAGTGTTTTCAAAGATTGTTCCAATTACTACACAATTGCTCTCATCCCTCATGAGATAGCAAGATACTCCTTAAGATAATACAACAATGTCTGGCATCGACCATTCAAAAGGAATTACCAGATGTTGGACCATGTTGCAAATCTATGCAGGATCTTCAAAAATCTCCAACATATCAAAAGAGCGTCTACATCTGTTTTATTAATTACAAGTAAGCCTTCAGTTGTGTCAATCATGCGAAGCTTGTGGAGAGCCCTAGAAGGTCTGGGGATGCTGACATATCTGGTCAAGTCGGTGCAGTCACGGTATACAAATCAAGAAGGCATTGTGCAAAAATCTTACAGAGACCCTGATTGGTTCAAGATAGAGAAAGGAGTACAGCAAGGTTGCATTTTTTTCACCTTTCTTATTCAACCTGTAGGTCAAAGTGATCATGAGGAAGCTGGAACTTGAAGAATCAAGTAAAGATTGGAGGAAGGAACATCAACAATCTCCGATATGCTAGTGACACAACTCTTCTCTCAGAAACTAAAGAAGGCCTGAAACGTCTGATCAAAAGGATTAAAGAAGAAAGCAAGAAATTTGGCTCCTCCTGAACATCAAAAAGACCAAGCCCATGACCACCGCAAGGACTGGAAATGTCAAAATAACAATTGATGGTGAAATGATCAAATGCATGCAAGAATTCAGCTTTCTAGGATTGCAGATTGATCAAAGTACTGAATGTAGCCAGAAATAAAACATTGAATCGCACTGGGTCACACAGCAATTATGAGCATGAATCAAATCGAGTATGAAAAAGCAAGAGCATCCACCTGGCAATTAAATACAGATTAGTCCACACCAGTGGTTCCCACAGCTACCTATGGTCAAGAAAAGTGGACCATGAAAAAGCCAGACAGGAGGCAAATCAACTCGTTTGAGTTGTGGGTTGTGGAAAAGACTCCTGCACATTCCTTGGGCAGCAAAGGTAACAAACAAACAAGTATTGAAGTGAATAAAACCAGACATATTGCTGGAAGGTAAAATCACAAATATCCACCTTACGTATTTCGGCCATGTCATGCAATCAAACTCACTGAAAAAGGCAGTTATACTTGGAGTGTTTAGTGGTAAAAAGAAATGAGTCCACCAAAAAGTAGAACTAGATACTATTGAAGCCAACACCAGCCAGAGCATAAAACAACTGAAAGAAGCAATAAAAGATCAGAAAATGTGAAGACAGCTGGTCTGTGGAATCACGAAGAATTGGACAAGATTGAATGGATATCATCATCATCATATCATCATCATCATCATCATCATCATCATCATCATCATCATCATCATCATCATCATCATCATCTTAAAAGAAAACAGGACTTCTGAATGACAAAAACCATGTGTGTAGAACCAGCCTTGATAAAATATTTTTAATTTCGGATGCTGAATATTCTTTAGCAGTCTCCTGGGTTATTGTTGTATGTCTCTTTAAAAAATGCCCAGGGTGTGTGTATGTGAAGGACATATTAGAAGTAATTTAATTGTATTGTATTCAATTTAATATGGCCACCCACTCTGGTTAACTCCAGGTGGTATCTTCAATCTTTTTTCAATAGCAGGGTAGTTTGCATCAGAAGTGGTCTTTATCTTTTGTTTTTCATAAATCTATTAAAATTATCATTTTTTTAACCTACTAACAATGGGGTTGTAAAAGAAGGCTATCTGAGGTGACCAAAACTAGTGGAAAGAGTGACAAATTATCAGACTGTACCAGGCTTAACTGATAAGACTTTCTCCATTTGGAGACTAAGCTGATAGACCTCAAGAGCTATGCATATTATGCAAAACAAATGCAGGGATCGCTATAAAGAAAGTTATCCCTTAGCAGGAATAGCATCAACAAGACCTGCTTGTTTAAACAAAAAAGTATTCCCTACAATGTAAGATACAGGAGCACTGAATTTAGGGGCAATAGATGTTAAAGCTGGACTTCCGTCCATGTTCAACTTGAATGTGTGCATATAAATAAAACATTAGACCATACCATCACATCTCCTAGGACTTCCTTCCAAAGGAAACTAAATTCGAGTGAGCATAGCAATTGTAAAATATTGCACTGTTCAAAGAACTGAAGTTTAAATAATAGTATAACTACCAAATTAATGGATGGTTAGAATATGAATATATGCTATGTATATATATAAAATGTATTACAATATTAAAACAACTTATTTAATCCTTTTTAATTTCTCGCTAAATGAGTGCGGTAGAAGAATCAGGGCACCTAAAAACTGTCAAACACAGCAATGTCTCTGGAAGAACTAGAAATAACACGGCAACAAAACCCAGCTTCTTCCAAGAAGGTCCAGGCAGTTAAATAGAGTGTGGAAAATGTAGTTCTTTAGATAATCACATCCCAAGAGACTCCCATACATTTCAGTATATCTATTTACTGAGATGGCTGCTGAAACAGTTATTAAGATAATACATGTGAAGCTCTTCAAATACTCTAAGATGCCAGAATGGATTTTCTCCCCTGTTTCCCTTTCCTAAAGTTACTGCCCTACAGCTTGTTTATTCAAGAAGTTAAGGAAATAGCAGGGAGAACTTGGAAAGCTGCAGCAGAACCATCCGGCTATTCTGTAGTACCTTAATCAGAGGTTTATCTGAACACTCAAGTTCTAAATGTATATAAGGAAATGTAAGTTTTTCTACCAAGAGTTCTCATATGAAGATTATCTCATCCATAGGGATTTTCATGTATATTTATCTCCATGTTTCTAAAAAAATTGGAAGTATGACATATGAAGTCAGTGGAGAAGACATAAATATTTCAAGGGCAAAGCTTTTCTATATATACTGTATATATATCCATAGATACTTTGTGCCTTCAGGGTAATACCTGAATATGAGTGTTATTTAATTCAAGAGTTAGGCACAAATAGACTTTGGAAATTCTCCATCAGTTCAGTGGGCAGAGAAATTAGATAAATGGTCTTCCAAATTTCTCATTAATTATTTCAGTAGGGCAAGGTTTCCCGTTCAAGACAGTATCACCACAAAAAAGTTTTTTAAAAAATCCTATGGGAAGAATTTTTTCCTGAAGTTTTCCCTTAAGATTTAATGGAAAAGGGGGATGCCAGAGGGGTTGAAAACACAGGAGAGATACAACTGTTCTGTCTTTTGTGACAATAATTCAACCTCTGGCCACTTGATATTTTTTTCTAGCTCTCCTCTCCTCTCTTCTCCTCTCCTCTCCTCTTCTAAAAATGTTTCTAGAAATGCTCCCAGTTCGGGCATGCCTGCCAGTCATCAGAGAGCCAGTAGCGAGAGGCTTCACCCACCCGCCCAGACGCTGCCATTTGGGTTCTTTTACCCTCTGTGCATGCGCAAAGTGTTCTGCGCATGCGCAGAAGGTAAAAGAACCCAAATGGCGGCATCCGGGCAGGTGGGCAAAGCCTCACGCTGCCATCTCTACTGGCTTTCCAACGACCGGCAGGCACGCCCGAACTGGGAGCATTTCACCCTTGTAATCTAACCCAAATTCTATCGTCTCAAGTACAATGAGAAGTGGAAGGAAAAATGCAGGAGAAGCGGTGATCAATTCCATACAGTTGTTGGGATCCCTATCATTATGTAATGTTTTCAATAGGAAGATGTAAACAAACACGATCAGAGGCAAAAAGTGTATCAGGACATCTTTACAGCCTGGTAATTTAGTGAAAGTCAGCTTAGAAATTCTGATGACAAATTCACTTCGATCACTGATCTGGAGAGAAATTGCAAGAAATTTAGACCACCTTGTGTGAATCTCCACCTCTTTATGTAAAGGTATCCCCCCTCTCTTTCAGAGTAGCTTCCACCATAATCCAGATAACTGATGCATCACATTGCTGATGTCTTCCTGCCTTGATGCATTTTCTTTTTATGATTCTCATTTTCCAGGACCACAACTTGTTTATTATCCAATTGCCATTCCATGGACTCCTTTGTCAATGAAAATTAAGACTGCTTGCTTTTCACCTTAATCTTCTCACAAATATTCAATTCTTCCTTTTAAGTCGAGGTAGAGCTCTCGCCTCACAATCAGGAGGTTGTGAGTTCGAACTTAGGTAGATGCAGATGTGGGGTCTCCTGCTTGGGCAGGGGGTTGGACTAGATGACCTGCAAGGTCCCTTCCAACTCAACATAATAAATAAATAAAAAGGCCTTTTCACTACAGTCCAACATTTGCAGCTTGCACGAGAGCCCTGTTCTTCCATACTAACAGATACTACAAAGCTCAACTCTTGGTTGAGTCCATAAGGAACTAGGATAGCAAACTAACATTGCCTTCTCCTATCAGGTCTTCTCCAGATGTTTTCAACTAAATCTCCCCCGACTGCTTCTTTTTACCACCCTGACAGAAAGAGATGCTGCAGCAGACCCTATCAGTCAAGGAATTCCAGTTGGCAGCGTCCAGGGGAAAAAGTCTTTTCTGCTGTGGCTCCCACCCTTTGGAACATTATGACCCCAAGGTGAGATCCACACCCACCTTCTTGACCTTCCGAAAGGGCCTAAAGACCTGGCTCTTCCAATTGGTCTGGGCTCCTGATGGGGGCGTATCATACTGGATGGGGTTGGGCTTGATGCAAATGTCTAGAACACCTTCATTGGCTGCTTCGGCCTTATCTGAATGTTTCTTATCTGCCTAAAACAGGTTCTCAGCATTTGGACATCTTCTGTATCCATGTGTACTTCCTTGACTAAGTTAATGATTGTTGATCGATATATTTCCTAGACAATTTCATATACAATTTTCTGCTTATAGGTTTTTCAACATCCTGGCATTCAATTAACCCATATGGCACCACCGATTCTAAGAATAACATCTGCACTATTCTGCACATCTTTTTTTCTTTCATACCAGCAAGTTATGTCCTTCGTTGTAGGGTACAGTAGTCTCTGCTGACTTTAGCAACAAAAACTATATTAATAGACTGGAGTGTTTTTTTTCTGACCTGCTTTCTGCAACACAGAGACCTTCATAATAAGTATAGTGCATTTCCAGATGACTTGCCTTTCCATTGCCATGTCTTCTAATGTCACCTTCTAAATGAAGCGGGGTTTTGTGCTGATCATGGAAACTGTCAGGATGCCATGGGAACCTCTGTGCTACAAACAAGGACCACTTGTAGAGACGCTATACCAGTGGTGGGTTCCTACCAGTGCAGTCCACTCTATAGCACCGGTAGCGGCCCACTGGTGACGTCACAGTAGGTGCGGTCGGTTGCCGGTGCCTGAGCACCACCATTTTTTTAAATTAATTTTTTTAAAAAACATTTCTTCTGTGCATGCCCAGAAGCCGACTTTCTGGCACTGCTCATGCGCTGCCTTCCTACCCCACAGTGAGTCCAAGCAGGAGAGGATGGCTGAGGGAGCGTGTGAGACGCTGAAAGAACGGGCGGCAGGACCTATCTCAGTTCCCCTCCCTTCCGCAGTCCGAGAAGCCATGCCCACCCAGTCACATGGCTGGCAAGCCACACCCACAAAATAAGCCACGCCCACAGAGTGGTAGTAAAAAATTAGGAACTTGTCCCTGTGCTATACCCAATCTGAATGTGCCTCCCGACCAATAAGTGAGCAGAGATCTCTCAGCCTGCCTGTACTCTGGCCTTGCCCCACCGTTTCATTTTATACCAAAAACAAAAACAAAAACAAAAAACCCACCCTTATCTCCCTCACACACAAAAAGAAAAGGTAAGAGAGAACTGCAAGGGCTACCCATTTACAGACAACTTTCTGGACTGCTGGCACAACAAATAGTCCTCCACTTATGACTGGCCACTTAGTGACTGTTACGACGGACTTTTTAAAAAAGGAACTTACAATACATTCTCAAAGCGGTGTCTTTAATCTAACAACACACTTACTCACCTCTGAAAACTAGAAGGCTTTTCTGTGGCATTATTGCAGGTTTTTTCCAGAAACAAAATTTCCCCCTGAAGGATATTTCCTTCACAATTCAGTGAACAATTATTACTATAAAATTATCATTTCTTAATACATTCTTATTTCAATAGGCGTGTGAACTAATAACTATAGAGCAGCATCCTTGTCCCTCAGATTAAATATGTTTTAATAATGAGAAGCAGAAACCAGGGACAAAAGCACTCATCGAGTCTTAGAAACTGCCTAATTATTTATTTACATACCAAATCATGAGGCACACAAATACATTATTCCTAACAGTTCCCTAATGCCTGATTTTAGTCTAACCTATTGGGCTACTTTATACTGCTTGCATGTGGAAACAACATTGCTTCTTTTACTTTTGAAACACTCCTGATTACTTCTTGATAGGATTACATTCAATCATATTTTTAAATGGCCACTCAGCTCCTTTAGCAATAAGCTACACATGGAGGAGCAATTGTATTCCCTACAAGACAAATGCGTTAGACTAGAATTCAGACTTAAGATCAGGACCCTAACTTTGGCTGATCGCCCTTATCTACCATAGACTTATGTATGATGCACTATTATATTAGCTCAGAAAATGTTGGGAAGAACCTAGCCTGACAAAGAGGACGGATAAAACATGGAGCTAGCCTGGATTCAGGGGTGGGTTCGAACTTACCTCACCACCGGTTCGCTTCCTCCCGCGCCGCGTGGGTGCAAGTGCAAGCGCACTTTGCGCATGCACGAGCACATGCACAGTGCTGTAAACCAAGCTTCTGTGCATGCGCAGAAGCTAAAAACAAGATGGGGTCACCTACAGTGCCGCCATTAGAGCCGGTTTGGGGCGTGGCCAACCGGCGATCGCTCCCGGTTCGGCAAGCAGGGGGAAATTCCCACTACCAGTTCTAAAGAACCGGTCCGAACCAGGAGCAACCCACCTCTGCCTGGATTCAGTACACAACCACAAAAGGGCTAGGGCCAATCCTCACTAAGTTCCTTGGAGACTTATCTAATTGTTCCCAGAAGTAGGCTGCCAGACTGGGTAGATTCCTGTATTATAGGCAGAACATAATGAAGCAGTTAGCTTGAATTTGTGTGGATTTTGTTGTTTATGCCTGACAGAAGAGAGAATTGTCAAAACCCAAAGCCCCCATCTAGTGCAAGGATAATGTTTTCCATTCATAGCAAGATTGGGAAGGTCTCACCTGAGGTCTCCTTCACTGTAGCAATTAAGATTTTAAAAGCCTCCTTTAGTACCTATTTGTTTGAAAGAGTAGTTGTTGTGCTAGGGGACAGTACTACCTGTAAGAGGTTTATTGCCGGGACAAGAAAAGTACATTTCAAGCTCTCCTAAAAATCTCCCCCATCATGAAACTATTAGGATAGCTCATGGCAACCATTGGGTACCAGTCATCAATCTTCCATGTTAACGGTTGATGCTTTGGGATGGGTGAATTTGTGTCTGTGCAAGGTCCATAAAGAGAAAGGGTATTTCAAGGGCAATTTTTTTTTGTTGATGGTTCTCTTATTTTAATTATAAATTTCAGACATAGAAATCCATGACCAGAATAATAGCACAGAGGTTGATTGGATGTATGGAAGTAATGATATAATGTGCTATTTAGAACATTAGCTTTTGCTACAGATATACTCAAGAATAAGAGAAAAGGAGGGGAAAATTTTCCAGTTATAAACATGAGATGCGACACTCATGACTTGCCTAACTTTAAACAAATGGTGTAAAATATCAGAACAGTTTGTACTCAATATGTGTGGGACTGTGTAACAAAACATGGTGGGATTTTTTTAATAATTATGTGAAATGTAACTGGGTTTTTAATGACTATTCATGGAAACAATCATTTTGTTACACCTTCCCAGGGTAATTTGAAGGGCATGCCTGGTACTGGAATCACGGCATGCCAAATGACCTTTAGTTACAGTATGGAAATAATAATTTAGCAAGAGAGTCAAGGTAGCGCTGTATTCCAGGAACACCTGCTGGTTGTTGAAAGAAACAGATGCTATAATCATATGTAAAACAGTAATTCAAAAGTACGACAACAGAGGAATGGAATAACGTCATGGGAGAAGCAGGGGAGGCTCATGAATGCCAACAGAAAGCTGCGTTAGGGAAGGTTAGCACCATGCACAATTGTAACTCCGCTTGATTATAAATGAACAGAGTTTTGCAGGGAGAATCCATTCCCCACCGTGTATGCTTTTAGGACTCCATCAAATTATTTAGAGGATGGATGTACCATTTCACTGAAGGGATGAGTATAATCCTGCAGGCTTTGTTTTTAAAGTTTCCTTCCTTCTGCTTTTTTTCCTCACCCTTCCCTTCCCATGGCTTTTCTTTTGCTATAATTAGCAATAAATGATAAATGACTGGTCGACAGATGATGTGACTTGTTAGGTGTAGACTCCAAATTACGGCATCTTTATTTATTTATTACATTTATATGCCATCCATCTCGCCTAGGCAGCTTACAATCCATTAAAATCAACAAGCTAAAACATTTTAAAATATTAAAATGATAGAAAATGACAACGACGACGGTGGTGGTGGTAGAGGTGATGACGACCATGAGGATATCCATTCAGTTGTGTGTAACTCTTGGTGATTCTATGGTTCAAGCCTCTCCACATCTTCTGATCTTGCACTATTTCTTAGAGTTGTTCTATGGTTTGTCTGGTGTCAGCTCTGATGGTGAAAATGATAAATATTAACATTAAAACTGACTTAGAGTTAACAAGGGCGGCAAAGAAGGGACCAGGATGCACACAGGGAGGAGTGGAGTCTTTTCTCAATCCATGAACCCCATCCAGTATGATACGCCCCTATCAGGAGCCCAGACCAATTGGAAGAGCCCTGTCTTTAGGCCCTTTTGGAAGGCCAAGAAGGTGGGTGTGGATCTCACTTTGGGGGACACAATGTTCCAAAGGGTGGGAGCCACAACAGAAACAACTCTTTCCCCTGGATTGCCAACTGGAATTGCCAGCTGTTCCTTGACTGACAAGGTCTACAGTATCTCCTTCTGCTGGGATGGGTGGGATGGGCCAGTCCCCTTGGGGTGACATGGTATATGGATTATTAGATCACTACTCAGATCTCACATAGTAGTAACCCGGAGTCCAAAGATATGCTAATAGTAGTTCAATCTCCAGAACATTTTTATTTTCTAAAAGATCTCTCTCTCTCTCTCTCTCTCTCTCTCTTGCTCTTGCTCTCGCTCTCTCCCTCCCTCTCCCTCCCTCTCTGTCTCTTTCTGTCTATCCCCCCTCCCCCCTCTCTCTCCCCCCTCCCGCTCTCTCTCTCTCACACACACACTCATTCTCTCACACACATTTTATTATTTTCATCATCTTAAATTACAGCAGTTTCCCAGCAGTAAAACCATTCCTAGAATCACTTTTGGGGGGGGGGGGAAACCTCACTTCTTTGGGCCCCACCTCCATCCCTCCCCCCATTCCCCCCCTCTCTCACACACACACATACACACTCATTCTCACACACAAATCTTATTATTTTCATCCTCTTAAATTATAGCAGTTTCCAAGATGATGGACAGCAGAAAAACATAGTGTCTTCTTTCCCCTGTTTCTTGTAAACCAAAATGTATTGTAGTCATTCCATAACTGTGAAAACTACTCTGGAGCTAATGATGCAAAAGTGAAGTCTCCCAATCCAATTAATGTTAGTTGCAAGTGACTAAATTCACAGTGAAACCAATGAAACAAGTTGGTTGCAATTAATTAAGGGTCCAGGCTGTTTCTATCAAAGTTATATTAGGGAAATGAAGCGATAACATCCAGGCTTGATCAAGTCTTCTCAGTGGTTACCCCAAAAGTTTTGAATGTCCTGCTAACTGTCCTGTTTGGATGATGTCATAAAAGTAACTAAAAACTCATTCAACTTTTTTTTTCTGTTTCCTGATCCAGAGGAGTTATGGCAAATGAAGTATCTTGTGCACTAAATTCTTTTTTCTTAGATTCTATAATTCTTAGCAAGATCTATAGGCCATACTGGATAAGGATTATAAGGCTTGTGGTTCCAATGAGTAAACAAACCAACAATGATTTTAATACAACACCGATTATTCTTGGCCCCATGAGTGAATTATTGTATGGGTTTTTAAATTGTGGTTTTTAAATGTTTTTAATGTTTTAATACTTATTATTTTAATACTTTTTATATTTATTGTTGCTTGTGAATTTTTATTGTTGTGAGCTACCCACTGCTTGACAGTCTCTGTGAAGTGGGCAGCATACAAATGCAACTAATAAATAAATAAAATAAATAAACTTTGAGGAAGCTATTCTAGGTAGACATAGCAATGGTATTCTGTTGTTTTTACATTCCTTCCATCTTGAAATGTGAAGAACAACATTTGCTAGTCATTTAGTTCCAATTAATGGTGTTAATTGACCAAAGGGTTCGTTTTAGAAGTAGGATCATGAGTTTCTGCGCTTAATCACAGATTAAGTGCAGTTTAATCACAGCTAGCAGAATTATTATCAGATGCCTTAAACCTACCCCTCTAGATAAGATCTACCATTGCCCTGTCTGCTGTTCGCAAAGAAGATGAAGCATACAGAGAAAGACTCATATCTAGACAAACCCTCTCTATCGCCTACAACTCCTCTACAACTCTACAACTCCTCCACTCCTCTACTCGCAACAGAATACCTTATGCCACCAGGCTTGAAATTTTGGGCTTAGACAACTTAGAACTACGCCACCTTCAGTCTGACCTAAGCGTAGTTCATAAAATTATCTGCTAAAATGTCCTACCTGTCAATGACTACTTCAGCTTCAACCACAACAATACACAGGCACACAATAGATGCAAACTTAAGGTAAACCACTTCAAACTCGATTGCAGAAAAAAAGACTTCAGCAACAGAGTGGTCAATGCCTGGAATGCACTACCTGACTCTGTGGTTTCTTCCCCAAACCCCCACAACTTTAACCTTAGACTGTCTACTATTGACCTCACTCCATTCCTAAGAGGTCTGTAAGGGGCGTGCATAAGTGTACCATCGTGCCTACCGTCCCTAATGTCCCCATTTATTTGTATCCCTTTCATGTATTCATAAACATGTTTATACTTCTGTTATGTTATACATGCTTGACAAATAAATAAAAATAAAATAAATAAACAACCAGCTCAGCAGAGACTAAAATCCAGGAAAGCTTCCTGAGGTCAATGGAAAACTTTGAAGAATTTGACAGCAGAAGGGAACTATGGAAAGCTATAAAGAGCCAGTATGGATGGAACCAATGGAGGAGCTGTCACCTGGGTCTGGCGAAAGCTGGGAAGTATGGAAATCATTGAATAGACTTTGCATGGGTACAACAAGATCCAGAGACACTTTGAATAAATGGGGCTATCTGGTTGTTTCTGCTCTTTGCAATTGTGGTAACATGCAGACAACACATATCCAGTGGTGGGATTCAAATTTTTTTTACTACTGGTTCTGTGGGCATGGCTTGGTGGGCGTGGTATGGCTTGGTAGATGTGGCTTGGTGGGCCACATTCTTTTTTTCTTTTACTTCTTTCTATTTTTTTGTAGAAATTCAATAAAGTGTGTGTGTGCGTGTGTGTGTGTGTGTGTGTGTGTGTGTGTGTGTGTGTGTGTGTGTGTGTGTATATATATATATATATATATATATATATATATATATATATATATATATATATATATATATATATATATATATATATTATACACACATACGCACGCATATATATATATATATATATATATATATATATATATATATATATATATATATATATATATATATATATATATATATATATATATATATATATATATATATATATGTCTTTTGTACAATCCCGATATTACTTCAGTACTTAGGTTTCAGTGGATAAAAAGCAACAGGGCAATGGTGTGGAGTAGTATATTAATATGGATGCTGTGAGAGAGGGGAAAAAATAAATTGCCAGTCCCTAGAAAGTTCCAGAAAGTTCCTTTTTTAGGTCTTGATCATCAGGCATAGTGGCTTGAATGGAAACGAATGTCAGGCAGAAAAATTTCCCTAGGCAATTCCTGCAGTTTGCTGCACAGCAGAGCTAATAGAAGAGTCTTTTATGGACCTCTAGGGATTAAGGCCTTTTCAAATGGATGCATTGTCCATACATCTATCCATCTTTTTGCAGATTACAATAAAGTGCACTGCAGGCTAAACTGATCCAATAAGTTATTGGTGTGAGGAAGATTTCACCAACTGCTGAGATTTATTCTTGCCACAATTCTTCCTCCAAATTTTATTTGTAGAATAGAAGTTTTAAAAAGGAAAGGAAAGGGAAAAAAATTCAAGAAGTGTTTGAGTGTATCACAGGGGATTCTTTTTACTAATGTTTATTGTGTCAATAATGTTTACAAAGACAATTAAGGTCAATCACAGCTCTTAATGGCAAGAGCAGGTCTGTTAATAGCCTCGGATTGTCATCCTCTTTAAAAAAAACAACCCTGGGTAGTTAATGTCTTTTCAGGTTATAAAGATTAGCTTCTCTTTAGGGACCAATTAATTGTAAGATTTTCGTTTATGTCTTGAAAAACTGGCAACAGTTGTGGTTTTTCTGCTTATGGAAAGAAAGCCAGCAGCTCCTGAGCATGGGCAGATGGATGCATTCACCTCCTAACACTTCCAGTGATGGGTGTGCAAACTACATGAACAACACAGATATAGAAATAGTCCAGCTGCTATGTTTTCCAGCCAATAAGTTATTAATTGGGAGCAATTTGCTTAGATGACCAGAAAAGCAAGATCATGACTTCATTACACCCAATTGTACCATTGGTCTCGGTGAAATAGAGAATATTTCTCAGTGGGTGTGTGTACAATTGCATTATAAAACTGTAGCCCTGTGGCTTTTAATGTGAGAGGCAGCTGTCGTTAATTCAGTGAGGCTTACTTGTGTGGGTGCATTTGTTTCAAACTTTCTGCTCAGTTGCCACATGTCCATTCAATCATTTTTTTAAATTAAAACTACCAGATCTTGACTGCAAAAATCCAGATGTCTACCAGACATCAGTCAAAAGAAGGTTCTGTATTGCTTTGCTGCCATTCAGGTCTCAGCTGCTTAGAATTGATAGCCCAGCTTTTTATATACATAGAGAGGAGGCAAACATTTTCACCAGACTCTCACAGGATGTTAATTCTGCTTATAAGAGATTCAATCAGTCAATCGGAATAGAACTGGAAGGGACTTTAGAGGTCTTTTAGTCCAACCCCCTGATCAAGCAGGAGACCCTATACCATTTCAGACAGGTGGCTGTCCAGTCTCTTCTTAAAAACCTCCAGTGATGAAGCACCTACAACTTCTGAAGGCAGGCTGTTCCACTGGTTAATTGTCCTCATTGTTAGGAAGTTTCTAGGAAAGTTAATTCTGGGTTGCTTCTCTCCTTGATTAGGTTCTATCCATTGTTTCTTGCCTTGCCTTCTGGTGCTTTGGAAAATAAGTTGACCCCCCTCAAATACTGGAATACTGCTATCATGTCCCCCCTAGTCCTTCTTTTCTCTAGACTGGCCATACCCAATTCCTGAAACTGTTCTTCATATGTTTTTGTCTCCAGGTCTTTAATCATCTTAGTTGCTCTTCTTTGCACTTTTTTTCCCCCAAAGTCTCAACAATTTTTTTTGTAATGTGGTGACCAAAACTGGAGGCCAGTATTCCAGGTGTGGCCTTACTAAGGCTTTATAAAGCGGTACTAATATTTCACGTTTAGATTGGGTTCGGTTCAATTATAAAACCATTCCAAGAACCACTTTTGGAAAAAAAAATCCCTCACTTCCTTGGACCCCCTTCCCTCCTCCCATTCTCTCTCTTTCTCTCTCTGTCTCTTTCCCTCCCCCCTCTCTCTTTCCACTAACCACTGAGCCACGGTGGCGCAGTGGTTAGACTGCAGTACTGCAGGCTACTTCTGCTGACTGCCAGCTGCCTGCAATTTGGCAAATCGAATCTCACCAGGCTCAAAGTTGACTCAGCCTTCCATCCTTCCGAGGTCGGTAAAAAGGAGGACCCAGATTGTTGGGGGCAATATGCTGACTCTGTAAACCGCTTAGAAGGGGCTATAAAGCACTATAAAGCGGTATATAAGTCTAAATGCTATTGCTATTACTCTCTCTCATTCCCATCATATACATTTTACCTTCTGCAGCTTGGATTCATCAGCTGTCCATGAAATACAGGCAGACTTTGATTTACAACCAGTCACGTTTGCAGTGCATCACAGTCACATGACTGCTATTTACTTGTCTTTTTGCTGGATGTCTATGGAGATTTCCAGTCATCCAGATCATGACTGTAAAATCGGATTTTGGTCATGTGGTGATTTGTTTAATGACCCTCATGAGTTACAATCAAAATTGTGGGCTCAGCTTTGGTCATAAGTCAAGAACCTCTTCTTCCTGACATTTCTACAGTGATGTTATAATTATGCATCCAGCAGCAGGATCCCATCCATGCAAATAAATGCACCTTGTATTAGGCCAATTCAAAGTAATAAAGCAATCGGCAAGCTTTGGGGTTGTCCACAGTCCCAACAATCAAATGTAAAATAATAGGAAAAACAAAATGTAGCTAGTATTGTTAATTTATAGAATCTGCATATAGTCACAATCAGAGTCTTAAAGGGAAAAGTAGGGGCAGGTCACAGGTTTTCCCAGTGTAGGAAGTTAGCACTCACCCACTCCTAGAAAAATGAAATATCCTAGGAAACATTGGAAAAAGGAAAGAATATGTTTCCCTGAAGGAGGAAAGGAGAAACGTGTTTTAAATACAAAGCAGCTTCCTGCAGCTCCCTGCCCCGCTCCTTCAGCTCCAGGATGATGGGATTAAGATCTTCCCCCTTAGGACATCAGAGGATTAGCCCTCTACCACCTGGAAAATTACCAGCACTCAAACAAACTTGGGAGACAGCCTAAAAGGCTAGCTAAGACCCCCGCCCCTAGCACCACCAATCGGACTGCATTACATACACAGGAACAGGAAACTAAGAGGTGGGGCCCAACAGAGGTCATAAAACCAAGGGACTCAGCATCTTCCCTTCCCTTTTTTATCTTCACTCACATCTGGAAGCATGTGATCTACCTTTTCTGTACAAGGGGCTCATGCCATGTGCTCCTGTCCACCATTAAACCTTCTTTCCAAGCAACTTCCATGAATCCAGTGTCTTTTTCCCCACTTGGAACTGAACCCAAAAGGATATTCCTTAGAACACCAGGATTAAAATTCTTTCCAAGGACTGTAGAGATTGCATACAGAGGGCCATTTTATCCCTCATTTTTAAGAATATATGCTAGTAGAATAATAATAAAAATGTAATGCATGCATATTATACATTTGATATAAAACTTTAATACATTCTAATCACTTTGGACAAAATCCTTGCCAGCAGGTGCAAAAATGTGTGCTTAAAGTAATTTTATCCTGACATTTTTGCTTTGGTACATTTTCCTACATGCTATTCTCAGACTATTTGGCAAATGCAGGGAGAACGCACTGGGGGAGCCTAGCAGAGCAGACAATTCTGGGAAGTCTCTGAAATTGCTTGAAAATGGTCTGTCGCCTGTCACCTCCTCACCCTGGTGGATTACGGCCAGGATGTTCCTTCCAATTATTCCATGAAAACTATTCTTAATTGTAGAGGCCAAGCGCATTTGAAAAGTCGAGAGGAGAGGTGAACACAAGGGTGCAAAGTATGAGGCTGCTCTACTCCCCTTTTGAAGTCAGCTCAGAGTGGATTGGGACTGATAAGGAGTTATTGTGCTGTTAAGCACATACACAGCGAAATGTGTTGTAGTAATGGTGTTGCAGTTTGATATGAATACTATTCAGTCAATAAACAGAATATCCTTAGTATGTACAAAATTGTTTTTACTTAAATAGTAGCAAAGTTAAATAGGAAGTCCAAGTCATACACAGTTATTCAGTCAATGCGAAGTTTCTTCTTCTTGCCTATCTTTGTTTTAACTTACAAACAAAGATTACAGCTATCACTTAATTCTATACTATCACAGATAGTTACTCTTTTCTTCACAGCAATTCCACACAGTCATAAAGTAATCTATTCATCAGTAAATCAGCAGAGAATCTTCAATCTGGAACACACCGTCAAACACCACTCACCACACTAAACCACACTAAACCACAAACCACACTGAACCACCAACCACACTGAGCATGCTCTCTTGCTTGCTTATATAGTAATCATCCACAATGCATTTAAAGCAATATACACATGACAATGATTTGTGACTTAATCATATATTAACACACCCAATTGTTTGAACAGGGTTCTAACAGGGACAAAAATGTTAGATGGGGAACGCCTGTTTGGACTTTTATGAAGGGTAAAGTATTATATTATATAAAGGTCTCTAAACTTCAGAAGGCACTAATCCTAGTTCTCCCCACAGAAGTTCCAGAGAGCTAGCACAAAATGTCCCCTCTGAGCTGAAATTGTGTCCTTGTGGACAAGGGACCATTGAAAACACAATCCATGTACCCTTTATAACAGAGGTGGGGTACTATGGCCCCTTTATGACTTGTGGACTTCAACTCCCAGAATTCCTGAGCCATCCATGTTGGCTGAGGAATTCTGGGAATTAAAATCAACAAGTCATAAAAGAGCCATAGTTCTCCACCCCTGCTCTATGAGGATTCACCGATTCATTTTAGGACTCCTTGCCTGGTAAAATATCTGAGAAATTCTGATCTCTTTTAAAGTCCAGGTGTTATTATCGGGTCAGTATGGTACAGTCTCTTTGAAAGTAGCTAAATTCTGCAATACTGTCTGTGAAATTAGGCAGACTTTGGCTGCCCATCGATATTCCACCACTAACTGTAATATATTATTATGTCTTCTTCTGGATTGTTTTAATGTTTTAATTTTTAATTCTGGTTTGTGACAGTAATAAAAGATTGACTGCAGGATTAAACCCCCAAGCTGCATTTAAAACAGTGCCCCCCTTCTCCATATTCAGAGTACAGCTATCAAGTTGCTGTCCACAATAAGCTCAAGCCAACAAAAACTACAAACTGTCCAGTCATGGCAATTTTAAAACTTATGGACTTCAATTCCCAGAATTCCCCAGCCAGCCATTCCCCGTGGCTGGGGAATTCTGGGAGTTGAAGTCCACAAGTTGCCAAAGTTGAACACAAAGGTTGGACACCAAGATCGGACGCCTCTGATCTATAATTTGATTGTTGATAGCAAAAGAGGAAATTTCACTTGGAATATTTAGTGAAAACAATGTTTATTTCTTTAGATGTTTGTTGTCTATAGAAGTGTCATACACCTTCTGGCACTCCTATCTCAGTCATGATTCATACCAGACTATATTTCATACACTTCGAAAAGACTTCTAAATATTCTCGTCAGCGTGCTAATTGAACACTTTTTCAGCTATAGAGAAGATTAAAAAAATATTTAATTATGTAAACAGAAGTTTATCCTCAGCAAGAGGAATTCTTTTCTATATCCCATGGCAATGTAGAATAACAGAATAATAGAGTTGGAAGAGACCTTAGAGGTCTTCTAGTCCAAGCCCTGCTCAAGCAGGAGACCCTGTACCATTTCAGACAAATGATTGTCCAATGTCTTCTTAAAAACCTCCAATGATTGAGCACTCACAGCTTCTAGAGGCAAGTCATTCCACTGATTAATTATTCTCAAGAACAGACAATTACCCCCTTCTTTCTAGGTTGGTTCTCTCCTTGATTAGTTTCCATCCATTATTTCTTGTCCTCCCATGAGGTGCTTTGGAGAATAGATTGTTAGAATATTCATGACTGGGAGAGTCATGTTAACAAGGTTAGCCAATGAATAGGCATAGTAACTAAGTCAGCCAATTGGAGCTAACCACTTCTGAGTCTGTGCAGAGAATCGAAACTGAAAGCTTAAGCTTAAGGCTGGGCGTGGCCCAGTCCTCTCTGCTCTCTGTACTCTCTGTGCTTGTCTGCTCTGCTGAAATGAAACTAACTCTCCTGCTTGTGTTTACTTGTAACTACATTGAAGAAAGAACTCTGCTAATGGTATTGTAAATTTATCTGTTACTATGTTTATAAAGAAGTTAATGAATCCAGCTGAATCTATTATCTGTATGTGCTTCTGGTTTTGATTTATGCAACAAACTTTAATATAGATTGACTCCCTTTTCTTTGAGGCAGCCCCTTAGATAAGGCACACTGCTATCATGTCACTCCTAGGTTTGGAAATCCTGTTCAGATCATCAATCTTCCTATGAGATTATGAGGCCTCACTAATCTGGTTTCCCAGTCAGGGGAGAGAATGTAATTGCATTCAGTTAAATGCTGTTCTGGTCTCTCTCCAGGAAACGGGGGGAAGTTTAAGGGGAGGAGCTCTATGATGTCAGAGGGTGGGGCCAAAGCACATGCCTTCGATCTCTCCTCCATGTTTTTCGCCTACTGGAATATTGTCTCCTCAGTCATTAAATGGCCTTTTACTATCTAAGGACTTGAATGAGAAAGAGAGATGGGTGCTGTTAGTGTTGACTAAGATTTCCAAGGGGAAAAAATCAGTTCCCCTTGATTCAGGATTTATTTAGGTAGTCATCATTTACCAGAATTTTGAAAGTGTTACTAGACATTGGCATCAGCTTTGTTTGGATTAATTGAATAGTTTTAATTAAAACTGCTGAACACAATCCATCTAACTTTAAGTATAGCCCCAAAGGCAGTACTTTGTTTAAAAAAGTTCAAAGAAAATTAATATTTGAAGCTTGGAAAATGCTCCATAGGTTTGCTAGGCGCATTGGAACAGAGGTTAATAATCATCCTTTTGCATACCCTGACATAACTTTAATTCTCTTTTGGGGATGAAATGACTAGTCAAATTAATTGGCTTCCGTCCCCAGTAGAGGAGAAGTAATAACTTGATTATCTTAGTAATATTTCACGGTGATCTGCTAAACATTTTTTAGCTCTACTGTTTTACCTCTCGTATTTCTAACCTTCAACTCATTAATGATTAAAGTGTGTAGTTTTGCCCAGAATCTTTGGTTATAATACAAATTATACTTCACCTACTGAAAAAGTTTTAGTGCTCAAACTACAATCAATTGATTGGGAGAGGTAAATCCAGATTCTTACAATTTATGTCATTTTTTTCCCCTTAGCCCTTGAATTCTTATTAGTTTGGCTTACAAAACTATGAAGATAAATAGGTTCTTGTGATTTATGCTTTTAAAAAGATGCCTTAGGAAGTGATGTTTGACCTTACTCTTTGAATAAAGTTGAAAGTGAATACTAACTTATTTGCAGTTTGGGAAATCCACCAAAGCTGTCCTAGTTCTCATTTCATTACCAGTTTTATAGTGTGTGAAAAATGGAATTCTATAATGCTATAGTATCTACATCTATTTTACTCAACCTCAACAACACATTGTCAATATTAATACAAAATAATACTGGAGAGCCCATAGTAAAATCATAGTTCCGTGCATCCCATACGCTATCTTGATTTATCCACCTATATAGGCAGTGCTCTAGTGATGCAGGATGGAATGAGTCCGCTGTATCAGAAACCCAGCTCTGTGAAATGCCCAGTTTGAGTACAGGTAGTCCTCGACTTATGACCACAATTTCCCTTGCTAAGAAAGACAGTTCTTTCTTAGTGGGTTTTGCCCCATTTTATGACCTTTCTTGCCACAGCTGTTAGCAATAGAAATAGCACTTAGATTTATATACCGCTTCACAGTGCTTTACAGCCCTCTCAAAGCAGTTTACAGAGTCAGCATATTGCCCCCAACAATCTGGGTCCTCATTTTACCCACCTCGGAAGGATGGAAGGCTGAGTCAACCTTGAGCCGGTGAGATTTGAACTGTCGAACCAGTAGTGGGTTCTAAAACCCTTTACTACCGGTTCGCGCTCGCGCAAAAGCATCCCGGGTAGGTGGGCGGAGCCTCCCGCCACTGGCACTACTGGTTCACTGAACCGAGAGCAACCCACCACTGGACTGTTTCGATAAATGATTTCCTTATATTGTAGAACAGATCTTTAACCTATAAGCTGGACTTCTGGTTCCCAGAATTATACTCTGACCAATTCCTAATGAAGTAGAGATTGGCAAAGTTAGATTTAATGCTGCCTTCCACAAGAATGGTACAGCCTTATTTTATTGTTCTCAAATTATGTGGAAAACTTTCTGGATCTATTTTGGAATTATCCTCACATTTCTTTGGTGCATGGCATTAAAGCATTCAGCCTTAGCATTCACCTTTCTTCCTAAACTTTGGGTCTTCTGTTCTGTCATTGTTAAAGTGCAATTGACCTTGCATCACCATGTGATTTATATTTATGGTGCTGATAATACGCAGCTTCTCAGGATCTGGGTTGCAGCATAAGGAATGATATGGGGGAATTTCTGAGATCACAACTTCTGCTCAATGAGCAGCTGGTAGTCAAAGCCAGAAGGACCTTTGTGTAACTTGGTGTTGTGTTTCAGTTGTATCTATTCCTGGGTTGGGAAGGCCCTACACTCATATCTGGTCATTCATACCTGGACACCTCCTGCATGGATTACTGTAATGTGTTCCACATGTAGCTGCCCTTGAGGAGTATCTGGAGGCTTTAGCTGGTGCAAAATCTGGCAGCCGAAGCAGCTGTGCACACTTAGATCAGTGCATGTTACACTTTTGCTCGGTGGCTACTTGTTTGCTTCTGGGTTCAATTCAAAGGCGTTGATAAAGTCTACAAATCCATATATTCATGGAACCAGGTTATTTGAGGAACCACCTCTCCCCAATCATATCTACCCATCCCATCAAAGCTGATAGAAAGTGCATCATGTGAGTCTTGTCCACAAATGAATTTCATCTGACCTGATCTGAGAGGAGAGCTATTTTTGCTGCAACGCCTGCTCTCTGGAACCTCATTTCCCCTGCGGTCAGGTTAACCCTGATCTTGTTAGCCTTCTCATCCTTCCCAAAAGGATGAGGATGAGGATTTGGCTTTGCAATCTGGTCTGGGGATCTAATAGCAGTAGCGTTGAACTTACAAAGTGTCTTCGGTGCTAGGGAATTCGATTGTGCTCTCTTATAGTTTTTATGATTTTTTAAAAATAGCTTTTTTTATTATCTTCAACGATTTTTGTTGTTATATTTCATTTGCAATTTGTTGTATTGCTTTTCTGTTTTTAACATTGTAAACCTTCACAGAGTCACAGATGTGAGATGGGTAGCTATATAAATTTACCAATAAATAAATAAAAATGAATTGCGGTTTATAGAAGTCTTGGGTAGAACATGCAACTGAATGCTTAGGCAAGAAGTATGATTCATGCTCACTGGTTCTTCCACCAATCTTTAGACATTCACAAAAATCACACTTTCAAGCAGACTACATTTATAAGCCAAAATGCATGTAGATAGTATAGATAAAGGAAAGAAAACCCTATACATTAATCCCAGCATCTCCTTCATACTATTTTACATTTTATTTATTCAATTGCATAATAGATGGCATCTAACAGGCCGTGATCAAGCTGCAGAGCGGGGCCTCTTGTCAAATCTTAACAGATTAACAGAGTTGGAAGGGACCTTGCAGGTCACCTACTCCAACCCCCTGCCCAAGCAGGAGACTCTTACATCTGCCTCTACCTAGGAATGAACTTACAACCTCCTGATTCTGAGACAAGAGCTCCACCTCTAGGCCACACCAGCTGGAATAATAATAGAATAATATTATAATAGAATATTAATAGAATAATAGACTAGAATAAAAATAATAGAATAGAACAGAACAGAACAGAACAGAACAGAACAGAACAGAACAGAATAGAATAGAATAGAATAGAATAGAATAGAATAGAATAGAATAGAATAGAATAGAATTCTTCATTGGCCAAGTGTGATTGGACACACAAGGAATTTGTCTTTGGTGTATATGCTCTCAGTGTACATAAAAGGGGGGAAATACATTCATCAAGAATCATAAGATACAACACTTAGTGATAGTCATAGGTTACTAAATAAGCAATCAAATCATACTAGGAAACAAAAGAATATAAATCATAGAGATACAAGCAACAAGGTTATAGTCATAAGTGGTAGAAGATAGGAATAGGAAGGATGAGAAGAATAATAGTAATACAGTCTTAGTAAATAATTTGACAGTGTTGTGGGAATTAGTTGTTTAGCAGAGTGATGGCATTCGGGAAAATATAGAATCTACTTGACTTCAGTGGCATATTGGCCATGGACGCGTAAGAGACTAGTTAGATAGGACCTTAACTCCATCTTATCTTTCATTGAGTAACCAACTGCATACATTTGGTATAGGAACTCCTGCTTGAGCAGGGGGTTGGACTAGATGACCTACAAGGTCCCTTCCAACTCTAATAATAAATCTAAAAATCTAAAAATCTAAAATTTGCAAAGCCTTCCAACATATGTGGAAGGCAAGCTTTTTCCTTGCATTATCCCTTCCCCACCGATATTTGATAATTCACATCTGTGTTGCAACAACAGCAGAGAGACAGGCATCCAAAACATCTTCATGATTAGGCCAGTTTGGTCTAGTGGTTAAGGCACCAGGCTAGAAAGTGGGAGACCATGAGTCCTAGTCCTATAAAAGCCTGAGTGACTTTGGGTCAGTCACTCTCTTTCAGCTTAACAACTCACAGGATTTTATTGTGGGGGGGGGGATAATAGGAGGAAGAAAGAGTATTCGCTAACTTGAGTTATTTGTAAAAATAATAAAGGTGGGATACAAACAAATAACCATGGGGCTCTAATGGGCAGGCAATGGGATGGTAAGGGATAGCATGCACATATTGCTGTCATGACAAAAAAACATGACTTACATACTTGTATCGGACCTATTTTCCAAAGTATCAGAAGGCAAGGCAAGAAACAATAGATACAATCTAGAACTAAGGAGAAATTTCCTAACAGTGAGGACAATTAACCAGTGGAACAACTTGCATTCGGAAGTTGTAGGTGCTTCACCACTGGAAGTTTTTAAGAAGAGACTGGACAGCCACTTGTCTGAAATGGTGTAGGGTATAGGCGGTTGGACTAGAAAACCTCCAAGGTCCCTTCCAACTCTGTTAGTCTGTAGTCTGTTGGTTGATATTATGCAAGTATATAGGGTTACATTTGTTTCTTGACATTAGCTTGCGTGGAGCATTTCAATTTAGTTTCAGTTTGCTGAGATGCCTACGTCATCATCAGTGGACAATAAGATTACTGGCACCTTTCTGTATGCTGAACTTCCTTGCTCTACAGCAGACATGGCAAACACGTGGCGCGTGAGCCAGATCTGGCCCACGATAGGCTGCGGAGTTGGCCCACGGAGCCATCCTGGAGACGGCAAGGGCCCCTGCCGCTCTGGGCCCGGCCACGCCCACCCAGTCGACCACAATAACCAAGAGCAAACAAATTCCTGATGCGACTCATAACGGGATCAAATTTGACACCCCTGCTCTACAGGTAGTCCTTGATGTACGACAATTGAGGCACACATTTTTGTTGCTAAGCAAAACATTAGTTAAGTGAATTTTGCCCCATTTTATGACATTTCTTGTCACCGCTGTTAAGTGAATCACTTCAGGTGTTAAGTTCGTAACATGGTTATTAATTGAATCTGGTTTTCCCCATTGACTTTGCTTGTCAGAAGATCAGAAAAGGTGAACACATCACCCCGGGACACTGTGACCGTCATAAATATGAGTCAGTTGCCAAGTGTCTGACTTTTGATCACATGATGACCATGGGGATGCTACACTAGTTGTATAAGTGTGAAAAATGTCCCTTTTTTCAATGCCTTTATAACTTTCAACAGTCATGAAATGAACTATTGTAAGTGGAGGACTATCTATATTAGCACACTGGCTAATACAGGTAGTATATAAGGCAACAGAATACCTTATTCCACCAGACTTGAAATATTGGGATTAGACAATTTACAACTACGCCACCTCCGATCTGATCTAAATGTAGTTCACAAAATCAAAAAGTTCTTCCTGTCAATGATTACTTCAGCTTCAACCGCAGCAATACACGAGCACGTAATAGATTCAAACTTAATGTAAAGCGCTCCAAACTCGACTGCAGAAAATATGACTTCAGCCACAGAGTGATCAATGCCTGGAATGCACTACCTGACTCTGTGGTTTCCTCCCCAAACCCCCAAAACTTTAACCTTAGACTGTCTACAGTCTTAGGAGCTGAGATAGCGCAGTGGTTAAAAGCAGCATTGCGACCTTCAGCTGATTGCTAGTTCAGCAGTTCAGCTGTTCAAATCTCACTAGGCTCAAGGTTGACTCAGCCTTCCATCCTTCCGAGGTGGGTAAAATGAGGACCCAGATTGTTGGGGGCAATATGCTGAACTCTGTAAACCACTTAGAGAGTGCTGTAAAGCACTATGAAGCGGTATATAAGTAAAGTGCTATTGCTATTGCTACAGTAGACCTCTTCCCATTTCTAAGAGGTCTATAAGGGGCATGCATAAGCGCACCACTGTGCCTGCCATCCCTGTCCTACTGTCCTATTGTCCTCTTTTATCAGTACTTCTTTGCCTATATTATGTTTATACAAACACCTACTATCTTGTACATGTTTGACAAATAAATAAATAAAAATAAATAAATAATAAATAATAAATAATAATATTGCCACAGTTATTGTGGAGTCCCTGCTCCGTTTCCTCTCAGATGTGTTTTACCTTTCCCGTTCTAAATGACAGAGTGTGGGCGATTTTAAAATCGTCCCGATGGAAGATACCGAACATTTACTTTTGAAACCTAGCAAAAATAACTTTTTTTTCATTTCTCAGGGTTGTCTCTTTTTTTTTCTCTCTCTCTTTAAAAAAATGTGGTTTATTCTTCACAGTTTGAATCCTACAGTGTAATCAGGTAAAGTTGATTTACGCTTTGCACTTTAGAAGAAAAAAGTCTTTTCCTTTGGCAATTAGTTCTGCTCTAAGCAAACTGAGGCTATTTAAAAGTGCAAACATATACACATTTTCCTGGGAGTAAAGAGCTTTAGGTTCGGTAGGAATTATTTATAAGCAAATTTGTATGGATGGACATAATACACTTTTATAACCACATCCAAAAAAACAAAACATGCATTCTCCAATAATTACCCATATTTTTTGGAGATTAAGACGCATCTTTTTACCCCCAAAAAGAGGGTGAAAACTTGGGTGCATCTTATACACCGAATGTAGCCCCACCCAGCCACCCCCACCCTTTTGGCCTCTGCCTCCCAGCAATTTACCTCCTTGCAGCAAACAGAACAGAGCCTGTTAAGCCAAGCAACTGATTATCAGCTTCCCAACCACCAGCTGAGTGAGGCTGCAGGCCAGCTGGCCAGGTGCTAAACTGAAAGTGAAACTAAAGCTGCAAGGAGGCAAATTGCTGGGAGGTAGATGCACAGGCAGAATTTTATTTTATTGTGCTAATCAGTTGCTGAAACTGGATGCAAGGAGGTAAGTCAATAATTATAAATGTCTGTAGAATGTTCAAATTATTAGACTTATTTTTTAAAGACTGCTTTAATATTGTTCTAGTCAACTTAACAAAATGAAGAAGCTTTTTAAAATAAATGCTTGCTCTGAAGAGGCCCAGTGCTTTTGTATCTTTTAAATAGCAGAGAATAATGTATACTTCCAGAAAGCCACATCAATTTTAACAGTATCTGTACAAGTATAGTCTGAAATGTAAGTGTCCTGTTTAGATAAGGCAGCTGAGTTAAACCCTGACTTAGTCATGTTTGGAGTAGATCTATTTAAATAATTGGGAGGAGTTAGTGTGACTACATTTAAGAAAACTTTCTGGCATTAATATACTGCCATAATGTACATTTCTCCAATTCTTTGCTATTTCTATGGGTCAGGCACACATGCACAGAAATACACAGCAAACTGTGTATATCATCTGTGCTGTTTGCTGTTTGCTGTTTGCTGGGAGGCAAATTGCTGGGAGGCAGAGGCAGAATTTTTTCCCCTTGTTTTCCTCCCCCAAAACTAAGGTGTATCTTATACTCTGGTGCGTCTTATACTCTGAAAAATACGGTATACAAGGTTTAGAGTAGTGTATCTTTCTTTTTATGTGCAGATAAAAATTTCACCACTAGAAGTCCTAGTTGGAGGATTGTTTAGACTTTCGAATGGATATATTATTTATATATTTAATTCTCCATTTGTTTCCTATTGAAAAATAAGCTAACTGAAATGTTCAAAGTTTAACTGGCGGATCTTTTTAGAAAAGTATAATTCATGATTGTGTACAACTGGAAATTAAACAGAGGATCCTTGGCAGAGGTAGTCAAACTATAGCGACTGATTTAAAAAAATCACTCTGTTTAAGTGCACAGATTTATAGCAGTGGCCTAATTAGGTATTTAAATCAACTTGCTGTGCTGAAATGTCTCAGGATAATGTCATTAACTCATTTTAATCTGCTCCATTCACCAATTTCCCAAAGAAGATCTATGAGGAACTATTCAGAAAGGGAATTCCCACATAGCTCAGAAACAATTGAAACTAATATCAGATTCTACTCTGTTACACCTGTTACAAGATGATTTGTTTAGAACACATGCATTTTCCTTTAAACAGCATAAAATTAAGTCATAATGACTGTGAATCAAGTATGGAAAAGCAAGGACATCAGCCTGGCAATTAAATGCAAATTAATCTTCACTGTCGTGTTTCCCACAGCTAACTCTGGTTGTGAAAGTTGGACCATGAAAGAATTAGACAGGAGGACAAATCCACTCATTTGAGCTGTGGTGTTGGAGAAGGCTCCTGCGCGTTCCTTGGACAGCGAAGGTGACAAACAAGCAAGTAATGAAGTGTATAAAACCAGACATGTTGCTGGAAGGCAAAAAAACAAAAGTCCACTTTGCTTATATCGGCCATGTCATGCGACCCAACTCATGGGAACAGGCAGTTATGCTTGGAATGGTCAGTGGTAAAAGGAAACAAGGCCACCAAAAATACAGGAGCCAGATACCAGACAGAGCATAAAACAACTGAAAAAAACAATAGAAAATCAGAAAACGAGAGCTGGACTATAGAATCATCATAAATCAGACCTAATTGAATGGATAGCATCGTCCTCAATTGCCATCATCATCATCATCTCCTTTAACAAGTTTATTTACTTCCTTGGTCTTCTATGCCACTTCAGTCCTCAGACTTTAAGGAGCTCAAAGTCAGCCCAGTACATTTTGTCTCATTTACCTTCTTTCTGATCAATATAATGAAATGACTTAGTATTGCCAGGTGTCTCTTGAGCCAGATCTCACTTGTCAGGGGTTGGTTAGCAGGGTCAGGAATGGCAGCATTTTACACTTTATACTTACCGACATTTCTTTGTTATACAAAAACATCCCCTTGCTTGAAAAAAAAATGTTTTGACATGACTATCTTAACTGTATAGCAAGATATGAATATATATGGAAAATAAATTTTGCTTGGCATATGAGAGATAAATTCCTTTGGGCAACCTTCCTTCCTTCCTTCCTTCCTTCCTTCATTCATTCCCTTTTCTTTTTTCTTTCTTTCCTTCCTTCCTTCCCTCCTTCCCTCCCTCCCTTCTATTTAATGTTCTTCCTTTCCTTCCCTTCCTTCCTTCCTTCCTTCCTTCCTTCCTTCCTTCCTTCCTTCCTTCCTTCCCTCTTACCTTCCAACCTCTTACTCACCTTTCTTTCTTTCTTTCTTTCTTTCTTTCTTTCTTTCTTTCTTTCTTTCTTTCTTTCATTCTTTCTCTTTCTTTTCTTTTCTTTTTTCTTTCTTTCTTTCTTTTTTCTTTCTTTCTTTCTTCTTTCTTTAATATACCACATATATTTTTTTTTTAAAAAAGAAATAAAGTTTGTTTGTTTAAACGTTACATGCCACCCACTCCTTCTGCAGCACTGGGTAGCTTAGACGAACGCATTAAGAACAGCAATAAAAATCTTGCTTTGGCTGCCCTGCAGAAGGCGAGCGCAACCACACAGAGAGAAAATTCTGCATTTACACTCGGTGGCTCTTTCAGCAGCTTCCCAGGGCCAGGGGCAAAGCAGAGGAAATCTTTGTGATTCCTTGTAAATGGCTCCCCTGGAGGATCAGGCTCTTTTAGGTCCCATTGTCTCGTGGCGAGAAGCAAGGCGTCTGCTCCTGCAAGGCTCCCAATTTTTCCCTGTCAATGGGAGGGAGAGCTTCCCACTGGTCACCCACCATGGGCTCCTGTTTTTCCATGAGTTCCAGAAAGTGGTTTTCAGGCTGCTTTGTGTGAAGCCTTTCTGGTTTCCGTTAAGAATGGCCTAAATGTCCAACGTATGGTGAAGTGGTAGGGTGCGGGATGAAAGAATGGGTCTCCTACTCTTTGCTTTCTTGTGACGTGCCGTATCCAAGAAGGATAGAAACAAAACTACTTGCCTAGAACATCAACTGTGGAAACGACAGCGAGTCCCAAAAGAAGCGGGGGGGGAGGGGGAGGGGGAGGAAATCAGGATGATGTTTGTGTTGATTTCCTTTTCCAAAGGATTTGACAAGCAATTAGAATATTGCAGAGTTTCAGAAAACCAGTAAAAGTGCTATCGATTACTAAGCAAACTTGGGAAATTAACCATCTTCCACTCCAACTTGTTTTGCTGTAAATAAGAGCTTTCAGTGTAACAGTTAATTGGACTTGGATTTGGAGACTCATTCAATTGGCCCGGTATTTTTTGCTCATGGTTTTGTTCATGAACAAAAAAAATTATTTGTTCATAAACCAAAGGAGAGAGGAAGACAGGGCAAATCTTCTCTTCTTCTTCTTCTTCTTCTTCTTCTTCTTCTTCTTCTTCTTCTCCTTCTCCTTCTCCTTCTCCTTCTCCTTCTCCTCCTCCTCCTCCTCCTCCATCTTCATCTCCTCCTCCTCCTCCTCCTCCTCCTCCTCCTCCTCCTCCTCCTCCTCCTCCTCCTCCTCCTCTCTATGCATCACTTTTCCTGAGCAGCTGGACTTAATCTTCCAGAATTCCTGGAAGGTATTGCTAAGAATTCTGGAAGATCAAGACCACATATCTGGATGGTGCTTCCCTGCAGTTTTGGGGGCAGTTTTCAGAAGTGGTTTGCCATTGCCTCCTTCTTAGCACTGAGAGAAAATGACTGACACAAGGACATTCAATTTGTTTCGTGGCCAAGGGAAGAATAGAATTCACAGTCTCCCAGTTTCAGCCTGATGCCATAACCATTATACAAAAACTGGCTCCCATATCAAGTCATACACCTATAATGAAATGCATAGAACTTAAAACAAACTTATGGTAGTAAATATATTTCATTCTCCCTGAATATATTACAGGAAATCTCCATGAAACACAAGAATTTATTTCCTTCCTTCCTTCCTTCCTTCCTTCCTTCCTTCCTTCCTTCCTTCCTTCCTTCCTTCCTTCCTTCCTTCCTTCCTTCCTTCCTTTTAGAAGCCACTCGACTCCAGAACATCTTTGGAAAGCTTACATCAAATGCGAACAATAAGGACAACAATAAAAACAAAAATGCAGTCCCTATTAACAAAAAATATAAATAACAAGGCTCCACAAACACCCCACCACAAGGCCTGGGATGACAGCCAAGTTCTTAAAACCTTCTGGAACATCATCAGGGTGGGATCTAAATGGATCTCTGGTGGAACCTCATTCCAGAGGGCAGGCGCCACAACAGAAAAGACACATTTCCTGGGTCCAGATAAATAGCACTGTTTAACTGAGGTGACCCGAAGTGCACTGACATCTAATTGTGCGAGCAACATATTAAATTTCAGAAGGATGTTCTGTTATGTTATCCAGTGTTAAATTAGGAACAGAAGCCCCTGCAAGGTGACCACAGCCTGTATATGTCAAAGAACTGTGAAGTCGAAGTTGCTCAGTGGGTTGAACAGTAGAGAGGGAAGATGCTTCAGGAAGAAGCTGCATATTGCAGTAAAGGGAGAATGTTAAGCCTCTTGACCCTGGAGATTAACAAGGATAATTTCAAATAAGACTAGTTAAATTACTGAGAAAATGTTAAGGCTACTTCTCTCCCTTAGAGATAAACATGGGTATTGTGAAATCCAAAAACTGAGGTATTATAATGGAAAGGGGGGGGGGGAGAGAGAGAGAGAGAGAGAGAGAGAGAGAGAGAGAGAGAGAGAGAGAGAGAGAGAGAGAGAGAGAGAGAGAGAGAGAGATTGTTCAGGGTCAGAGTGTTGGGATGTAGAAATTCTCTGAGCTATGCAGGTATTTTGCTAGCCACCTAAATAATAGGTATTATTGGTTAATTGTGTGATATATAGTTGCCTATCCTGTGATTGGGCGGTTTGGGATGTTGTTCTTGCATTTTGTTCTCTCCCACGTTATTATGCAGTTCTTGTTATGCTGGTGATGCCAATGTGTCAACAAACAAAATATATGGAGACAGAAGAGCATATTATTATATAAGTTAAACAAATAAAGTATTTACCTGTCCAATTTCCTCCTGTCTTTTGTGCTATTGAGTTTAAGATTCCAGTTAAGATAATATGGAAGTTGGTTACATTTTTTTTTTAAAAAAGATGATGTTACCAGTAATAGATATTTAAAGAGCACTGGAAATTAGGGTTATGTTTTATACACTTTGCACCATCTGGGTGGACCTAGAAACTGTCTAAACAGAATACACATCAGGACAGCCCTTCTCCACTTAGTGCTTTCCAGGTGTGTTGAATAGCAACTCCTGGAATCCACAAAAGTATGGCTGACTGGAAATTATAGTAGGAAAAAACATCTGGGTGGCAGAAGGTAGAAAAAAATTGTCGTTGACTGCTTTTATGATCTTTAACAATACTTGGATAACTTTTTATCAGGGTACATTTGTTATGGCTCATTGTCTGAACAAATTAAAAACTTAATGAAGTTTAATCCCTATTTCTTCAAGAGGAAAGCTTTAGCGCTCAATGATGTTATCATTCCACGATATATTAGTGAAATACTTATCATGATGTCGGAGAGAATGGTTCATTTCTTTTTAAAAGCATCCGTGTATGTTTATTATTTTCAGAGTAGTACAAAATGCAAAATAGCGTGGCTGTTTTGGTTGTTGTTGCTGTTGCTGCTGTTTTAAATATTTATTTGAAATGTAAACTTAAATTTACAGGAAATTGCATGTTTTTCCACCTGCAAGAAAGCACCTGGCTTTTGATGTTGATATATAGATTTTCCAGTTTTTAGGTGTTCAATACATTCTTTGGAATCGGTCTATGATGCTGCATTAGACATTTGTTTAAAAAAATGTATCGGTTTCCATTTAATCAATAATGGAGGAATGTTGTCAATGGATTTGGCAGATGTTGTGGCTTAGTGACTGATATCTTTGGGGAATAATTAAAAGAACATTCTCAATTTAAAAAAGGGCACTTCCCTTGCATCCAATTACTGGGATGAATAACAGAACCACAGAGTTGGAAGGGACCTTGGAGATCTTCCAGTCTAACCCCCTGCCCAAGCAAGAGACCCTTATACCATTTGTCCAATCTCTGCTTAAAAACCTCCATTGACGGAGCACTTGTGACTTTTCTACAGTTTTCCTCCCTCCCTCACTTTTATCATGAATGAACTGCTTAGAGGAATTCATGGGTTGGGAGAAAACAGCAGAATTGAATTCTATTCTCTCCCCTGTTCACGCTCTGACGTGGCTTCCTAAAATCACAGTTTGGAAAAGATTTAAAATGGGAATCCTGAAATGTGTCCTCCTTTCACTGGAGCCCGTTTGCAGATTATTTCTCGGCTGTTTTGTTCAAATGGGCTTTTAGGTTGCTAGTATTGCTAGTATTTATAACAATACTGCTAGAAAAGCTTGTGTTAGCAGAGTTATTATGTTTTTTTTAATGTGATGAATGCTATTAGCTTTATGTACAGTCTCTCTCTCTCTATTTAGAAAAGCTTCCAAGAAAAGCACTAAACATGCAAGAAACCAAATATATAATTGGTTCTGTGCACACCTAACTATCTAAAGCAATTCCTTATTTTAAGCTGTTCGTGTTCTTTTAGCTCGCCAAAAGGCATAGTCACTCAGCACCACATGAAAAAAGTTAAATTAGGAGCCAATGAGGGTGAGATGTGGCTCTAACCTTAAACTATAATGAATAGCTTTTGCCTAGATTATTTATTCGTTTGTTTGTTATTTATATTTGGAAATATACATTTCACAGTTATTATCTGATTAAGAATGAAGTCAGTAAGGTTGTTCAGGAAAATAACCAACGTTTCATTAGAATGAGATGTTGGTCGGAACACAGGGTTCAAGAAATACGAGGGTGAGTCAAAAAGTAATGCCGTTTTCTTTATTTCAGGTGAAGTTTTTGATTAAAAATACCTGAAATTTTTCCCAGTTATAAATGATTATATCGTTTCTGAAATATTTTGTTTCTTACTTTTCAGGTTTTTAGACTCGCAAGGAAAATTCAAAATGGCTGCCCCCTTAGAGTTGCGTCAAAAACAAGAGCAGTGATTGAATTCCTTGTTGCTGAGGGGGAAACCCCTGTGAACATTCACAGACCATTACAATTACAATTACAATTACAATACAATATGATTACAAGACAATTTTGATGTATGCTACATGTTCCTGTGTTGGTAATTATACCTGTCCTAAAGAAAATGGCATTACTTTTTGACTCACCCTCGGAAGCAGTTACTTCCACAAGTAACTTCCACATCCTTGCTAAGTGAATTTAGATTACAGACTAAAGTTCTAAATGAATTATATGGGTTGGCTCGATCTCACTTATCCAACAAATACAGGTAGTCCTCGGCTTATGACCACAATTGGGACCAGAATTTCCATCGCTAAGCAAGGCCATTGTTAAGTGAATCACATGAGTCACACCCAATTTTACGACAGTTTTTGCCACAGTTGTTAAGGGAATCACTCCAGTTGTTAAGTGAATCACAATCATTAAGCGCATCTGCCTTCTCCCATTGACCTTGCTTTTTGAAAGCCAGTGGAAAGATCACAAATGCTGATCTCATGACCCCGGGGACATGCCAGTGGCCAATTTTGTCATAAATCAAAAACTACCCTTACTGTATTATTCCAAAGCATTCAAAGCTGTGTAAATATTACAGCTTCATCTTAGAACTGAATAGACACACTAAGCAAGTAAGAAATCACAAGGCGGGGGGAGGAACATATAACTATTAAATAAGTTCATAATATTCCAGAATGGCCAAGTAGAAAGGCCACCAATGGTGTTGGATCGGGGCCAATGGCATTGGCCTTAACTAGACTTAGTTCTTCTTAAAAAGATGCACATACAGAAGATTAAAAGACTTGAGTGAAGACAGATCTGGGAAGAATTGCCAGATGCCAAGTAGAATCCTGTAGAAGCAGCAGCCCAACAGGAGATGACTGAAAATATACAATAAATATTAGCATAATAGTTAATAATATTAGACAATTGCTACCAATTGTCAGTTTGACAATGCTTGCATTGTTCATATAGTATCCTGCATATTTATGGCTGTCCTTTAATACAATACTATATCTTTATCCAAAATTGCCTTAATTGTACAGATCTTTTACAAACTTTTCTGCTCTCTTTTATATTCATTAAGGACATATTTGCTGGTGCACTTGGATCGTGGTAATTTCCATCAAAATGAATAGTAAAAGGAAAGTATTTGACGTATGTTTACAGAGAACTACATAAGTCCCATTTATTCCAAGCGCTCCTAATTTTGCATACAGATCTAGGAATAGCTACTTGAGAGAGATCCTATTTAATTTATTAAATATATATTGGATTGGGCTGAAAGTCTCATTATTTTAATCAATTTTTACTGGAATTCCCTAAGAGACGATAGTTGATTAAAATATCTTAGAAAAAGAAAAGACTGTTGTTATAATGTAGTAGACAACACCAAAAATAGCTTATTGTCACATCTTTAAAATTAACATGGGTGAAAAAAGCAGAGTTCAGCACAGACTTGACCTATGTTGTTTATTAATAAGCTTATTTTCACATTTTCTATACTTGTTTGCTCCTGTTTAAAATTAATTAGCCCCACTTGTCATAAAAGGATTTCTCTATATTCTACTTTTACGGTGCATTGATTTTTGTTTTTGCATTTCCTGCCACACTTGATAATCACTGGCCAATGAGGTTCATCCCTTTTCAAGTGAAGTTTTTTGATGAATCAAAATACCCACATGAAAATTTATTGCATGACACTTAAGACTGTATTGTTTTGAAATGGCGCCATCTGGTGGAAATGTAGCAGTAACAGTGATATTAGTGGGTCACTTATGAGAACAATAAGCACTCTCCTGTTTGGGTATAACTGGTTATTATTACATTGCTAACATATATTAGCAGATGATAGATAGATAGATAGATAGATAGATAGATAGATAGATAGATAGATAGATAGATAGATAGATAGATAGATAGATAGATAGATAGATAGATAGATAGATAGATAGATAGATAGATAGATAGATAGATAGATAGATAGATAGATAGGAGAAAGAGTGACAGAGAGAGAGAGAGAGAGAGAGATACAGAGAGAGAGAGACAGAGACAGAGAGACAGAGAGACAGAGAGACAGACAGAGACAGAGACAAAGACAGAGATAGACAGAGATAGACAGACACAGTCATATAGATATATAGATATGCAGATATAAATGTAGATAGTAGATAGATATGCCACTTAATGAGAAGAGATAACTCCTTGGAAAAGACCCTGAAAGATTGAAGGCAAAAAGAGAAGGGGAAGGCAGAGGATGAGATGGTTAGACAGAGTCATTGACGCAATGAACATGGATTTGGGCAAATTCTGGGAGACAGGAGGACAGGGGAGCCTGGCATGCTGTGGTCCATGGGGTCGTGAAGAATCATGACTTAGCAACTGAACAACAACAAGATAGATAGTATATTAGCATAGATGTTCAGTCATTAAAAACAAGATACGTGCAATGACCTTGGCAGACTGGACATAGAGACTCCACCTAGGAAATGTTCTGATAAGGGACAGCATAGTCCACAGCTGGATAGTGGGCAGGGCAAGAATCTCAGAGGAGACCCTGCCTAATTCCTGGGGGGTAAAATAGAAATCAAACCCATCCGCATGGGTTTGGCTTAGTGCAATGTATGAATATTGCTATATCACAATTAACAGAATAACAGAGTTGGAAGGGACCTTGAAGGTCTTCTGGTCCAACCCCCTGCTCAAGCAGAAAACCTTATAACAGACAAATGGTTGTCCAATCTCTTCTTAAAAGCCTCCAGTGATGAAGCACCCACAACTTCTGGAGGCAAACTGTTCCACTGATTAATTGTTCTGTCCGGGGTGGGTTCTAACTTACCTCGCTGCCGGTTTGCTTCCTCCTGTGCCACATGGGCACGAGCGCACTTTGCGGGTGCGCACATGCGCAGTGCCGAAGAATCCGAACAAATTTTTTTTAAAAAAAAGCCAAAAACAAGATGGCGACCGCATGCACAGTGCCAGAAACTCGGCTTCTGCACATGCTCAGAAGAAAAAATTAAATTTAATTAAATTTTAAAAAGATGGTGGCGCCCACGGACCAGCACTGACCAAACTGGGTCGGTGATGTCATCATGACATCACCAGCGGGTCACTACCGGTTCGGGTGAACCGGTCCGAACCTGGAGGAACCCACCCTTGGTTCTGTCAGGAAATTTCTCCTTACATCTAGGTTAATTAGTTTTAATCCATTCCTTCTTATCTTGCCTTCAGGTGTTTTGGAGAATAGGTTGACCCCTTCTGCTTTGTGGCAGCCTCTCAAATATTTATTTATTTATTTATTTGGCAATTCTTATATGCCGCCCTACTCCCTAGGGACTCAGGGCGGCGTACAACATATATAAGAACAGCTATAATACAGTATAAAAACAACAATAAAATAACAATAAAAAAATAAAAAAACCACACATGCAACCCACTCAATCACCCCGCCTGCAGGAAGAGCCATGTCTTAATGGCTTTCCGGAAGGCCAGCAAGGTGGGAATAGTTTGGATCTCCCGGGGTAGTTGGTTCCAGAGAGCTGGAGCTCCCACAGAGAAGGCTCTCCCCCTAGGTCCCGCCAACCGACATTGTTTGGTTGAAGGGACCTGGAGGAGACTGACTCTGTGGGACCTAACTGGTCGTAGGGATGTATGAGGTAGGATGAGGTCCCGGAGATATTGGAATATTGGAAGACTGCTATCATGCCATCTCTAGTCTTTCTTTTCATTAAACTAGACATACCCAATTTGCAGGAATTCTTCATATGTTTTAGCCTCCAGTCCCTTAATCAACTGCATGTTTGTAGACCGAGAATAAGGCAACCACTTTGCTCAGGTTCATGTGGGAGAGAAGGGAAATAACTTCTGACCTACTGACTGCTTGCCTGCCAAAGTCCTTGTAGGATCACACTTTTGACCATGTGTTCCACACACATGTCAGGATTGCATCAGCTTCTTGTACTTGGAAGGAGCTCCTTTACTTTGTGAACTTAAATTTTTCCCTTTCTACTGAATTAATCTTGCAAAATTGTTAGGATGTTGTGTTCAATCAGAGCTTTGAAATTGATTAGGTTCCTCGTGGCAACCATTTTCTCAATGGACAGCTCCTTCTACAGCAGACTTACCAAATCCCCACATGTGTCCACCAATCAAAACAGTTTACAGGAGACTGAACACAGCTCTTCCAACCATAATCACTACATACGTGTTGAATTAAAACTTCAACAACTTGTCCTCTGAGATTTGATTCAGGGGCGGATTCCTCTTACCTTCTCCTACCAGTGCGCACCACGACGTTGTGCGTGTGTGTGTGTGTCCTCTCGCGCGATTTTGGCTATCTGCGCAAACGCAGAAGGACAATTTCACTTCCGCACATGCGCAGAGAGCCAAAAACCATGAAAAATTCCCAAAAAAAGATGGCAGCGCACATGGACCGGCAAAGAGAGCACCGGAGCTGTTGCGCAATCGGCGGGCCCTACCGGAATGGCGGAGTGGACCGCACCAGTAGGAACCCACCACTGATTTGATTGGTTCTCTGTTTTAAGTTTATGAAAGTGATTTTTTTAAACCCAAGTGCTTGCGGCCTAAGAGGTGTTGTAGAGTCCTTGGTGTTCTCTGAACTTGCTTCTTTGCTTGCAGACATTTTGTTACCAGATCAGGTAATGTTTTCAGTTCTACAAGGGAGTGGGCTTTTCTCTCTTTTTCTACCAGGGGAGTACTTGGCACTTTTAAGACTTATGGATTGCAACTCCCAGAATTCCCCAGCCAGCCATGCAATAAAGTTGCCAAGGTTGGACAACCCTGGTTTATATCGTATCTTTAGCCGCCCAGAGTCCTTTGGAGATGGGCGGCATATAAATTTAATAAAATAAATAAATAAATAAATCTTGCCCTATTAATATTCTTAGGAGGTGTTGTTTTCTCCTTGGTGCTTCCTTGATTAGGCTGATATTTACTGCTTGATTGTTTGACAAAATAGGTATTTCCTTGATTAAGGTATTGTTTGCTGCTTGATTGTTTTCTGATGCTAATTCTTACTTATCTGGGTGTCGATTGATGGCAAGAAGCTGTTCTGGTCTTTTTGTTTTCTTTTTAGCTTAATCTCTTTTGAATGATGTATAAATGTTATGTTTTGATTGTTGTTGTTTTTAACAGAATAATTTGCTTTATTATATTTGTATAGCTGTTTTATAGATATTTTTTTAACCAGAATTTGTTAGTGATACCCTGAATTTTCAGGAGACCCATTTGAATTGCCTTAAGATAGGATAGCATATAGGTCAGTGTTTCTCAACCTTGGCAGTTTGAAGATGTGTGGACTTCAGCTCCTAGAATTCCCCAGCCAGCGTTGCTGGCTGTGGAATTCTGGGAGTTGAAGTCCACACATCTTCAAACTGCCAAGGTTGAGAAACACTGATATAGGTGTTACCGAATGAATGAATGAATGAATGAATGAATGAATGAATCAATCAATCAATCAATCAATCAATCAAATTCCAAGCATCAACAGTCAGCACATTAATTGCTCATATTGCTTGGAAGTTGTCAAAGTTGTGTTTAATAGGTTTGAATGACAGCAGGTTGAGAATAACTGTTCTAGATAAATGCGATAAGCACCTGAGAAACATGCTGACAGGCCTATTTCATGCAGAAATTGTTTTAATAAAAGGCATTTATCTTGTATGATTCCCTGGAAATTCTGATGGGCTTACTTTTTTTATTGTTTGAGATGAAAAATAGCTACTTCTTTCTTTCTTTCTTTCTTTCTTTCTTTTCTTTCTTTCTTTCTTTCTTTCTTTTCTTTCTTTCTTTCTTTCTTTCTTTCTTTCTTTCTTTTTTCTTCCTTCCTTCCTTCCTTCCTTCCTTCCTGTCTCTAGAACGGAATCTTTGTTAATATTGTGTGATTATGTTTGGAGCTAGTATATCTGGATTGAGAAACATCCAGATGACCAGCAGATGGCAACAACATGCAAGAGTTTATTATATCGCCATCTAGCAATTATCCAGATCTTTATCCTATATATTGGGGGGCCCTGCCCCATCATTCAGGAATTACAAGAATAATGAGTTGTTTATATGTATTGTAGAACTATCAAAAGGTAGACGTGGTCAAAGCTTACTAGTAAAAATTTCCAGCTATTGCTAGGTAGACTTGAACTGGAGGGTAATAGCACTTAGCAATGGCACTTAGACTTACAGTATATACTGGTTCATAGTGCTTTACAACACTCTCTGAGAAGTTTACAATGTCAGTATATTGCCCTCAATAATTTCAGTCCTCATTTTACTGACTTCGGAAAGATGAAAGGCTGAGTCAACCTTGAGCTGATCAGGATCGAACTGCTGGCAGTGGGAATGCAGAGTCAGCCTGCAATACTGCATTCTAACCACTGCACCACAACAGCTCAAATTAAAGTAACCTTTGTGCTTTGGTGATAGAAGCAGTGGGTAACTGGCTTGGCCACATGCAAAAACAGAATTGCTGAACCTATGTTTATTTGATGGCAACCACTTAGATTTATCTCAGAGCCACAAATGGCAGGTAGAAGCGATTTACAAGAGTTTTCAAAAAGGTTTGTCTTACTATTGCTACACAAAATCAATAAGCCGTATGTAGAGCAATGCTATAACGTTTTACATTTTTCTTTCTATGCTATAAAAAGGAAAATTAAAGCAAAAAAAGAAAAGATAAGATATATATCTCACATCACTCTCTCCATGTTGTTAGTAGAATGCCCGTTTAGAAATGGGAAATGGCATCTCTATACCCCAAAGGCTGTAAATCCACAATAACTATCTTTTCAATGTAAATCCACAATAACTATCTTTTCAAGATAAGAAAACCCTTATCTGCTACTGCTCCATGTGTGATAAAGATACTTAATTCTTTATATAATGATAGGTTCTAAAATGTTGGCATATAACATGAAATCACATAAGATAGATGTCAACATACACAATGTGCAAACAAATCAACAAATTATGAAAACAATGATATTTGCAAGATTTTATTAACCAACTTGTTTATATAATATTAATTGAGTAAACCTACTGTATATCATATTACTGTTTCCATATCCATATTGCATTGCAAGTAACAGATTAACAGAGTTGGAAGGGACTTTGCAAGTCATGTAGTCCAACCCCCTGCCCAAGCAAGAGATCCTTACATCTGCCTCTACCTAGGATCGAACTCACAACCTCCTGATTGTGAAGCAAGAGCTCCACCTCTAGGCCACAGCAGTGTAATAGCTCTAACTTATTTCAAACGATGGATAAGTTTTAACTATGCCATACTGATTTGGTATAATACCAAACATATCTGCAAGCACAAGTTTAGTGAAAAATAAAAGCTTAGTGTCAAGGTTCCAACTGACAAACCCGACCAAGCCAGTAGATCGAGATAATCAGATCTCTTTAAGCATAACTTTATTGAGTACATCAGTCTGGCACGCGTGAAGCAAAACCAACTCTAACTAGTTCCCGCGGGTTTTGCCTAATTAAATGATGAATTCTTTCCTCCCCTCTTTCGACCAAGTCTCATTGTCCAATTAGGTGTTCTGGTGTCACTATGGCAACTCCTTCAGGCCCTTGCCAAACATCTGTTGAGATGACCTTGGTGTCAAGGTTCTGACAGATGCCCTAATTAAATCATGAGCCAAGCTTCAAAAGAAATCCAGTTATTTATTAGGAGCTTCATGTTGCATGTTCCAAGTGAAGCCAACTCTGACCCCATGTAATTTATGCCCCAATCATGACCCTGTTTCCCTCATCCCCCCAGGGTGTGTCATCAATCACATTGGCCAACAGAGCAATTTCGTGGGCTGTAGAGATCACTCCCCTCCAGCTGCTGTAGGTAACCCTGGAAGACAGCCTTGAGAGAGATATGTCTGGAATATGCTTCTGTTTTTGGCTGCCATGCTGCTTCGTTGGTTTCCCATCCCCCCTTGCCTATGGCAACTTGAGAGCAGGCCAGGGATGCTTTGCGAGTTGACACTTGGTTCCCATGGGATGGTTTCTTGTTGTTGTCTGGGCTGGCATTCCAAACCTCCCCTCCCCCGCCCATAGTCTGTGGCAAGCTGAGAAACAAAAAGATGGCTGCAACAGCAGGGCATGTTTTGAAAGTTGTTTTCATAACAAATTTTATATTGGAGTTGGACCAAAATAAGATACGGGATAACGTACAAATAATAGAAGTTGCTGTAAAGACAAATCAACACATTATAAAAACATAAAGGCTTTGTAGTTTACAGGGAAATGAATACTAACATGGTATCATAGCATATTTAAGCAGCAAAAATAAAAACAACCACAAGACACCAGCAAAGAGCTAAGAGGTTTTTTTTTTATAATTCCCTGCAATGGTCCTCTGGAGCCCAGATATAATATGTCTAAAGCTATGCCAAGAGCCAGTTTGGTATAGAGGTCAAGGCATCGTGTTAGAAACTGGGAAACTGGGAGTTCTAGTCTCACCTTAAGCACAAAACCAGCTGGATGACCTTGAACCAGGCAATCTCGCTGAGCCCTAGAAAAAGATCAGAGGGAAATCCCTTCTGAAAAAAGTTGCCAAGAAAACTGCAGGGATTAGTCCAGGCAATTGCCAGGAGTCAAAAACTGACTTGAAGGCACCCCACCCAATTTTTTTTTTAAAAAAATCACACAACAGGCATCAGGTTGGTGAAACAGTGATCCAACTAAGTGTTGTTGTTTTTATATAGTGTAGTATTACTCATACTTTATAGATTCCACCAAAGACAAATGAAGAACTTTGTATATATATACTGTATATATGTGTGTGTATATATACACACACATATTCCAACCTTCAAGTGAAGTAAAAGAGCATGCTTAATTCATATGTTATGAAATTTTCCTGCTAAATTAAAACAGAAGCATATGGCTGTTGCACTGGTCAGTGCAGCTATTTGTCTGGTGTTGGTTCAACTGGAACTGACAGATTGTGACTGAAGGCACGGACAACTGTGAGAAAAATGCTAATTTACATAAATGGCAGACGGAAAGTAAAGTACTGCTGTTCTAAAACATATAAAGAAGAGTTGCAGGAATTGGGTATGTCTAGTTCAGTAAAAAGAAGAACTAGGGGTGACATGATAGCGGTGTTCCAGTATTTGAGGGGCTGCCACAAAGAAGAGGGAGTCAAACTATTCTCCAAAGCACCTGAGGGTAGGACAAGAAGCAATGGGTGGAGAGTAATCAAGGAGAGAAGCAACCTAGGTCGAAGGGGAAATTTCCTGAAAGTGAGAACAATTCATCAGTTGAACGGCTTGCCTTTGGAAGTTGTGAATGCTCCATTACTGGAGGTTTTTAAGAAGAGACTGGACAGCCATTTGTCTGGAATGGTATAGGGCAGTGGTGGCGAACCTTTTTAGGCTCACGTGCCAAAAAGGGGGGGCGCGCTCGTGGGCGCTCGTGTGCCCACACCCATTCCCTCCCCCCCACGCATGCGCACAACACCCCCCCCATGCTGCCCCAGCGCATGCGCACACACCCCCACCCCCGCGCAAAGGCCTTACCGGAGCCTGGGACGACGAAACGGGCAAACCGGAAGTGCGGAAAAACGCACTTCCGGTTTGCTGGTGAGCTGTTTTTTGCACTCCGGAGGGTTCAGGGAAGCTCCCTGAAGCTCCGGAATGCAAAAAACTACAAAACGGACAAACCGGAAGTGCGGAAAAGTGCACTTCCGGTTTGTCCGTTTTGTAGTTTTTTGCATTCCGGAGCTTCAGGGAGCTTCCCTGAACCCTCCGGAGTGCAAAAAACAGCTCACCGGCAAACCGGAAGTGCGTTTTTCCGCACTTCCGGTTTGCCAGTGGGCAACCCTCACATGCCGGCCGCTATGGCTCCGCGTGCCACCTGTGGCACGCGTGCCATAGGTTCGCCACCACGGGTATAGGGTCTCCTGCTTGTGCAGGGGGTTAGACTAGAAGATCTCCAAGGTCCCTTCCAACTCCATTATTCTCTTATTCGTCACTTTAGATCCAGAATGATGTCAAGGCATGATTGCAATTCAGTCTGAACCAACCAGAGAAACAATACGCCTTTTAAATGGGGAAAGCTATCAATAATTTCTTGAACTGGGAAAAGGAGCTATCTGGAAGGTATTACCTCTGTGGTTGCATCCATCATGTCCAAACAGTACGATTTTTAACACATCGATTCTGGATGCCTTTTGAAATTACAATAAAAAAATAACTTACACTGTAATTTGTGTTTGAAGTGGAGATCAGTGACACCGTATTGTCAGCTCCTGTAGCCACATTTCGGGAAAAAGAATTATTGCAAGCAAAACTGTTAATTAAGTTATTATAGTATCAATTACCTAACGCCAATCTGGACCACCAAAATGCCATGTTGTTTAAGTTTCTAATCAGTCCTGTTCCAAAATCTCTTGATTTTTTTTTATTGGTAAGATGAGGGATTTGGATGGAGAAAAAGGACAGGTAATTATTTCAAAGAGATTTTATTTTTTTGAAAAAATCAAAACGAACATTCAAATCTTCTGAATTTTCTTTATGTATGTATTTCCTTTATAGGTTTACCTACAGAATAAAAGAGTTGTAAGGGATCTTGGAGATCTTCCAACTGCTTAAGCAGGAGATCCTATACCAGTGATGGTGAACCTTTTTTCCTCGGGTGCCGAAATAGTGCGTGCACGCGCTATTGCACGCACGTGCGTGCCCACACCCATAATTTAAAGCCCCCCACTTGCCCTACCCCCCTGTGCATGTGTGCGTGACCCCCCCCCCACTCCCCCATTTCCCGACTTCCAGTGGGCCCAGTAGACCCGTTTTTTGCCCTCCCCAGACTCCAGAGGCTTTCTTGGAGCTTGGGGAGGTCGAAAATGCTCCCCCCGCCACCCCGGAGGCCCTCCAGAGGCCAAAATCGCCCTCCCAGAGCCTCTGCACAAGTCAAAAATCAGCTGGCGTGCACGCACATGCGCGCTGGAGCTGAGCTAGGGCAACGGCTCGCGTGCCCGCAGATATGGCTCCGCGTGCCACCTGTGGCACCCGTGCCATAGGTTCACCATCACTATCCTATACCATTTCAGACAAATAGCTGTCCAGTCTCTTCTTAAAAACCTCCAGTATTGGAGCACCCACAACTTCTGGAGGCAAGTCGTTCTACTGATCAATTGTTCTCACTATCAGGAAATTTCTCCTTAATTCTAGGTTGGATCTCTCATACTGTATATATTGCTGCATATGCATGCATATGCAGTTCAGGTAGTCCTCAACAACTGAGCCCAACATTTCAGTCGCTAAGCGAGACGTTTAAGTGAATTTTGCCCCTTTTTATGACTTTTCCTGCCACGGTTGTTATGTGAAGCTCGTTTCCCCCGTTGACTTTGCTTGTCAGAACGTCCCAAAAGGTGACCCTGAAACCATCATAAATATGAGTCAGTTGCCAAGCATATGCATTTTGATCAAGGGACCAGCAGCAGTCATAAGTGTGAAAAATGGTCATCGGTCGCTTTTCTCAGTGCCATTGTAACTTTGAACGGTCACTAAATGAACTGTTGTAAGTCGGGTACTACCTTTACTTGGAATCTAAGCCTAAGACTTACATCTACCTTAAGGGATATCAATATCCTTCCTTGACAAGTGTATTTCATCCCCGAGAAAAACAACCAACTGTAGAAGCATGCAGAATTATCACTGAATAAAAACATGCTTACCTGTACTGGGGACTGTTGTCCCTAACACTGGAGGGATGCAGATGGCAGATGAATACATTGGTGAAGTCTAAATCAGTGGTTCCCAAACTTTTTGCTATCAGCTGCTTTACTCAATACAATAAACCAGGGTTCTCCAAACTTGGCAGCTTTGAGACTTGTGGACATCAACTTCCAGAATTCCCAGCCAGCACTGACCAGGGCAGACCATAGATGTTTCTTTTTAAAGAGTGCCTGCTTTTCTTATGTTTCCTTTAATCTCTTAATACAGGGGTGTCAAACTTGATTTCATTGAGGGCCACACAAGGGCTGTGTTTGACCTCGAGGGAGCCGGGGTGGGGGAGCGTGGCCAGGGTGAGCGTGGCCAGCTCGACATCTGTTTTTGGCCGCAACGGCCTCCAGCCCTCTGCCAGCAAAAATGGAGCTTGGGGAGGGGCCACGTGTGGTCCCCCCAAGCTCCATTTTTGCTGCCAGAGGCACCGCGGGCCGGTCCTTCATTGTTTCCAGGGCGGCCCCACAGGCCAGATCTCAGCACCCCACGGGCTGGATCTCGCCTGTGGGCCTTGAGTTTGACACCCCTGCCTTAATAACTAAGTCCATCCTTGCACATTACAGCCATTGCATGCAAATACTGTTCCAAAGGGGTCGTGCGGTTTAGAGGAATGTTTTCATTTCCATTCACTTTCTCCCGCTCGCGTGGCAATCATGATGGATTCCTTGATTCACTTACGGGGAGATAATAGATTTAGAGCAGGAGTCAATAATAGGGCCGCCTCTTCTTTTAAAGTTTGCCTTTGCATCCCAGATACCCTTCACAGTTTTCCTCTGGTTTAGTGTCTTGTAGACTTCCCTTGTTGTTGGGTAGAGTTGGATATCAGCAGTCTGTCCTAAAGCGCCAATCAATCCTTCGCTCATCTGTATTTTAGTTTTGCTAACATTGGCGAGCAGCGTATGACTCAGACATTCCAATTTAAAATCATTTAAAGTGTCCCTTTTTTTAGTAAATCATAACATCAGTAGCAACAGCGTGATTCCTGCAGCCTTTCCTTTACTTCTTTTTAGGTCTCGGCTGTTCTTTTCATTCTTTTAACGTACTCCTGTTGAGATCTTTCTTTACTAGCCTTGGAGGATACTTGGCACACTTTTAATGAACTTTACGGACTCGTTTGAGCCAAATAAGTTTATAATTTCTAAGTTAACCCTTTTATTTGCTTCCCACACACCCACTCCGACCTTCATTCTCATGGGCGTTCGCCAAAAAGCTAGAGAGTTTTAATCAGCGCAATAACTTGGCTATTCAAATAAACCAAAGAAGTTTAGTTTATTGCAGGGGTCTCCAAAGTTGGCAACTTTAAGATTTGCGGACTTCAACTCTCAGAATTCCCCAGGCATTTGTGTTGGCTGGGAATTCTGGGAGTTGAAGTCCACAAGTCTTAAAGTCGCCAACTTTGGAGAGCCCTGGTTTATTGTATTCAGTAAAGTGCTTGAAATGATTAGAGCACAGGTGTCAAACCCGATCACGTCACGTGATGTATCATGCTGTATTGTGACATTTTTTGCCATGGCAGAGCCAGGGTGGGTGTGGCCTGCGTGTGACACATCTGGCCCATGGGCTGCCTGTTTGACAGGCCTAGATTAGAGGATGTTAGATATGCTTGAGGATTTTTTAGAGGTAGTCCCTGACTTACAACAGTTCATTTAGTGACCTTCGAAGTTACAACAGCATTAAGAAAAAGTGACTTATGACTTATGATTTTTCACACTAAACAACCATTGCAACATCCCCATGGTCATGTGATTAAAATTGGCAACTCGCTCATATTTATGGCAGCTGCAGTGTCCTGGGATCAACTTTTGTGACTTTCTGATAAGGAAAGTTAATGGGGAAGCCAGATTCACTGAACAACCATGTTACTAACTTAACAACTGCAGTGATTCTATTAGTTTGTTGCAGAAAAATCAATTTCCAGAAGCACACACAGATGACTGATTCAGCTGGATTCATAAACTTCTTTATAAACATTATATATATATATATATATATATATATATATATATATATATATATATATATATATATATATATATATATATATATATATATATATATATATATATATATATATATATATATATATATATATAAAATACCATTAGCAGAGTTCTTCTTCAATGTAGCAACAGTTAAAAGTAAAACACAAGCAGGAGAGTTAGTTTCATTTCAGCAGAGCAGACAAGCACAGAGTGGGCTGAGAGTACAGAGTGTACAGAGTGGACTGAGCCACACCCAGCCTTCCAGTTTCAGTTTCGATTCTCTGCACAGACTCAGAAGTGTTTAGCTCCCATTGGGTGACTAAGTTGCTATGCATATTCATTGGCAGACCTTGTTACCACTGGCTCTCCCAGTTCATGAATATCTTAACAGATTCACTTAACAACTGTGGCAAGAAAGGTTGTAAAATGGAGCGAAACTCATTTAACAGCTATCTGACTTAGCAACAGAAATTGTGGGCCCAATTGTGGCTGTAAGTTGAAGACTACCTGAACTTATTTTCCTTTTGTTTTTATCTTAGTGTACTTTGCTCACTTTTACAAAGGAACTGAAATTTTAGTTCAAGGTTCATTATTTTAATTTTAGGTATGGTTCTTGAGAAGGTTATAAGACTTTGAGTTTCCCCAATTGCTATGACTATGGTACTTTCAAGCCCCATCAATCAAAAATTCCATCTCTTCTTTGATTATTGAGCTGGTTCTGGAAATATTGTATTTTTACTTATTTTTTTAACCTTTTTAACCCGCCTTTATTACTTTATAGGTAACTCAAAGCAGTGAATACATCTAATACTCATTCTCCTATTTTCCTTGCAGCAACAACAACCCTGTGAAGGGAGTTGGGCTGAGGCAGAATAATTGGCCTAAAGTCAACCCAGCCAGGTTTCATGCCTAAAGTGGAACTAGAACTCACAGTCTCCTAGTTTCTAGGCCAACAACTTCACCAATTTCTCTTGAACTGAACTGTAGGACATCCAGACACCATATGAACCTCAAGAATGCTAGGTGTCAACCTGTTGGGTGTTTAAATAGAAGGAATTCTGGCCTTAAACTCTGGTAGTAAAGCTTAAGATCAACCCTGTTGCTCTTCCTATTTTCTGTTAAAGCCAATAACCCTTAGTCTTTGTATTTCAACATATCTCACATACGAGAAGTCAAAAAGTTTCTACAATGCTTACTTCTAATCTTAATTAATTTAGAGGGCTCTTTTGGTAATTAAACACCAACTCTCAAATGAAACTTAAAGCCTTTATTTCTCCATTAGAATTATAAGTTGAGCTGATCATTAAAGAAACAGAATCTATGAAATCTTTTCTGTCACAGCAGAACAATTTTCCAAAGCTGTTGCATTGTGTTTCATGAAGCAAGGAATATCTCTTGATCTGAAGGTGAGGACAGTAACACAGAGAAGTTTGCTAAACTTTGAAAATCCCTTCAAATATATTTCTGTTACATCTGAGAAATCCATATCTCTTACTTTAGAGAATACTAAGAATTATCCACCAAAACCTCTTTGTTACCAGGATTTGATAAGAAAAGGTTCAGACTTTCTAGAACAATATGTTATAAACAGGGGTGAAATCCTCTGAAGTCTGCTACTGGTTTGCTTTGCGCATGCTTTGTGTGCACATGCGCGCTGTGCACGCATGAGCGCCACAGGCACTACCGTGCAGCGCTGAAAAAGGAGCATTTTGAAGCCATCAGAGTCTGCAAAGGTAAGTAGAACAGCGAGGGGGGGATCAGCTGTGCTCCTGCTTTCTAGCTAATCTAGATCACGCGGCACAGCTGATCGTCGCACAGCTGATTGTCGGATATACCAGTTCGCCCAAACCAGTAGCATTTTTTACTACAGGTTTGGGAGAACCAGTCCGAACCAGCAGCATTTCTCCTCTGGGTTATAAACCTGGAATGCTGGTTTTTATATCTCACTTAAAGGTAATGAGTGATTCCAATGCTAGAATTAGCCCCGACTTTAATAATCTTTCTTCTTCTGACCCATAGTGTATCCATGAACTTCAAGCTCAAATTAATCATGTAAGGCTCTCTAAACATTTTAAAATTAATTTTCCTGATATCTTCCTTGTTCATATGGTAGTCACCTTGTTATTACTGTTCTTAATGAAATCCTCATTTTGATTCAACTGGTGAAATACACTTTTATTACAGGTCATGTTTCTAATACAATTGATTATGTTCTATTCTCTACTCGTCTATTTTCTTCTATCTACAGTTTTTCTGTCAACTTCTGAACTATGATAATGTGCCTCTCATATGTAACTTGACTGTTGCTTCTTATTTCTGATATTTTCTTAACCTCAGTTGTCCACTTGCAAAGCCTTCAAGATGCCATAAACAGGGAGGGGGGAGAACTGATGCAGCTGTTTGGGTGCCTTAACTGAAACTACATTCCACAAATGCCTTCTACAGATTGTATCCTAGGTTACCCGAGTCAGCAGGAGGGGTGTGGGTTTCATAGCCTGCCAACATGATTCATTGGAGAATGTGATTTATGACATGCCCAGGGAGAAGGGGGAAGACAGGTCATGGGGTCATATAACCTACGTGAGCTCAGTTCTGACTGCATTGGAGTATTGTCGAAATGTTACTCCTAATAAATGACTATATTTCTTATGAAGCTTGGCTCGTGGCTTATGAATTAATAAGGGCATCTTTCAGAAACTTCACATCAGTATTCTTCTTCTATACTGATTTAAAGGCATAGGAAAAATGCAATGACCTGACCAGATACAATCTAAACAATCTATATCCTTTGTTTATCCCTAGGCTTTTGAGTAGTCTGCAAGAGCAGACCTATGTAAAGCACATTGCACAAGTCAAGCCATGAGAGTCCAAGAATGTGAATGACAGATTAGATGGCTGCCTGATCCAAGAAGAAGTGTATCTAATGCACCAGATGGAGCTGGGCAAAGCTCTTGGCCACAGCTGTCACCTATCAAAAGCAGTTGGGAATCCAATAGGACTCCAAGATTTCAACCATTCTTGAATGGAAAGCCCAACTATGTATCAAGATAGAGAAACCCTAGACCTAGGTAGTCCTAAAACACAGTGACTCATTTTTTATAAGACTATCACTGTTGGCTTCTTCCTATCCGGACCCACACGGCACTGGGGGAGGATTTCAACAGGTTTGCTTGGCCAGCCTGGGGTTGAAATGCATAATTGGGCATCATCAGATTGATGATACTGGACCTCAAACTAGCTGGTGACCACCACCCCCAGCAGCTTCTTGTAGGTTGAATCCTGTGGTACCCCACAAAGGAGGGCCTAATGAGCAATTTCTCCCCTCTTCCCCACCGCACTGACTTTAAGGAAGGAGGGAAGACAGTCATTGAGATATGGTGTCCCCGAATGTCAACCCCCAGAGCTGGTTTAGAAGGAATTTGTGGTTGAGGGTATCAAAAGAGCAAGGAGCAGAAGGATGGCTTTATATTAGAAAGATAGATGATAGATAGATAGATAGATAGATAGAGAGAGAGAGAGAGAGAGAGAGAGAGAGAGAGAGAGAGAGAGAGAGAGAGAGAGAGAGAGAGAGAGAGAGAGAGAGAGAGAGAGAGAGATCTATATCTCTATTATCCCTATCTCTATCTCTTTCTCTATATATTTCTATCTCTATCTTATCTCTATCTCTATCTCTATCTAGATATATGGATATGGATATGGATATGGATATGGATATGGATATGGATATTATATATATATATATATATATATATATATATATATATATATATATATATATATGTATGTATGTATGTATGTATGTATGTATGTATGTATGTATGTATGTATGTATGTATGTATGTATGTATGTATAATGTTATGTATAGATGATAGATAGATTACATATATTATAATCTATCTATTAGATTATTATATACATACATACATACATACATACATACATACATACATACATACATACATATATACATTCCTGTTCTACTGTCTCCATTTTTTCGTACCCATTTACTATGTTCATATTTATGTTTATACTATGCATACCTGTTATCTTGAGCATGTTTGACTAAATAAATAAACAAATAAACAAATAAACAAACAAACAAACAAATAAATAAATAAATAAATAAATCTCCATCGCAGTTCCACCACAGTTCATCAACAAGCATGAAGAAGGCTGCCTCAGTACTGAATCCCAGCCTGAAAGATATCTAGCTAAACCGGGTCTGTATAATTTACTTTCTGCTGGGTCCTTTGGAGCTGCAGCCCAGCCACCTTCACAACAACAGGGAACATTGAAGCTCAAATATTAGTTCTCCAAAATAGCTGGATGTAAGAATAATCCTTTGAGGAGGGGCCACACCACTACCTCCTTCAAGGCAGAAAGCACCACCACATGGACCCAACTATAGGTCACTGCCTTGACTCCTTAACCATCCAGGAGGAGCCTGGGATGAACAGACAGACTAAACATGCAGAGAACCCTGTCCACTTCCACAAGAGTCACCAAATCACATCCGCTCCCATGACCAGGGTTGAGACCCAGGCATTCCAACTGAGACCCAATTTAGCATGGATCTCGGGAACTTTATCTGCCAAATGACAGAAAATTGCTCGCAGCAGCCCTGTGGATGGTCCCATTCTTACCTAACAGGGATCAGCTCACTGTAAAAAGTGCCATTGATCAGTAAGGGTGTAGAGGTATTGATATTTCACCATTCCATTCCCATGTGATAATCATGAACATGGCCTTTTACTGCCTTCTATAAAATTTACTCCTTGATTTATATTGTGTTTTCTGGTTGTAAAGCTGTAATAAAGACTAAGATGAGATTTAAAAAAAAAAACAGATTAATAGGCTACACTTCTTCTCTATTTCCTGCTTGCAAGTTATCTATTATTAGCTGTATTGATAACAAGAGTAAAGAAGTTACCTTGACAATGAAATGCCTTGCTCTCAGTAACTGGCAATTTAGATGCCACTAAAGTTAGTAGGAAATTAGAATCTCGGGCAGAGGATGACAAAGTCCTCAGCAGTGAGATTTTAGAAAGGAGAATTTATTATTAGATCACTGTATTAAAAGCCAGTTTGGTGTAGTGCTTAAGGAACCAGGCTAGACCACTGGGAGACCATGAGTTCTGGTCCCACCTTAGCCACGAAACCAATTGGCTAACCTTGGGCCAGTCAGTTTTTCTCCCACCCCTAAGAAGAAGACAATGGCAACCTTGCAAGAAAACTGTAGGGACTAATCTAGGCAGTTGCCAAGAGTTACAGTAAGTCTTATTTGAAGGCATCAAAAAAAAGAAAGATCCCTGTCCAGGTAATTCTTGACCGACGACCACAATTGAGCCCAAAATTTCTGTTGCTAAGCAAGACATTTGTTATAAGAGACTTTTGCCCCATTTTACGACCTTTCTTGTCACAGTTGTTAAGTGATTCACTGCAGTTGTTAAGTTAGTAACACGGTTGTTAAGTGCATCTGGCTTCCCGATTGACTTCGCTTGTCAGAAGGTCTCCAAAGGTGATCACATGACCCTGGGACACTGCAACCGTCATAAATATGAGTCAGTTGCCAAGTGCCTGAATTTTGATCACATGACCATGGGGATGCTGCATGTCAAATCTTTATTGTCACTGCACAGCATGTGTACAACGGGATTGGTTGAGCTGCAACACTCGTAAGTCATAAGTCACTTTTCAGTGCCGTAGTAACTTTGAATGGTCACTAAAAGAATGTTGTAAGATGAGAACTACCTGTATTTAGTCCGCTAGTCAAGAAATACATGTCTGCATCTGATAAGGGCTATATTTCATCTTTATGGATTTAACTCTTTGATTGTGTTCCCAGGAAAATATTATGGGAGATGTTGGACAACTCTTCCAGAAACAAGAAATATCACTGTATTTAATATCTTTCCTGTACAAAGATCATATAATACAAATAAAATGTGATAGAGTAAGCAATTTAATGATCTCTAGATAGTTTCCAAAGAAGGTCCTTGCTCTGATTCTATTTGCTCTGATTCTGCTTCACCTTTATCTCAATGATTTCATTGTGGGCTTCCTTTCATTGGTGACCGGACATTAAATTCCCTTTTCATTGAATGCTGATAACATGGATCTAAGACTGAGTGGAAGTATCTTGTGAGATGATTGATGGCTTCTTCTCAACCAACTGTTTTACCATCAAGTTTGAAAAATCTAAACTTGGTATCAAAGTGCCCCTTGTTGGGCACATAGTTGATTGACAAACAAATTTCTAAGTATTTTTAGCAATTTAGATGCTTAAGCGTCATCTTTTCTGCCTACATCTCTTGGACAGCTCAAAGACATTCTACAGTAGAGTTTTCATCTAACTGTGCAAAGTTTAGATTATCTTTCATTAAAGGTGGCTACTTGATGACATTCTCTGGGGTAATTATTTTTGCCTATCTGTGGAGAATGGATTTTTGATCTATGTGTTTTCCTTGTGAAAGGGATAATTTTTATAGGGATGAGGAATATAGTAGTACCCCTCATTTATTAACCAACTGTCCTTGAAAAATATTGATTGATATATATATATTACATTTTACTTAACAGCAGCAAAAGAAACTATAGAATGGGTCACCAAACTTTCATATCATATTGTTGTTTTCATTTAGATTATGTTTGCATCATTTGGGTTCCGTTCCTTTTATTGTTTTAATTTTGCATTGCTCATCTTTGAATGTAAACCATGCAAAATTAAAACAGTTCCCATACATTAGTTTTATGCTCTGTCTTGGAAAATTATTTGGATCTGTGATTGTAATAAAAGTACTGTATCATCTTATCAATAGTCTAAGGTAACTGGATTATACCGGTTTAGATCCCAGATGAGACATCACTATATATGGTTTGAACACACAAGGCTAGGCAAGATGCAATAATATTGCATTTGATTCCCAGATGTGGTATATTCTAAGTAATTCATTTTCAGGGAAGTGAATCTATGTCAAGACCTGAAGGCCATTCTCTCTTGCTTAAAATATTACATTTATTTTCACCAAAAGAGAGGCCAGAGAGCAGGCTCATAAAGTATGAATATGGACAGGCAAGCATAATAAGTTTTAACCTCATCTCTACAAAACCAAATTATTTGGACAGGGATCATTTGTATATAAAACAATAGAGAGGGGGAAGCATTTCTTAGAGAGAAGGCTGAAAATAAAACTACTTGAGAAGAAAAAAACAATAGGACACCTGGAATGCAAAGCAAATTACTTATTCCACTTCTCACCTTAGAATAAAACAATAGAATCCTAGGGAACTTGGAGGTCTTCTAGTCCAACCCCTGACCAAGGCAGGAGTCTTTAGACCATTCCTGACAGATGGGCGTCTCTTCTTAAAAACCTCAAGCAATGGAGTACCCACAACACCAGGAGTCAAGTTATTCCATTAATTAATCATTCTCGTTGCCATCTTTCTTCAGTTTATATTTTGCTGCTGTTGTTTTTCTTTGAATATCTGAATTCTGCAATTCACACATCCTAGCACAAAAGGTTGTTAGAATATTCATGAACTGGGAGAGCCAAGGGTAACAAGGTCAGCCAATGAATAGGCATAGCAACTAAGTCAGCCAATGGGAGCTAACCACTTCTGAGTCTGCGCAGAGAATCGAAACTGGAACTTAAGCTTAAGGCTGGGTGTGGCTCAGCCCACTCTGCTCTCTTGTCCACTGTAGTCCACTCTAAGCTTGTCTGAGCTCTGCTGAAATGAAACTAACTCTCCTGCTTGTGTTCACCTGTAACTGATTGAAGAAGAACTCTGCTAATGGTATTGTAAATATATATATTATTATGTTTATAAAGAAGTTATTGAATCCAGCTGAATCAGTCATCTTTGTGTGCTTCTAGTCTTGATTTTGCAACAAACTTTAATAAAGATGTATGCAGCTTTCTTCTTAGTTGTTAACTATACTTCCCAGGTAGCTGCAATTTCTCTGTCTGACAAAGCTAAAAAAGATACAGCAGACCAGTGCTTTTCTATACAAACTAAGAATAAAGGCTAAGAGAGATAAAGTTGGCCATTGAAGTTTCATGCTTAACAGAGTGCTGCAACACAGAGATATTTTATTAACCAGTATCCCTAAGGAAATCCAATAAAAGAAATTACATAGAATTGTAGAGGTAGCCAACTATAGAGGAGGTAATTTCACTCCTAGTGAAAGTGATTAAGTTATAGATTGGTCTGGGAAGAGGGAAGGTTAGACCTAGAAAGTTTTCATGAGATTAAAATAAATAGAGTTCATTTAACAACGCGTACAGTTTAGTTTCCTATATTTTAAAGATTGACTACATATAAGGCTTTGCTTAAAAAAATGATCATGTGTTTGCCTTTTCTGTTGACCTGTAATTGTGGTGATGTAATTTTTATCAGAATTTTCGGCGATTTTTTGGGGTTTGGCTCCTCGTCCTCTGCTTTGAAGAAAAGCCCTCCCGCCCACCCTCAGGTTAATACCGACCTTTATTTCTTAATCCGAAGCACAGCTGAGCACCTCCTCAGCTGTGTTTCAGCCTGAAATGTCCTTCTGAGCATGCACAAAAGTGAAATCGCGCAATGGGACGAGCGCGCACATGTGAAACGTTGCGATGCACACGGTAGCAAAGGTAACTGGAACCCTCCCCTGGGATGCTGGGATATGTATTCCTTTCCCACAGGTTGCCTGATCTTATCTATGGCAGCCAGCTTGAAAAAAGAAAATGATTTTCTCTTGGCTAGTAGTGGACATCTTCAATTAACAACAACAACAACAAAACAACAAAACCTTTCAGATCCCTTCTACCGTTATCTATTTCATGTAGTAGATCATCCAAGTGCCACATTTGTGTCACAAAGAAATGCATCCTATTATCTTGTGAATAGAACAGAACAGAATAACAGAGTTGGAAGGGACCTTGGAGGTCTTCTACTCCAACAAATGGTTGTCCAAACTCTTCTTAAAAACCTCCAGTGATGGAGCACCCACAACTTCTCAAAGCAAGCCATTCCATTGATTAATTGTTCTGCGATGACGCATCTAACTTTCATCCCATGGACTGTATAAATTAGTCTTTATGAAAGACCAGCTTTCAGGTGTCTGCCTGAATCTGTGTCTCAACCATTTGGGGTCTTTCCATTGTTGCCAGTAGAATGTAAATCAGAGTTTAATTCTGATTGTGATATTAGCATTTCTGTGCAGACTCTAGGAAACAATAATTCAAACTTTCCAGGTAATTAGAAGGAATTTGTGGTATCATAGAGCAGGTATTTTTTGGCCACGCATAGCAATTGCTGTACCTTACCGATCTAAGTGATTCTTGCGATATAGAAGAGCAGTGGGTTTAGTTTGAAACAGATGGCTCTTTCCAGTTAGAAAAATCCTTCTTTGTTTGAGGCTCATTGAACAAGTATCACCCATTACGGTCTACCATGCTAATTTAGAACCCACATGTTCACCTTCACTACAAAATGTTGTGATGTGGTTATTATCCCGCTGAGTTAAAAAAGGGAAAAAAAAATAGCCCTTTGGATAGTTGAAAGAGCTTTTCCACTTTCAAGGTCTTATTATTCCCTTTCATAGAAAGGATTCTTGGCAATAGGCATCCCCTGCGGGCATTCCTTGAATCGCTCACGTGAACAGGAAGAAGGCCGGTGCCAGCTGGCAGCTTCCTAGATGCTGCAGTTCCAGGAATCCTCGGCCTTTGTGTCCCGGGCATGGGGTTTTTTCTCTGCAGTGATCAAGCCTGCTGAATGTGTGCAGGCACTCGTGAACTGGAACTTGATTGTAAAGACTCTACATCTATTAGGCAGCAGTCTCTATCGTTGACGTTTCCCCCGATGACAATGGAAACTGACACAGGATGCCAGGTGCTGGATGTAAGCCCAGCATGTAATTCTACTGTCTTGCTCACCTGGATAGGAGAAAGAAAGAAACGAAAATCTTAGGTGTGCCTTGCAAGATAATCATAGCGCCCTTATCGTTCTCCCTTTATTTACAAGCTTTCCGGTTGACAGATGTTTTTATGCAGTTAGATATTTGCAGTTAGTTGAATATGCTGGAAGGGACTCCGAGGACAATCATGCTCGCAGAAATATCAGCTTTTGCCATTCCACCTAGCCCAGCTATGTTGCAATATAGTTGGAGGGAAATATATATGCATTTTTTTCCAGTAAACATTTCTATTAAGATTCTTTGCTGCAGATGACTTTTTTTTTACAAAAAAAGTCTGTTTTTTCTAATATATTAAGCCAGAGGAAGAAGTGAAGGCCGACCTAGGCCATTTTTTATTTATTTATTTATTTATTGTCTTTGAAAAATGCTTCAATGAATTTTGTGGACAATACTTCCGATTAACAATTCACTAGAGTAGGCAGAGTTTGGGATTTAAAGTGCTTCAGAATGTGGAATATAAAGATAGTCCCTGCCTGCAACTCCTTAAAGCAGTGGTACCTTCGCATAAGATTGCCTGGCAGCTGGAGGATGGAAACATTATTGGCACCTGCATGATTCTGGAAGAAGAGGCAGCTGCTTTAAAGTGTCACCTACATAGGGGTGTCAAACCTAAGGTGATCAGATGTCCCGATTTTGGCGGGACAGACCCGCTTTTTAATGCTTTGTCCCGCGTCCCGCCCGCCCTCTTAAAAAGTCCCGATTTTTGAGCCCCCGCTTCTTCCTCCAGCCAGACGCGCGCCCGAGCGACAGGCTTCCGATTCAGTCCCCTCTATTCACAGGGTGGCGCGGGGCGGGGCAGAGCGAACCCTGGGGGGGGAGCGCCACTTTGCACTTGTCCCATGAGGCCATGCTAAGTGTGCCGTGGCAAAAGGGGCGGGGCAGGGCGGGGCGCGCGTCCTACCTGAGACTTTTCCCGGTAGCAGCTCCAGTCGCGTTCCTTGCTAATAGCGTCCAGAGCAGAGCAGCCCCTCCCAGAAGATCGCGAGACGTTATCTTCTGGGAGGGGCTGCTCTGCTCTGGGCGCTAATTAGCAAGGAACGCGACTGAAGCTACCGGGAAAAGTCCCAGGTAGGACGCGCGTCTCGCGCTGGGGGTTGGGGGGGCGGGGCAGGACTGGCGGACGGGACGGGGCGCGCGTCCTACCTGGGGACTTTTCCCGGTAGCTTCAGTCGTGTTCCTTGCTAATTGGCGCCCAGAGCAGAGCAGCCTCTTCCAAAAGATAACGTCTCGCGATCTTCTGGGAGGGGCTGCTCTGCTCTGGGCGCTATTAGCAAGGGACGTGACTGAAGCTACCGGGAAAAGTCCCAGGTAGGACGCGCGTCTCGCGCTGGGGGTTGGGGGGGTGGGGCAGGACTGGCGGACGGGACGGAGCGCGCGTCCTACCTGGGACTTTTCCCGGTAGCTTCAGTCGCGTTCCTTGCTAATTGGCGCCCAGAGCAGAGCAGCCTCTTCCAAAAGATAACGTCTCGCGATCTTCTGGGAGGGGCTGCTCTGCTCTGGACGCTATTAGCAAGGAACGCGACTGAAGCTACCGGGAAAAGTCCCAGGTAGGTAGGACGTACAGTGGCCTCCCGTGTCCCCCCTCCCCCCTCCTCCCCACCTCACCTGGACGCCGACATTTGCTGTTTTGCCCTCTGCGCATGCGCAGCGTTCTGCGCATGCGCAGAGGGCAAAACTCAAATGGAGAAACCCACCCCCGTCAATGGTGTCCCACTTGAAGAAAAAAAAATCTGGTCACTTTAGTCAAACCTGTGGCCCGTGGGCCAGATGCATCACACGCTGGCCACGCCCAGTGGTGGGTTCCTACTGGTGCGGTCCAGTGCGTAGCTCCGGTAGGGAGCGACAAATTGCGCAATTTGCGCGCGACCGCTCCGGTGCCATCTTTGCCGGTCCGTCGCACGCATCGCCATATTTTTTTAAGAATTTTTGGGCTTTTTTGCTTCTGCGCATGTGCGGAAGCAAAATCTCGCCAAAATCTCATTTTGTGCAGAAGCAAAATCACGTGAGGGGACGCGTGCGTAGCAAGCGCACGCGCACACAAAACATGGAGATGCACGTGCAGCGCACCGGTAGCAACGGAGGAGCAACCCACCCCTGGCCACGCCCATGCTGGCCATGCCCATGCTGGCCACGCCCATGCTGGCCACGCCCATGTTTAGCAAAGGGGAAGAACATCACGATACATCACGTGATGAGGTGATGTCGCGAGTTTGTCACCCGTGTCCTACATACTCTAAAGCGTCTTTTTGTAATTGAATCCAAAGCACTACACGGCCCTATCAGACACTAGATTGAAAGAAGTTTACAGACACTTCCTTAGGAACAAGTCCATTTAACAAATTGCTTATGTCTGAGTGACATGTGCCTTAGTTACATCTGATAGGTTGAGTTTGCCACCAAAGAGTGCTGCAGGACTCATACACTCTTTACCACAATATGAAGACAACCCATATTGTTATTACTCTGCTGTCCAGGGAGGCTAAAGCTGGATCAAGGTGTTCAAACAGGAGAGTGCTACTCTTTAAGGGAAAATGGGTGGAGAGTGGAACCCGTGTAAACCTGTGCGCTCCTGTTCTTTAGTTGGAACGGCATCTAACTAAGGGACTTATTTCAACAGAATAAAGACTCTGTATGACAGAAGTGTAAGTTATTCTTCCTTTTTACAAAATTGTGTGTTCTGCCTACTGTTTTCTTGCTGCTTAGGTTCTACTCCTTGGTAGCTGAAATAGAAAGTCCTGACATCTCTTTGTGGTCTTCTCTTCTTGTGCATCGCCAAAGCTGGAGTAGATGACATATACACTGAAAGAAAGAATTGCCTCCGAAGCTTTGAAGCTGCAGAAACAGGAAAATGTTAGCAAGAGTTCCTAGCAAGATAGGAACTTTCACTCACTCACATCTTTAGAAGTCCCAAACGGGGAGCAGCATACTCTCTTTTAGTATTCTATGAAAGCTCTCAAGACTGAAAGCGCTTCTGGAGAAAGATGTAATTTTTGTGACACTCCCAACAGTTTGAATACAATTCATTTTTGACCATAAAATGACTGCATAGGCATGACCTCCAGGTGTATAGAATGAAAAAAAAAATCCTGACTCAGTCTTTTTAGAACTGATCTTAGAAATGGTAGCTGAAGCAATTCACATAAGTAGGGTACATCTCCAGCCTATTAGACTTCCCCAGATGGGATCTGGCCCAGATAATAACTAGGGAAGTTTCCTCGCTTCCAGCCAGCCACAGGATTCAATATCCCCAATATTTGCTTTGAGAGACAAGAACCTTACTAGCAATATGTTTGCTTTAATGAGAGGCCCCGTTCTCATGTAAGATCAAATATGGCTCTTCCACAAGGTAGAATGAGCTTTCACAAGAATGAGCCGAGGTGGCGCAGCAGTTAGAGTGCAGTACTGCAGGCTACTTTAGCTGACTGTGATCAGCAGTTCAGCTGTTCAAATGCTTACTGGTGTAAACCGCTTAGAGAGTGCTTGTACTATGAGGCGGTATATAAGTCTCACAAATAAACAAATAAACAAATAAATAAATAAATAAATAAACAAACAAACAAATAAATAAATAAATAAATATTATGTATGTATGTATGTATTTATTTCATGCCTTTATTATTTTTACAAATAACTCAATGCAGCAAGTGGATTCATCTGCCAATGCGTGATTTCATTCTTTAAACTGGCCATTGCCTATTGAAGATTACTCTAGTCTAATATCATTTATAAATACTGCACATTATTACTAGTGTTTTTATAGTAGTCTTTATTCTCATCTGCTTATGTTTGCTCCATCTGTTTTTATGCTAAAAATTTAATTGTGGGTGTGTTCATTTGTGAATTGCGAGTGGTTTTAACTTTTGATTGTCATTGTAAATCAATAGATTAGGTAGTACTGTATGTAAGTGAGGAAATGGGCAAGGATCCACTTCCTCATAATGTAGATTGGTTGACCGTGAATGTGATGGGCTGGCTAGCCTTTCCCCAATGTGATGTATGTAATATTGTTTATTTGGCTTGCTTTTCCTTTTAACTTTGTTCATATTGCTGTCTCTAAAGTCCAAGAGTTCCTCTGATGAGGGAGGGAGGGAGGGGAAAGGGAGGGGGAGGGAGAGATGGAGAGAAAGAGAGAGGGGGAGGGGGAGGGGGAGGGGAGGGGGAGGGAGGGAGAGAGAGAGAGAGAGAGAGAGAGAGAGAGAGAGAGAGAGAGAGAGAGAGAGAGAGAGAGAGAGAGAGAGAGAGAGAGAAACACTCAATGGGCTTTCCTTTCAAGTAGCATTCATCAACTTGAATGTACAACATATGCACACAGACACCGACATATGCATACCAAACCAGAAACAGCCGACATCTATGGGTGCCAAAAACCGCAGAGTAACCTAAGGACAAAACAAAGAGACAGTTAAATAAAAGCAAATTGAATTAAAGCAGGGTGTAAATTAATTTAGGCATGTAAGAAAATAAGAAATGGAGCCGGAGGGAATCATTTTGCAAGTTTAGTTTTAGAAGTTACATGATTACAATTAGGACAAAAATTACCATTAATCCCTTTTGTCCGACCTGGGACTTCTTGCTGTTTTCTTTAAAGAGACAATGGTGCTGCATGATGCTATTTTAATATCAATAAATCCTGGAACTGAAAACTGCCTCTGTGTTCTTCCATTTCAAAGGTATGGAGTCTTTACCTCTGCCTTCCCCCAATATGTTGCTGTCCAGATAGGTTGACTTTTAACTCCTCCATTCCCCCAGACATTATGGTTAGCAGACTGGCTCTGTCTTATAAGAATTTCAGTCCCACTAGGTCAAGGAAGACTATTTTATATCCATGGTGATATTTGAACCTCAATTGCTTAGGACAAACCTCAAGGAATTCTTTGAAGTCTTCCGGTTCACAACTGGCTATGGCTATCTCATTAATACCAATTGTGACCAGGAAGACTTCAAAGAAATAAGCTAATACAGCAGGAAAGAGGTGTGAAGTCAAGAAGCTGCAACAGTAGGCAACTAGAGGAAATATCATTATAGAAATCTGATGGCACCAAGGAAAGACTTTGAAGCGAGAGAAGAGCTCAGGAGTCTTAAAAGACATTCCAGAGCTCATTTAGACTGAAAGTCTTCATTCCTTGAACTAAGGTGTAAGTGTTTTTGAAGATGGGTATCCATGGCAAATCTAACACAGCTTTATTAACATCAAAGCACACAAAGCACATTTTCTTCCACTTGGCAGGAAGCTATAATATTTGGCACCTGAGAAATGGCATTCATTTCCTGAACTCGTAAGTGACTGCAGATATGATTGGCAGGAGAGAGAGAGAGAGAGAAATATTTAAAAAAGAAGATGAGAAGGAAGAGACGTTAGCTCATTTTTGTTATAAAAGCTTCCCAAAGTCACCAATTGCTTTACTGACAGGACATAAAGAATTTGAAAGAAAATGAATGTGAAGGAAAACAAAACTGGTGGACTTGGCCATCCATTGTGGTAAATTATTTACACAGAAGTAATAACGTTAAAATGAGGACAGCTCCTTTTAATTGTTCCAGGGAGTCCACCATATCCTTCTTTAATTTCTTGACCCAGCTCCACACACTTTCCTGACCATTAAGCTCACTTGTTTGTCCATAGTTTAGTTTTATACTCCTTACTCAGTCAGGAGGAAAAAAACTTATTACTCTTCCCAAGAATATACCATGCCTTGTGAGGGATGGGGGGGGGTTTTCATTTAAAATGTGTGCGATCCCATTTCTTCATTTATCTCCCTCTCTGAGGGAGATGGGCGGTGAAGAAATACAAAATATAAAGAAAGAAAATAAATCGTAAAGGTTTAAATCTATAAAGCTGCTTTGTCCCCAAGTTCGATTAAACTGCTTTTGCATATGGCATCACCCGGTTAATCATTCCATTTTTGGCTGCTGATTTCATTTCCTTTTATCAACATTTCACCTTACATGGTTCATTCCAACTAAAAAGAATATTTTAGCTCAGAATTGAACTGAGGGGTCCTTGGTGGTCACTGAGCTCTGTTGTTTTCTTACAGACGTTTTATTACCCAGCTAAATAACGTCTTCAGTGCTAGGCCATCAGTTGGGTAATGAAACGTTTGCAAGAAAACAAACCGAGCTCAGAGACCACCAAAGAACCCATAGTATTGTTTACAAGAGCGCAGAAGAGCTCTTATAGAACAGACATCTGGCTTGTTTGTTTATTTATTTTTTAAGTTGGCAATTAAAGCTCATCATTATATAGTTGGTCTGTATCAGTTCCTTGGAGATTAAACATTTTATCACCTGATGATTAAAGAAGTCATTGCTTGGCAATTAGCACTTCCAGTTTAACTGTGAGATATTTAATTTCATTTGCAGACAGGACCATTCATTAGTTGGGCAGCATATAACTGGATGAGTGCAATATTGGGAAGAAATAGTGAATGGGAAAACTGTTACTACACACAGAGAGAAAGAGAGAGAGAGAGAGAGAGAGAGAGAGAGAGAGAGAGAGAGAGAGAGAGAGAGAGAGAGAGAGAGAGAGAGAGAGAGAGAGAGAGAGAGAGACATCTGCAAAATAAGGACCTAATCTTGCAGACTTGGAAGCCGAGAAAGCAAAACCATAATTATTATTATTTGTTTGTTCCTCTGATATAGACTGGCACTTTGGTTTTGGAACAGAGATAAAGAATATCCAGTATCCAATGTCAAGTCCTATTTTTAATTGATTTCAGTCAAAGTTTGGCTTACCAGTTGTTAATCAGAAATCCAAGTCCATGAGCTAAATTGCTGCTATTCATTGGGCTTATATTAGATTAGATTATGTTTTGTTACTCCAAAAAAAGAGAATATCTGTAGTTCATGGCTGAATTGTGGAGTCCTTGGTGCACTGAGCTTGGTTGTTTGTTAGCCGACATTTCATTACCTGCCTAGGTAACCACTTCAGTACTATTGAGTGTGGAGTTTGCTCCCTGTTTATATACAGTAGCTTGCCCTTCCAATGTTGCTGGAGGTGTGGTTTTCTTCTTGATAAACCCTGATTAAGTTATTGTCTTCTGCTTGCTTGCTTGCTTATTATTTATTATTTATTATTTAAATGGATTTATATGCCACCCAACTCCCAGGGGACTCTGGGCGGCTCACAACATGTGAATCCATTTTCCAATATAAAAAGACACAACAATTTAAAAGCTACAAAAATTAAAAAGAACATCTAACATTCATAACCAAGGGGGGAGACCCATATCTGGTCTAGTTGGTCTCACTTTCACCCCGCCTGCCAGAAGAGCCAAGTTTTTATTGCTTTATGGAAGGCCAGCAGGGTGGGGATGGTCCTGATCTCTGGAGGAAGCTGGTTCCAAAGGGAGGGAGCTCCCACAGAGAAGGCTCTCCCCCTCGGCCCTGCCAACCGGCATTGCTTGGTCGATGGGACCTGGAGGAGACCAACTCTGTGGGCCCTAACCGGTCGTAGGGAGGTATGCGGCAGGATGTGGTCCCGAAGGTAACCTGGCCCTGAGCCATGTAGGGCTTTAAAGGTTAAAACCAACACCTGAAATTGGATCCGGAGACTAATGGGCAGCCAATGCAGCTGGCGGAGGATAGGTGTTACGTGGGTGTATCTTAGGTACACCCACCACAGCTCACGCAGCTGCATTTTGCACCAATTGCAGTCGCCGGACACTCTTCAAGGGTAGCCCCATGTAGAGCGCGTTGCAGTAATCCAGCCGTGAGGTGATAAGGGCGTGAGTGACTGTGAGAAGTGCCTCCTTCTCCAAGTAGGGTCACAATTGGTGCACCAGACATACCTGTGCAAAGGTCCCCCTAGCCACAGCTAAAAGATGTTGCTCCAATTTTAGCTGTGGATCTAGGAGGACACCCAAATTGCGGACCCGTTCTGAGGGGGCTAATTTCTCCCCCCCCCCACAAGAACCAAGGAGGGACAGTTGATCAAATCCTTAGGAGGCAGTATCCACAACCACTCAGTCTTGTCAGGGTTAAGTTTTAGCCGGTTCATCCCCATCCAGACCCTAACATCATCCAGGCAGTGGCCCATTACGTCCACAGCTTCCCTGAATTGAGACGGGGTGGAGATGTACAACTGGGTATCATCAGCATACTGCTGATACCTCACCCCGTGTCGTCGGATGATCTCACCCAGTGGTTTCATGTAGATGTTAAAAAGGATGGGCGAGAGGACCGAGCCCTGCAGCACCCCACATAGTAGGGGCCTAGGGCTCGACCTCTGCCCCCCCTGTCAACACCGACTGCGTCCTGTCAGAGAGGAAGGAGAAGAACCACTGCAAAACAGTGCCGCCCACCCCCACCTCTCCGAGACGACACAGAAGGATACCATGGTCAATGGTATTGAAAGCCGCTGAGAGGTCAAGTAGCACCAGGATAGAGGAATAACCACCATCCCGGGCTCGCCAGAGATCATCCATCAGGGTGACCAAAGCCGTTTCCATACTGTAGCCGCGCCTGAAACCCAATTGAAAGGGATCCAGAAAATCAGTGTCATCCAATAGCTGCAGGAGCTGGAGCACCACCACTTTCTCAACAACCTTCCCCGCAAAGGGAAGATTGGAGACTGGACGGAAGTTCTTTAAATCCACCGGGTCCAGGGAAGGCTTCTTGAGGAGGGGCCTCACCACCGCAACTTTTAAGGGCTGCGGGACGGACCCCTCTCTCAAAGAAGCGTTGACCAATGCCTGGAGCCAGCCGCGTGAAACCTCCCTGGTGGCCGAAACCAGCCAGGAAGGACACGGGTCCAATAAACAAGTGGCAGAGCTCATCGCTCCTATGGCCTTGCTTGTCTAATGTTAATCACTGAATTTTCATTATGTCTTCTGACTGCTAGTTGGTGTTCATTGATGTGCTCTGATAGTTATCTGCCAGTCTGTCCTATATAGTGGCTGTTACAGTCCTTATATTGTATGTAGTAGATGACTCCTGTTTTTAATTCCTGGGCCACTGGGTATTTTGGCTTCCTTAATATGTTTTGGAGGGCAGGGGAGGGGAGAAAGGAAAGGAAAGGAAAGGAAAGGAAAGGAAAGGAAAGGAAAGGAAAGGAAAGGAAAGGAAAGGAAAGGAAAGGAAAGGAAAGGAAAGGAAAGGAAAGGAAAGGAGCTTTTCAACTGCAAACCAAGAATTAATTGTTTCTGAGGAAAATACAGTTACTTCAGTATGAACTTATTGTTTTATTTTCAAGCAGTCATGTATTTTCAAGATAATATTAATGTTAGGGTTATGGAAATTGTTTAAAATGTATTAATTGCATTAAAAAACCTATATACTATTTTGCTAACTGTAATAGGCTAAAGAAAGCCCGATTAGTTGTTTTGGGAAAGTTTCCAAAGCTCTAAATTTTATGTCATGAGATGGGGAGAGAGAGCTTGTGTCTGAATAAGGTGAGAGGAACAACGCACAGCTAGCCCTCAACTTGTGCCCTTTGTTTAAGTACAGTTTGAAGTTACAATGGCTCTGAAAATAGTTAGTTACGACTGGTTTTTGCACTTACCACAATTACAACATTCCTGCAGTCACATCAAACTTCAGGCGCTTGGCCCCTGGCATGAAGTTATAATGGTTGCAGCAGCCCAGGGTAGCAGTACTGCCATTACGACCTTCCCAGGGGACTTCAAATAAGCAAAGTCAATGGGGAAGCTGGATTCACTTTATGATTCACTTAACAACCACAGCAAAAAGGTAGTGAAATTGGGTGCAACTCACTTAATGGTTGCATCACTTAGTGATGGACGTTCCAGTCCCAATGCTGGTTGTAAATGTAAGATTAGGAGCCATGGTGGCGCAAGTGGTTAGAATGCAGTATTGAGGGCTAATTCTGCCGACTGCCAGCAATTCGATCCTGACCGGCTCAAGGTTGACTCAACCTTCCATCCTTCCAAAGTTGGTAAAACCCAGATTGTTGGGGCAAAATGCTGACTCTGTAAACCGCTTAGAGAGGGCTGTAAAGCACTATGAAGCGGTATATAAGTCTAAGTGCTATTGCTATTACTTGTATGGCTTTCTCTTTTTCAAAAAGAGAAAAAAATATTCCTTTCCTTGGAGGGCTGTACAGAATAAATATAGAAGGTTATCTCAAAAAAATCCAGAACGATTCAGACAGTAAAAGTTTGTAGATGTAAAATGTTGACACTGGGGTGAGATTTCTCTTTGCAACCCAGGCGGCTAGAGATACACAACTATGTGTTACTAAATCCCCATTTACAGAGAACATCCAAATGCGGGGTCAAAAACAATAGAAGTTTTGCTACCTTGTGTAATTTTCATTAAAATGGGAATGCGCCCTTTTCTCATATCAGTTTTGTTTCAAGCATGGGTGCTCCTGTTTTTTCTGTCGCTGTTTTTAGACCTTGTTTTGTATTACAATGCTGCTCATAAATAGAGTTGTTTTTGAAATTCTGTCCTAGTTCTTAGAATCTGAACTCTTGCATAGTTGATGTTCCACACTGGAAATGCTGATGAAGAACTAGCTTGTGGGCCTTTTAAATCAATAAAGCAGGCAAAGAAAAGAGAGATTTCAGCTTTTTCTGACCCACCCTTTAAAAAACATGATGTGTCTCTACTCACACATAGCCTTTAAAAAAGTGTCTCAATGTAGCCATGCTTCATTTTACACAATCATTTGTAAATGTGTGGTTGATTCATTGCTTACTGGTCTACACTCTACAGTAGACTCAATAACAGCCAGGCTAAATATCAGTTGCCTAGTTAAGTATAGGTTTGAGACACTTAAATTGAGTGTCTACTTAGTTTTAGCTTTGGGGCTGATAAATTAATTACTGCTGCCAAGTAAACAGCTCCTAAGTACTGGTAGATAGCTTGGAGTGAAATCTATATTATGGACTATGTTTAGTCCATAATATACTTTGAAAAGGAAAGAGAGGTTTAAATAAGGAGGCGGAGTGATCCTTGGCAAACTGGAAAATAGGAGAGAATAGAAATATAAATAAATGTGGACTGTAAATAAATTGATCCAAATTCGTTTTGTGTTTTGAGACTAGATTTTTTTTTGTTGTTGTTGTTGTTTCCTTTTGAGAATGTTCTCTATAGTAAAGGCTTTGAACTTTTACTTTTGAAATTCATGGATTTTACCCCATTGGAACCTGGGTTTTTAAAGTCCATATATATCTAAACGAACCACAGAAACTCATATTACAGGTAGTCCTCAACTTACGACCACAATTGAGCCAAAAAAATTTGTTGCTCAGCAAGACAAGACAGTTGTTAAGTGAGCTTTGCCCCATTTTACAACTTTTCTTGCCACCATTGTTAAGTGAATCACTGCCATTGCTAAATTAGTAACAAGGTGGTTAAAAAGATACAAACTCAAGGTAAACCGCTCCAAACTCGATTGCAGAAAATACAACTTCAGCAACAGAGTGGTTAACGCCTGGAATGCTTTCCCCGACTCCGTCGTTACATCCTCAAACCCTTGCAGCTTCAACCTTAAATTGTCTACTGTGGACCTCATCCCATTCCTAAGAGGTCCGTATAAAGGGGGCGTGCATAAGCGCACCAGTGTGCCTACCGTCCCTGTCCTATTGTCCCCATTTATCTGTATTCATTTCTTTCGTTAATGTCCATGTTCACATTTATACCTGCTATCTTGTATGTGTTTGACAAACTAATAAACAAATAAATAAATAACTGAATCTGGCTTCCCCATTGACTTTGCTTGTCAAAAGGTCACAGAAGGTGATCACATGGGACACTGCGACCATCATAAATATGAATCAGTTGCTAAGCATCTGAATTTTGATCATGTGACCATGAGGATGCTGCAACAATTGTAAGTGTGAAAAATGGTCATGTCATTTTTTCAGTGCCATTGTAATTTTGAATGGTCACTAAATGAACTGTTGTAAGTCAAGGACTACCTGCATTTGGTTTCTATGATGCAGAGCAGTCTGATTTACCAGGGGCAGGTTCCTCTTACCTGGCTACCAGTACGCTGCGCGTGCATCATTACATTTTGCGTGTGTGAGCTTGCTACGCGTGCATGTCCCCTTGTGCGATTTTGCTTCCGCACATGCGCAGGAAGCAAACAATCGCCAAAATCTCACGAGGAGATGCATGCGCGCGATTTTGGTGATTTTTTGCTTCCACGCATGCGCAGGAAGCAAAAAATCACCAAAATCACATGCGCGCGACCGTCCCCCCCGCGAGATTTTGCTTCTGTGCATGCTCAGGAAGCAAAAAAACCCAAAAAATTTGGGGAAAAAGATGGACCGGCGAAGACGGCACCAAAGCTGTCGCGTGCAAATTGCGCAATCGGCGGGTCCCTACCGGAACGGCGCACTAGACCGCACCGGTAGGAACCCACTACTGCGATGTACATGACATGGCCTGAGGTTTAAATTACTGATAACATAACAGATTTGTCCAGGTTTAATTTTAATTTTACGTTTATACATGGTGTTTAGTTTAAAAAGAGAAACTAAGCCTTGATGGTTGGCTAGCCATAGCCAGAAAAGGGAAGGTACACCTTTCAACATTCAGACAATGAATGAGATTTTGTAGATAATGAAAGCCAATAAATTATATTTGGCCTCCAGGGAAACAAGGTGAACCTATTAAGTTGAAAAATCAATGGGAATATTTTTTGTGTCACTTTATTCTTTCTTTTTCTTCTGATCCAACATGAGGATAATAAAGGAGTTATTGTCATCATCGTGAAACAGGACCAGAGGTTTACTCATCATAAGCACCTAGCATAGAAAAAGATGAAAGAAATGTTGAAAATGGAACTGCATTTCATTTTTTTTAATCAGACAAAAATGAAAAGACCATAAAGGATGTGAAACTCCTCTATGCACTATGCACAATTATATCCCATCATAAAAGCTTAAAGCTTTTTCATTCTTGGCGTGTGGTATTTGCCTAAGTGTACCTGATTAGTTTTAGGGAATTTTATTTCCAGCAGGAATCAGTCTCAATTTCCCATTTTAACTAATAGTCCTAGAGAAGTTGCTTTCACACAATTAGGTGTGGGACTCATAAAATTAGAAATGAGCATGAGTCAGTTGGGAAAACAAAGATTAAGGGCCCTTTGCTACCCCCTGTTGTGGCCCGTCAGCTGCCAGGAGAGCTAGCAGCAAAGTCAGATGAGTGGGAGGTTGAGCAGGGGTGGGTTTTTCCCAGTTCGGGGAGATTGAGCAGGGGTGGGTTCCTCCTGGTTCGGACCGGATTGCCCAAACTGGTAGCGACCCACTGGTGATGTCACTTAACTGTGTGCCGCCATCTTTTTTTGTTTGTTCAGGGGCTTGAAAAAGAGCCCACCCACCCCCGGGTTAATACTGACCTTTATTTCTTCGCCCGAAGCACAGCTGATCAGCTCCTCAGCTGTGTTTCGGGCTGATTCCAGCTACTGCGCATGCTCAGTGGCTTCCACTGAGCATGCGCGGAAGCCAAATTGCACAAGGGGACGCACGCGCGCATGTGAGCGGAGTGAGCATCATGATGCGAACCGGTGGGGAAGGTAAGTGGAACCCACCCCTGAGGTTGAGGGAGAGCCTGGGCCGGCTTCGGAGCCTTTGGAAGGCTCTGATAAGGAAACAGCTTTAGAGACAGAGGCAGAGGCAGGGCCTTCCGTCCTCCCTCAGGTGGAGAGGCAGCTGTCTTCGGGGCCTGAGCTGAGTGAGGGGGAGGAACAGATGGGGCCCATCTCAGATGCATATATGCATAGAGAGGAAAAGAGAGGAGAGCAAAGGAAAACAATAAGCCGGCTCTCAAGGAAAAGCAGATGTGGACGCTAGCCAGCCCCTCCCTGGCTGGGAATAAATAGTAGGGGTTTGGGAGTGGCTGATTGTCACAAACAACCATTCGTTTTTAGGATACAACAAGTGATTCGTATTTCTAGGCCAGAACCAGGTCTGTTGGGACTAATTACATTTGATTTTTGTTTATCCATGTGAATAAAAGACTGTTTCTACCCTGTTTGAAAAGGGGTTTGTTTTTACTCATGAATAAGTGGCTTATCATTACTTGCTATGCAGCAAAAACATGACCATCTCAGTAATATAATAAGCCCCAATGAGGAACTACTTTGAAGTGCTTATGGGATTTACATGTTCAAAGGAGGATGAAAGCTCTGCCAGAGATTCAACCATAGTGGAGAGGTCTCATCAGAGAAGCCAGAGGAAGAGTATCTCTCCCATAAACAATATGGTAATGTGTAATTTACAGAAACCCATTGGAAACACACAAAGAAAAATTGTTTACCCATTGGAAACACACGAAGCCAAAAAACTAAAGAAATAATGATCTGCTTTTACAAATCCAATCCAATGAGAAGGGGACATCTGAAAAGAATGCAGCAGCTCTGGAAAGAACAACATCCGGAATCAAAAATAACAGAACAGAGGCCAGCAGATCAATGTTGATTTACAATACCAAGTAAAGTATTCAAGAAGTAGAATTGGAAGTACTGCAAAGGTCTACCCAGGGCAAAGAAATCAAAGCCTTGCCAAAAGCAGCTCAGACTGTAGCAACAAACCAAAGGAGTCAGCAATAGGGGAAGCCACCATAACTATTGAATCATTTTCATTCTGAAGCCTTAAAGTCAAGGTCAACTCCTAAGCACTTCATGGGTACCTTCATATGTGAGTTCCTATCACTTGGCAATGTGATTTGCTATCGTTTTCTTTCAGGAGTGGCTTTATTTTAAAAACTTCCACAAATATTCTACATCTTGTTGTTGTTGTTGTTGTTCAGTTGCTAAGTCATGTCCAACTGTTCGTGAACCCGTGGACCATAGCATGCCTGGTCCCCCTGCCGACTACTGCCGACTATTGCCGACTACTGCCTCCTGGAGTTTGTCCAAATTCATGTTCATTGCATTGATGATACTATATAACTGTTCTGATCCAGCTCCCCAAACACAACAAACCCTCTGACATGAACTCAAAAGATTCCTTTATTAGGAATGCTGGCAGCCCAGGCAAAAAGTTTCTCTCGCAGGCTAACAAGTTTGGCCGGCCGGAAGATGAATAGTTGTCTGCCACATCTATTCATCTCCACCCCCTGCCTTTTATCCCCAGAGCTAGGGTGGGGCTTCGCTAGCAGCGGTGGCTCTTCCTTCCCCAGGATCGGCCCACGGCTTTCAACTGCTCTCCTCTTCTCTGCCTTCTGTGCAGCCGTGCATCAGGCACTGGACCCAGCTGTTCCTCCTCTTCTTCTTCATCAACCACCTCCAGACATGTGGGCTGTTGACTCACCATCTGCGGACTGATGGATGGCCCAGGCTCCGCCTCTCTCTCTCTCTCTCTCTCTCTCTCTCTCTCTCTCTCTCTCTCTCTCTCTCTCTCTCTCTCTCTCTCTCTCTCTCTCTCTCTCTCTCTCTCTCTCTCTCTCTCTCTCTCTCTCTGCCAGCTCCATTCCCTCTTGCCCCTCAGAGCTCCAAGGTTGCCTTGATGCTGACCCTGACTCCCACACCTCCTCCTCCTCTGATTCGGCTGCTGGAGGGGCCAGCGGCCAACAGGTCACAACACTAACCATCTCATTCTCTGCCGTCCCCTTCTCCTTTCGCCTTCTGTCTTTCCCAACATCAGGGTCTTTTCCAAGGAGTCCTCTCTTCTCATTTGGTGGCCAAAGTATTTGAGCTTCAACTTCAGTGTCTGTCCTACAATTACTGTATTATATTTGTGTATATTTGCGAAACCAGACCATCACATCATCAGAAGACATCTGAACAACAACACTAGCACTAATTTACATCACACAGACGATACTTAAAATCAAGGACTATGACTCAGCAACTACAGCCAGCCAATCACACAATCCAAAATCAGTCCAGGACTCAGAAAGGTATTTAAAGGGCAGTGCTCCCCCAGACAAGCACAATCCAAAACCCACTGAAGATGTCTCCTCGAATGTGGACGAAACGTTTGCAACCAAATCGCCAAGCTCAGAGCTCAAACCAACAACATAACTACCAACCTGAGCTACTAATATTCAAAGACATTTCAACTGTATTATATATTGCCCTCTGGTGATTTCTGGCTCCGCCACCAAACATGTCTCCCGATGTTTAGCTTCCATATCCAGACAAAGTTAACCAGATTCAATCACCTGCTGAGAACTTCATTATTAGCAGCCTGGGGTTGCTAATGTATGTCTGGTTTTTGGAAGAAGGAAAAAAAGAGAGAGAGTGGGGAAGTACGAATGTGAAATCACGTGTAGCATTCTACTTATTAAAAAAAGAAAACATGTATACTGCATGCAACAAATTTAGAAACAGAGTTAACATTGGAAATCTCAACATATACCCTGCTCCAGTCTATTGTTCATTGTTCTTTCTACTTAATTGCCATGAACTTTTATAGTGATAAACTAGTTATTTGCTGAAGGTCACTTGCAAGTGTGTTTGTAGGCTTTCGGTAGTCATTTGCTAGAACTCTGAACCACCCTGCAGTTATGTAGTAGCAGAGCAGCTTGTCAAAATAAAACTGTAAGCATATGGCTCTAAATCACTGAGTATCCACTTTGTATGCTGAATGCTTGAGCAGGTACATGAATAACAGAAAGCTGTTCTCAGGAAACGGAGAGAACAAACAGATGTGCAAAGTGGATGCTGTCCGAGTATCAGTACCTGGAACCATACTGCTATTAAAGGTATTGTCTTGCCAGTTTCAGGAGAGAGGAGAAAAAACCAAGAGGGGATTCTATTAACTATGCATTAAGACATCATCATCTGTTAAGATTTTGTTCAGTAAAGAGGGCACCAGGAGCTCTTTCTTAATCATTTAATTATTCATAAAATAGGAGGCCTCCCTCTTCCCAAATTGGGTATCATCACAAAGCCAGGCCAAACCAAGTTTAATCAAGCAATCACTGCACATGTTTTATATTTCCCAAAGGGGAAAAAAAGTTTGATCAGAATACTTATTTCAAGTGTGACCAAGTTGTGTTGTTTTTTAAACCACAAACCCATAGGGTCTAATCCATATTGCTGTGAAGCTTAAACAATTTGAATGAATGTGATTGATTATAAATTCACACAATCTAATCAGTATGCCAAAAATACTGGACTGTAGTCAGGCAGAATCTGATAGATAATGAAACATGATTTCTCTGCATAACTAATCCTGGGCAGGATTAGTGAAGGAAACAAATGGGAGATGAAATGTTGGTGAGGCCACGATCCAATCAATTCATCCCTAGGACTATTTTCTGCAAGAATTATGTCATCCACAACATGACCACCCAAATCTGCCCACATAATCCAACCCTCTAAAAATCTTAGCACCAGCAAAAAAAAAAAGGGAAAAAACTCGACATTAATGTAACTGCTCTCCAAGAAGTACATATCAGAAAAGAGAACTTAAGACTATCCGCCATATTGACAACAATTTATGCCCCTAAGGATAAATAATTTGAATCATATAAAAAATACACGATAAATTTACAGAACTAGGAGTAGAGAATTTAATTACTATTGGGGAGTCTAATGCCTTAGACCTGGGCGGCATAGAAATGTAAATAATAAATAAATAAAAGAAAGGTGAAAGTATTCACTTGTGACAACTCACTAGTCATGTGGGACTAGGCTGCTGGGAGCTAATTATAGAGATACTATTTGGTGGCACCAATCATGAGTAAGAAACAGTTTAGGTAAGCTGCTGGACTAGACTGAAAAAGATGTCCTCTGTAGAGGTTCTTGTCCAAAAAGCAGGAAATGGAAGACTCAGACTGAAAATAATATTTGGGCGCCACAATTTCCAGAATGGTAGCTGAGGTAAAAAGGTCTGTAAATAACAACTCAGTTGAATTTGCTGAAATCTTCCCTAGATCATAAGGAGAGAAAGCATATGGAAATGGAGCCTATGTTTCACAGAGCTTAAAGAATACAGATGTTTTGCAGAATTCAGTCTCCAACACAGAACCATGCCATGAGGGCAATACCAAGATTAACATTTAAGAATTTGGTTTATATGAGTGGTGTTCATATTTAAGATTGTGATTTATAGGGCCTAGTATTAAGATCTAAGAATTTGGTTTATAGGGCCTGAAACAGTTAATATCCTCACTCTGTTGCCCAGCCCCTACCATATCATATGCTTCCTTAATTCATTAGACTGGCCTTTCACATCACTTCTGGACACCACTTGTGTAACCTTGATTTAAGACTGGAGTTGATTGCTTTCTTGGCTTTCAATCTCTAGCTTTGGAAACAACTTTGGAACTTACGGCTCTTAGCTTCCCCTGAGTGATTATTGCCAGCATTGGGCCTGAAAGAGGACACCAGCTTCTGGCCTCTAATCTGTACTCAACTGAGAGACAGATGGGATGCCTTTGGGCCAGTCACGGTTTCTCAGCCCAATGTACTTTACGCAGTTGCTATTGTGAGATAAAATTGGAATCCAGAGCTCTATGTAGCCAGAGTTAAATTCTTGAAGGAAAGGCAGGATATGTATCCAATCAATGTATTATAAACAAATAATCCAGTTCTTCATTACCCTCCAAAATTATCCTCTCAGAATTGCCTTGTATCATTGAAAGGACATCTTTGCAGTTTCCTAGGCCCTTGGAAGTTTTCCCTTCTTTTCCTCCAGGGTATACTTAGCTTTACTTATTTGTTTGTTTGTTTGTTTATCTTGCCTTTATTATTTTTACAAATAACTGAAGGCGGCAAACATATCCAACATAGCTTCCTCCTTCTATTTTCCACACAACAACCAGGTGGGAAGGTGGGTTGGACTGAGAGAGAGCAACTGGCCCAAAGTCAAACAATTGGCTTTCATGGCTAAGGCGGGACTTGAACGTACCACCTGCCATTTTCTAATCTGATGCCTTGACCGCTAGACCAAACTGGCTATCCAACTGAGTCCTCAAAACTTTTAAACAAGTGAAGAGTTTCATTCTTTAATCCTCTTAAAGAACATCTTTAATATCTCTCTCATGACTAGGTGGAAACTAAAATGATTGTTTCTTTCCTGGCTCCACAACAGCTTATCCTGCCCATTAGTCTTACTATTGTGTACTGAAGCAATCTCTAAAGAGTATTTCATATTACAGAGGAAGGAATATATGTATTCTGGCACTTGAGATTTTGGATAAATGCTCTGAACATGACGCAAATGCTGTATTATAATTATATCTAGAGTGTGACTGCTTAAAGAGAACGAAAACCACTATGGTATAACCTAATAAATGAAAGGTAAGTGTTTTCATACAGCATCTCAGCAGGTTTCAAAAAGCTTTATTCTATGCTTTACGTAACGGTATGAAATGGAAAACAGTTATCAGATTATACAGAAATACTACAGCCTACAGCTCAGCCTTCTCCACATTCCTTTATGTATCATTGTTGTTATTGTTATTATTATTTTAAAAAATAAGCAAAATTCCTTATCTCGGTATTGGTTGCTGGAAAGGAAACAAAAAGACAAAAACATGTGTTTCTAGTAACCAACATTGAGATAAGCAGGGATTGACACCAAACAAACAAGAAGAAAAACAATACCCTAATCAAGGAGTTACCCAAGGAGAAAACCACATCTCCTCCAACACTGGCAGGGCAACCTACTATATATAAACAAAGAGCAAACTTTCATTGATGAGATTTCCTCCTTGGGTAATGAAATGTCTGCCAGCAACAGCCAAGCTCAGGACTAAGGACTACACAATTTGGAACTACAAACATTTTCTTCTATTAGAACAGTGCATGATTTTTTTTCAATCCACAGCAATAAATAACATTAATAACAGTTTGGCTGCAGTTAAATATTAAGAGTCAAGGCCAGCTAGAAAATACAGTTATTGAAGAGATCTTAATGGATGAGGAAATGATGAGATCATGCATTTCTTTACACAAAGACCTCCATATTGGAAAGGAGAAGCCAGCAGAAATATGCAGAACTGTAACAGAAAATAAGAGATCTTTAGGTGGCAGAAGATGGCAAAGATCAAAGAATGAAGTTGCAGACAAGGACAAAATGAAAATCAAGAAGCAAAAGGAATTTTTCATGGTAGCTAATGACACTTTCAAAAACCCTGGAACACAGGGGAACTACCTGAGGACTGGAAAAGAGCTGACGTGGTTCCCATCTTCAAAAAAGGAAAAAAAACAGACCCAGGAAAGTACAGACCAATCAACCTAACATCAATACCCGGGAAAATACTGGAAAAGATAATTAAAAAACAGATTGCCAACACCTAGAAACAAGCAAAGTAATAACCAGCAGCCAACACAGGTTTGTTAAGAACAGATCATGCCAAACCAATCTCATTTCATTCTTCAACACAGTGACTAAATTAGTAGACCAGCAAAATACTGTGGACATAATATACTTAGACTTCAGCAAAGCATTCGACAAAGTAGACCACAACCTACTTCTTCGTAAGCTAGAAAAAAGTGGGATAGACAGCTCCACCACCAGATGGATTCACAACTGGCTGATAAACCGTACTCAATGCATAGTCCTCAATGGGTCTACGTCTACATGGAGAGAAGTAAGCAGTGGGGTACCACAAGGTTCCGTCTTAGGACCAGTACTTTTTAATATCTTCATAAATGATCTAGATGAGGGAATAGAAGGGGAACTAACCAAATTTGCAGATGATACTAAGCTGGCAGGAATAGCTAACACCCTAGAGGATAGGCTCAAGATCCAGATGGATCTTGACAGACTTGAACACTGGGCCCTATCTAACAAAATGAAATTCAATGCAGAGAAAAGTAAAGTCCTACACTTAGGTAAGAAAAACCAAAAATATACATATAAACTGGGTGAAACCAGACTCAATAGCAGTGACTGTGAGAGGGATCTTGGAGTCTTAATGGACAACCAGCTAAACATGAGCCAGCAGTGTGCAGTGGCAGCCAAAAAAGCCAACACAATCCTAAGAAGCATTAATAGAGGGATCCAATCTAGATCTAGGGAAGTACTAATACCACTCTATAAAGCCTTAGTTAGACCACACCTAGAGTACTGTATCCAGTTTTGGTCACCACACTACAAAAAAGACGTCGAGACTCTAGAAAAAGTGCAGAGGAGAGCAACCAGGATGATTAGGGGACTGGAAACTAAAACATATGAAGAACAGTTACAGGAATTGGGCATGGCTAGTCTAGCGAAGAGAAGGGCTGGGGAGACATGATAGCAGTGTTCCAATATTTGAAGGGCTGCCACAGAGAGGAGGGGGTCAAGCTATTTTCCAAAGCACCAGAAGGCCAGACAAGGAATAATGGATGGAAACTGACCAAGAAGAGATTCAACCTGGAAATAAGGAGAAACTTTCTGACAGTAAGAACGATCAACCAGTGGAACAGCTTGCCTTCAGAGGTTGTGAGAGCTCCAACACTTGAGACTTTCAAGAAGAAATTGGACTGCCATTTGTCGGAAACAGTGTAGGGTCTCCTGCTTGAGCCGGGGTTTGGACTAGATGACCTACAAGGTCCCTTCCAACTCTGTTAATCTGTAAATTGCCAACTGTCAAGTCCAGAGAGGTTAACAAATTGAGGAAAAAATAATTATCTGGTTTTTTTTAAAGTCCTTTGTGGTTAAGCAGGGCAATATAACAGAATCTTGAAAGTCTATCGAAGCAATTCTCTCATTCAACTTATACCCAGCATAATTAAGATGGAATTGCTCTGAGTTTCTATCTCACACTTCCCACATCCCCTGAATGGGGGTATCTCTTTTGTAACAGTCTTGTTTGCTCTTCTGTTTTCATTTGCAGTGTGATATGGCTACAAAAAGGACAAAAAAATAGAAGTATCATGGGGAAAACATCTCTACTTTATTCTGCTTTGGTTGGACTCCCTCTTGAGTAGTATGTTCAGTACTGAGACAAGTTCAGAAAAGGACAACAAGGATGATCAGAGGATTAGAAACTAAACTGGGTATGAAGAAAGATTAAAGGAGCTGGCTGGACATGTTAAAGAGAAGACAAGAGGTGAGTGGGGTTTAGATACCATTCTTCAAAGACCTGGATGGCTACAACATTGATGAATGTCAGGACCTGTTGACTATCATCTTAGACTTCAAGGCACAGAATCATGGATTTAAGTTACAAAAACGGCAGATTCCAATTGAATGGTGACAAAAATTCTTAGCCTTCAGAGAGGTTTGGCCAAGGAAGCAATTATTATTAGTGCATTTATTGAATTCTCCTAGACAAGGCAACAGTCATTAGTCAGGAATGTTTCATTTTGGATTCCTGTGCTGAGCAGGGAGTTAAATTCAATGGTCTAAATTGAATTTGCCTGAGGAATATTAGACTAAGTATTGTTCGAAGCAGGAAAGTAGACTAAAAGTTTATTTGTTGCAGAGCTGTTAGCTAGGATTGACAATGTATCTTTTCACCAATAAATGAGTTCTTCTTATACCTCATCTAAGAAGAGCCATGGTGGCACAGTGGTTAGAAAGCAGTATTGCAGGCAAACTCTGCTGACTGCTAGCAGTTCGATCCTGGCCGGCTCAAGGTTGATTCAGCCTTCCATCCTTCTGAGGTCGGTAAAATGAGGATCCAGCTTGTTGGGGGAAATATGCTGGCTCTGTAAACCGCTTAGACAGGGCTGTAAAAGCACTGTAAAGCTGTATATAAGTTTAAGTACTATTGCTATTGCTATACTTCTGATTCTCTTCCCTTGAGTTCTACTGTGACAGTAGCAGAGTCATCTCACCAGCCCTTTGCACACAGATTTAACCACATTGTCCCTGGCAATTCTTCATGCAGAAGTAATTCCTGTGCTAACGCTGCTAAGTGTGAGTTGGCCCCATTGATGGTCATCTATCATACGTATATCCATAGCAAAGACAAGAACTGAAATCCCATAGAATGTCAGGATTTTTAATGAGACATTAAGTCGTAAGTTTACAATTTATGTTACATGTAAATTCTAAATCATTTATTCTTCCATAGCAAAGCAGCGGCAATGTATTGAAATTCATATATCATTTTACATTAAGATGATATATGCATTTCAATACTGCCATAACTTTTGCTATGGAAGAACAAACTATTTACAACTTATAAGCCATTGTGGCTCACTTTGGGAGATCATGGGTCTAATGTGAAAAACTATAACCATGTTTTTATTATCTTTATTCCTAGGGATAGTAATATCTATGATTGGAATAACTGACATCTCTACCTGGGTCAGCTAACATTTTGACAATCGGAATCCACCAAGATACCTGTCAATGCAGCCCAGCTGGGATCTTAAGTAAATAAATCCCAACTGAGATATAAGAAAAAATAGATAAGAATAAATAGGAAAGAAAAGGCCATAATGTCAAGTAAATATACATCATTATACATGGGGCAGAAAGAGTAAAGCAAGAAAACATGATTACTTTGATAAGCAGCCAGTAAGATGGTTTCAAAATGGATTCAAAATATTATTATTTTTTAAAAAACAAGACTTTGTGTGACATGCATCCATTGACTATTGTTACAAGTGAATTCAAATTTTAAAATTTCACTTGATTTTGCTTTGAATCTGTTATATCTAATTAGGGAATATTGCCGGGCAAATAACTGCAATATTAACTTGGAGAATTCAACCTATGTAGGCACTAAACCAAATTTAGCAAAACATCGGTTAAATTTGTTTAATAAAGTATACATTAACGTGTATACAAATTCTTCTAAGAAACAGAAAATGCCAGGAACCAATGGGTAAAGCAGCACATAAATATGTATTCCGCTCTGCTTGTACACTGTTTTTCTAATATTCAGGTAAAGTAAAGAGACAGGGGATGCATTATAGGCAAATCTCAATAGCCATTTCATCCTTAACCTCTCTTCTGGAATGCCAGAAAAAATTATATAGATAAAGTTGTAGCTGTTTTTTAAAAGGGCATTTAGACACGAAGATCAATTATTTAAAGGAAACTAGAGTTCCTGTAGTAAGAACTACTTGATGCTATTGTCAGGATGGTCTCAGGTCATTTAATTATCCAAGCTGGAGCAACATATGTTGTTTCCCATTCATCCAAATCGTGCAAGTAGTAACCCTCCTTTTCCCTCTGGTGGGAAATAAAGATTAATGATAAGCCATTAATTAACCACTAAGTCATCACCCCATTATAGCATATTAAACCTTCTGCCAGAGAGATCACTTTATGCAGCCTAATGGTAGGTGTGATCCAGCTATTGCCATTTTTTATATTTACATGAAACATCTGCATGCTGAAGTTTAGAAATGAGAGGTTTTTATTTAATTCTAATTGGGAAAAAAGGCCAAAGGTTCCCAACAATTTCCTATATGCATATGATGATGTCATCATTGAAGGCCTTTGGAACCCCTTTGTAAGACAACTGTTAATAACTGGGGGAAACATGGCCTGTGTGTTGCCTCTAAAGTGTGTTTGTAATATCCCAAATTTGATTAAAGATTGTTTGTTTGTTTGTTTGTTTGTTTGTTTGTTTGTTTGTTTGTTTGTTTGTTTGTTTGTTTATCTACTTATCTACTTATTGAATTTATTTGCCACCCATCTCATAGCAAATGACTCTGGATGACTTCCAGCATTAGAAATTTGCCTATAATGCAATGCATCTCATGTCTCTTTCCTTTACTTAAGTATTAGGAGGGCGGAACGTACAAACAGTGCTGAATATATATTTATAGCATGTCCTCCTCTGCCGATTGAATTGTGGCATTTTCTGTTTCTTGGAAGATTGGCTTTCCAAATTCATAAAATCTTACAAAATTTCAATGTTCCTGTCTGAAATCTTGCAGATTAGGTGAAAATATCTGCCAAAATTTAAACTAAAATGATCAGAGTCTTAGAAGTTCGGTAATAAGTTATAAGTTTGGGTAAAGCAAGTTCGTTGGGTAAAGCAACTTTTCAGAAGAGGAATCGGCAGTAATAGTGAGACTAATATATGAGTGAAATGTGAAAAAAATACACAATTGTCACTTGGAAATGGAAGAATTGGTTCTGTATTCAGAACACATGAAGGTTATGTACGGATGTATGGAACTGGAAAGCAATTAATCAAGATCAGACCACACAGGGATTGGAGAATCAAAACCAGAGATAAGAAAATTACCAGTGGGCTGCCATGCAGTGAGTCACATTTGACCCAACAACCTAACAGGTCAATCAAATGTTGGCATAGAAAGGAATGTGAGAGAGACCCTGTTGGCAAATAATAAAAGTACACTCTAGTCTCTTGACTCTTTTCTTATAAGTTGTATTCCAAATGACTGAATCTGTTTTGCCATGTAAAAGTGTCAGATATTTCCCTGTTTAAAATTGGTTAAAGTTCTATTATTGAATAATGTACTAGACAACTCAGGCCCTGTTGAATCATCATTTCAGAGATATTTCCTTACCTAAATGTCTATGGAGATTCTCAGTCATTCAGGTCATGGTTGTCCCAAAGGTGCTTGAGAACCAAGGTCATCCCAACGGGCGCTGAAAAAACACCTTTGAGATTCCTTACCTAGACAGAGAAAAAGAATGACCAAGGGTAGACAAAAAAGTAATGGGAACAGAAGAGATTTCTGACTTCTTGCTGGCTTCCCCATTGTATTTTTTTGTGGAAATTTGGAAAGAAGCATTGGAAATCTTCCTCCCTCCTTCCCCCCCCCCCCCTCTCTCTCTCCCTGCCTCCTTCCCTTCTCTTTCCTTTCCAGCAGGCATATAATGAATGGGAGAAGGAGCGAGGGATTGTGAGAACCGCTGGGAAACTGTTATGAAACATTGAAAATGAATATCACATGACCACAGCAGCAGTAGCCAGTAGAACTAAAGCATCCACAGGTTTCCCAAATATCATTGCCTCCATTCACAAATCCAGTGAATCCCGGATTTTGGTCACATTCTGTTAGTTACCCTCTTTAAGGTATTTTTTTTATCTTGCCCTATGACACACCATTTTGCCCAGTTCAAGAACGTGACACTGTCATGAAATCTCAGGATCTCTCAGTTAATGCCCTTTTGTGTTTTCCTGCCATCTTTTGCATGAGAATATGTAGATTTATTTGCATCCATCCATAAAACTTCGGTTATAAATATATACTTTTTTGACACTGCTGCATATTTATCAATTGTGATCTCTTTTGTATTGTTAGCAGATATTTTTTTAAGTCCTGTTCAGTCCACATGTTTCCATTGCTTTTGGTACATCCTCATATGGCAACTGTTGATGAAAGCTACAATAAAGGCTCACGAAGGGTGGAGTTCTAATTTACTGGGAACGAACCTCTCATATATATATATTACTACAGAATTAAGATAGGGATAATGGAAAAATGAATGTTATTTTTATTGTATGTCTTCCAGAATGAATTGTATACCAAGTTCATGAATGAAGATTTCACTCACTGGCCATTTGTCATGCATAGCTGGTCCAAATTGTTTACCTATGAAAGGAAGAAAGGAAAGAAAGTGTTGAAAATAATACAGCTGTTTCAGAGATATTCAATATGCCCATTATCTGAGATAGCATATGTATGGAAACCTGGGGTGAAATCCAGCAGGTTCTGACAGGTTCTTGAGAACCAGTAGCAGAAATTTTGAGTAGTTCGGAAAACCGGCAAATACCACCTCTGGCTGGCCCCAGAGTGGGTTGGGAATGGAGATTTTGCAGTATCCTTCCCCTGCCATGCCCACCAAGCCACACCCACCAAGCCACACCACACCCACCAAGCCACACCATGCCCACCAAGCCACGCCCACAGAACCGGTAGTAAAAAAATGGACTTCACCACTAATAGAAACAATTCCTGGTTCTGAAGCTTAATTCAAATGTATATGGAATAAAAGGAAAAGGGGCTGAGGGTAACACTGACAGAGCTGCAAATCTTAGCGATTAGAATAAGCTGAAAAGTTCTTACCCCTCTTTTATTACAGAAGGATTTCCAAGTAAATCTTTCATTGCATAATTTCATTCCACGCTCACAGAACATTAGTAGATGTGATCTTTCAAGTATTTTTTTAAATTGTATTTTTTAAAGTTACTTTATATTTTGCCTTTCCTCCAGGAGATCAAGTCAGCGTGCAAATTTTGTCACGAGTCAGAATATCTGTAGAAAGAGGCTGGTGAAAAGAACTAAGGAGATGCATAGTTGGGATCCGAAGCTGAATTTTCTCAGTCACTATCCACTGTCAGTAGCCATGAGATCATAGAAAGTCTCAGTTAATACCCTTTCATGCTTTCCCACTACCTTTTGCATCATTTTGCTTGCAAAAAAACTAAAGAAGCTGTAAAAGAGACACAAGATAGAAGAGATTCATATTACATATTGATTGATAGCTTTATTTATTTTATTTATTTATTTAAATGGATAAGGGGACTCTGGGGACTCACATGTCCAATCCATTTATCAATATAAAAAAGACACAACAATTAAAAACTACAAAAATTAAAAAGAGCATCTAACATTCATAACCAAGGGGGGAGACCCATATCTGGTCTGGTTGGTCTCACTTTCACCCCACCTGCCGGAAGAGCCAAGTTTTTATTGCTTTACGGAAGGCCAGCAGGGTGGGGATAGTCCTGATCTCTGGAGGAAGCTGGTTCCAAAGGGAGGGAGCTCCCACAGAGAAGGCTCTCCCCCTCGGCCCCGCCGAGGGAGGGAGGGAAGGAAGGAAGGAAGGAAGGAAGGAAAAAAGAAAAACTATGGTAAAGATGTGATTTTTAATCTTCATCACACTGAGCATAAGCTAACATAATAATATTTGAATATAATAACTTTTAAATCTCCCTCTAAATTTACAAAAAAAAAAACCCAACCCAAACCCTTTTGTTCCCTTTGCTTAACTTTTATCTATGCACAGTTCAGAAATCATCATTTTTTCAGTCTTGGTTCAACAAAATGTCCATTAGGACTTACCGGAAACACCAGACAAATAATTTAGCCCTGATCAAATAGTCAAACTTTATATTTCTTCTTTTTACTCTTCATAATCTTGGCTTTTAAATCACTCCAATGACATTGCAAGATTTGACATTTTATTGGTCTTTGGTATTCATGAAGAGATCTCAAAGTTTTCACCAGTGTACTTTGTATACCCCATAAATAGGCATCAGCCAGGATTTCTTATCACAGCTGTTCCATGTTCAGATATCCTTTTCTTGATTTGTCTTTTCTTTTCCCATTTTGGTAATCTCAGTTCTGTTGTCTTCCATGCCTTCTCTCAAAGACAACTGAACTGTTTTTTTCCTTGAGGAGGAAGAAGAACAAAATATTTCGCTTCTCATCCAAGAAGCTTCATCAGTTGTGATGGTGGATAGTATGGAAAGATACAGTAGATACTGACAGTTGGGACTGGATGGTGGGGGATGGAAGGATTGTATTTCTTTGCAGTCATCTGGTCATTATCAGAGTGCAAAGAAATGCAATCCTTCTATTCACACACACCCCAATCATCTGGTCAGAACCCATCCTTTCCTCCCCCCCACCCACCCACCATCCAGTCCCAATTGTGAGTATGTATCCTTCTATAACTCCCACCATCACAACTGATGAAGCTTCTTGGATGAGAAATGAAACATTTTGTTCTTCTTCCTCAAGGAAAAAAAGAGTCCAGTTTCCTTTTGAAGTAAAAAAGCACCTTTGAGACAACTATGACCTGGATGACTGAGAATCTCCACAGACATTGTTCCATGCCTTCAAATTCTATAATATCTGTGTCAGGTAAAAGTTTTTTTTTTTTTAAAAAAAATCATCATCTTCCAAAAGTTTATCCATTGAAATCTGTATAATTTCTGAGATATTAGCTAATATTTCAGTCCATTTTTTCAAAGGATTCTTTGAGACAAATAAAAGTTTTAATCAGCTTAGCCATTTTAACTCTTTTCTGCCTGGCCCCTTTGTTACCTTAAGTGTCCATTCACAATTTCCATCATGGAAGTGAGGCACTTGTATATTAATTTAAACCATTAAGTTCCTTAAATCCAAAGAAGAACTAGTTACTGATAAGAACCAGAAGAAGGTAAACTTGAGCAGGAGTCAAATTAAGTTCATCCTTTTGAAGGTCTCTCATATCCATAAAGTGGTTAAACTGAACATTCCCGGATGTGATCAGAAAGTCAGTTCAGCTGGCTTAGTGCCCTTATGAAAGGCTCTGCTGTTTCTAAGAGCAAAGATGCCGTCTCCTCAGCAACTGGCACTCAAACTGGTGGGAAGCCACTGTTTTACCATCCCTTGGCGAAGAGCTGCAATTCAGAGCACTTGTGGGCAATCTCCCTTTTTCTCCTGTCTCTGAAGAGATTCCAAAGAACCGATATACTCATCTGTCCTTCGTTCTTCCTAACAGTTGTTGTCTTCACAGTTTGGAGTTTTCAATGTGATCAAAATTCAAACACTTGGCAACTGGTGTGTGTGTGTGTGTGTGTGTGTGTGTGTGTGTGTGTGTGTGTGTGTGTGTGTGAATGATAGTTGGTCATGTGCTCAGCTTTTGAGACCTTCTAACAAGCAAATTAATGGGGAAGCCAGATGCAACTGCAACGAGTCACTTAACAACTGTGGCAAGAAAGGTCGTAAAATGAGGCAAACCCCACTTAATAAATGTCTCACTTAACAACATAAATTTTGGGCTTGTTTGTGATTGTAAGTCAAAGACTACCTGTTGTTCTAAATTCGTCTTCCAATTCTATGCTCCCAAATGTACTGGGACTGCAAATTCCAAAACTCTCAGCCAGTATGGGAATCCTGGGAATTGTAATCCCAATACACCTGGAGGGCACTAAGTTGGAAAATGCTTTCTTTATAGCAACATGATATTCTTTTTCATTATTCCTCTTGCAGACCTTCAGAGATTTAGCAGCCAATGATATTGCCTGCCTTAGAATGATGCTTAAATGCTCCGTGTCACTCCTGGGCAGTGATCCTGACTTGAAAAAAATGAAGCACATAAATTTTTCCTGCTCTTTTATTGTGCTGTATTAAAGACATGTGCACAATACAATAGCCCATAACCTACTGCAATGCTATTATATAGTGGCACTACAAACATTTGTTTCTGTTCAATAATTTTTATGAAGTGCACCTTGACAGTCTGGTTTTTGAATGCAAGATGCTTTCCGGCACCTGATCTTGTATCTGAGAAGTCTCCTCTTTGCTTTCTAAAGTGATGCTTAAAGGTGTGTTTTGCTTACATTTCCAATTTGATATTTATAATGGTGTCACTCACCTCTGGCACCATAAAACAGATGTACAAATAATAGCTTATTTCACAGTTATTCACACAACACTAAAGCTGACAGTAGAAAATTACCAGCTAAACTCCAGGGAGCATTAGAAGGTCAAGTAGTTTAATGTGGTTGAACACCAGATTTTGCCACGCAGATATTAATTTTTCTTGTGAACATTATGAGAAAGAACTTCTCCCCCCCGCCCCAAATGCATGTCAAAGTTTTCAGTCTCCCTTGAGGGCTAGTTGCTTTCTTTTAACCAATGACAAAAATTGGATTTTTCCTTGTTTGGAGTGTAAGGTGAGACACAACTCTCCTCCAACTTTCAGCTTTTATCTTTGGTTTTCCAAACAGAGTGTGCTTCTGTCTCTCTCAGCTGGTAAAGACAAATGTGGGGTCCTTGCTGCTCTCTGAACTTGCTTGTTTTCTTGCAGATGTTTCATTACCTGACTAGGTAACGTCATCAGTGCTAGCTGAGGATTGTCTACAGGCAAATTCCTCCCATTTGTGTGCTGTTTGAAGCATTTGACACCCATCTGTGGTACCAATAGAAGAGAATATTTATAGTTCAGGGGTTCTTGGTGCTCTCTGCGCTTTGTTGTTTTCTTGAAGACATTTCATTACCTGACTAGGTAACTTCATCAGTGCTATATCTGTAGAGATATTTTGTTACACATTTGTCTGCCTTCATTTTTCCTCCTCTGCATGCTGTTTCTGCCAATGCTTGATATACATTTGATTGAACGACCTTCAAATGGGCGATCATAGTGCTATGGTAAAAATATTTTTTTCTTCACAAAGTTTATAAAATTTTTGCTATTGATCTGCAGTCCAAATACTTTCTGGTAGATCAAGCAAATCATCTCACCTCTCTTACAGAAGACAACTTTTATTTTAGATAACATTAACAATAAGACCACCATGTGATCAACTGATTTTTTTTAAAATTCCCCTATAGTTATCTTGGGGAAAAAGTTGATAATTTATTATAGACTTTCATTTTTGCTGAACTTTTGACATAAGACATTATTTTATTTTAATTTGTTATAGTTGCCCAGCTCCAATGAAATCAACAGTTGCATTATTTTCTCTATTAAATACAGGTAGTCCTCTGTAGACTTGTAGAGTCCCCTTGTAGACTTACAACAGTTCATTTAATGTAGACTTCCGGTTGTACTTCTGGCGATTTCGGAAGCCTGATCCGTGAGCTCCGCAGTCAGCTCCGATCTCTTCTTGTCAGAGGGTCCAAATAGGGACCATAGCCACTCCAGAGGGGTGGCAAAGCAAAGAGGGACCACCTAGCAGGTAGAGGGGAGCTGCATCTCCCTTCCCTCACTAAGAAAGCCCCCTCCACCAACAACAAGAAGTAGCGGCAGCAAATATGGCTGCCATGAAGCCAAAGACAACCAGAATACTCAAGACAGAGCAGGAGGAGAGAAAGTGAGTGGCTTGTGATCTGGGCAAAATAAAATAACCCCCAAGAAATATGAGGGGGAAGTATATTGGAGATATGTGCTAGCAGCGGAACAAATACATTAAAAGGAAATTATAAATATTTAAGAGGAGAACTGTTTAAAGGAAACTAAAAACAAAGTAAAACTTTGAACTCTCAAAACAAAGATGTCGCTTTGGAAAGGTATTTTTTAAATACTGGAATTCGGTCTGGAATTTGTTACTATTTTATTACTATTAAACTGATTATTATTTACTCACCCATATATTGGATTTACAATTTAAAATGATTAAATTTCGACTATTAGCAAAACGAAGAGAAGCAATACTGAACTGAAACAGGAGCGCCATCTGCTGCTAAGAGGAGAACTGTGCAACTTTGGGAATTTTTATTTTTGTTGGATAATATTGTTGAGCAAATAAAAAACATTGGAAGAGACATGGATAATCCCCTGGATTCTTCTTTTAAAATTGGTTTGACTGTAAAATGGAAATAAGTAGAGTTAAAGATATGGAGCAGACATACCAAGACATTAAAGATATCATAAATGAACAATGTATGGAGATGATGGAACTATCTGGCTGTATGGATTGTATAGAGCAAAAACTGGAACATATAATACAAGGAATAACAAGTATAGACCACAACTATGAGGAAAGAATGAAAGAACCTGAAAAAGTGGAAGGGAAAGCAGAATTGGGAAATCAACAACAAGAAGAAGATAATAATGAGAGGATAATAATAAAATTGATGGTGAAAAAGGGATTAAAGCAGAAGGAAAATACTTTAGAACACAGGAAAGAGAAATGGGAGAAACAGGAAGATAGTTGGGGAGAAGTAGAAGGGGTTAGAATAGGTAGTCATAGAAGAAAACATCAAGGGATAAAGACAAGGGGAAAGAAAGTTAGAGATTATAGTCAAAATACAGGCTTAAAAGCAGATGAAATAAATGATCTAAAAAAAGTATATGGGAGACAACTTAAAAAAAAAGAAGATTAAAAATTTGGATGAGGGTGAAAGATGTGGGATAAAAGGGAATGAAAAGAGAAGGAGTACAAAGCAAAACATCTTATGAAAGCTTTTTAATAATGTGCGTGAATATTAGAATAACCATATTTTTCAGAGTATCAGATGCACCTTTTTACCCCCCAAAAGAGGGTGAAAACTTGGGTGCGTCTTATACACCAAATGTAGCCCCACCCACCCAGCCACCCCCACCCTTTGGCCTCTGTCTTCCAGCAATTTACCTGCTTGCAGCAAACAGGGAAGAGCCTCTTAAGCCAAGCAAGTCATTAGCAGCTTCCCGACCCTCAGCTGATTTGCCATGTGCTAAAATGAAACTGAAACTATCTGCAAAGAGGCAAATAGCGGGGAGAGAAACGCAGATTTTTATTTTCTGTTGAACTGGATGCAAGGGGGTAAGTGAATAACTATAAATGTCTGTAGAATGTTCAAATTATTAGACTTATTTTTTAAAGACTGCTTTATTATTTTTCTAGACAACTTAACAAAATGAAGAAGCTTTTTAAAATAAATGCTTGCTCTGAAGAGGCCGAGTGCTATTGTATCTTCTTTTAAATAATAGAGAATAATGTATACTTCCAGAAATTTTAATTAATTTTAACAGCTCTGTACAAGTGTTGGTTTTGACCTTTAAAGCCCTACATGGCTCAGGGCCAGGTTACCTTCAGGACTGCATCCTGCCGCATACCTCCCTACGACCGGTTAGGGCCCACAGAGTTGGCCTCCTCCAGGTCCCATCAACCAAGCAATGCCGGTTGGCGGGGCCGAGGGGGAGAGCCTTCTCTGTGGGAGCTCCCTCCCTTTGGAACCAGCTTCCTCCAGAGATCAGGACTATCCCCACCCTGCTGGCCTTCCGTAAAGCAATAAAAACTTGGCTCTTCCGGCAGGCAGGGTGAAAGAGAGACCAACCCAGACCAGATATGGGTCTCCCCCCCCCCGGTTATGAATGTTAGATGCTCTTTTTAATTTTTGTAAGTTTTAATTATTGTGTCTTTTTTATATTGTTGAATGGATTTTGACATGTTGTGAGCCGCCCAGAGTCCCCTGGGAGTTGGGCGGCATATAAATCCATTTAAATAAATAAATAAATAAATAAATAAATAAGTATAGTCTGAAATATAACAGTATCCTGCTTAGTATTAAGATAAAGCAGCTGAGTTAAATCCTGACTTACCTTGGAGTAGATCTATTTAAATAATTGGGAGGAGTTAGTGTGACTACATTTAAGAAAACTTTCTGGCATAATGTACATTTCTCCAATTCTTTGCTATTTCTATGGGTCAGGCACACATGCACAGAAATACACAGCAAACAGTGTATATCATCTGTGCTGTTTGCTGTTTGGCAAATTGCTGGGAGGCAGATGCCTTTTTTCCTTGTTTTCCTCCCCCAAAACCAAGGTGCGTCTTATACTCCGGTGCATCTTATACTCTGAAAAATACGGTATGTAAGTTCAATAATTGTTTGTATGTGGTATAAGAGATAAAAATTATTTTTGAATATTTGTTAGGAATGTAGTTAAGGAATTTATATTATTACTAGAATTGTATAAGTGGAAAAATGAGTTTGTATTAATAGTAAGAGTACAAGAAATGAAGAATTGGAGAGAATATTATACACATAAAAATTGTGAGCAATGATGAAAAGCTAGAGAATAGATCATGATTGATATATGGAAAAATTGAATAATAAAAAAAAGGAAAGATCACATCTTTGATTATTAGAATGATAGGAGAAGGGGGGAAAAGAGGGCTAAAATAGAGACAGAAATATAAGGGGGGAAAGAGTAAAAATGGGTATTTAAAGGATAGGAAGTGTGGTAGAATTATGAGAAGGGTTAGAATTGAAAGATGATAACAGACATTATGTGTTAAAATCAGAAATGAAAATGAATTGTAATTATTAAGAATAATATTGTTATAATTATTTGTATTGATATGTATGAAACCCAGAAAATGCTATTTTCAAAGGAGCATTAAGCAATTCAAGGTTTTGTTCCTTTTTTAATTAAAGGTGGAAGCTTATGCTGTAAGTCGAGATGAGATTGGAATTCAAAGCATAGATGTTTGCGCTCGATGCTATAAAGAGATATATTGGGAATAAATAATGCATGATGAGCTGAATTGGTTTTATAGCAGTGCCTTGTTTGAATGATTCTTGGGACCAATATAAAGTCTTTACAGATTTCAATAAATGCTTGATCTCTTTGAGATTAATAGGCAGGGTCACTTTGTATTCACTCGGCTGATTGATGAATATAGAACATCTGCTGTGTTGTGTTTCCAAATTCTGAGTTTGGTCCCAATGGCCAGTGAGCATCAGGACAACTTTTATGTTTTCCAAAAGCAGTTTTACACTCGCCGGTTTCATACTGCTTTGACTTTGTTTGCTAGTTGTTGTGGCTTTTTCCCCCCAGTCTACTTTTAGTATTAATGATATATTTTAAAAAAGAGATATAAGTAGTGATGGAATTAAAGGGAAGAAGTTAGGCAATATTGAGCTGCAATATTCATTATGATAGTGAATGTAATGTGGAGGATTAAAAACCCTTCTGGTGGGAGAAGTCAGTGCAGCTTTTCAATAATTCAATGCCATGTTGGTTAGAAAACCAAGAATAAAAGAACATATCCAGAATTAATTGTGGAGGAAGCAGATGGGTTCTAAAATATAATGAGAATGGGACAACATCCATTTAGGGTCCAGTCTCAGTTGTCCGTGCCCAAGGAGCTTTTGGCCCGTCACCATTAAGTGGTCAGAAGGGCTGCCCTGGCAAATCCTCTTTAATTTGGCACTTGCTTCAAATATAGCACATCCCGCTCATTTGGGAAAGTCTGCTATGAAAATAAACAACATCTCAGATTATCCAGTGTTGACTCTTCTTTATCTCAGCAATGTTTTCCTCCTTTCTCCAGGTTGATGCTACTCACATTAGTGAGTTATTAAGTTCTACTTCTCTCCCTCCTTGTTTTTAGTGACCAGAAACCAAGGACAGCCCCCATAACCATCAGCATATCTACATGTGGCCAAGTGCTGGTGATGAGTTTGTTTGCTATGCTCTCCTCCGATCACCATTGATGCCCTCTGGTTATTTGGTTGCTTCTAATCTACGAGACTCTTGGCTTTGTCCTACATATAGTTGACTTGGATCCAGGTTCAAGATATCAGCAGAATTAGCTAAGATAAAGCAATCACTAGTCAGGACCAGTCCAGGTTTACTAATCAAAAGAGACCCAAAAGTATTTCAGAATCAAGACAACTGAATGAGGATGAATGAACCACTGGCTTTCTTGGATTTTCCAAGGGAAATAGTCAAGTATTTCGCAGTAAATTCAGCAAGCCAGCATAGATAGTTTTAGCCAGAACATAGTCTACCAGAAAACACAAGAAACAGTATTCACTTGTTTAGTTGCAGCAAAATAATTTATAGTCAATTAAATATATCTCCATATCAAATATCATAAACAATTTTTTCATGGCAGGTTTTCTTTTCACAGGGAGTACCAAGTACCAATCACTCCATATTCTCCTGAAAACTTTAGATAACCAACTCAATATCTCATCAAGGCATCTGCAAACTTTTTATTTCCCTGGATAAATGCCTGGGCTTAATGATTCCCTGTTCCTGTAAATTCATCAACAGGCGGTCCTTCAAACTGATATGTCCATTTTCAGGATTCCAAATCCTCCTAGATTAACAACCCTGTTCATATGCTGTGTAATCTATCATTCTACAGCCAGGCTGCTCCTTGGCACATATTGCTGCCTCTGTGGCTCACCTCCCTGTATGAACATGCAATGCCAGTTTGCTTTCTGCTGGCTCATTCATGGATGGTGATTGCCTTATTGTCAGCCATGCATTGTTTTTTTCAGTCCATCTGTCCTATGAGCTTCAAGTACAAAGCAGGTGGCAGCTTTAATTTCAACCTAATAGTCTCTTTAAGTATCTCATGCTTCATACTAGATCCCACATATATATGGGTGCTGCAACTTTCCTATACAGTATTCCAATAGCAGCATTAATGTCCAGTCTGTGTTTTATGGCATTGCGTAATAATGTCCTAATTGCCCTTCAATACAGATCATTAGTATGTGGCCATTTTTCAGTGCTCAGGATCTTTAAATGATAAGCTGCCATAGGTGATTTCATTCTATTTGTCTTTTCTGTTCTGTTTAATTTAGCTAGTTCATATTTGTGCAGCAGAATAGTACATGTGTATTCAAATTTTCAGAAAGACATTGGATTTAACTTTGTACAATGTAGAAGTTATGTCAGCTTTTTTTCCCTGTTGAAGTCACTGAAACTAATCTGGCTTAAACTTTTCGATGCCGAGATAGACAGACAGAAAGATAGAACAAATCTTTATGCCGTAAATGGAGATTATTCTGGTACAGGAAGGTGGTCAGCTACAAAGGTAGACAGGATTCCTATATCTGTAAGCCCTCCTCTGAAAATTCATAGCTGAAATATATTTGATCTCTCAGAAAATAGTTCATATTAGAGAAGGAACAACTTCAGATGATACTAGCTTCAAGGATTTATTTATTTATTGTGTGATCTTTAGTTCCTTTTTGTTCCCTTTAGTGTCCAACCTTTCAAGTCCCATGCTATCATGTTTTTTTAAGACTTCAAGGATTATTTTCTTCATCTCCCAAAACTCTAAACCTGCGGGAGACTGCTGCTTGTGGTCTCCTTGTGAGAAGCAACTGTCTGGAGTACTTGTGGGCAATCTCAAGTTCCCTCCTTATTCAGAGAGGAATTATGACAAGCTGTACTACTGACCATCTGGTCTACTGTGGTTATCAGTTCTGCTTTAAATGGTACTACTTTCAGTTCACCATTTCTTCCCTGAAAGTAAGAATAATTATATGTTTCTAACTCCACATAGTAATAAATCATTGCCAACTTATTTTTCCTCATTATTTTTCTTGCACAAAAAAACCCCTAGTTACCTGTTAGTGTTTTCTTTCTGCTAATATTAATATTTTTATAATCAGTGTGACTGAAGCTAAAGCAATTATACTTGTAGATTTTGTAACTAAAACAAACAGAGCAATTATATGCTAAGTTATACATAATTCACTCTGTTTTTCAAGGGGCAATTACATAAAAAGAAAACAAATATTGCATCTATTTCCATTTTTCTTGTCCTCTTAAAAAGAAACAAAGCAAAAGGAAAATTACTTTTCCTTGAGATTTCAAATTTTGTCAACTTCATAAAAAAACTGTTTTAAAGACAAAAGTTTGAAACGACAGACCCTGCCCCAGGCAGCAAGTTAATTTGGTATGTTTACCCAGGTTTTAGGAAGATTGCTTTTCTTGCAAGCCAATGGAAAAGATTTCTTCAAAACACAGCTTCAGATAAACTTTCTACATTTTCAATGTTTTACATGTGTAAAGAATTATGGAATCACAATATGGGAAGAGCATAAGATTTTGCTAATGCTGATGATATTTGTATGAATAAACTAAGCATCTTATTCTTAATTTATGTTATTAATACATGTTTGTTTTCCTCCTGGATTATCCATATACTGCAATAAATTAGACTCAGTGTTATTAAATCACAATAATAAATTAGAAAAAGTTAAGGATTGGAACTTTAGGTTCTGTTTATCTTTGCACAAGAATTTCCACCAGGTTTCCTCATATTAGTACAATTGAATTCATCCCTGTGTTAATGTGAAAGAAGATCTAAACAGATGTATTTGGGGGGAAATAAATGTGATCAAAAGAATTTAACTCGTAAATTATTTTACTCTTTGAGATGTAAATTATATGCTTATTTCATCACATGATCCCAAACATTTTTACAGAACTTTGAAAAGAACATTTGATAAGCTTTTCATTGTACAAACCAAATGGTTTTACAAGAAAGATGAATTTATCTTTCATACTTTTAAGTTTATTCCTGATCATTTAGTCTAGATGTTGTTATTGTCTGGATTAAGGAATTTCAGAATTCAGTACATTCTTGGGCTAAATTGAAGAATACCTGTGGTACATATTTTTATTTCTCTTTATATGGAATTAGTTTCAGCATTTGCACTTCATACATGATATACACAGAAAACATTGTCACAGATATAATGAAAAGGGTAAACAGATGCTAGCATCTTAATGTTGCTATAACTCAGTCCAAGGAAACAATTTTACGGAATTAAGAAAATAAACTGGATTTATCTCACAATGCTTCTTGGCAACATCATAGCTGACATTTGGGAGATATTCCCTTGAGATCTATTTCTCTAAACTTTCTTCCTATTCAGTGAGATATTCAAACTTGAGATTTTGCCATCCTGAGATCACCGAGATCACCTTTTAGCCATTCTCCTGAAAGGATCTCTCATCACTTTCATTCAGTCCCATGCTGTCCTGCCCTTCCAGTTAAGGTCATAGGCCTCTGGGCATCAAACCATTTACAGCCCTGATGGAGGACCTGCACTTTTTGGAATAATCCCAAATTTAATGAGCAAGACTATTGTCCCCAATTTGGGTCTGAGCCTGGTGCCAAAGCCAATGAAGAACACCAGACACGAGGTGCAGATTTTGTTTCCTTTTATTGAAACGCTTCAAGCAAAAGGGGCCCCAAGCCAGCAAAATGCCAGGACCCAGAACCAAGGCTTCAACAAGCTTTTATACAGTTTTTTCAAGGCAGGATAAACAAGCATTGTCTAATAGGCATTCTGAAAATGACCTAAAGGGTCCTCTATTGGCTATATGCCATTCCTATTTCTAAGTCTTAACTAATTCAAAAGTTATCTAACTATTATGGGGAACTTAGTTCTCAACCAATTGATGGAAGAGTAAAGATAAAGGTTACTGGCTTAAATATAGAGACTGAATTAAGATAGAGGAAATTTTAGTAAGAAAGTGAGAAGGGAGATTTAAGAGAAGAATAAAAAAAATTAGGAATTTAGGGCAAATGTTAGAGTTAAGGGGGGAAGTGAATGATGAATAAAAATATTAAGTGAGGGGAGAGAGCAATATGGCTTAGAATTAAGAGGCAAGAGAGACAATAAATATTTTGGAAGTTAAGCTATAGCGATTAACTTGGGAATAAAATTGAAAATTAATTGGTGGGAGACCCAGGAGACAAAACTAGGTTTGGAAGCGGCAGCATTAGATGAGTAACATATACCCAGAGTAAAGAGTTATATAAATGGAAAAGATATAAATATAATGATTATAGAAGAGGAGCCGCTAGTTTAAAAATGTATGGTATATGTCATAAGTCTGTTAAATAAGAGATGTAGGATAAGAAGCACTCAGGGAGAGGTAAAGAGGAAGAAAGAGGAAGTAGAAAGGTGGAGGGAGAAAAGAAGGAGTGGAGGGAAGTAGGAGTGGGTGAGAAGGAGTAAGAAGGTAGAAGGAGGAGATGGAGATAGAGACAGAAGGAGGCAAGTGTCATGGAAGGAAGGAAAACAGACTGATGAATAGAATAAAAATAGGTGCACAATAGGACATTGACTTTTGACTGATTGGATAAAAATGTATAAATATTTATTTTATTTATATTTTATGGTATATGTGTTGACATAAAAATGGAAATTGTGGAGGAAAAATAAAAAAATTGCAAAAAAAAAGTTATCTAATAAGTATTATATTGGCTCCATTTCAACCCTATTTCTACAAGTTAACTAATAGGCATCCTAAAAGACTTTTAGCAGGCCTTCTATTGGCTCTGTCTTAGCCCTATTCCTTATCTTAGTAGCATATCTTATATGATGTGCCTGACAGTTAGCTCTTGTTTTCTACATTGAAAAACACTCCCTTTTCCTTTATCTTTGTTATGCAGGCCTTGCAAATACACATCTCCTCCCTTCCTTCTGAGTTCATGCCATAACCTTGCATTTTTACAGCAAATGGCCCTACAGCAAATAGCCCATCAAGACCACTACAAGATTGAGTTTCTGCCGTGTATTCTGATACTTATTCATACTTTATATCAGTTATGATGTACAAGATTACTTTCTCATCCTCAAGATTCTTGTCTCATTCAGGACACTTGTATGAGGTAGGCTATTTACCCAAATTCCAAGCGAGCATGGGCTTTTGCCCAAAGATCACTGTCTCCCCCTTGGCAATTGGGCTTCATCTGCTAAAGTCGCTGTCATTAAAAGGGATCTATCTATTATTTCTAGCAGAGTTTCTACAGATCTCTTGAAACCTACGGGCATCACCTTGAAGCCTCTTTGATCCATCATCACCCAATATTGTTTCAGAAACTGAGTGCCTCTCTTCAGAAGGTTGTTTCTACAGCAAAATAATTGATGGAGTGGTGCAATAGGCGGCCTTGAAGTTTGCAGACTTTTCAGATTACAGACAAGCCATGATGTACTACTACTTCATTAAGTCTTTATTCCAATACACTTAGTCTTTGCTGAAAACACAGAGACGTTGAGCCACGCCAACATCTCACAGCATTAAGAATTTTCATAGATTAAAGAGGGATCAACTGTCATTAAGCACTGAAAGGAAATTCTCCTGACCTACCTTTCTGTAATGTGTTTTCTAAAGAGAGAAAAAAGGAATAGATTTGCAAAGGTTTATCTCCTTCAACCACAACTTCAACCAGAGTTTATAATTTGTCAGCTGTCTACTTCTCTGGAGAATGCTGATTACTGTAGCCTACAGTAAACTGACCAGTTCATAACATATAGTGGCCAAAACAATCTCCAAAGCAGGGGGTATTTTTTGAGATTTACAGTACATCACTTCCCAGAAGCAGGGGGCTTCTTGCTCTAACTTGGGGTTATACTCAGGGCTGGGTTCTAACTTACCTCGCTGCCGGTTCGCTTCCTCCTGCGTCGCATGGGCACGCGCACGCATGCTCAGTGTCAAAAAAATCCAAAAATAATAATTTTAAAAATCCAAAAACAAGATGGCGGCCGCATGCACAGTGCCAGAAATTCGGCTTCTGCACATGCACATGGGGTGAGTTTTCATCAGTACACTGACGACACCCAGCTGTACATCACCACCCCGTCTCAATTCAGTGAGGCAGCTGATGTAATGTGCCGATGCCTGGATGACGTTAGGACCTGGATGGGGAGGAACAGACTCAGACTCAACCCGACAAGACTGAGTGGCTTTGGATATTGCCTCCTAAGGACTACGACAACTGTCCCTCCTTGGTTCTTGAAGGAGGGAAATTAACTCCCTCAGAGCAGGTCCGCAATTTGGGGGTCCTCCTAGATCCACAGCTAAAATTAGATCAACACTTACGGCTGTAGCTAGGGGGGCCTATGCACAGGTTCGCCTGGTGCACCAATTGCGGCCATACTTGGAGAAGGAGGCTCTACTCATGGTCACTCATGCCCTTGTCACCTCCCGACTGGACTACTGCAATGCGCTCTACATGGGGCTACCCTTGAAGAGTATTCGGAGACTTCAGTTGGTGCAAAATGCGGCTGCGCGTGCTGTGGTGGGTGTGCCAAGGTACACCCACATTACACCTATACTCCACCAGCTGCATTGGTTGCCCATCAGTCTCCGGGTACAATTCAAGGTGTTGATCATCATCTTTAAAGCCCTGCATGGCTTAGGACCAGGTTACCTTCGGGACCGCATTCTGCCTCATACTTCCCTCCGACCGGTTAGGGCCCACAGAGTGGGCCTCCTCCAGGTCCCATCAGCTAAACAATGCCGGCTGGCGGGCCCTAGGGGGAGGGCCTTCTCTGTGGGGGGCCCCGTGCTCTGGAACCAACTTCCCCCAGAGACCCGAACCTTCCCCACCCTGCTGGCCTTCCGAAAAGCCATCAAGACATGGCTCTTCCTGCAGGCAGGGGGTGAGCCTAGTTCCACCTGAGCTCTCGCCCGGTATGGCTGATGGTGAACATTTTTAATCTTTTTGTAATTTTTAATTGTTGTTTTTAACTGTTGTTTATTATGTTCTTGTATAATTTGCTGTACGCCGCCCTGAGTCCCTCAGGAGTAGGGCGGCATAGATGAACCAATAATAAATAAATAACCAAATAACCAAATAACCAAATAAATAAATAAATAAATAAATAAATAAATAAATAAATAAATAAATAAATAAATAAATAAATAAATAAATAAATAAATAAATAAATAAATAAATAAATAAATAAATAAATGCTCAGGGAAAAAAAATAAAAAATTTTAAAAAATATTTTTTTTAAAAAAAAGATGGTGGCACCCATGTACCCGCACCGACCGATCCAGTTCGGTGACTTCATCATGATGTCATCAGCGGGTCGCTACCGGTTTGGGCAAACCGGGAGGAACCCACCCCTGGTTATACTCATATATATTTTCAGGCCATCGTAACCTACCAATACCTGTATGTAATTAGTGACAGCCTTATCTGTGAAAAACACTCCCACCACCTTTTTTGCAGGTGCTTGTTCCTGGTTGTTTCCTTCTCACAGAACTTTTACTGCAGCTTTTAGTGATCTTCAGAGAGAGAGAACTCAAAAATCCAGAATTTCAATCCTTTTATCTCAGGAGCAAAGCGAATGTTACGAGAGATATTAATTAATTCTCTCAGCATTGAAACCGGTCATATTTTTCTTCACCCCCACAAAAGTGTCCCTTGGAATCTGCCAGGAATTTGTTGCATGTTCCTCACTGATAAAGTCTAACTCCACCTCAAAGCAGGTTCAAAAGCTATTCTCGATCCTTTTAGTGCTGAGTTGAGCAGCTTTTATACATCTAAATTATATATTATAAAAAAAGAATCTGGTTCAACTTTTTTTGGCCAGTCTACAGGATTCAAACGTTGATCTTTTTCTTCCTGCTCCTATATTTAGTCAGTTTAAACTAATTCATTAACTGTATAATCCAAAATTAAGTAACCACAACTTCCTTTTTGGGGTAATTTCAAATTTGCCATTCACTTGATAAACAAGTGTACAATTTATATAAAGGTGGCTTGCAATCCCATACATTTTAACCAAACTTAAACTAATGTTAAAATCCTCCATGTTCTTTCTTTATAGCCAAGGAATAATTAATACAGCATGATTAATAGCATTCCTAAACAAGTGTGTGGCTAACCTATGCACAATTTTTTATTTCAAAAAATCTATCACATAACTGTTTTATACAAGAGACATCAACATTTGTCTATAGAGATGAATAAGAACATCAGAAAATTGGATAGTCTTGATTGCACTTTATTATATTCAAGTATTCTCCCCCTTTCGCCAAGAATGGAGGTGGGAAAATGAAGGCAAGAATTATAGAAAGTATAGATTTTAAAAATTCCTACTTTCTACTATTCTTGCCTTTATAGCAATTGGATGCTTTAGCATTTGGCATTTCTATAACTCAAAGATGCTTTTTTCTAAAGTATGGCACCTACTTTCATATTTCTCACCTGGCTGACGGGGCAGTGCTTCATCCTCAAATTATCCTGCAGTAGCAACTCCCCTCCCTGCGAGCGTCCCCTCAGCTGGGGATGATGTTTCTTCTGGGGGAGGGGTAAGTGCCTCTTCCCTTCCCTGCTTTGTCTGAATTGTCCTGCTGTGGTGAGTTGTCCTCGTGTCCATGTGGACTGGGTGCTGACCTGACCATGGCGAGTTGTCCTAGACCTCTTTTGTGGATGCTTGTTTAGAGCTGTCCATTTTTTTTCTCTGCTGTAGCACCAGTTCCTCCTCAATTGAAGAGATCCCTTTCCTTCATTCTCACTTTAGGGCAGAGGTGGGTTCCTCCCAGTTTGGACCGGTTCACCCGAACCGGTAGCAACCCGCTGGTGATGTCCTGATGATGTCACGGAACCGGTTTGGTCGGTGCCGGTCCATGGAGGCTGCCATCTTTTTTTGAATTTATATATATATATATATATATATATATATATATATATATATATATATATATATATATATATATATATATATATATATATATACATACATACATACATACATACATACATACATACATACATACATACATATATATACACATACATACATACATACACACACACACACACACACACACACACACACACACACACACACACACACACACACACACACACACACACACACACACACACACACACACACACACACATATATATATATATATATATATATATATATATATATATATATATATATATATATATATATATATATATATATATATATATATATATATATATATATATATTTGGGGGGGAATTTTTTCCCGGGTTTTTTTCTTCTGCACATGCTCAGAAGCTGAGTTTCTGGCACTGCGCATGTGTCGCCATCTTGTTTTTGGCTTTTTTAAAAAAATTGGATTTTTTGCCACTACGCAAAAAAATGAGGCATGGCCATGTGGCGCGGGAGGAAGCGAACTGGCAGTGAGGTAAGTTAGAACCCACCCCTGCTTTAGGTAATATTATTTTCTTCAACTTTCACTAGGTCTTGTCTGTAGGAATTGCCCTCAGGGCTCCTGCCAATTTCTAAGAATAGGCATAAGTGGGAATTCTTTCTCCCTGCTCCTGGGGGGGGGGGGGGCGGAGGCACTGGAAAACAACCAGCATCCTGCAAATTCATGTGTAATGATTCAAGGAATCTGACTGAAAGAGCTAGAACTATGCAGCTTTCCACTTATTTATTTACTTAACAAACAGAAATAAGCAGGATTCTCAAACAATTTCCCTTTTCTAATTGTTTTGCATTCTTCATTGAACAATTTCCCACTTTTTTTCACCAAGCACAGCTTGACATAGCCTGAAGTATTTTATTTTTTTAAAAAAATCCCCCTGTAGACTCATTTCTAGCTCTAATTTGTTTAAAATATGAAACATTTAGAAAATAATAAGATTCACTTATGGTATGCCTTTACCAGTAGTGGGTTCTAATTCCCGTCGCTACCGGTTCGTGTGCGTGCTTGCACGCGCAATGCTTCTGCGCATGAGCAGAAGCGTCCCAGGCGAGTGGGCGGAGCCTCCCGCCACTGCCGCTATCGGTTCACAGAACTGGGCCGAACCGGGAGAAACCCATCACTGGCCTGTATCTAGAATATGCACTCCTCTCTATTTGCTAAATGCTAGAGCGGTGGTTCTCAACCTTCCTAATGCTGCAACCCACGCCCAACCCCTGCGCCCCCACCGTGACCCACCCTGCTGCCGCGCCCACCGCTGCGACCCCTGCCCCGCCGCCGCCATTTGGTTTTTTTACCCTTTGCGCATGTGCAAAGTGTTCTGCGCATGCGCAGAGGGTAAAAGAACCCAAATGGCAGTGTCCGGGTAAAGTCTCCCGACCCCTGTGAAAGGGTCGTTCGACCCCCAAAGGGGTTGTGACCCCCAGGTTGAGAACCGCTGTGCTAGACCTATTTCTTTCTAAAGTTTAGAAAGAATTTATGATTACCTTGGCCGGCTTCTCTCCATCAATCAGACTAGCAACTTTGTGTCTGCTGTCTATTCTTCTGCAAGTTTGCACCATACAAAATTAAGAACACAGCCTTCCCTAAGGTAGACATTCTAAAGTGTTCGGCTTAACATTTAAATCAATATGGCTACAATGTACCTACATTTAATTCAAATCTATCTCTAGAGAAGTAGTATGATCAATTGCCTGGAGTGAAGTTCAAGAGTTTGCCCTAAGAAACAACCTTAATATTACTTCATCAGAAAATATATTGATTTTCATTTCTTGTACAAAGGAGAAAGAGAAAGAAAGGTTTGAAACTCACTTGGACGTTTCTTTTGCACTGAACATGATTATTTCATTGGAGCTTTCATCCACAGTGATGGCCTCTGATGTGTTAGAACCATAACCTTAAACTGCAACATTTGAGTCCTGCATGTCAAATATTTTTTGGAAATGTAAACAATATGATGGGACCTTTTGTGACCTCATGGACATGTAAAAAAAGCTACATATTGGAATCAGATATGTATTTTAACTCGGGAGAATTTTTAAATTGAATGTACAATTGAAGCCAGAGGCTTTTCTTTGAGGCTTGATGTACAAACACATTGGGGGGGGGGGGACATGGATTTTTGTTTTTATATATGACAACAACAGCAATGCTTCTGTATGCGCAGAGATGGAAGGACTGCCATATATGCACAATGGAAGAATGGATGATGAAGTTAATGGAGTTGGCAAAATTGCCAAAATCAACTGCTTTGGTTAAAGGGGAAAAAACTTTATTTAGCTTCATTTTTACCCACTTACCCACAAAAGAATACCACTTTTGGATTTTTTTAATTGAAACTGCAAAAAAATGAGATTTTAACCTTTGGGCTTTAATGATTACATATATTTGATAGTAGTACTGTTTCTTATTGTTTGTTGTAGTTCAAAGGGTCATTGATTTGTAGGTTTTATCTGTATAAAAGAAAGATGGGAGTTTCTTTTTTTTCTATAGTTTTGTTGTTGCTTGCACTCCCTAATTTTGTTCCTGTTATCCCTTTCTCCCCTTTTTAATTATTTTTCTTTGCTGATATTCTTTCTCATATATATATGTGAGACAAATATCTCAGTTAAGGACAGACATTGTGGTCAATTGTGGTCATAAGTGAAGGAATACAGAGAGAGAGAGAGAGAGAGAGAGAGAGAGAGATTGGGCTCAATTGTGGTTGTAAGTCAAGGAATATAGATATAGATATAGATATAGGTATAGGTATAGGTATAGGTATAGGTATAGGTATAGGTATAGGTATAGATATAGATATAGGTATAGATATAGATATAGATGTGTGTGTGTGTGTACTGTATATATACAGTGCACACACACATATGTATGTATGTATGTATGTATGTATGTATGTATGTATATGTCTTTCTGTCGTATTGTCCTGGTGTACCCAAATATGGGAGAAAGCATCACAGCTTTCTTTTTGCCTTTCGGCGGCCCCTCTCTGGGACCATCCAGGCAGTTTCTATATAGAGAGAGCTGATAGGGAATAGAGCCTGTGGCCTAATGGCTAAGCTGCTGCCTTACAAGGCAAGCAGCCCAGGTTCAAATCCCAGTAAGGGTATGGCTATCTGACGAGAGCTAAGTAGCTAGAAATAGATCTATAATAGTCTGCCTTTATTTTCATTTATCAGCAAAAAAATGCTACACATATAGAAGATAGTGTGTCGGCTATAGAAACTGCCTGGATGGTCCCAGAGAGGGGCCGAAAGGCAAAATGAAAGCTGTGATGCTTTCTCCCATATTTGGGTATATCAGGATAATACGACAGAAAAACATATATAACCCTTTCCTGGTGAAGAGCTGATAGGGAATAGATCCTGTGGCCTAATGGCTAAGCTGCTGCCTTACGAGGCAGGCAGCCCAGATTCAAATCCCAGTAAGGGTATGGCTATCTGACGAGAGCTAAGTAGCTCAAAATAGATCTATAATAGTCTCCCTTTATTTTCATTTTCAGCAAAAAATGCTACACACACACACACACACACACACACACACACACACACACACACATTCAGAGAGAGAGAGAGAGAGAGAGAGAGAGAGAGAGAGAGAGAGAGAGAGAGAGAGAGAGAGAGAGAGAGATATTCCTAGAGATAGATAGATAGATAGATAGATAGATAGATAGATAGATAGATAGATAGATAGATAGATAGATAGATAGATAGATCCCAATTTCTGTCCTTAAGTGAGATATTTGTTGAGTGAATTTTGCCTCATTTTATGACATTTCTCACCACGGTTGTTAAGCGAATCAATGCACTTATTAAGTTAGTAACACAGCTATTAAGTAAATCTGGCTTTCCCATTAACTTTTTCTTGTCAGAAAGTCAGAAAAAGGTGATTGCATGATCCTGGGACACTACAACCATCATAAATATGAGTCAGTTGCCAAGTGTCTGAATCAAACGGGATCACGTGATCAAATGGGGATGCTGCAATGGTCATAAGTGGTTAAAAAAATGGTTAAGTCACTTTTTTCAGTGCCGTTGTAATTTTGAACATTCGTTAAATGAACTGTTGTAAATTGAGGTCGATCTGAATATATATTTAATAACGTTTTGGAAAAAACCTCCCCAACAACAACAACAAAATAGGTTTGGTCCCAGTCCATGTAAAAAAACTGTATAGAATTGGCAGTTCTTTATTAGATTTAGTGCAGAATTAGCACTCTCCATTTCAGTGTAGAATCTGTATTCTCCTTAAAAGTGAACTTTAAAAACAGGTCATTTACTTGCTTCTTCTTATGCAGCAAATATTGGCAGAACCTCTAAGGTGCAACCTAACATTATTCCTGATGAGGCTCTGAAGACTCTCCATCGAAAGACCCCCTCTCACTTCAGCCAAAAGTACAGGTAAGTCCTCGACTTACAGACACAATTGAGCCCAAAATTTCTGCTGCCAAGTGAGACTGTTAAGTGAGTTTTGCCGTATTTTATTACCTTTCTTACCACAGTTGTTAAGTGAACTGCTGCAGTTTGTTCTATTAGAAACACCGTTGTTAAGTGAATCTGGCTTCCCTGCTGACTTTGCTTGTCAGAAAATTGCAAATGGTGATCACATGATCCCAGGACTTTGCAACCATCATAAATATGAACTAGTTGCCAAAGTGTCCACATTTTTATCATGTGACAGTAGGGATGCCGCAACGGTCATAACAGTGGTGGGTTTCTACCGGTGCGGTCCACTCTGTCATCCTGGTAGCAGCCCGCCGATTGCGCAATTTGTGTGCAACGGCTCCAGTGCCGCCTTCGCCATTCTGTCGCACGTCGCCATCTTTTTTTCTGAATTCTTGGCATTTTTTGCTTCCTGCGCATGTGTGGAAGCAAAATCTCATGAGGGGATGCGCGCACGAGATTTTGGTGATTTTTTGCTTCCTGCGCATGTGCGGAAGCAAAATCACGCAAGGGAACGTGTGCACGTAGTGAGCATGCGCGCGTGCAAAATGTGATGATGCGCGCGCAGCACACCGGTACGCAGATAAGAGGAACCCACCTCTGGGTCATAAGTATGAAAAGTCATAAGCACTTTTTTCAATGCCATTATAACTTCGAACTGCCACTAAACAAATGGTTGTAAGTCAAGGACTACCTGTATAAACTGGTTAAGCGTTAATGAGCTTTTGGGCAGACTGGCAGTGATTTAGTTTTCCTTTATTCTGATATTTAGCTATTAGCCCTCGCTGACATCTTCAGAGACAGAGTGAGGTGCTTTGTGGTGTACCTCTTGGCAGCTCACAGGTATGCTCCAAAGCAGCTCACTCTGCCTCTGAAGATGCCAGCCCCAGTGGCCGGGTAAATGTCAAGGAAAGGAAAACTAGACTATGGCCATTCGGTCCCAAAACTCATCATTGCTTTATTGATAGCAATAGCAATAGCACTTAGACTTATATACCGCTTCACAGTGCTTTACAGTCCTCTCTAAACGGTTTACAGAGTCAGCATATTGCCCCCAACAATCTGGGTCCTCATTTTACCCACCTTGGAAGGATGGAAGGCTAAGTCAACCATGAGCCTGGTGAGATTCGATCTACCAAATTGCAGGCAGCTGGCAGTCAGCAGAAGTAGTCTGCAGTACTGCATTCAAACCACTGCGCCACCACTCTTGATGTCAGCCATCAAAGCCTATAGGTATAAACTGAGCTTATAAACTGGTTAGTTTATCTTATCTACAAGGCTCCAAATTATTCCCATCCCTGCTCCTTTTATAAGAAATTCTGGTTTCTCACCATTACCCAATGAAAAGTGCTTAAAAATGTGAAAACTGATGAGCGAGATAGGGAGAGAGAGAGAGAGAGAGAGAGAGAGAGAGAGAGAGAGAGAGAGAATGAATTTATAAAAAGCTGTTTGGCACAATGATATAAAATAAAAATAAACGTAGTTATCCTTCTAAGTAGAAAAGTGGAAACTTTTAGGTGAGTATTCCTTGGAGAACATTGTTCAGAAGTATTGTACTACTATTTAATATGAATCAATAGCAGCACTGTCAAATGTTAAGTAACACAGCAGTGTCAGAGAAGCAGACGTTCTATTAAGCCCCCCAATCCCCTTTGACAGCTATATTTCAGTCTTCTCATAATCCTCCGAGACAGCCTCTCTGAGCGATTTTCCTAGTAACCTGTGGAAAATAAACAAAAATAGTTTCCAGATGAGGAATCAGGGAAACTATTTGTAAAATGAAGTACTTACTTTTTCGCCTTGCTTTTTTCAGGCAGTCGGTGGGCCATGAATGATGTACAATCCTGAGGGACTGACAACTGATAACATGTATGGATTAGTAACATTTATGGACTTGATTGCAAGACTATTATCTATCATACATACACATTGCTAGGCTCTTATCTATTCTATTCCTAGAATAGAATAGAATAGAATAGAATAGAATAGAATAGAATAGAATAGAATAGAATAGAATTCTTTGTTGGCCAAGTGTGATTGGACACACAAGGAATTTGTCTTTGGTGCATATGCTCTCAGTGTACATAAAACGAAAAAGAGGAAAAAATATTCATCAAGAATTATAAGATACAACACTTAGTGATAGTCATAGGTTAATAATAAGCAATCAAATCATACTATGAAACAAATAAAACAATATACACACATTGCTAGATTACTAATCTACACACACACACACACACACACACACACACACACACAATTACTTCACACTTCTGCAGACACTTGCTTTAGCCTGATTTTAGATTTAAATTTTGAGTTTCAACGCATAAGTTTAAAATATTTTATTCTTAAATGAAATATTTGAGCCTTTCCCTTTCTTATAAGAGTTCTTCCCTCTGATTTGTATTATTAGTGCAGTTATTCTTTAGAGAAAGAAGAATTTAATACATTTGTTTCCAAAACATGTACATGATGATGATGTTGCATTCGCAATAGAATCAAGCAGTTAAAAAAAAACTAGAGAGTTACTTCATATTTAAAATACATAAATCAAGCCAGCCTCAGTCTGTCTTCTGAAAGTCTAAATAGGAAGGGCAAGGGAATCTGCCACAAATTCAAGAGAGACATCACTAGAAAAATAAACTTTTTGAGAGATAAAATGCAGAAAGACTGATCCCATCTTTATTTATTTATTTATTTATTTATTCAGATTTGTATACCGCCCAACTCCCAGGGGACTCTGGGCAGCTTACAGCAAAGAGAAAACATGTGAATGAACAAATAGGTAAAAACATCATATACAAACATTAAAATACATATAAAGTTAAAAGACCAATCACACATAAAAGGGGTGACCACTTTAAATTATTCCGAGCGGTCCCTATCCCCACGCCTGTCGGAAGAGCCAGGTCTTGATGGCATTACGGAAGGCCAACAAGGCGGGGGATGGTCCAGATCTCCAGCGGCAGTTGGTTCCACAGAGTCGGGGCCATCACAGAGAACACTCTCCCTTGCGGTCCCGCCAACCGACATTGTTTGGCTGATGGGACCCGAAGGAGACCAACTCTGTGAGATCTAACCGGTCGCTGGGAAGTATGTGGTAGCAGGCGATCCCGTAAATATCCTGAAGGTCTTTAAATATTGTTACAGTTCAGGTGATGATATATTTCTCAGAACCTATCTAAATACATAAGTAACTTATAGCTTAATAGGTAGCAGAAAGTCTACATAGCTCAAATATTTAAAAATTTATTATTTTTAAGTGGCATATCTTATCTCAACTCTCTTTACTCCTTTAGATTAGCTCTAGTCTTCATAGATTTTAAACTAACTTTATATGGAGTTTGCTTCTGCTGGTTCTAATGTTTTATAGCATTTTGTGATGCTCATGTATTGTACCGGTCAATGATGGAAATAAATGTGAAACTGAAGCTTAACTATGGAGATACACAAGAGAAGGAGAGGTGAAAAAGAGAAGGATTTCAATCAAGGGCCTTGGTACCAGGCTCCGCATTGAAAGCAAATGGTTGATTTAGATTTAGATTTATTATTAGAGTTGGAAGGGACCTTGTAGGTCATCTAGGCCAATCCCCTGCTCAAGCAGGAGTTCCTACACCATTTGAGACAGATGGCAGTCCAGTCTCTCCTTGAAGATCGCAAGTGTTGGGGCTCTCACGACCTCTGCTGGCAAGCTGTTCCACTGGTTGATCACTCAAATCACTGTGATCGCACAAATCACTGAAAAGGAGGTTGACACCTTCATTGTTCCAAGTTTGGGGGGGGGGGAGAGAGAGAGAGAGAGAGAGAGAGAGAGAGAGAGAGAGAGAGAGAGAGAGAGAGAGAGAGAGAGAGAGAGAGAGAGAGAGAGAGAGAGAGAGAGAGAGAGAGAGAGAGAGTTGTAAAGCATTTAGTTATTAATTCAACACAGCCTTTCTCTGCATTCAATAAAGTATCCCAACATTTTTCAGGTTTCCACACAAATCTGAAAAACAGTGACATAATTTTTAAGAAATGTATTAACTTTAATAAGTAGATTCCTTAAACTAGCTGCATTTTTTTAGGTTAGCCATTGGTTCACAAAGGAGCCCAAAGCTTCTTTAAGTAACTAGCAAAAAAGTACTCCGCAGTTATGCTATGTACAAAACATGTTGGAAGACGGAGCTTCATGCTACAGGCCTGCTCTTTAACCTTCTAAACAAGTTTACTTCCTTCGGGTATCACAAAGGACCCCATTCCACTGACAGGTTTGAAGAGCAAACTGCTGATCCGTTTAACTTTTATTCATAAAACAGGTAAAACTCTCACCTTGTCTTTATCTCCGCAGTTAAGCTTTTTTAACTAGCCTTGTAAATCTATAAATGTTGAAAGATGTTCTACTTCAAAAGTTTGCCGTCAACATGTAGAGGTCACCTGATACTGGCAGAGCCCCAGCGTTATTTATTTTTAATCTTTGCTCCCACTTTCATTTTCAATAATTCCTAATGTGTGATACTTGAATTGTACAAAGTCTCCTGTTGCAAACTCTTCTTGATAACGTTACCACGGAGAATTGAGCCGAGTATATAGCGACCTATTTTTATTAAACAACCATGTATTGACTTCCTTCTTTCCTCTGTCCCTCTCTTTCTTCTCTTTCCCTTCAAGTTCTCTCTTGCATCTATTCCTATATTTTGTGTCTCCCTTTTATGCCACTAAGTTCTCCTCCTTTCAAAATTGCTTACGTCCTTTATGAATTCTACCGACATCAATAGACATAATATCTAGGACAGCTTGCAACTTGCCAAAAGACAGCTTTGTGTATACCATGCTGGACCCCTCTTGGTTCCTAAGGAATTCTTCATTATTCTGAAATGTTGATGTGGTCAAAAATGATTTCCCAAGGCTAAAGGCAAAGAATAGAGGCCCGTATTCTTAGTGTGATTGCTTTGCTTTTTGCCATGCCTCACTGCATGGATAACCAGTAGCTGGAAGCCCATATTGTGATTAATAAACAATGCTTCAATGGGAACGGGTTCCAGCGGTCAGGGGAAATGACAGTTGAGCTGGATGGGAAAACATATGTCATCTTTTTCTGAAGCTGGGGATTATTAATCAAAGGGGCGGAGAGTGGCATGTTTGCATGAATGTAGTTAGCTAGCCAATTACAGGCAGAGGGGAATAAAGGATAAAACTGCTCCATGTTTATTACATGCACTTCAGTATTTGCAGTGCCAAACTCCGTACAGTAAGATCACCAAATACCTGTTTAAAAGTACAAACACCACCAAAACAGAATAACAGATTGGAAGGGACCTTGGAGGTCTTCTAGTCCAACCCTCCTGCTCAAGCAGGAGATCCTGTACCATTCTGGGCAAATGGCTGTCCAATGTCTTCTTTAAAAAGCTTCAGTGTTGAAGCACCTGAAACTTCTATAGGCAAACTGTTCCACTGATTAATTGTTCTTACTGTCAGAAAATTTCTCCTTAGTTCTAGGTTGCTTCTTTCCTTGATTAGCAACATCAATAGCAATTAGACTTGTATACTTCTTCATATATTGCTCTCTGTAAGCAATGTACAGAATCAGCATATTGCCCCCAACAATCTGGGCCCTCATTTTATCGACCTCGGAAGGATGGCAGGCTGAGTCAACTTTGAGCCAGTCAGGATCAAACTCCTGGCAGTGAGCAGAGACAACCTGCAATGCTGCGTTCTAACACTGCTCCATGACAGCTCAGTTTCCATCCATTGCTTCTTGTTCTGCCTTCAGGTGCTTTGAAGAATAGGTTGACCCCCTCTTCTTTGTGGCAGCCCCTTAGATATTGGAAGACTGCTATCATGTCACAGTCACTTTAAAGAGTGGGAAAGCAGGGCCTGAGTCATGATAGGCCCACAGAATCATAGAGTTGGAAGGGACCATCTCGTATAATCAATCCCTTACTCCATTGAGAATCCAGAGATAATATCCCCTTTTCTCATGTTGCTAGTAATCATCACTTCCTCAGCCACTTCTTCCCTGCTGGTGAGGATTAGATCCAGAAAAGCAGACCCTTTGTTATTTCTTCCACCCACTGACAAATGAAGTTATCAGCAAGAGAGGACAAGAATTTATTGGATCTCTGACTGTTGGCAGAGATTCATAGCAGGTGTCGGGATACTTGAAATCCACCATTATTAGTCTTACATGCCTCTTTGAAAAAGATCTCCTACATGTTGGACTGTTTCACCACTGACTGGCTGTCTGAATGTTGGTGAGAAGGAAAGGAAGATGAGAATCTACTCTTACATCCAGCACTTCCCATTCATCCATTTACACATTACATACAGACATAAATGTAGTGTGTTGGGGCCTGTATGTGAAGGAACAAATGAAAAAAAAGAAAGACAAAGATGGAAAGGGAAATAAATGTGCATTTAAAATATATTAAGTGTTATAATATCTTGGTCAGGATGGGTTCTATGTGGTAAAGGTAAAGGTAAAGGTTCCCCTCGCACATATGTGCTAGTCATTCCCGACTCTAGGGGGCGGTACTCATCTCTGTTTCAAAGCCAAAGAGTCAGTGCTGTCTGAAGACGTCTCCGTGGTCATGTGGCCGGCATGAGTAAATGCCGAAGGCGCACAGAACGCTGTTACCTTCCCACCAAAGATGGTCCCTATTTTTTTCTACCTGCATTTTTACATGCTTTCGAACTGCTAGGTTGTGTTCTGACCTAGGCTTCCTGATTAAATAATACGGCACAAACGGCGTCCCAAAAACCTCTTTTATTTTTAATGGCTGGTAATTATTTTCATTGCCAGCCATAATAAGTCCCAAACAAATGATAAAAAGTCCAACAACAGTCTTTCTGGGAAAGGCAGATAAACACACGAACCTTGATCTTCCTTGACAAACTGCCAAAGACCAATTAGCCAGAAACTTGGCAAGTCCAAACAGAAACAGAGTCCGAGCTGGAATTACTAGAGCTAGAGTTGAACTGAGTTGCTTCCTGCAACGAACCCTTTCATGTGCTCCACTTATATAGTTTATGAGAGGGGTCTTACTCCCGAGTAGTTCTTCTCCTCTGTAACTGTTCTTGCCTTCTGGCAGCTCTGCGCATGCGCACATTGAGAACAGGCTCCCCCTGTTCCTCTGCCTCTGGCACCAAGCCTTCCCCAGACTCCAGACCTGGCCCATGGTCCTCCCCAGCCTCCTCGCTGTCCGACTCTGCTGTCAGCTCCGCAGGCCACTGGCGGACCACAACAGGTTGGCAGAAGCTGGAATAAGTAATGGGAGCTCACTCTGTTACACGGCGCTAGGGATTCGAACCGCTGAACTGCCGACCTTTCTGATTGACAAGCTCAGCATCTTAGCCACTGAGCCACTGCGTCCCTTTAATTAATCTTAGCCACTGAGCCACCACATCCCTCTATGTGGTAAGGAGCAGGGGTGGGTTCCACTTACCTTCGCCACTGGTTTACATCGCGACGTCCCCTCACGCAATTTGGCTTGCGCACATGCTCAGAAGCAAGAAAGAACCTGAAACACAGCTGAGGAGCTCATCAGCTGTGCTTTGGACGAAGAAATAAAGGTTAGAATTCACCCGCGGGTGGGCAGGAGGGCTCTTTTTTGAGCCGCGGAAGGGGAAAAAATAAAAAAAGATGGCGGCGCGCACTGAACGGCACTGACAGTGATGTCACCAGCGGGTCGCTACCAGTTCGGGTGATCCGGTCCGAACCAGGAGAAACCCACCCCTGGTAACCGCTGAACTGCCGACCTTTCTGATTGACAAGCTTAGCCACTGAACCACCACATCCCTTTAATTAGTCTGGTAAGGAGGTACAAATGTACTTGGGTGCAAATGTACTTCATCAAGATACATATAGCAATATTGAAAATTCAAGGAAGAAAGTTTGGAGTATTTTCTAAGCCTTCACTTTGACGCCACTGAATGGGTATGAATGGAAACTCCAGCTCACCCTGTACCTATTCATTAGAGCATGTGGGAGAGCCACTTTCCCAGTTATATAAAAGTTTTATTCAGCTCAGTGTAGGCCCAATGAAAAATCTGCTGCCTTTATGTTACCCTCCTTCCTCCCAGATGCTTTGTGATGCCTATGGAAAGGCATGGCATATTTCCCTCCGTGGGTTTATAAAATACTGGGGTTTTTTTCCTTTCTGAAGCCATCTGGGTGACTTGATTGAATAAACCTAACTACAGTACACTGATGAGACGTGACTGAATCCCATTTTGAAAAATGCCTCGACACGCACCGTATTAAACCGAGACAAATACATCATGTACCAGTGAGACCTGCCCCCACTTAGACTTATTTATTAATAAAATATCATTCTTTCTCAGCCTTGGCGTTTTTCAAGCAGATGAATGACAAGCAATATGGGGAGAGTAAGTGGATACAGTTTGAGAATAATGAGATTTGACTGAAAACCATCGTAACAGATTGGATGATACACCAACCAAAGCAAAAAGGCTTGTGTGAGAGGGGAAAAAAGTGGGGGGGGAGAGGAAAAAGCCTTGAACCATAAATCTTCTCCACTTAATGAGGACTCAGTTTTCATTTTGAAAAAGATCTTTTAAAAGAGGGAGGAGTTAGCTGCTCGGGCTATTTCAGATTGCATCTGGAGATTGTATGTAACAGGTCCTCTTGCCACCAAGGTGGAATGAACCTGTTAAAGATGTTCACTGTGGCTTCTGTTAAAGTTTAAAAGTCTTTTAATGGCTAAATAAAGGCAATTGTCTCTCTCCTCTCTCCCTCTTCTCCCCCACGTGTGTGTGGGTGTGGGTGTGGGTGTGGGTGTGGGTGTGTATGTGTGTGTGAGAGAGAGAGAGAGAGAGGGAGGGAGGGAGGGAGGGAGGGAGGGAGACAAAGAGAGACAGAGACAGAGACATAAAGAGAGAAAGAGAGAGGGGAGGAGAGAGAGAGAGAGAGAGAGAGAGAGAAATATAGAAATATAGAAATATATAAATGTATATAGAGATAGTTATTTGTTCTGGCCAAGGTACTTAAATATATTAAATATTGTAAATGCACACTTCTCTCCCCTTCCATCTTTTTCTTCTTCATCTATTCTTTCATATATAGGCACATGTGCACTAATCAAAGATAAATAAAATAGAAAATTAATAAATAAAGTAGAAAATAAAAAGCAAATAGACTCAAAGGACAAGATTCGATAGGCCACTAGGTCTTTTTCCGCTGTCAGTTTTCTATGTTTCTAGTTTTATGGAAGGAGAGAATAGAAGTAGCCTCTTTTTTTTTTAACTGAAACAGCTAAAGATGCATTCTTAACAGGGTTGCCAGAGGAAGTCTAAGTTTCCTCAGTTATTTAGAGAAAATTGGATGTTGGAATCCAGTCTGGGACAATCTGATACCCTCCAGTCTAGGGCTCCGCAAAGCCTCAGAGTGAAGCACCCCTCCAGAGCCATATTGTGAAGGAACACTCTTGTCTTTCTAAACAACCAAGTGAAGATGCCATGGCTCACCCTGCCCATCCAGAAGAAGCATCTTAGGGTTAGCAGACGATCTAAGGAATCAGTCCAAGTAAAGCAACGTGCCTCCATGTAGTGGTGAAGATGCTGACCTAGAAACTGGGAGATTGTGAGTTCTAGACCCACCTTAGACATGAAAGCTAGCTGGATGACTTTGGGCCAGTTACTCTTTCTCAGCCTAACTCACCTCATAGGGTGATAGTTTTGAGAAAAAATAGGAGGAGGAAGGAGTATTAGGTATGTTCACTGCTTTGAGGTACTTAATAGTAATACAGGTGGAATTTTTTAAAAAAACCAAACACTGCTTTTGTGGGATGTAACCAGGGGTGAAATTCAGCAGGTTCTGACAGGTTCTGGAGAACCGGCAGCAGAAATTTTGAGTAGTTCGGAACCGGTAGCGGAAATTTTGAGTAGTTCAGAGAACCGGCAAATATCACCTCTGGCTGGCCCCAGAGTGGGGTGGGAATGGAGATTTTGCAATATTCTTCCCCCAGGAGTGGGGAAGGAATGGGGATTTTGCAGTATCCTTCCCCTAGAGTGGGAAGGAATGGAGATTTTGCAGTATCCTTCCCCTGCCACGCCCACCAAGTCACGCCCACAGAACCGGTAGGGAAAAATTTTGAATTTCACCCCTGGATGTAATTGTGATGGAAGGCTAATTTTTGTGACAAGTACTTTGTATTTAAAGCATCTGAGAGTTTCCTTCTCTGTGAGGCCTTCTGGAATGAAGGTGGCCAAAAATCTGAGTGTCTCCCATCCTGCTGGCTTTTCAGAAGGCACTGAAGCATTTGGTTCAAGACCTGACCCTTCTATATAGTATGGGTCTACTTCTAGTTGTTGCCTGGTTATTACCATCTCTTGTCCCTTCTTTTTACTGTTGTATTATTATTATTTTCTTGTATTTTTGAACTTGTAATGTGCCCAGAGTCTCTAGAAGTCAGGCACTGTACAAATTTAATTAACGATGATAATAATAAATATCTGGACATCCTTCAATCTGACATCAAGAAGAAGGTTAGAATACATCAAGAGAGTGAAGAAGATCTTAAAGTCCAAACTCAGTGAAGAAAATACCATCAAGGCAAGCAACACCTGGGTAATTTTGGTCATTAGATACACAGCAGGAATAGTGAACTGAACTCAAGCAGATCTGTTATGTCCCTACATTTACATCTTAGCTGGGAAGTTCTCAATCTGGTCCAGCTTATTGTCATCAACAGGTTGTTCCTGATTGGCCCTGGTCCAAGCCAGGGCTATCCTATTTAAACCCCAGCCACAGCTGGGGTTTTTGCTGTTGTTCCCACCATGACCTAATAAAGAGCTGAAGCCACTCACTCGCCTCCTGCCTCTTCAGTATGAGAACCTAACATTGGTGACGAGGATGGGATAGCCCTGGATAGGAAGACCAGAAAAATAATGACAATAAACACATCTTTCATCCACAACAATAGAAAATGAAACTGCTAAAGGGCTCTGGAACTTTAGAATTCAAAAAGACAAGCACCTTTCATAGGATACCCCAATTGTCAATAAAAAAAAGACAAATAAAGTTTGGATACTGGATGTGCCAGTATCTGGAGACAGCAGAAGAGAAGAGAAAGAACTGGAGAAAATCACAAAATACAAAGAAATCAACAGATACTTTGGGCGCAATCCCAACACAGGAACACCATCGGCACTGACAAAATCATCATTTAATTGCAAAAGGCTAGAACAGCTTACATCCTGCAAGGATAAGTTTAACACCATCACAAAACTGCATCTGCCTATCTCAGGTCCTTGGGAAGTACTTGATAGGTGGAATATCTGATTATGCAACCAATCAAACTAAACAAGTATCTTTAAATAGAAATAATCTATAATTTTTACTGTCTGTTCCAACAATGCTGCTGTTAAATAAAGGTGTAATTGTTCGTGATCATCTAGCACTTTGAGTAGACAGAATACAGGTACTCTTCAACTTACATCCACAATTGAGCCAAAATTTAGGTTGCTAAGTGAGACAGTTAAGTGCTATTGACCCATTTTACAGCCTGTCTTGCCACAATTGTTAAGTGAATCACTGTAGCTGTTAAGTTAGTAGCACGGTTGTTAAGTGAATCTGGCTTCCCCATTGACTTTGCTTGTGAGAAGATCACAAAAGGTGATCACATGACCCCAGGACACTGCAACCGTCATAACTATGTAGCAGTTGCCAAGCAGCTGAATTTTGATCATGTGACCATAGGGGTACTGCAACCGTTGCAAGTGTAAAAAAAGGTCATAAGTCACTTTTTTTCACTTCCGTTGTAACTTAAACTGGTCACTAAATGAATGCCTGTAAGTCAAGGGTTACCTGTATGCTCCTTCTCAAGAGATCTAAATCCACTCCCAACAGATCCAAAATCCTACACCTCTAGGCAAAGAACTGATAAGAAAGAAAGCAACCTCCGTGTAAGATATGCATCCTTGCATCTCTTCACTTAATTCCCCAAATAAATTTAGAAGAAAAGATGCCCCTTCTGACCAAATACAGTAAATCCAAGTTTACCATTGAAATGCCTTGTCAAAGCAAATTAAGCCATGTGCACCAAGGCTCCTCCAGGAAGGTGAGCCATCAGCTTCTGAAATCCTGCCATAATAGCCACTCAATTCTTCTTCAAACCCCCTAGAAGTGGAGTGTTTTCATGAATATAAAGCTCGCACGCCAACAGTGCTTTGGGTGATTGGTGGTATATTAGAGTTATCCAGTAGTGGAATAACACGATTGACTTAAATATAATAGGGATGCTAAACAAAAAGCATGGTAATTTTGGTGGGGTGGTTCCCCCCCCCCCATTTTTCAGGTTCTTTTATAGTAAATGTTAAAAAGTAGGTTGAAAGAACATTCTTTCTACCACCACCAATGGTGGACTTGCCCTAAAGCTAGAAATTTCTGGAACAAAATTAGAGCCTGGTTGGGAGAAATATTACAGAGAGAAATTGCATTAAAGCCTGAATTGTTTTTATTGGGGATACTGCGCACGAGATACTCAAAAGAAGAAAGATACCTAATTTTACACATAGTCACAGCAGCTAGATTAGCATACGCCTAGAATTGGAAATTAGAACACGTGCCCACTGCTTCGATGGTCATCAGAAATATACTCGATTGCACAGAAATGTGCAAACTAACAATGCAGATTCACGGAAAAGACGACACGGATTTCTACGAAATATGGAATAAGGTATATAATTGGGTTAAACAAAACCCAAAATTAAAAATTTGGCAGATGAATTGAGATATATTTATAAATGCTTTCTTTACAAGCTGTAATTAAATAAACCAATTTACGGATGATAATCACCGATACTCAAGACATGGAATCTACTTAAAATGTATATATAGATTTTGATACGAAACAAACACCTTAATAACGCTGTTAAAGCATTGGACTATTTCGTGTTGTTGTTTGTAAATATGTGTACTTGTTTGTGTTTTGTGTGTTTTGTTTGTGTGTTTTGTTTGTGTCTTTTTTCTTATTGTAAAAATTTAATAAAGATTATTTTAAAAAAAGAAAAGAAAGAACATTCTTTCGTGATACAGAAATCACATTTAAAATGTGGTTGTCTCAGGAACCATATTGCTTTGTTCAAACGTTAAGAACATTCTTGTAATAACAAAATTAAATCTGGAACCATCAGAATATGTGACCCAAATAGGAAGAATACCAACATACAACACTTTCAGCCTCATATGCTAAACATTCATTGTTGTTGTTTTTAAAAAGATGGTGGGGGGTGGGGTTGCCCACCAAAAAATTTTTACTTGCCAATGAGTTTCAGCTGCTTATTTCAGCTGTTTTGTGCCTTTCCCCCCACATGCTTATTTCAACACTCACAACAAGAATTTCTTTGAATGCATTCTACAGGATATGGCTGTGCAATATGCACACCACTGAGTTGTTGTCTAATAAAAGTTCACAGAACTTGCCTGTGTGAATTTATCTGCCCATCAAGCAAAAACTTTTTGGATATGTGTGAGATTGTTATCTCTGGAGGCAGGCAGAAAGGGAACAAGTGCCAAAATGACACTTGAGAAACAGTGTTCTGAATATTCAGATTTCGTAGGGCAATCAAGTTCAGTTGTTTACTTTAAAAATGCACCTTAAAAAGAAATCTACAGCAACAGAATAGGGCCTGTACAAATCTAATGAATAATACACTCTTGTGAATAAAATATTAGATCCCTGACTTTAGTTGATAAGCTAAACGATATAATGTTCTTAGGTTATGCAAGGCGAGCAGCTGTTCTCTGTGAATAATTTCAGTTAAGCTCAGATTTTCCCTATCTGGTGCTCTCCAGATTCTAATCATGAGAGTCTTTAAACTATGCTGGTTAAGAAATCATGGGCATTCTAGTCTAACCTGGCTAAAATGACCATATTGATGCACATTGAATTAAATTATCCTAGTTCGTATGAAGCATATGTTGAATTCAGAACTGTTCACTATCCAGCAACCCAGTGAATTCTGCTTAATAAGTCGTAAGGGAGTCTATGATTTCGTCAAAGTATCAAATCTTGGATGATGGCTAGTTGTAGGAAATCTCTGGGATAGGGGATCGCTTGCTATGACATGCCCTTATAACATTGCAGTCGTTCCAAAAGTAGCAGCAGAACAAAATGACCAGAGAGAAACTGAACCACCCATCCCGTCAAAAAATAAAATAAAATGAAAAGTCTACTCTTTCATACTTACCCTAGATAAGCAAAATCTAAGATTAAGCAACTTGCATTTGCTTTATAATCAGTCTGGATAACAATAAAAGGGTATGAATTTATCACACGGCAAACAGAACCAGTATGAATAATGGATATTCATAAGCTCTGTAAAGTGCTGACTTGGAAAGTGGCAATTATTGCTGAATTATAGTTGTTGCCTTTCATTTCTGGGCCAATTTAGATGCTCCTTTGAGCTCCCACCTAATAGGAAAATTAGACCACTTCCTTAATGTAATGTCTAGCCAGCAATTACAAAAGGCAAATCAGCAAGGAGCAACTATAATTATAACTGAATGTGTCCTTTGTGAAAATATTTGGCTCCCACTTCAAAAACAGAGGCAAACAAGAGTTAAAAGACTTTTAAGGGATTGGAAAAGGGCAGGGCTTGGGATGCTTGTATGCAGCTCTGCTCCAGCTGCGTGGGCCCCCTCTGGCCTCAGGTTTTTGCAGCAATTCTTTAATCTGAAAAACCAATGCGTGCTAGTCTTTTTTTTTTAATCTATGCTTCCATACCATTAGCGCTCCATTTCAAACCCGCTTCCCTGGGAATGTCCAACTGAGCCTGCTTCAGAGGATTCGAGCGTAGGTGTGCTCTCTTAGCCAAATGCATTTTACATGATTGAAGGGAGCTGTTAAACTGGCAACAACAAATGATAAAAGGCAAGGAATTCTTTGCTGCATCTAACATATTAGGGGCAATATGCTGATTCTGTAAACCACTTAGAGAGGGCTGGAAAGTACTGCAGCCAGACAACAGAAACCAGGGAGGAGGGAGGAATGATTGGACTGTATGTGTAGCCGGGAGGGAATTGAGGAGTTCATGTGTACTGTTTGTGGCCTGGGAGAATCTCAATACCTCAAGGTCGAACGATGAGAGTCTTCTGAGCCAAGCAGACTATTTCCCAAAACAAAGAGATTGCATTGGATTGGTGGACACTGGACAGTGGGTGCCCCAGAGGGAAAAGGGGGATTTTAACTATGCAGGTTTTCACGCCAAAAGACAGAACTGGCTTTGCTTTCTACTGTGCCTATATGGATCTATCAGTAAAGTTATACTCTTAGTAAAATAATGTTCCAGGAGTTTCTTTCTGTCAATCGAATGGTTGACAGTTAGCTTGTCTAGAATGAATAAATACAGATAGTCCTGGACTTATGACTAGTACAGTACATTTATGAATAGCCCGAAGGCCTTTTCAAAAAAGAAAAACAGAACAAACAGGTACAGAAACAACCATACAAAAATATATATGGTACATGACATCAAAATTCAATGATATCAAAATTCAATAACTAAATTTCTAAAACTAGATAACCCAAATAAAATATCTTGTCTCTAACTCAGCTCATCTTTCTTACAATCAAGACTTATGACCACAACTGAGCCCAAAATTTCTGTTGCTAAAGAAGACATTTATTATTAACCATAGCACTTAGACTGATATACCACTTCACAGTGCTTTACAGCCCTCTCTAAGCGGTTTACAGAGTCAGCCTATTGCCCCCAACAATCTAGGTCTTCATTTTACCCACCTCAGAAGGATGGGAGGCTGAGTCAACCTTGAGCCTGGTGAGATTTGAACAGCCGAACTGCTTGCTGGCAGCCGGCAGTCAGCCGAAGTAGCAGGCAGTACTGCATTCTAACCACTGCGCCACCAAATTCACAATTAAATGAATTTGTCCCCATTTTATGACCTTTCTTGCCACAGTTGTTAAGTAAATCACTGCAATTGTTACGTTAGTAATATGTTAAGTGAATCTTGCTTTCTTGTATACGCTGTTTGCCAGAAGGTTGCAAAAGGGGAATCACAGGACCCCAGGACAATACAACTCTCTTTAGTATGACTCAGTTGCCAAGCATCTGAATTTTGATCACATGATTATGGAGATGCTACAACAGTTGTAAGTGCGAAAAAGCCATAAGTCACTTTTGTAACTTTGAACAATCACTAATTGAACTCTTGGAAATCGAGGACTATCTATAATACAGAGTCATCAGTGCCCTTTAAACTGTGACCCTTTTCTGGAGCTAGTGAAGTAAAAGAATTGAAATTTTGTTAGCGGCAAAAGAACAAGTTGCCCCGTGGAGAGCAGGCAAAGAAAATTAAGAGAAGGGGAAGAAGATGGTTTAAAACACCCTTCATGTTGAAACAGAAACTCTTTTATGTTAGGTGGGGAAATGCTCTCCCATCATTCTTTCGCTCCTTTCCCACTTCTGCTTCAGTCACCACTTCAAGTTAATATTCTCAGCAAGACATTCATTTCAAGCTACTACTCTCACAGTCAGAAACGATGGAAATGAAATTGTTGATAATGAAAAAGGCAGTTGCTTTCTGCGTATTACACAGCACACGCTACAGTTGACTGAGGCCTGCTATTTAAGTTGTTTTATAGCCTTGGTTCAGATCCATTGTTTCTCTTGAGTTTCAAACACATACGAAATTCCACAGTTCTACATATTTCAGCTTTAGAAGCAATGACAAGACTCATTTGGGAGTATTATTTTCAGAACTTTTTTTTGGTGTGTGAAATGACAAGTACATTTTGAAAGAGAGAGTACCTATAACAGTGTTTCTCAACCTTGGCAGTTTGAAGATGTGTGGACTTCAACTCCCAGAATTCCCATTCTGGGAGTTGAAGTCCACACATCTTCAAACTGCCAAGGTTGAGAAACACTGACCTATAAAATGGCGGACTGTTCGGCCATCTCTGGTTTACCTGAGAAATGCACCAGACTGTTTTCTTTTCTTTCATAGTCCGTTTGCTTTTATTCACATTTTATTCACTGCTTTGCTCTGGTTTATATACTACTGCAATCCTGCTGACTCTGAGCATCTATCCTGATTTCATTTGTCATTTATTATTAGTAGCACTTTCATTTTGTGGTAACCAATTTAGTCCATTCTCTTACTTTTCATTGGGAGTTGTTTTCCGTCTCAGTGGGAGACTCAGCTTCTCTTTTATTATTTGTAGGAAAAGTAAGGCAAGTCTTAGTCCACCGTTATGGGAAGAGTTTGGGCCTGTTTCTCCCGAGGATGTGGACAGAGCTGTGGGGGCGATGGGTACCTCCACCTGTTTATTGGACCCGTGCCCCTGCTCGGCCAGCAGGGAGGTGGCACGTGGCTGGATCCAGGCGGTGGTCACCGCTTCGTTGAGGGAGGGATCCGTACCGCAGTCGTTAAAAGCTGCGGTGGTGAGACCCCTCCTGAAGAAGCCTTCCCTGGATCCAGCTGACTTGAAGAACTATTGTCCAGTCTCCAACTTACCTTTTTTAGGGAAAGTTGTGGAGAAGGTGGTGGTTACTCAGCTTCTGCAACTTCTGGATGAAACAGATCATCTAGATCCTTATCAGTTGGGTTTCAGGCGCGGCTACAGTACAGAAACTGCCTTGGTTGCTCTGATGGATGATCTCTGGCGGGCCCGGGATGGGGGGAATTCCTCCATCCTGGTGCTACTTGACTGCTCAGCGGCTTTCGATACCATCAACCATGGTATCCTTCTGCATCGTCTCGGCGAGTTGGGAGTGGGAGGCACCGTTTTGCAGTGGTTCTCCTCTTATCTCGCCGATAGGATGCAGTCGGTGTTAACAGGAGGGCAGAGATCGTCCCCTAGGCCCCTGTTATGCGGGGTGCCTCAGGGGTCGGTTCTCTCGCCCATCCTGTTTAACATTTACATGAAACCACTGGGGGAGATCATCCGCAGACATGGGGTGTGTTTTCACCAGTACGCTGATGACACCCAGCTGTACATCACCACCCCGTCTGACTTCAGAGAGGCAGTTGATGTAATGTGCCAGTGCCTGGACAACGTTAGGATCTGGATGGGGAGGAACAGACTCAGGCTTAAGCCCGACAAGACTGAGTGGCTTTGGATATTGCCTCCTAAGGACTATGACAACTGTCCCTCCTTGGCTTTCGAGGGAGTGAAATTGACCCCCTCAGATCAGGTCCGCAACTTGGGGGTCCTCCTAGATCCACAGCTAAAATTGGATCATCATCTTTCTGCTGTGGCTAGAGGGGGCCTTTGCACAGGTTCGCCTGGTGCACCAGTTGCGGCCATACTTGGAGAAGGAGGCTCTACTCACGGTCACTCATGCCCTTGTCACCTCCCGTTTGGACTACTGCAACGCGCTCTACATGGGGCTACCCTTGAAAAGTATCCGGAGACTTCAGTTGGTGCAAAATGCGGCTGCGCGTGCTGTGGTGGGTGTGCCAAGGTACACCCATGTGACACCTATACTCCGCCAGCTGCATTGGTTGCCCATTAGTCTCCGGGTCCAATTCAAGGTGTTGATCACCATCTTTAAAGCCCTTCATGGCTTAGGACCAGGCTATCTCCGGGACCACATTCTGCCTCAAACTTCCCTTCGACCGGTTAGGGCCCACAGAGTTGGCCTCCTCCAGGTCCCGTCGGCCAAGCAATGCTGGCTGGCGGGCCCTAGGGGGAGAGCCTTCTCTGTGGCGGGCCCCGCGCTCTGGAACCAACTTCCCTCAAAGACCCGAACTATCCCCACTCTGCTGGCCTTCCGGAAAGCTGTCAAGACATGGCTTTTCCTGCAGGCTGGGGGTAGAGCCTAATCCACTCGAGCTTACCCCCAAGTATATATGGTTGTTGGATGGTTGTTGGATGTTTTTAATACTGTGTTTTTAATTTTTATATTTGTTTTTAATGTAATATTTATAGTTGGTTATTCTTGTATTTTCTCTGCTGTACGCCGCCCTGAGTCCCTCGGGAGTTGGGCGGCATATAAGAAAACCAAAATAAATAAATAAAATAAATAAATAAAATATATTTTAAATCTTTTTTAACTTGCGGATGTTCTGTCATGAAATGGCAAATAGTAGCAAGTAGTAGTAAGCAATAGGACCAAACACCCGGCTTGCAATGGGCATTAATTTAAGAATACAAGAGATTGTTGTATGATTGCCCCATTCCTTGGCTATACCTCCATGACTGAAAGTTTTGCTTGAGACTTAACAGATCTGATTGCTTAATAGAATAACATAATAAGAGTTGGAAGCAGGGGTGGGTTCCAGATTCCTTTACTGCTGGTTTGCTCAGGGACGTGCCGTGTGCACACGAGCATGTATTACGCAGTGCAAAAAAAGCTGTGCATGCACAGAAGCAAAAAAAAAGATGACAGCGCCTATGGCGCTGCTGAGAGAACCGGCTCGGGGACGTGGCAGTTCCAGCGACCCAGGCCAAACAAGTTACTACCAGTTCTATAGAACCGGTCCAAACCGGTAGGAACCCATCTCTGGTTGGAAGGGACCTTGGATGTCTTCTAGTCCAATCCCCTGCTTAGGCAGGAAACCCTATACCATTTCAGACTAATGTTGTCCAATCTCTTCTTAAAAACTTCCAGTGTTGGAGCATTCACAACTTCTAGAGGCAAGTTGTTCCACTGATTAATTGTTCTAACTGTCAGGAAATTTCCAAATCAGATTGTTATAGATATTCTGATCAATCAGAACCTTACAATAAAGACAGTGTTGGTACTCATGGTTTTGTTTTCTTGTTCTCATTGTTGTTATTGTTCAGTTGCTAAGCCATGTCCAATTCTTCACAACCCATGAAGCAAAGCACACAAGCCCCACCCACCCCCGGTCCTCCACTGTCTCCCAATGTTTGTCCAAATTCATGTTCATTGTATTGATGACTCTATCTAACCATCCCATCCTCTACCGTTCGCTTCTCCTTTGGCCTTCCATCTTTCCCAACATCAGGATCTTTTTCTGTAAACCGCTTAGAGCGGGCTGTAAAGCACTATGAAGTGGTATATAAGTCTAAGTGCTATTGCTATTGCTATTTCAAGGAGTCATCTCTTCTCTTTAGGTGGCCAAAGTATGAAATCTCACCTGACATATCTCCTCGCAGCAGTAGCAGAGTTCAGAGATTTGGTAAGTTTTCTATAAATCCTTTCCCTATGTGGCCCAGTCCCCCTCTGACTTATTTTATTTCAGTATAATTATCAGGTTTTCCCTTCCTGCCAAAGAATCATGGGAAGTATATAGATTAGTGAGAGCGCTATGGTATTTATTTATTTATTTACTGAAAGTGATTTTTAAACATTTCTTCTCTTTCCCATCACTGAACATGTTCCTGGTATACATAATAAAGAGAAATTGATATGGCACTAGTTTGAATCTGTGGTGAAGACATCCTCTAAGTGACAGTAATATAATGAGATATAATTCTAAGCTGCGATCTGTGACCTTCTTACATGATTTTTGATGTGCCGTTATTACTTTGTTCTGTGCTGGTGACCAGATTAGATCCGTTCTTGGAAGGCAGCAAATGGATTTTCTAGGCCTTCACAGCAATATGTTCACTTGAATTAATCTCCCTGCCCTGTGACAGTGTTGTTCGGTATAGTATAACCTGTGATAGTGTGTTTGATCAGAAATGAACATAAAAAGTGCAATTTATTGAAGAATGAGATGCTTGCCCTCCTTTCTTTCCAAAGCAGTGACCTGGGGAATAAAGAGGACATGAATAGGATTATTCAGGTATTTATCAGCTGCATCATAAATGACCAGGTACAATTTTTACACTTTGCAGAAGTTGGTGAATCTGTATGCTGGGGAAATAGAAGCCTAATACCGGCCAAATAACTATTTTTCTCAAGAACAAAGAAAGTTTCAAGGCTGGGTGAACAACAAAAACAAGATAGTAAACCAGTTGGTCATCTTCTGATGACAAATAGCTAAAGTGGGATACAGTAGTAGGAAGAAGTTGGACTAGGATTATAAAGACCATTTCAAAGCTCCACTTAGCCATGTGTCCTGTCCCCGAGTCGAGCCCACCAATAATTACTCACATACAACTGTCTAAACACAATTTGTTTTACTAATGAAAGCAAAGTCTTCTAATACGTTCTTAGAAGTGTCCAAAGCAAAATTAAAGGCAGAAGTTCTTTAGTTCATAAACCCAGCTGTTAATATCTTATCTTAACAGCTGGCTGAAGTCCAAGAGATAATTGGCAAAGCTTACTGTGCTTGGCACAAGTCCCGGAGCTAGGAAAGGCAGGAGACAAGATGCAAACTGGATTCACAGAATTCAAGAGCTGGAAACAATGCAGAGAATGCCAAAACAAGAGTCATGGAGCAAGCTATGATCAGACAGGTCTCTTTTTCAATCATTGTTCTCTGCAACTAGGCTCAGTGTGGCGAGGACTTAAGTAGTCTAAGGGCATGGCCAATTAGCCTGCAGCTCTACTTTCGAGTAGACCTCCTCCGGAGTAAACCTTCCTGCCTCTTGGCAGCCCTGCGTGCTCTTGCATTCAGGAAAGGAGTAGCCCCTCCTTTCTCAGCACTGTCAAGAGGCACTGAAGGTTCCAAAGGCCTAGGCTGCACCAGTTGCGGGCGGCCCACAACACCATGAAACTGTCTGGGTGACTTTCAACCAGTCTGTTTGTCAACCTAATGAAATTCACAGAGTGGTTGTGAGGACAAAAAAAAAGTCACCTTCAGCTCTTGGAAGAAAATTGGAGTAGAAAAACAAACAAACAAATAAATAAATATACCCCTGTTTTAGAAGTTAAGATTGCATTCTATCTTCTCCATTTTAATATGGCAAGTTCATATTAGACCTCCTATGGAAGAAGAACAGTTGGTATAAAAGCAGAAGTTCACATCAAAATTGCATTTTCTGAAATATTTGAGAAAGGCCACTGTATGCTTCCAAATACATCACATTTGTCAAGCAGTTCTGATCGTCAACTTGCTTTAAGCATACAAAAAAAAGGGAGGGCTTCCATTATTATTCTGGGTCTTTTTAATTTTCTTTCTGGATGGATCTTCTATCCCAATTGGCTAAAGGCAAAGTGGCCAGTACAACATGAATCACTGTTGGTAATACAGTAGCTGGAACATCCCCAAAGCGATCAATTTGCTTTCGCTTAGTGTGAGGTTGAGAGTTTGACCTGTAGCTTTTGCCGAGAAGCAACGTTAATAAAAGTATTTCTCTGAAAACATCCACCGGTCAATTGTAAAGCCTTTATCTGTTTCACAATTCCAGTGACAACTTCTCCTCCACGGGGACTGTGCTCCTTTGTGAAGCATCACCCAGGTGTCATTGTCTTTATGCGCACTTTCTTCATGAAATAATGGCCTGTGGGGCTGTGACAAGGTCCATCCAAGAATAAATAATCAATAGAGAGTTACCCTACTGAGTGAGAACATTACACAGAGCACCACATTGCTGGAAGGGCATTGTCATTCTATTGAAGTGACAAAAGACTGCATCAGAGAGAGAGAGAGAGAAATTGGGCAAGTGGAAACCATGGCGTCGCATTCCCACCTGTACAACATTGTGTTTCTTACACAAATAGCAGAGAATATCTGTAGAGCAAAAAGGTCTAAATTATCCTTCCTTGTGCAACTCCCTTGCCTTCTCATATGGCCACTGTAGAGAACCCAGATTTGTGAAAAGGTTTTGTAATTCACAAGAAAGCAATGTCCACATAAAGTAAGTTAGATTGGCTTGTTCTGCAGATGCCTCCTTCCCTAGTCCCCAACCCTAGTTGAGTCCTTAGACTCTGATTCCACATTGGCTTTGATTAGTTGTTAAGTAATTAAGTTTATTCACAGAGCACTATATGAACATGATCACTCTGGGCTTTTAAAACCAAAGAATACAAATTGTTCTCTTATTTTCTTATTATGTTTGGATTAATCAAAAGTACCCAACGAGAAGTAGGGGAAGTTATGAACATGATCAATATCACAATCTATGGGGTTGGAGCAAGAAGACCATTTAGCCTGGCCTCAAACATAAAGCAGGGCTCAAACTGAGTTGCACACATACACATGGATACACAGATCGCATTTAACTCACATTACAGCTATGTGCTTTAAGAGCTGTCAATGGGCTGGACCTTTATGAATTCTGAAAGGATCTGCTCAAGTCTTCCAATGAAAGAACTGCTTGAGCCAACTCGTGCTTCACCTGTGGATGAAATCATCTACCACTGGGCCCCCAGTTTTGGAAAGAAGTCATTTGAAGGGAAGGTGGGATCTAGAGATTCATTTTTTCCTTAATCTTCCTGCCAAAAGAAGCTCCCACAAAATTAGTAAGTAGATCGACATTTTCACTCTGCTAAGAAACAAGGATGACCCAGTGAGACTGCCCTAAGGGAACTCAGCAAATTTGCAGCTCTTGTAATTTGGGAAGACTATCCTAATGATACTAATAAAGGAGAATATTTATAGCTGGAGGTTGAAATGAGAAGTCCTTAGTGTTCTCCGAGCTTGGCGGTTTTCTTGCAGATCTTTCATTACCGATGATTATTGATCATTACTGCTAGCACTGATGATGTTGTTACCTAGTTTGGATAATGAAACAACTGCAAGAAAACAAGCAAGCACAGAGAGCACCAGGGACCCCTCTCATATTCTGATGATCTAATATGCGATACAGGTAGACATCAAAAGTATTGTGAGAATGGGAAATAGCAGAATGCAAAGTAGTCCCTAACAGAAACACCTGCATTAAAGAGGCACAGATTTTACTTGTTCCTCAAATTGGGCAAAAGATATTACTCCAAAGTTGGCTCAACTCAGCGGCTCCTACCAAGAAACAGAAATCAAAATTCTCATTAAAGGCAAGAAAACCCATTACAGGCTGTGGCTACATACAACAATAAAAAAAAACTGTAAGAAGCAAAGGGATGAATTATCATTTAATCCACTCAGTTATTTGCAATAAGTAACTGGTGAATGTAATTTCTCATAGCAGCAAGACTTCCTCTTTAAATGTTTATTACTATGATTTATCACATTTTGAAATACGTAACTGTCATCATGACTGGTAAATACTGATGTGGGCAATCAACCAAAAAACAACCTCAGATTGGACCTGCTAACCCATCAGGATGGTGACCACCTGCCAATGTCCAATATCATTTTCCCGACAAAGTGGCAATTTGAAAGTAATTCAATCAAGTATTCATAAAAGAAATTGCTATCCCAGTTTGACAACAAAAATTCTAAGCAGTATCTATCTGTCTGTCTGTCTGTCGTTCTCTCTCTCTCTCTCTCTCTCTCTCTCTCTCTCTCTCTCTCTCTCTCTCTCTCTCTCTCTCTCTCTCTCTCTCTCTCTCTCTCTCATGGTCCCAATGGAGCCCAGTTTGGAGGAGGAGTTGGAACCAGGACCATCTGACAGGAGGGCACATCTCCCTTGACATGTTTGGAGAGGCCAGGGGCTGAGGACGATGCTGCGCCAGGCCCCCCAGGCATTGAGGGAGGTGGTCGATCAGCTGGAGAGCTGCCTGAAGCTTCACAGACACTGGGGAGGACCGGCTGCTGACAGGCACTGGTGCTGATAGGCAGATCTCTTCTGAGGAGGAACAGCTGTCTCCTCCACTCGATCCAAGGGCATGGAGAGCGGAGCGTAGGCAAGCTCAGAGAAGGGGTGCAAGGCTACTCGGGAGAAGCTCGCACCACCCCTTCTCACAAGGAACACCTGGAGGGGAGTGACTTAAGGAGAAGCTGTGGGGAGTTGGTCTTTGCCAGGAATAATTTGCTTTGGCTTACCCTTCCCCAGCTTTCACTCGTGCCCCGTTGCCATTGGCCTTGCCTCGTTTAGAAGATTGCTTTAAGCCTTTTGTCTTGGACTTTGCCCTTGTCTTGTGGACTGCTTTTGGCCCTTTGCTTCACTGTTCCCTTGGAACTTCTCCCTGCCTTGGACTTTTCATTTGCCCTGAGGACTGCCATTGTCTTGTGCCTGGACTCTGCCTTGTGCATTGAACTTAGATGCTCCAACTATGTGGACTTTAATTGCACTATAGGGGCTGTTGTTCGGGGGACTGAGGGTGGCTGGCTTCAGGATAGTGGAGCCTTACCAGTCATTGGAGGGCCATTTGCTGGAACATTTCTTGAGAGAAATAAAGGACTCTCTAGAGGCCTGCCTTGCCTTGACCACCTGGGTCATAACACTATCATCTATCTATCTCTATCTGTCTGTCTATCTGTCTGTCTATCTGTCTATCATCTATGATCTATCTCTATCTTTCTTTCTTTCTTTTTCTTTTCTTCTTTCTTTCTTTCTTTCTTTCTTTCTTTCTTTCTTTCTTTCTTTCATTCTTTATTTCTTTCATTCATTTTTCTCCATTCCTTCCTTCCTTCCTCTCCTCCCCTTTTCTTATCTAGCTGACCAAAAAGGAGTTGCACAATTTCAGCCATAATTGATCTCCAGAATCTCCATTATTCTGGAGATCAATTATAGAGTTGTTAACAATATCAGTATAAGCAGTCTTATTTAATGAAGTGTGTATATCACAGCCATGTCCTGTTCAGTTTAATGAGGGAATTTTGCCAGATCCATACTACTAGACAGCTGAGCTAAAAAAAAAACTTGCTTTGTTCTTATTTTCTTTCTCCACATCCCAATGTCTTAAGATAACTGGGAGAGAATCCGGTTGATCAATATCACCCACTCGTTCAGTTAATGCAGATGTTCTTTCTTGTACCTGTTCTTGTAGACTTTATCAAAAGGCAATTTAAGAATAAACAGCTGAAGTAGCCAGCAAACCATACTGGTACTTCAATTTGTTTCCAGTGGGACCATAGTCAAACACTGCCTAATGGTCGTGGGCTCTTGGCCATAAAACTGCAATGAACTAGCTAGCACATGTACACATTCCACACAAGGCACTTCTCCTTGCTGTATCCTTGAGTTGGCAGAGACTACCCCAGCAGCATCATGCTTGTTCCTAATGCCAAGCCATATCCTGATTCCCTTGTCTCTGTTTCTAATCACTGTGGTTCTTGACTTCCCTCCAAAATCCAATATAACAAAGCCTAAAGAGAGTGAGGAATTAATACTCTAGCAAGCTGTGTGTTTAACATGGTAAGCATGTTTAATTTGTTCTAATGTCTCCTTTATATTCCAATTCTCATTTCATTTTTTTTCCTAGATATTTTTCGATCACTTTTATTTGTCTATTTGTTATCTTTGTTTATTAAAAGAAAAATCAAAGGGAGGAAAGACACTTTCACCTTGGAGCAACCAGAAGATGGAGGATTAAATTTAAAAATTAAATTAAAAATTAACCAATTAAATTAAAAAATTAAATTAAATTAATCAATTTTTTAAAAAACTACCATAGTATTTCCTGTAACGAAGTCTACGAAAATAGTCAATATAAGTAGCTGGTTGATATGAACTATGATTATTGGAAATAAATATAAATATTATTTTAAAAAGTAATAGCATAAATACAACTTTTTAATCTCCTTACGAGATCTGGGTTGCAATTTGCTGGAAGGAAATCTCTGGTGCGTTGAGCCAATTCCTTGCTGTTTTTGTGAAAGAGTGAAATATTGTTATCTCATCAGCCATTTATTCATGGATGTTGGCAGGGCAAGCAAAGGACGAAAAGAGCACAATGACATTGTCATGCAATTGCCATGGTTTTGCCATGCTACCTGCATCAGATGTCAGGATGCCATTACAGCGTTGCCACATTTGTGTAATGTCACTCCATTCACATGATCCTGTAGGAAGTTAGCATCCACCCCTCTCCTAGAAAAATGAAATATCCTAGGAAATATTAAAAAGGCAGAATATTATATAGAATATCCCTGGATGAGAAAATGGAGAAACATGCTCTTAGGCAGAAAAAGACTCACTCTTAGTAGCCCCCACCTTTGTCAATGAACTATCAAAGCCCGAGCCCAGCTCACTCATTCCCCCCACCTTTATCAATGGGCAGTCTATACTACATAACAAAGATAGGATTAGCCCTCTACCCATCTCATTCATTTAGAATAAAACAGGCAAAAAAAGTGGGTTAACACACCCAAACCCACAGCTACTGTATAAGGGAGGGAAAATAAAGTTTTATGAATCTCCCTCATCAGATGATTACAATGGTTTGGCTGAGAGGTTTTGAAAAAAATCAATCAAAAAAAAATCAAGAAGAGTCCTTCACTCCTCCGCTCACAACAAAATACCTTATGCCACCATTGAAATACTGGGATTAGATAATTTACAACTACGTCACCTCCGATCTGATCTAAATGTAGTTCATAAAATCATATACCAAAATGTCCTTCCTGTTAATGACTACTTCAGCTTCAACCGCAGCAATACACGAGCACATAATAGATTCAAACTAAATGTAAAGCGCTCCAAACTCGACTGCAGAAAATACGACTTCAGCAACAGAGTGATCAATGCCTGGAATGCACTACCTGACTCTGTGGTTTCTTCCCCAAACCCCCAAAACTTTAACCTTAGACTGTCTACAGTCGACCTCTCCCCGTTTCTAAGAGGTCTGTAAGGGGCGTGCATAAGTGCACCACTGTGCCTACCGTCCCTGTCCTACTGTCCTATTGTCCTCTTTTATTGTTACTTTTTACTTATGTTTATACAAACTACTACTATCCTATACATGTTTGACAAATAAATAAATAAATAAATAAATAAATAAATAAATAAATAAATAAATAAATAAATAAATAAATAAATAAATAAATATAATTTGGGGGGGAATAATAATGTGACAATGTACGTAAAAAAACTCTGCTGACGTTTGCCGATATTGCTGAAATACTTGGTAAGCTCCCACAAGTTCCCTATGTTGTTAAAGCTAAGCAGGGCTGAGAAATTGTATTTTACAGAACACTGGAGATGATCAATGTATCCAAACAGCTGTTTTCAATTAAAAGAGGGAGAGGTATCTAGCATCCCATAAATCTATTTGAATAACTGATAAACTGGAGAAAAGCCAGTGTATAAATAAAAATAAAATAGAGAGGCTCCTGTTTACTATTTAATATTCTCTATAAAAAGGATTTTACAGAGCAATCATTACTCAATGAGTGAATTGTGAGTTCCATTCTTTTTCATTGTCCACCAAAGAGCACGTTGGGGACCATTCGCTAAGGATGTGCTGCCAAAATCATACTTTGGCAACACTTAACTCAAAGGGATTGAGATTCTGGGGAAAAAAATAAAACCCACAACATCTCTCCAAGGGACTTCATCAAACTAATCTAGATTGGAGAATTCCTTATTACACTAATTTTCTGCCAAGAACTATCCTAATTATTATCAGAATGAATAGCCGCTGAACAACACACTCCACACTTTCAACAGAATCAAATGAGCAGCAATTATATTACATTAAGATTAAGAATGAAAAACAGGACCCTTTAAAAATGGGAATCCCTTTCCAATGATGGCAAGAGGAGAAATAGCCTTTTAAATGTAAGCACACCTTTCAAGTTTTAGATGTGAATTAATCCTTGGAAATTATCACCCCAAACAAGACATCTTTCACTAGTCCGATTGTGTGCATGACACAACTGTAATGGCAGACTGTCAGTTCAGAATATTAATAGAACAGAAACTAGATGCATTTAAGATCATTCTTGCTTCTGCGAGTAATCAAATAAGTCATTCAAGGGGGGAAAAACTGGCCCTTTGTGCCACAACAAGTGCTAACATTTTTTTTCAAAATGGCTTTATGTCAAGAGGCAGACCTTAAATCACGGCATGCAAAGAATTGGGAGCATTTTGTGGCAGCAACAAATACTAAAATTTCTTTTCAAAATGACTTTATGTCAAGAGCAGATTTCAGTTCATTGCATGTGAAGAATTGGGAGCCATGTTTCCTCCAGGAAAAACATTGGAGCAGCAGTGGATGAGGCGCCTCACATTTACCCCGCACCACTGCACCTTTCTGGCACTTGTCATCTCTATGGAATCATGACCTCAAGGCACTCCCTAGGCCAATGTTTTTCAACCTTGGCAACTTTAAGATGGACTTCAACTCCCAGAAATCCCCAGGCTCTCGAGGGCAACTCCACAGTTATATTCTTGGAAGTGTAACGTCCAGGCACCAAGAAGAGAAAGAAATCTCAGTGCCGTTCCATCTAGATAGAAATGGAGTCTTCTCAGTATGAAGTCAACCCAAGCTATCCAGTCATGGATTTAAGGCAATATGGGAGTTAAGAATGAGGCTAGGATATGGAAAACAAGGTTCAAATATATGTCTTTAGCATTATCCATCTCATAGCGGGTTGGGGATAATAAAAGAGGTGGAACACAGAATTTGATGGCAAAGCAACAGGTATAATCAATAATCACACTCTGTTCAGGGAGAAAAAGCTATTTGATAGAAAAGTCCCAAGTGCTCCACAGTTTTTCTAACTTGAAATGTGGCACCATTCAGAAGTTATAAGTTCAAACATATCCTCCTTTCTTTTCGCTCCTCAAGAAGGATTTGTCTATTGAGAAAAGTTCCATGAAGATCTAGTATGTTGACAGTGGTGTTTGGGGAATTATTATTTTTTTGATCCTTGAAGTTTGGCAAGTGCACATTGATCCAGTATCAAATATTACTTTATTTCAAGTGAACATCTTACAGTAGTCACGACAGAGCCTAAAAAGAAATGTCAAATCTGTAAGTGCTACCCAGGAGAACCCTGATGAGATGTTCTCTCAGCGGATTATTGTTTTGAATTTTTACTTTAAAATGTCATTACAGCACCAAACGTCTTGCTGTATTACCGCAGTAGCAAAATGACAGTGTCTCTTCAGATCAGTGCTCAGCATCATAAATGCTCGCTTTACACAATTATTGTTTTCTGCCTGCTAATTTTTAGTTTTTACTTGCATAATCACCCCAAGATTGCATTATGCATAAACTATATGCATATGCATAAAATATATGCCAATGTGTTCTAACCTACTTTTTTAGGCTTTAAAAAAGAAACTGGACAACTATATATCAGAAATGATACGGGGTCTCCTGCTTGAGCAGGGGTTGGAATAGAAGAACTCCAAGGTGTCAGGCCTGGAAATCATCTTTTACATTTTTGTATTCAGGCCTGCCACATTTTCTACTGTGGGAAAATGGGAGGGGGGGGTTATATGGAGTAGGTGATATGTAGTAGTCTAAATAACATTATTTCCAGAAAGTCAAGGCCGCTGTGCCCGGCAGGTGCGAGGAAGTGACGGGGAGGCATCTTCAGTTTTGGATGGTGCCTGATTGGATCGTGTGATGGACATGTGGGTGCTGGGCAGGGACTTGAACTTTCGTTTGGGTGGAAGCTTTCAGATTCGGGTTTTCCAAGATGTTGCCTACATAGCATCTCTAATAAATTGGAACTTTGAGGAACTTCTAGCCTTTGAGTCATATTTTGTTGGGGGTGTTCATTGGAACACTGACACAAGGTCCATTCCAAGTCTATTGTTCTTTGTTCTAATCTTTCAGTACACTGTATGTCAGTGCTGTAACAGACACTAGGACAGCAACTGAATTTCTTTTAGTTTAGTGAAATCAAATTTAAAATGGGTAACTTGCTCAAAAAAGGTACCAGCTTTTTCATGTAAACTATTTATATATAATAATAATTTAAAAACTATTTCATTTTCTATAGGCAAATAAGGTTATGTAAAAGTGATAATTTGATAGGTTGGGTCATGGTCTGAGAACAAAGAGTAATATGTGGAATATATCTAGTTTACCTATTTTAATGTTATTTTTCTCAAATTTGTAAATCTTTTGAGAGTATCTGGTAGGGTAAATGCTGTTTAACATCTGAATTTACTTAAAAATAAATGTATAATTTTGGGCTGCATCTATCTGTTCCAATCTTAGTAACAGTACAAGACTGAACTTCAGTCTTTATTAAACTGTCTGCAAAATGATTTATATTAGAGCTCCCCTTTCCAGAGATTGAATTAACTCTGTTGATCATGACTTTGAGGGAATGTTCAGAAATTGCAGTTTTAAAATCGTTCATTTTCTTTGAGGCACTTCTTAACACCCAGTTATTTGGTTAACTGGTCCTGATGTTACTACTGCTTTTCAGTATGGCTGTGTATAGAACAGAAAACATGTTTTGTTTTGAACCTGAAGCAAATAAATGTATTTTGGGAGTTTTGCCCATTCATTTTTAATTGATGGTGGTTCAGCATATGAAATGCTTCTTGGCAGAAATTTCTAACGAGGACACCATTTCTAATAAGCCAGGATTTGGAGGATACATAGATCTGGGAAAGGAGTTTGCTGTCTTGCATTCTTTGCTGTGGGAAGTTGTCTGGGAGGTGGGCAAGGTAAATTAGTTTGAAGGCTGGGAAGGGCTGGCTGGACACAACTTTATCCAAGGAGTGTCCACAAGCTGTTTCCTGGGTGATGATTAAAGTTAATTTTAACTTTAAAAAAAGTAAGAGGTTATAACATCATCTATTTCTTAAAAGAGTGTAGACTAAGCATTGGGAATCAGTAGAAAGACAGTGGTGAAATTTAATTGGTGCTGAACTTCCATCACTTTGGGTTTGGGTTAAGTTCCACTAAATTCTAAAGCAAATGAGCTCATTTCTCCTATCATATCCATCATTTATATTGCTTTAGAACAATTTTGTTTTAAAGAAAATTATGTTTGATTCATTATCTTCTCCTAAAATCGCCACGATGCAAAAAGGATGTTGAGACTCTAGAAAGAGTACAGAGAAGAGCAACAAAGATGATTGGGGACTGGAGGCTAAAACATATGAAGAACGGTTGCAGGAACTGGGTATGTCTAGTTTAATGAAAAGAAGGACCAGGGGAGACATGATAGCAGTGTTCCAATATCTCAGGGGTTGCCACAAAGAAGAGGGAGTCAAACTATTCTCCAAAGCACCTGAGGGTAGAACAAGAAGCAATGGGTGGAAACTAATCAAAGAGAGAAGCAACTTAGAATTAAGGAGAAATTTCTTGACAGTTAGAACAATTAATCCGTGGAACAGCTTGCCTCCAGAAGTTGTGAATGCTCCAACACTGGAAGTTTTTAAGAAGATGTTGGATAACCATTTGTCTGAAGTGGTGTAGGGTTTCCTGCCTAAGCAGGGGGTTGGACTAGAAGACCTCCAAGGTCCCTTCCAACTCTGTTATTCTATTCTAAAATAAAAGCCATATTCTAATAGTTTGGAGAGAACCAGTTTGATATAGTGGTTAAGGCACCAGGCTAGAAACTGGGAGATGGTGAGTTCTAGTCCTTGTCTAGTCTAATCTAGTCCTGCTTTAGACACACAAAGCCAACTGGATGACCTTGGACCAAACACATTCTCTCAATCCTAGGAAGGAGGCAGTGGCAAACCACTTCGGAAATCTTGCTAAGAAAATTGCAGGAGGTAGTCCAGGCAGATGCCAAGAGTCAACCATATGTATACATACATACATACGTACATACATACATACATACAGTACATACATACATACATACATACATACATACATACATACATACATACATACATTCCTATGTGGTGCTGCTTCCTTTCTTGAGAATCATCATTGATGACCAGGCAAGGAGTTACTATCATTTTTGGATCCTGCATTGGATCTTGAGATCCAATGCAGGAAGTTACGGAATTTTTATTTATTTATTTATTTATTTTATTTATTTTTGTCAAGTACGTGTTGGTAATATACATAGATATAACATTGTTTATATACATAAGATGAGTACTGATAAGAGGGAACATTAGGACAGGGACGGTAGGCACGCTGGTGCACTTATGCACGCCCCTTACTGACCTCTTAGGAATCGGGTGAGGTCAACAGTGGACAGTCTAAGGGTAAAGTTTTGGGGGTTTGCTGACGAAACCACAATGTCAGGTAGTGAGTTCCAGGCATTTACCACTCTGTTGCTAAAGTCGTATTTTCTACAGTCAAGTTTGGAGCGGTTCACTTTGAGTTTGTATCTGTTGTGTGCTCGTGTATTGTTGTGGTTGAAGCTGAAGTAGTCGTTGACAGGAAGGACGTTGTAGCAGATAATTTTATGAGGTATGCTTAGGTCGTGCTGAAGGCGATGTAGTTCTAAGCTTTCTAAGCCCAGGATTTCAAGTCTGGTTGCGTAAGGTATTCTGTTGCGAGTAGAGGAATACTGTTTGTAGAGTTATATTTATAAACAAATTATATGTTTTATGTTCATTCCTGTCAGTAGTTATAAGACAAAATATGATTTAAATACCTTTGTATATGTCTTTGCACTTCCTTATAGTTTCTTTCAGTGCTCTTCCCGAATTGCTGCTCTCAAACTATAGCAGAATGCATTCAATTGACCACAATCTTTCCCCCCACAGGCAAACATTTGCTTCCAACAAAAATCCCTTTTTAGTTTTCTGGATTACACTTTAATTTAATAGTGATTTTACTATTACTCCATCCCACCCGTTCTCCTCTACCCTGGGCTTTGATTGCAATTTGTTTTGCAGGATAGATGTGCATTAGTTTTATTAGCATTAACTTTTTTATTTTGGAGGCTCAATTTTTAATTTCTATTTCCTTTACTTTCCTCAATGTCTGCTGCACCCTGTTTCGTCTCCTCCATCCATGAGTCACCGGATCACTGTGGTCCTGCTGCTCCATTACAATGCATTGTGGTTTTTCACACCCGCATACAAATGCCCATCTTTTCTTACAACTCATCCATCCACATTCATTGTTTAATTAGAAAAAAACTGAAATGATGAATGCCACATTGCTTATTGTCAAATCAGAGTGAAAATTCCTTTCTACAGGCAACAGTAGAAAAATTGGGTCCTTTGTCACGCATTCTCGATGACATCGCAAAGGATACAACCCTCCCTCTGCCAATCCAGCAACAGTTGAGATGTTATCCAGATCATAATTCAAGCCCCAATGTCTCTTCTGGGCTGCAAAAAATATTTGAAGACCCAGCTGACAGGTATTCGTTCTCTGCCTCTTGTTGAAATTATTTGGAAGAAAGAGAGATGCGTAATTTTGTTCAGCTTGATGGGAAAAGTAGGAACTAAAATTCAGAGTAATTCCATAATTACAAGAGTGGGACTTTGCTGAAAGCAATAGCTTAGTTATGATAACTCTGGATAATTGATTTTTTCAGCCCAGTATTTTTAACTCTACATGTGCTTCTCCAAGTCACAAGCTTTGTCCAAATTTGCTACCTGAGATCTTGTTAACTGGCAATATAGGATGAGTTCTTCTATGTACAAACATGTATTCGTATCAACGTGAACTACAGCCTATCCTTTAAACTCAGAAACTGTATAAGAGAGAGTGTGTCTGTGTGTCTGTGTGTGTAAAGTGGAATAACATTCCAAAATATGCTACCTATGACCTACAGTCATAGAATCCAAAATTCTACTACCACAATTTAAGAGTTCCTGCAAACTGCCAATATGTTTTAGTCACAGTTGACACTGTTTAATCAGATACTGTATTACATCTGATAATGTAATAAGAAGAGCACTAGGAGCAGTTAACTTGTATGCAGAGACGATGCTCTGCTGACAAGTGAAGAATTTATTTTCTTGTATTAAAAGTATTTAACATGGTATAATGGATAAGAATATTCTTGCTACTTTGTTGTTAAGTAAACCTTAACAACAAAAGTAGGCTGATTATATCTTCTTTTATGGATCGGACTTCATACTATTAAGCTTAGTGTATTGGAGTTCTTATTTCTCAGCAAAGATGCTTCCTCATTTTCTCTAGATTTTTGTCAATGTGAGTTATGAATAATTATTGCTATGACAAATAAGGCCTCCCTGTTCACCAATAAAGGCACACATTATGACAAATTTGGGTTTTTATCTTACCTCTATGTCAGGAGTCCCCAACCCCCCAGCAGTGGTCCATCTCCTGGCCTTGAGTCATTTGGAAGCGGGCGCACGCACATCCCCTTTTATGCAAACAGCAGGCGAGAGCATGTGTGTGTGATCCATTTGTGTGAGCGGTGGGCACGCATGCCCACCGCTCACACAGATGGAGCTGCCTACCACACACGCTTGCTCGCCACTCATGAGGAATCCCCTCCTCTCCCCCCCCCCACCAATCCACAAAACTGAAAAAGTTGGGGAACTCTGCATGTTGGGCAGACAGACCTTCTTTTGAACAATTACGGTTTTATCTTTTATGTGCTTTATACTTTTTATCCATATACATCTGAAAGGAGTAATTTCTCCCCATTGTGGCCTTTTTACTTACGCTTATGGGTGAAGCCATTAATGGAAATACAAAACAAAAATAAGAGCAGTAGAATGTTGTTTCTATGATTCTCCTGCAGCAAACTGGAGCCTTGTGGATAGACTGAGGCAGGCTAAAATTATTAAGATTAGAATGCTAAAACAAATGTATAGATTAGGCATTGCATTATTTAAGATAGCTACCAGAGTAGAGCCAAATGCTCCTTTTCAGAACAATGTTGCTCACTTAAAGCAACCAGCAACTTATCTCTTTCAACAATCATTGCTTCTGAATGGGAGCTAAGATGACTTTTGGTTCCATTCCCATTCATAAATAACACCCCTGCCCACCTAGACTATTCCACTTGGATGACTCAAATATGGAGATTAATATGGAACCAGAGAAATTGTTTAAGCAGGAATAAGTGTGAGTGTGCATGCAAATAAGCATATAATGTTAAGACTGTGATTGTTTCTCAGTGAGCGCAAGTTGAAGTCAGCCCCTCCAGAAAATGAAGAATATTTCAAAGGCAAATTGCTCTTGATGCCGCAAACCTCATCCCGGAGTGTGACTTATTCAGATCAAGGCGACGAGACCAATCTGCCCAACGTCCGAAGCATATCGCTGATGAATCTCCAGGATCCCAATGTCACACAGTGTGAATCTGGATCCATGATGCACGAGGCCCCGGTACGTTTATCCGGCAGTCAGATTTCAGTCATCCAGGTGGCAAATATCAAGCAGCTCAGAACACCTCAGACCGCCCCCCCCCCAAGTCAGGAGACCTCTTCATTCGGCATTAAACCAGCAAGGCATTCTTCAGGCTCTTTTTTCCCAGAATCCAGTTTATCATCTCAACAATTGTCCTCAGCCAATTCCTAAAGTGTCCATGGAATCAACCCTGGATAACCTGATTGTCATCAGTTTCTGAAGCCAGAATAGGAAGACCTTAAACTTAGTGTACCCAGCAATAGCAGCATGAAGGATTATGCCAAATGCAGCACCCAGAATGAAGATTTTTCTGGTCGGGGCACCCTATTGGACAAACGAGCTATGCCAGCTCATCAGAATTACACAGTGCAGGTCCAAATCCACAAAGCAGACCAAGCAAATTCCAGCTCAATGATCAGATCATCCCACTCACTTCCTGTTGTGTCCCAGCACAAAGTCCCCTCAGAAATGACGCAGACACAACTGTTTGCAAACAATACTATTTTACTACTAATAAATCCTCTTAGTAGCTATATGTTTTAAAGTCCATGAAGAACAGAAAAGGTTCTTTTTCGGAAAGTCAGATTGCTATTTTCGCTTCTTAAGAACTGGCCAGAGTTCAAACCCCGAAAGAAAACAGGCAATTAGTTCCTCAGTTATCAGTAACTCATAGAATTTGGCCGAAAGCCCGGAATTAATTATTTCACGAACCAAAAATCCAGAAGTCAAAGCAGGAGATTCGAAGAACAGCAAACTAGGTAATAGAAATCCAACAAGTTGTTTTCAGTGGTGGCGCTCGGCGTGCTTAAGCCTTAAATAGCCTCAGGGCGTGGCCAATTAGCCTGCAACTCTACACATGAGGAGACCTCCTCCTATAGAGCCAGTCTCGCCTGCTAGCTGCCCTGTGTGCCCTAGCATCAAGCAGAGGCTCCTCCTCTTCTCCTGACTCACTCAGCTCAAACTGAGGATGTGCAGAAGGCCCTGGTTAGCTTTCAGTCTCTGGCACCGAGTCCTCCTTGCTATCGGACTCAAGTGCCAGGTATACGGGCCAATGGTACCATGCCACAGTCGTCTCTTGGTCCTCTGGATCCATGTCCAGCTGCGCGGGATGCGGGCAAGCCACAACACTTCTCCACAACACTGCCCCACAGTGCTTCTCTTCGAAGTACAGGCAGCATGTCTGTAGCATCTGCCACGATGGCAATGGAGCCTCTTCAGGAGGGAAATCAATCCTGACAGCAGTCTTCCTCCTCCCGAGGGGCCCCAGTTCCCAAAGTGTGAGCAATTCAGCGGTAGCAAACACAGCAGGTAGGATCATCTGGTTTGTTTGTTTTTCTTAATTTTAAATAGGAGACTACATTTTCTTTTTATAGGATACATATTTTGTGAGACATATGATCTGCAATACAGGTAGTCCTCAAGTTATGAATGTAATGGAGCCTGCCCATTCCATTCGTAACCCGAGGATTCGTGGGAGTGAATCTCGTATCTTGAACATGATCGCTCCCTCCTTTCTCCCACGCATTTGCTAATCGAATGCATGGTTTGTTAAGTGCATATGAGGTATTTCAGGGTGGGAAAGGCCATGGGGAGCCTAGTGATGGAACAGGCCACCTGCTTAAGACCACTCAAAGCCTCCCCCGTCCACTGAAATACCTCATGCCCCCCCCCCAGAATTGCTTCCCCCACACCCAACCTGCTGCGCTGGGTCACTTATTGTGGAAAGATCTAGCAAGCTGTCTCCTCTTCAACTTCTCAGCTGTGCGCACCCCTCCGAAGCTCCATTTTGGCATGGGCAGACCGTGTCTGGCACTTTGCAGCCTGAAACAGAGCTCCGGAGTGGCGGAGGCAGGGCCCACCCCTCCGAAGTTCCATTTTTATGTGCGCAGGCCTCGTCCGGCACTTTGCAGCCCAAAACGGAGCTCCGAAGTGCCGGACGAGGCCTGCACAAGCACCAGAGGGCAGGACAAGAAACAATGGTTGGAAATTAATCAAAGAGAGAAGCAACCTGGAATTAAGGAGAAATTTCCTAACAGTGAGGACAATTAACCAGTGGAACAGCTTGCCTTCAGAACTCATGGGGGCTCCATCACTGGATGTTTTTAAGAAGAGATTAGACAGTCACCTATCTGAAATGGTATAGGTTCTCCTAATTAAGCAGGGGGCTGGACTAGAACACCTCCAAGGTCCCTTCCAGCTCATTCTATTCTATCCTTTAGAGAAGCTTTGTGGAATCAGGAACTGCACAGAGATTGATTTCTCACCCTGTGCTTAGAATGCCCTCTTTCCAACCTTCCACCAGCAAATCCTTTTTTTTCCCCTTGTCAGTCTTTTTTTCTTTTTTCTTTTTGCCTATTGAGGGTATGGTAGCCTGTATATCACTACTGCTCCCCCCCCTTAATTAGCAGAGCTGTACTTTGGGCTATACATCCATTTGTAATGGCAATTGACATCATTTCTGTGTTAAATTACATTTGTTAAAAGGGAGAGGAGATCATTTAAATGGGCAAGTATGTCCAATTAGATCTCTAGCTGAGGACTGCCCTGGCCTGCCCCTGTGCTCTTATGTTTCCCCAACCCTAGTCTTGTGCTTTCCAGTTTCCAGCTACTCTCTGAATTTCATTGTTTGTGAATTTCATAATCCATAAGAATTCCATTCTAAAGAAAGTAATAAATTTATGTTTTTCAACTTTAAAAATATTTATTTTATGACATTATGGGAAAATTATTTCTGAGAAGGAACTGATTGTTTGGTAGAGAGATGGGGAGTGAGATCCGGTCAGACAAAACACTGGACTTCATAAAAAATGAGTTGACTATAGGCAATTTTAATTATAGTATCATTCTGCTGTCATGACTGTACAGTTGCCCCTTTTGACAAACACATTTCACAAACACATTTATACTGTGAAATCCAGCAGGTTCTGACAGGTTCTGGAGAACTGGTAGCGAAAATTTTGAGTAGTTCGGAGAACCGATAACAGAAATTTTGAGTAATTCGGAGAACTGGCAAATGCCACCTCTGGCTGGCCCCAGAGTGGGGTGGGAATGGAGATTTTGCAATATTCTTCCCCTGGAGTGGGGTGGGAATGGAGATTTTGCAGTATCCTTTCCATGTCACACGCACCAAGCCACGGCCACCAAGCCACAGCACGCCCACCAAGCCACGCCCATAGAACCAGTAGTAAAAAAAAATGGATTTCACCACTGGGCAAGCCTGTTGCATTTGGCTGATGGGCCAGGAAAAACTCTTACAAGAAGTAAAAAGACATTGACTTTATCTTCACTGTTTCAAATCCAATGAAGTCCTGTTGGTTGTGGTGAACATAGACAAATGTGATCTCATTTGGTTTTGTTTTCTGTTGTTCTTGCAGGAGAAAAGGATCCTCTCCCTGGATTCGGCAAATACAAGATTGGTGAGTGCCCTAACTCAAGTGAAGGGAAGGAACACTATGGCATGGGAGCAGCATCTCTCCTACTAATCCCCCCAGGCTTTCCATCACAGAGAATGGGGAATTTAGGAATAACAGCTGCTAATTTCAAGTTGTCCCACCAAAGGAATTGCCATCTGTATTGTATTTGTATTTTTTAACTACTGTATTTTATATTGTATTTTATATTGTAATGGAATCTACATGTTGTGAGCCGCCCAGAGTCCTCAGGGAGTTGGGCGGCATAGAAATCCATTAAATTAAATTAAATTAAATTAAAATCTTTCATTTCCCTTGCCCACTCCAAGCCTGGTTGACCAACTCCCTTGGTGTTCTCCAAAACCTTCAAAATCCCTGCTTAAAAGCAGAAAATTTCAGGGAAAACTGGACTGCCTGCCACAGCCATATAATGACCTGCACGAACAACCTGCTTGGGCTTCTTTTCAACATTGCAGCTGGTAATTACATTTCCACATTTCAATTTGCTTGTTTTTCAACTTGCCTCTCTGCACTAAATCTCGACCACGGCAGCAACATGCCATGGTACATAGGGCAGAACAGGCATCAATAGTTTCCTGACTAGGTGAGCACAGAAAAGACTGTTTAATGTAAGTCAGGGGTCAAAAAAGTTTTAAAAAATGAATTGAAAAACAGATATTTTTTGAAAATCGAAGATTTAAAAAACAAGAAATGCGTAAAAATCTAATGAAAAGTTTTAAAAGTTTTAACAAGTCTTTGCTTGCTGCCCACATCTCAGGTGGGATCCAGGTAGGCACTACTGTGAGAAGTGACTTAATGTCAACCGTCCCATTTGGCACATTCAACAAAAGAAACTCTCAGCTCTTTATAATTACCAAGAGAGTAGCTTTTTTGAAAACTCCATTTAGGTATAGCAGAAACAAAGTCAGTTCTGGGATTTTCCTACAAAAACCCCTGTAGGTAAAACCGCATTTTCCCATCCGTGCCACCCACGGTTCATAGTTTACCAATTGAGTTCAGTTCTTTTGTTTTGGGAATGCTGCTCACATAATCTTCATAACTTGTCCTTGGTGGATAATGTCTTGCTGGCAACAGAAGGCACTCTTGCATTCTGTAGACTTCCCCGTCCCACTTAGGAATTCACCACCACCCTCCTATCATTGTATGGCACACTGCGAGCGAAAGCAGGTACAGGCAACTATAGAGTAGAATCAGGTTTGACACCACTGTTCAGCTGTCTCTCGCCTCATCCGCAACTACCTTACTCTTTTCTTGCACAATGAACCATAAACCACCCTTAAAGCCAATTGTTTTCCTCTTGTTCTTGATAAAGACAGAAGATAAACTCTTTACTTGTGGTCAGAGGAGGACAGCCCTGAGATAAAGAATCTGTTTGTGGTGCTCCAGAAAGGGGCGAGGAGGAAAATGCATACATAACCTTCCCTGGTAGCATGGCATTCAAGGGATTAGACTTCAATGTTCTCATTTAATTGGCAAACTGAAAGCATGCAACAAGACCCTACTGGCTGTTCATTCAGCCTGCAAGTAAATTAATAGGGCCAAGCTTTTTGTTCAAGGGGCAGGACTGAAGTTTGGGGTGCTAGTGAGCAGTGCTAGTGACAGCCTTCTTGTTGGCAAGCTGGCACTGTCCAATCGCTACCATGCTCCTTGGCCTGAAGATCTGCCAGACACACCCACAGAGGTGGAGGAGGGGTGAGATCTGGCCCTTTCCAGAACAAACTTCCTGACCCTGGTCTAGGCATTCAAGTGTGCAGGCATGACTCAGGCATGACTCAGTTCTCAATCACCTAGCTTAACCACAGAAATTCTAGTCCCAGCTATGATTGTAAGGAGAGGATTACCTGTATATAAAATCCATGTTACTAATTGACATTTAATTTCATGATTTCATGATGATCTTTTGCAAGAATCTGTTGCTCAAAGGAAACTGAGGATCTCATCAAATCCCCAATTTTAGTAAGAACATCAGTTGGTTTGAAATCTTTCTTCCTTTCCCGCCCGGGCGATGGCATATCTACTCCATCCAGTCACCGGTTGTCCCTTGGCCTGGAGGCGGCACCTTAGGCACCCAACTGCACCTGTGCCCGACTGCACCTGTGGCCGCCCCCACCCTGCACCTGGCTGCACCTGCGCCTGGCTCTAGCTGCTCTTACTGCGCTTCACAATGGGGGAGATGGTGTTCCTCCTCCCCCTCCTCCTCCTGGAGCCCATGAGCATCGGCTGCAGCTGGGCCAGCCAGTGAACCGGGGTGGAGAAAATTTTGTGTCTCCCCAGCAACCAGATGGGGTAGGTAAACTGGCCGGCATGGGTGGGTGGTGGGCGCAGGGCAGTCCTGCGGGCCAGCGGCAGGCTGAGGTGCTTGGATGGGGGTAGCCAGTGGCGGGCGACCGTGTGGCCAGCGAGGCGCTTGGATGGGGTAGCCAGCGGCCGGTGACTGCAAGGCCAGCAAGGCACTTGGATGGGAGTAGCCAGTGAGGCACTTGGATAGGGTAGCCAGCAGCCAGTGACCGCGTTGCCAGCGAGGCGCTTGGATGAGGTAGCCAGCGGCAAGCAACCACATGGCCAGTGAGGTGCCTGGATGGGGGTAGCCAGCGGCGGGCGACCGTGTGGCCAGCGAGGCACTTGGATGGGGTAGCCAGTGGCAGTGACAGCATGGCCAGCAAGCCACTTGGATGGGGTAGCCAGCAAGGCACTTGGATGGGGTAGCCAGTGGCCAGTGACTGCAAGGCCAGTAAGGCACTTGGATGGGGTAGCCAGCGAGGCACTTGGATGGGGTAGCCAGCAGCCAGTGACCACGTTGCCAGCGAGGCGCTTGGATGAGGTAGCCAGTGGCAGGTGACCGCATGGCCAGTGAGGTGCTTGGATGGGGATAGCCAGCGGTGGACCCAGCCCAGGGCAGGGCGAAGTGGGATGCCTTTGGGAGCGGCAGGACTTTCTGACCGCAGCCAGCCCTGAGCGAGGCTGAGGGGGTTAGGAGGGCTGGGCAGCTGCTGCGGAATCCCCATTTCACCAGGGCTGCGTGACAAGTGATGGGTGGGTCGGTCTTCTGCACCCCCGAGGCATCTCTGCTCTCTGCGCTTCACAGAGTCATTCCTTGCACCCAATCCAGAAACGCCCCAAAGCCTTCCTCTGAGGGCCCCATGGAAAGGCACTTGGATGGGGGTAGCCAGCAGCTAGTGACCGCGTTGCCAGCGAGGCGCTTGGATGAGGTAGCCAGTGGCAAGCAACCGCATGGCAAGTGAGGTGCTTGGATGGGGGTAGCCAGCGGCGGGCAACTGTGTGGCCAGTGAGGTGCTTGGATGGGGTAGCCAGCGGCCGGTGACTGCAAGGCCAGCAAGGCACTTGGATGGGAGTAGCCAGCGAGGCACTTGGATGGGGTAGCCAGCGGCAAGCAACCGCATGGCAAGTGAGGTGCTTGGATGGGGGTAGCCAGCGGCGGGCGACCGTGTGGCCAGCGAGGCACTTGGATGGGGTAGCCAGCGGCCGGTGACAGCATGGCCAGCAAGGCACTTGGATGGGGGTAGCCAGCAAGGCACTTGGATGGGGTAGCCAGCAGCCAGTGACCGCGTTGCCAGCGAGGCGCTTGGATGAGGTAGCCAGCAGCAGGCGACCGCATGGCCAGTGAGGTGCTTGGATGGGGATAGCCAGCGGCGGACCCAGCCCAGGGCAGGATGGAGTGGGATGCGTTTGGGAGCGGCAGGACTTTCCGGCCGCAGCCAGCCCTGAGCGAGGCTGAGGGGGCTAGGAGGGCTGGGCAGCTGCTGCGGAATCCCCATTTCACCAGGGCTGCATGACAAGTGATGGGTGGGTCGGTCTTCTGCACCCCCAGGGCATCTCTGGTCTCTGCGCTTAGGGGCTTTGCAGAGTCATTCCTTGCACCCAACCCAGAAACGCCCCAAAGCCTTCCTCTGAGGGCCCCATGGAAAGGCACTTGGATGGGTGTAGCCAACAGCCAGTGACCGCGTTGCCAGCGAGGTGCTTGGATGAGGTAGCCAGCAGCAAGCAACCGCATGGCAAGTGAGGTGCTTGGATGGGAGTAGCCAGCAGCAGGCGACCATGTCGACAGCAAGGCACTTGGATGGGGTAGCCAGCGGCCGATGACTGCAAGGCCAGCAAGGCACTTGGATGGGAGTAGCCAGCGAGGCACTTGGATGGGGTAGCCAGCAGGCAGTGACCGCATTGCCAGTGAGGTGCTTGGATGAGGTAGCCAGCGGCAAGCAACCGCATGGCCAGTGAGGTGCTTGGATGGGGGTAGCCAGCGAGGCACTTGGATGGGGTAGCCAGCAGCTAGTGACCACATTGCCAGCGAGGTGCTTGGATGAGGTAGCCAGTGGCAGGCGACCGCATGGCCAGTGAGGTGCTTGGATGGGGATAGCCAGCGGTGGACCCAGCCCAGGGCAGTACGGAGTGGGATGCGTTTGGGAGCGGCAGGACTTTCCGACCGCAGCCAGCCCTGAGCGAGGCCGAGGGGGCTAGGAGGGCTGGGCAGCCGCTGCGGAATCCCCATTTTACCAGGGCTGCATGACAAGTGATGGGTGGGTCGGTCTTCTGCACCCCCGGGGCATCTCTGGTCTCTGCGCTTGGGGGCTTCGCAGAGTCATTCCTTGCCAGAAACCCAGAAACGCCCCAAAGCCTTCCTCTGAGGGCCCCACAGAAAGGCACTTGGATGGGGGTAGCCAGCGGCGGGCGACCGTGTGGCCAGCGAGATGCTTGGATGGGGGTAGTCAGTGAGGTGCTTGGATGGGGTAGCCAGCGGCCAGCTACTGCGTTGCCAGCAAAGTGCTTGGATGGGGATAGTCAGCAGCCGGCGACCACGTGGCCAGCGAGGTGTTCAGATGGGGGTAGCCAGCGACTGCATGGCTCCTGAGGTGCTCGGATAGGGGTAGCCAGTGGCCGGCGACCACAAGGCCAGCAAGGAACTGAGATGGGTTAGCCAGCGACAGCGACCCCGTGGCTAGCAAGGCGCTGGGGTAGGGGTAGCCAGCAGTCGCCGACCGCGTGGCCAACAAGGCACTCGGATGGGGGTCGTCAGCAACCACGTGGCCAGAGAGGTGCTCAGATGGGGGTAGCTGGCGACCGTGTGGCCAGATTGGTCCTCGGATGGGGGTAGCTCGGCCCCATGCAAACTCTTCTCTCGAGGAGCACTCGCTGAAGCGGCATGGGAAACTTTGGCCGGTCTCCTTGAGAGACGACAGTTTGCAGCGGGCCGATCTAGCAGATGCTTTCTCTCAGGCCTCCCACCCTCCCTTCCCCCTTTTCCTTTCCTTTCCTTTCCTTCCCTTCCCTTCCCTTTCCCTTTCCCTTCCCTTCCCTTCCCTTCCTTTCCCTTCCCTTCTCTTCCCTTCCCTTCCTTTCCCTTCCCTTCCCTTCCCTTCCTCTCCCTTCCCTTCTCCTTTCCTTTCCTTTCCTTTCCCTTCCCTTCCCTCTCTTCCCTTTCCCTTTCCTTTCCTTTCCTTTTCTTCTTTTTCTTTCCTTTCCTCTCCTCTCCTTTCTTCTTCTTCCTTTCTTTTCTTTTCCTTTCCTTTCCTCTTCTTCCTTCCTGTTCCTTTCCTTCTTTCCTTTCCTTTCCTCTTCTTTCCTCTCCTCTCCTTTCCTCTTCTTCCTTTCCTTTCCTTCTTCATTTCCTTCTTTCCTTTCCTCTTCTTCCTTTCCTTTCCTTTCCTTTCCTTTCCTCTCCTTCTTTCCTTTTCTTCTTTCCTTTCCTTCTCTTCTCCTCTCTTTCCTTTCTTCTTTCCTTCTTTCCTCTCCTCTCCTTTCCTTTCCTCTTCTTTCCTCTCCTCTCCTTTCCTCTTCTTCCTTTCCTTTCCTTTCCTTTCTTCTTCTTCATTTCCTTCTTTCCTTTCCTCTTCTTCCTTTCCTTTCCTTTTTTTCCTCTCCTTCTTTCCTTTTCTTCTTTCCTTTCCTTCTCTTTCATTTCTTTCTTTCCTTTCCTTCTCTTCTCCTCTCTTTCCTTTCTGCTTTCCTTCATTCCTTTCCTATTCCTTTCCTTTCCTTCTCTTTCCTTTCCTTTCCTCTTCTTCCTTTCCTTTTCTTTCCTTTCCTCTCCTCTCCTCTCCTCTCCTTCCTTTCCTTTCCTCTCCTTCCCTTCCCTTCCCTTCCCTTCCCTTCCCATCCCTTCCCTTCCCTTCTCTTTCCTTTCCCTTTCCCTTTCCCTTTCCCGTCCCTTCCCTCCCCTCCCCTCCCCTTCCCTTCCCTTCCCTTTCCTCCTTTTCCTTTTCCTGCACCTGGGTGCATTTGAAGCATCATGGGAAACTTCGGCCAGGCTCCTCGAGAGACAAGAGCTGCCCGGCCTCTTTCGCCACACCTGCCCGGCAGCCGAGAAGCAAGAAGAGCTGGCTGTGGCCCACGTACCCCAGTCCGCTTCATCCTGGGCAGAGGCCCGACTCCCCTGGCTGCCCTGCCCTCCCACAGCGCCCCAAGGAATCTTCCGCTGGTGACCTGCTCTGTTCAGCCGCTCCACCTGCCACTGGCAGGCTGAGACAAGAGTCCCCCTGGCTGGCCTCTTCGTTACCCTGCCCCATCCTGATGGGGCCTGGCCAGGGGAATCCTGAGAGCGGCAGATCCAGCCCAGGGCAGGACCGAGTGGGATGCGTTTGGGAGCTGCAGGACTTTCCGACCGCAGCCGGCCTTGAGCGAGGCCGAGGGGGCCAGGAGGGCTGGGGAGCCTCTGCGGAATCCCCATTTCACCAGGGCTGCACGACAAGTGATGGGTGGGTCAGTCTTCTGCACCCCCTGGGCATCTCTGATCTCTGCGCTTGGGGGCTTCGCAGAGTCGTTCCTTGCACCCAACTTGGAAATGCCCCAAAGGCTTCCTCCAAGAGCCCACGGAAAGGTGCTTGGATGGGGGTAGCCAGCGGCGGGTGACCGCGTGGCCAGTGAGGCGCTTGGATGGGGGTAGCCAGCAGCCAGTGACCGCGTTGCCAGCGAGGCGCTTGGATGAGGTAGCCAGCAGCAGGCGACCGCATGGCCAGTGAGGTGCTTGGATGGGGATAGCCAGCGGCGGACCCAGCCCAGGGCAGGATGGAGTGGGATGCGTTTGGGAGCGGCAGGACTTTCCGGCCGCAGCCAGCCCTGAGCGAGGCTGAGGGGGCTAGGAGGGCTGGGCAGCTGCTGCGGAATCCCCATTTCACCAGGGCTGCATGACAAGTGATGGGTGGGTCGGTCTTCTGCACCCCCAGGGCATCTCTGGTCTCTGCGCTTAGGGGCTTTGCAGAGTCATTCCTTGCACCCAACCCAGAAACGCCCCAAAGCCTTCCTCTGAGGGCCCCATGGAAAGGCACTTGGATGGGTGTAGCCAACAGCCAGTGACCGCGTTGCCAGCGAGGTGCTTGGATGAGGTAGCCAGCAGCAAGCAACCGCATGGCAAGTGAGGTGCTTGGATGGGAGTAGCCAGCAGCAGGCGACCATGTCGACAGCAAGGCACTTGGATGGGGTAGCCAGCGGCCGATGACTGCAAGGCCAGCAAGGCACTTGGATGGGAGTAGCCAGCGAGGCACTTGGATGGGGTAGCCAGCAGGCAGTGACCGCATTGCCAGTGAGGTGCTTGGATGAGGTAGCCAGCGGCAAGCAACCGCATGGCCAGTGAGGTGCTTGGTTGGGGGTAGCCAGCGAGGCACTTGGATGGGGTAGCCAGCAGCTAGTGACCACATTGCCAGCGAGGTGCTTGGATGAGGTAGCCAGTGGCAGGCGACCGCATGGCCAGTGAGGTACTTGGATGGGGATAGCCAGCGGTGGACCCAGCCCAGGGCAGTACGGAGTAGGATGCGTTTGGGAGCGGCAGGACTTTCCGACCGCAGCCAGCCCTGAGCGAGGCCGAGGGGGCTAGGAGGGCTGGGCAGCCGCTGCGGAATCCCCATTTTACCAGGGCTGCATGACAAGTGATGGGTGGGTCGGTCTTCTGCACCCCCGGGGCATCTCTGGTCTCTGCGCTTGGGGGCTTCGCAGAGTCATTCCTTGCCAGAAACCCAGAAACGCCCCAAAGCCTTCCTCTGAGGGCCCCACAGAAAGGCACTTGGATGGGGGTAGCCAGCGGCGGGCGACCGTGTGGCCAGCGAGATGCTTGGATGGGGGTAGTCAGTGAGGTGCTTGGATGGGGTAGCCAGCGGCCAGCTACTGCGTTGCCAGCAAAGTGCTTGGATGGGGATAGTCAGCAGCCGGCGACCACGTGGCCAGCGAGGTGTTCAGATGGGGGTAGCCAGCGACTGCATGGCTCCTGAGGTGCTCGGATAGGGGTAGCCAGTGGCCGGCGACCACAAGGCCAGCAAGGAACTGAGATGGGTTAGCCAGCGACAGCGACCCCGTGGCTAGCAAGGCGCTGGGGTAGGGGTAGCCAGCAGTCGCCGACCGCGTGGCCAACAAGGCACTCGGATGGGGGTCATCAGCAACCACGTGGCCAGAGAGGTGCTCAGATGGGGGTAGCTGGCGACCGTGTGGCCAGATTGGTCCTCGGATGGGGGTAGCTCGGCCCCATGCAAACTCTTCTCTCGAGGAGCACTCGCTGAAGCGGCATGGGAAACTTTGGCCGGTCTCCTTGAGAGACGACAGTTTGCAGCGGGCCGATCTAGCAGATGCTTTCTCTCAGGCCTCCCACCCTCCCTTCCCCCCTTTCCTTTCCTTTCCTTTCCTTCCCTTCCCTTCCCTTTCCCTTTCCCTTCCCTTCCCTTCCCTTCCTTTCCCTTCCCTTCTCTTCCCTTCCCTTCCTTTCCCTTCCCTTCCCTTCCCTTCCTCTCCCTTCCCTTCTCCTTTCCTTTCCTTTCCTTTCCCTTCCCTTCCCTCTCTTCCCTTTCCCTTTCCCTTTCCTTTCCTTTCCTTTTCTTCTTTTTCTTTCCTTTCCTCTCCTCTCCTTTCTTCTTCTTCCTTTCTTTTCTTTTCCTTTCCTTTCCTCTTCTTCCTTCCTGTTCCTTTCCTTCTTTCCTTTCCTTTCCTCTTCTTTCCTCTCCTCTCCTTTCCTCTTCTTCCTTTCCTTTCCTTCTTCATTTCCTTCTTTCCTTTCCTCTTCTTCCTTTCCTTTCCTTTCCTTTCCTTTCCTCTCCTTCTTTCCTTTTCTTCTTTCCTTTCCTTCTCTTCTCCTCTCTTTCCTTTCTTCTTTCCTTCTTTCCTCTCCTCTCCTTTCCTTTCCTCTTCTTTCCTCTCCTCTCCTTTCCTCTTCTTCCTTTCCTTTCCTTTCCTTTCTTCTTCTTCATTTCCTTCTTTCCTTTCCTCTTCTTCCTTTCCTTTCCTTTTTTTCCTCTCCTTCTTTCCTTTTCTTCTTTCCTTTCCTTCTCTTTCATTTCTTTCTTTCCTTTCCTTCTCTTCTCCTCTCTTTCCTTTCTGCTTTCCTTCATTCCTTTCCTATTCCTTTCCTTTCCTTCTCTTTCCTTTCCTTTCCTCTTCTTCCTTTCCTTTTCTTTCCTTTCCTCTCCTCTCCTCTCCTCTCCTTCCTTTCCTTTCCTCTCCTTCCCTTCCCTTCCCTTCCCTTCCCATCCCTTCCCTTCCCTTCTCTTTCCTTTCCCTTTCCCTTTCCCTTTCCCGTCCCTTCCCTCCCCTCCCCTCCCCTCCCCTTCCCTTCCCTTTCCTCCTTTTCCTTTTCCTGCACCTGGGTGCATTTGAAGCATCATGGGAAACTTCGGCCAGGCTCCTCGAGAGACAAGAGCTGCCCGGCCTCTTTCGCCACACCTGCCCGGCAGCCGAGAAGCAAGAAGAGCTGGCTGTGGCCCACGTACCCCAGTCCGCTTCATCCTGGGCAGAGGCCCGACTCCCCTGGCTGCCCTGCCCTCCCACAGCGCCCCAAGGAATCTTCCGCTGGTGACCTGCTCTGTTCAGCCGCTCCACCTGCCACTGGCAGGCTGAGACAAGAGTCCCCCTGGCTGGCCTCTTCGTTACCCTGCCCCATCCTGATGGGGCCTGGCCAGGGGAATCCTGAGAGCGGCAGATCCAGCCCAGGGCAGGACCGAGTGGGATGCGTTTGGGAGCTGCAGGACTTTCCGACCGCAGCCGGCCTTGAGCGAGGCCGAGGGGGCCAGGAGGGCTGGGGAGCCTCTGCGGAATCCCCATTTCACCAGGGCTGCACGACAAGTGATGGGTGGGTCAGTCTTCTGCACCCCCTGGGCATCTCTGATCTCTGCGCTTGGGGGCTTCGCAGAGTCGTTCCTTGCACCCAACTTGGAAATGCCCCAAAGGCTTCCTCCAAGAGCCCACGGAAAGGTGCTTGGATGGGGGTAGCCAGCGGCGGGTGACCGCGTGGCCAGTGAGGCACTTGGATGGGGGTAGCCAGCAGCCAGTGACCGCGTTGCCAGCGAGGCGCTTGGATGAGGTAGCCAGCAGCAGGCGACCGCATGGCCAGTGAGGTGCTTGGATGGGGATAGCCAGCGGCGGACCCAGCCCAGGGCAGGATGGAGTGGGATGCGTTTGGGAGCGGCAGGACTTTCCGGCCGCAGCCAGCCCTGAGCGAGGCTGAGGGGGCTAGGAGGGCTGGGCAGCTGCTGCGGAATCCCCATTTCACCAGGGCTGCATGACAAGTGATGGGTGGGTCGGTCTTCTGCACCCCCAGGGCATCTCTGGTCTCTGCGCTTAGGGGCTTTGCAGAGTCATTCCTTGCACCCAACCCAGAAACGCCCCAAAGCCTTCCTCTGAGGGCCCCATGGAAAGGCACTTGGATGGGTGTAGCCAACAGCCAGTGACCGCGTTGCCAGCGAGGTGCTTGGATGAGGTAGCCAGCAGCAAGCAACCGCATGGCAAGTGAGGTGCTTGGATGGGAGTAGCCAGCAGCAGGCGACCATGTCGACAGCAAGGCACTTGGATGGGGTAGCCAGCGGCCGATGACTGCAAGGCCAGCAAGGCACTTGGATGGGAGTAGCCAGCGAGGCACTTGGATGGGGTAGCCAGCAGGCAGTGACCGCATTGCCAGTGAGGTGCTTGGATGAGGTAGCCAGCGGCAAGCAACCGCATGGCCAGTGAGGTGCTTGGATGGGGGTAGCCAGCGAGGCACTTGGATGGGGTAGCCAGCAGCTAGTGACCACATTGCCAGCGAGGTGCTTGGATGAGGTAGCCAGTGGCAGGCGACCGCATGGCCAGTGAGGTGCTTGGATGGGGATAGCCAGCGGTGGACCCAGCCCAGGGCAGTACGGAGTGGGATGCGTTTGGGAGCGGCAGGACTTTCCGACCGCAGCCAGCCCTGAGCGAGGCCGAGGGGGCTAGGAGGGCTGGGCAGCCGCTGCGGAATCCCCATTTTACCAGGGCTGCATGACAAGTGATGGGTGGGTCGGTCTTCTGCACCCCCGGGGCATCTCTGGTCTCTGCGCTTGGGGGCTTCGCAGAGTCATTCCTTGCCAGAAACCCAGAAACGCCCCAAAGCCTTCCTCTGAGGGCCCCACAGAAAGGCACTTGGATGGGGGTAGCCAGCGGCGGGCGACCGTGTGGCCAGCGAGATGCTTGGATGGGGGTAGTCAGTGAGGTGCTTGGATGGGGTAGCCAGCGGCCAGCTACTGCGTTGCCAGCAAAGTGCTTGGATGGGGATAGTCAGCAGCCGGCGACCACGTGGCCAGCGAGGTGTTCAGATGGGGGTAGCCAGCGACTGCATGGCTCCTGAGGTGCTCGGATAGGGGTAGCCAGTGGCCGGCGACCACAAGGCCAGCAAGGAACTGAGATGGGTTAGCCAGCGACAGCGACCCCGTGGCTAGCAAGGCGCTGGGGTAGGGGTAGCCAGCAGTCGCCGACCGCGTGGCCAACAAGGCACTCGGATGGGGGTCGTCAGCAACCACGTGGCCAGAGAGGTGCTCAGATGGGGGTAGCTGGCGACCGTGTGGCCAGATTGGTCCTCGGATGGGGGTAGCTCGGCCCCATGCAAACTCTTCTCTCGAGGAGCACTCGCTGAAGCGGCATGGGAAACTTTGGCCGGTCTCCTTGAGAGACGACAGTTTGCAGCGGGCCGATCTAGCAGATGCTTTCTCTCAGGCCTCCCACCCTCCCTTCCCCCTTTTCCTTTCCTTTCCTTTCCTTCCCTTCCCTTCCCTTTCCCTTTCCCTTCCCTTCCCTTCCCTTCCTTTCCCTTCCCTTCTCTTCCCTTCCCTTCCTTTCCCTTCCCTTCCCTTCCCTTCCTCTCCCTTCCCTTCTCCTTTCCTTTCCTTTCCTTTCCCTTCCCTTCCCTCTCTTCCCTTTCCCTTTCCTTTCCTTTCCTTTTCTTCTTTTTCTTTCCTTTCCTCTCCTCTCCTTTCTTCTTCTTCCTTTCTTTTCTTTTCCTTTCCTTTCCTCTTCTTCCTTCCTGTTCCTTTCCTTCTTTCCTTTCCTTTCCTCTTCTTTCCTCTCCTCTCCTTTCCTCTTCTTCCTTTCCTTTCCTTCTTCATTTCCTTCTTTCCTTTCCTCTTCTTCCTTTCCTTTCCTTTCCTTTCCTTTCCTTTCCTCTCCTTCTTTCCTTTTCTTCTTTCCTTTCCTTCTCTTCTCCTCTCTTTCCTTTCTTCTTTCCTTCTTTCCTCTCCTCTCCTTTCCTTTCCTCTTCTTTCCTCTCCTCTCCTTTCCTCTTCTTCCTTTCCTTTCCTTTCCTTTCTTCTTCTTCATTTCCTTCTTTCCTTTCCTCTTCTTCCTTTCCTTTCCTTTTTTTCCTCTCCTTCTTTCCTTTTCTTCTTTCCTTTCCTTCTCTTTCATTTCTTTCTTTCCTTTCCTTCTCTTCTCCTCTCTTTCCTTTCTGCTTTCCTTCATTCCTTTCCTATTCCTTTCCTTTCCTTCTCTTTCCTTTCCTTTCCTCTTCTTCCTTTCCTTTTCTTTCCTTTCCTCTCCTCTCCTCTCCTCTCCTTCCTTTCCTTTCCTCTCCTTCCCTTCCCTTCCCTTCCCTTCCCTTCCCTTCCCATCCCTTCCCTTCCCTTCTCTTTCCTTTCCCTTTCCCTTTCCCTTTCCCGTCCCTTCCCTCCCCTCCCCTCCCCTTCCCTTCCCTTCCCTTTCCTCCTTTTCCTTTTCCTGCACCTGGGTGCATTTGAAGCATCATGGGAAACTTCGGCCAGGCTCCTCGAGAGACAAGAGCTGCCCGGCCTCTTTCGCCACACCTGCCCGGCAGCCGAGAAGCAAGAAGAGCTGGCTGTGGCCCACGTACCCCAGTCCGCTTCATCCTGGGCAGAGGCCCGACTCCCCTGGCTGCCCTGCCCTCCCACAGCGCCCCAAGGAATCTTCCGCTGGTGACCTGCTCTGTTCAGCCGCTCCACCTGCCACTGGCAGGCTGAGACAAGAGTCCCCCTGGCTGGCCTCTTCGTTACCCTGCCCCATCCTGATGGGGCCTGGCCAGGGGAATCCTGAGAGCGGCAGATCCAGCCCAGGGCAGGACCGAGTGGGATGCGTTTGGGAGCTGCAGGACTTTCCGACCGCAGCCGGCCTTGAGCGAGGCCGAGGGGGCCAGGAGGGCTGGGGAGCCTCTGCGGAATCCCCATTTCACCAGGGCTGCACGACAAGTGATGGGTGGGTCAGTCTTCTGCACCCCCTGGGCATCTCTGATCTCTGCGCTTGGGGGCTTCGCAGAGTCGTTCCTTGCACCCAACTTGGAAATGCCCCAAAGGCTTCCTCCAAGAGCCCACGGAAAGGTGCTTGGATGGGGGTAGCCAGCGGCGGGTGACCGCGTGGCCAGTGAGGCGCTTGGATGGGGGTAGCCAGCGAGGTACTTGGATGGGGTAGCCAGTGGCTGGCTACTGCGTTGCCAGCAAGGCGCTGGGATGGGGGTAGCCAGCGGCCGGCGACCACATGGCCAGCAAGATGCTTGGATGGGGATAGCCAGCAGCCGGCGACCACATAGCCTGCAAGGTGTTCAGATGGGGGTAGCCAGCGACTGCATGGCTTGTGAGGTACTCGGATAGAGGTAGCCAGCAGTCGGCGACCACAAGGCCAGCAAGGCACTCGGATGGGGTAGCCAGCGATAGCGACCACATGGTCAGCGAGGCACTGGGATAGGGGTAGCCAGCAGTCGGCGACCGTGTGGCCAGATTGGTCCTCGGATGGGGGTAGCTCGGCCCCCTGCAAACTCTTCTCTCGAGCAGCGCTTGCTGAAGCGGCATGGGAAACTTTGGCCGGTCTCCTTGAGAGATGAGAGTTTGCAGGGGGCCGGTCTAGCAGGTGCTTTCTCTCGGGCCTCCCACCCTCCCTTCCCCCCTTTCCTTTCCTTTCCTTCCCTTTCCCTTTCCCTTCCCTTCCCTTCCCTTCCCTTCCTTTCCTTTCCTTTCCTTTCCTTTCCTTTCCTTTCCTTTCCCTTTCCTTCCCTTCCCTTCCCTTCCCTCCCTTCCCTTCCCTTCCCTTCCCTTTTCCTTTCCTTTCCTTTCCCTTCCCTTCCTTTCCCATCCCTTCCCTCCCTTCCCTTCCCTTCCCTTCCCTTCCCTTTCCTTCTTTTTCTTTTCTTTTCTTTCCTCTTCTTTCCTTCTTTCCTCTCCTCTCCTCTCCTTTCTTCTTATTCCTTTCTTTTCCTTTCCTTTCCTTTCCTTCCCTTTCGCCTCCCTTCCCATCCCTTCCCTTTCCTTTCCCTTCCCTTCCCTTCCTTTCCCTTCCCTTCCCTTTTCTTCTTTTTCTTTCCTTTCCTCTTCTTTCCTTCTTTCCTCTCCTCTCCTCTCCTTTTTTCTTCTTCCTTCCTTTTCTTTTCCTTTCCTTTCCTTTCTTTCCTTTCCTTTCCTTTCCTTTCCTTTCCTTTCTTTCCTTTCCTTTCCTTCTTTCCTTTCCTTTCCTTTCCTTTCTTTCCTTTCCTTTTCTTCCTTTCCTTTCCTTTCCTCTTCTTCCTTCCTTTTCCTTTCTTTCTTCTTTCTTCTTTCTTCTTTCCTTTCCTTTTTTCCTTTCCTTATCTCTTCTTTCCTCTCCTCTGCTTTCCTCTTCTTCCTTTCCTTTCCTTTCCTCTTCTTCATTTCCTTCATTCCTTTCCTCTTCTTCCTTTTCTTTCCTCTCCTCTTCTTCCTTTCTTTTCCTCTCCTTCTTCTTTCCTTTCCTTCTTTCCTTCTCTTTCCTTTCCTTCTTTCCTTTCCTTCTCTTCTCTCTTTCCTTTCTTCTTTCCTTCTTTCCTCTCCTCTCCTTTCCTCTTCTTCCTTTCCTTTCCTCTTCATCCTTCCCTTTCCTTCTTTCCTTTCCTCTTTTTCCTTTCCTTTCCTTTCCTTTCCTTCCCTTTCCTTCCTTTCCCTTCCTTTCCTTTCCTTTCCCTTCCCTTCCCTTCCCTTCCCCTTCCCTTCCCTTCCCTTCCCTTCCCTTCCCTTCCCTTCCCTTTCCTTTCCTTTCCTTTCCTTTCCTTTCCTTCCCTTCCCTTCCCTTCCCTTCCCTTTCCCTTCCCTTTCCCTTCCCTTTCCCTTCCCTTTCCTTTCCTTTCTTTTCCTCCTTTTTGACTCTTCAGGAGCCCGGTCGAAGTGCAGCATCAGCATTTGAAGTGGTGTGGGAAACTTCGGCCGGGCTCCTCGAGAGACGACAGCTGCCCGGCCTCTGTCGCCACACTGCCCAGCAGCCGAGAAGCAAGAAGAGCTGCCTGTGGCCCGTGAGCCCCAGACCGCTTTGTCCTGGGCAGAGGCCCAATTCCCCTGGCTGCCCTGCCCTCCCACAGTGCCCCAATGAATCTCCCTCGGCTGACCTGCTCTCTCCAGCCGCTCCATCCACCGCTGACAGGCCGAGCCAAGGGCCGCCCTGACTGGACTCTACATCACCCTGCCCCATCCTGATGGGGCCTGGCCGGGGGCATCCTGAGAGCAGTGGATCCAGCCCAGGGCAGGACGGATCATAATGAGTTTGGGAGCGGCGGGACTTTCCGACCACAGCCTGCCCTGAGTGAGGCCGAGGGGGCTAGGAGGGCTGGGCAGCCACTGCGGAATCCCCATTTCACCAGGGCTGCACGACAAGTGATGGGTGGGTCGGTCTTCTGCACCCCCCGGGCATCTCTGGTCTCTGTGCTTGGGGGCTTCGCAGAGTCGTTCCTTGCACCAAACCCGGAAACGCCCCAATGGCTTCCTCCGAGGGGCCCATGGAAAGGTTTTGTGCAGAGGTGAGCAAGGTGGGTGCCCGGCAAACACTTGTCTCTCGAGGAGCCCGGCTGAAGTTTCCTGTGCCACTTCAAATGCTCATGCTGCACTACAGCTGAGAGAAGCACTTCAGCCAGGCTCCTCAAGAGATGAGAATTTGCAGGCGGCCGAGCTAGCGTCCGCAATGGGCAGCAAACTTCAGCTGCTCCCGGGACCGGATGCTGTTTAACACTCCGAGTCCCAACTGTCAAAGAAACGAGGGCTGCCTTGCAACACCAGCTGGCACAAATATACCAAGGAGGCTTCCAGCCATTGGAACCCCCGCTTCAGCCCACTTGGGCAGCGCCCCTCCCCCACCGCAACAGCACAATTATTTCGTTCCGGCCGGCAAGGGCTGTGCTCCTTTTTGCATATTGCACCACTTGAAAGTTGCACATTGCAAGTACCACTCCAGAGCACAGATTTTCAGCCCTACCTTGGCCGGTCCCATATTCCAGAGCTGTAGTAGTCACACTAAAAGGACTGGCCCGTTGAATGCCATGCAGTTAAACTCATAATCCCCTGGCATCCCAAAACTCTAATTCTTTGAATTTGACTACTGGCCAACCCATCCATAATGGCTAAAGAACCCCCTGGTTCTTTGAGGACCTGTGCACTTCAACTCCCAGAATTCCTGAGCCAGCCTTGCATGCATGGCTAGCTCAGGAATTCTGGGAGTTGAAGTCCACAGGTTCTCAATGAACCATAGTTTGGCCACCCCTGGGCTAGACCTTTGGAACATATCCTATCCACTCATTTCAGCTTTCCCTGCTTGAAAGTTGTTGCAAGCAAGCTCACCAAGAGTTTAAGAGTTATTTTGTACTGAGTGTGAGCTTTTGCTCATGCCCTGCCTGTCACTGACTGTATTTGTTTACTCCTCCATAAAGCTTCTAGCATACTGCACCTCTGTATGTGATTGTGTCTGGGCCTTTGCTTTTTTCTGCCTTTGTCCTTTTCAACTTCTTCCTTAGCTGTTTCAGCTACCTATTTTCAACCGTAGCCAAAAAGACAATCCCCAAATTTTCCAGTAAAATTCTGAAATCATATTTAGCAAGGGTCCACCTCATCTCCACACCAGAACCACTTTATCCTGCCATATTTTGACTTTAAGAGGCATTCTCCTTTACTACTACAAGGCATTCCTTATTTAAAGACATTTCTTTATTTATTGTCCTTTATTCATTCTTGTAAATATATTTTAATATGAATTGAAATGATAACAAACCTTCTCTTACACATTTGTCAAATGTACTGGCAAAACCTTTTCTGATCTCATCCTCTGCCTCTGTGGAGGCTACTGATAGGCTGCCCTTGCCCAGGATGCTTAAAAAATGTTTCCTTTCCTAGATAGGAAACACAGCCAAATGAGTTAATTCTACCTTATCATAAAGCTACATTACAAGTCTGAAAGTACAAATCTCTAGCCATCTCCTTTAGAAGTTAGAGATAGTTCCTTCTGTATCTCTCCACCCATTATGCAGCTGTAGGCTGTGCCCTCTCTTATCTCAGCATTCCCTAGGCAGCATTACCATTACAATTGTTTACAGTCTAAATATGGGGAGTGAATTGCCAGTTCTGAACAGAGAAGAAATTGGTACCTCCTTAACCCTGTACCAATCCCTACTTTCTCCAAACAACTCCTTTAGTCACAGTGCATTTTGTCTCTTTTATTACCATTATAAAAATCAACAAATTTATCAAACTAGTATTTTTTCGCTAACAAAAATCAAATCATTTTCTGAGTAAAGAAAATGCTTGTGATGGATTAAAATTTATGCAGTGAGGAAACAAACTCTTTTAGAGTTATCCATTTTTAAGTTTAAAGTATTTTAAAAAGCATGTTCAACTAATTAAAAATTAAAATTCAACTTGAAAGAGGAATTAATTTGAATGGCTCCTTTAAGAGATTTGTATTTCAGCTAAGATGAATGGCCATCATTTTCTACTCCGGATGTACATGAAGCCGAGTCAAAACTACATGGCATCATACTACTATGTGATAGAATTTGAGATTGTCAGCCATAGTGCCTTTTGTTGCACTAGAATGTGATATTGAAATTACTTTATTGCCAGTATTTGTCTTTTCCATCTTTTTGTAAAGCATGAATATAAGAAGAGCAATTAAGGATTTCATTAAATCTTCAGCAAATTGCTTTATCTGGGGAAAAATGGTTCCTAAATAGCCTCAGATACATTTCTTAAACTGGGATATCTCTGAGAACAGCCTGAGATCAACATTCTGCTCTTCGTGTGGGAAATCAGCTATATTTTTCAGGGAAGCCCAAGCAGGTCTGTTCAAGTGCATGGTAGTGGCAGGCTGAAAGAAACACCAAGTCCCAGGATGGCTGAATTTCATAGTCCTCTCAAAGAAGTAGAATCATTCTGGAACAACTGATGGGTTGGTCTATACATTTGTATCAAGCTGCAGTTGAAATGAGAAAGAGTTGGGTTAAGGAAACGAGTTCCACTTGGCTGTCTCTTAGTCATGAAATGGTGCCATTTCAGAAATGCAAGCTTGTAGGCAGCTTTGTAATAATCTGAGTTGCAACTGTAATGCCTCCTTCCCAAATTTAGTTTGGTGTTGGTAAAATGATATCTATGGCTTTTGATTTCCCCCCATAGTCTAAGACAGTGATGGCGAACCTATGGCACGCATGCCACAGGTGGCACGTGGAGCCATATCTGCCGGCACGCGAGCTCTTGCCCTAGCTTAGCTCCAACGTGCATGTGCATGCCGGCCAGCTGATTTTTGGCTCATGCAGACATTCTGGGAGGGCGTTTTCAGCTTCCGGAGGGCCTCCGGGGGGCGGGAGAGGGCGTTTTTGCCCTCCCCAGGCTCCAGGGAAGCCTACTGGGCCCACCGGAAGTCAGGAAATGGGCCATTTCCAGCCTCCAGAGGGCTTCCGTGGGGTGGGGGAGGCCGTTTTTGCCCTCCCCAGGCATTGAATTATGGGTGTGGGCACTCACGTGTGTGCAATAGCGCGTGCGCATGCGCTTTCGGCACCTGAGGAAAAAAAGGTTTGCCATCACTGGTCTAAGAGATGGGGTGAGAGGGGTATGCTGGTGAGAGTTTTTATGAATTTTGTAAGTACAATAATACGCTTTCTTCAGGGCCTTAATGAAAATTATCTTACCAGACATTTGTTTTCAGTGTTAGTTTTCAATAATTTATTTCCATCTGGATCTTTATTTTATGACTCCACACCCCACCCATGCTCCAAACCACAGTCCTGTATTTTTCTGCTCATAGTGCTGGATTCCTCAGGTCCCCAGGATCTACTTCTGCATTTCATTGTCTGGGTTTGTTCTAAAGAAGATTTATATTTGTTCTGTGAATATTTTTGAACTGTATCTCCATATTAGCCATACGTTTGACCATGACTGCTCAGCAGCCTCTCCTAGAAGTATGTTATTCCTTTGCATCAAATGTAGCCAAGTTATTCTGTTATTCGTAAATCAGAAATATAGCCAAACTGAGCATCTTGAAACAACTAAACACAAAATGCTTTCATCCTATCAGTGGACTAAACCTCACAAGGTATGTTCTTTTGATAACAGATAAAACTTCTGTGGGAAAAGAGTGCTCACTAACTATGTAACTCTCGATCTAAGATGCATTGATGTTTAATTTTTTTTAAAAAAAGTTAACATTCTGAAAACTGGGAACAAAAATTGTAATCCCTTGAAGTGAAAGTTGAATTTAATTGTGTTCATTTATGAAAAAAAAATTAAATTATGTGAATTTCCCAACCTTTCCTGTATCTTTTGAAATATGAAGAGTGTAAAAATAAAAATGAAGAATTTTTGGATTTTAAAAAATCTAGATAGGTTATTTACATCAGTCTATATAGCAAGAAAGCCAGGACAGGGTAAAAGAGCGCTATGGATTTTCATAAATGTCATCATAGCACCAATATTGATTGGCTCTAAGGGCTTCTGCCATCATATGATTTACCGTATGTTCCTGATTGGCTGGAAAATAGGTGTGAAAACAGAAAAAAATACAGAAGACAAGAGCAATACGTTTGTGCATAGGTGTGTGTGTTACGTATATGAATAAAGAAAGGAAAAATTAATACAACACACAAATTAGCAATTTGTACATCAAAATTAAATACTATTAAAATTCAACATAATATTTCTGAATAAAAATAGATAAATAAATATGGTGACACAATATTCTTATCAGTCCTGTTGGCTCAGGCCAGCAAGGAGAAAACATATTTGCTTTCAATAGAGAGTCTGCTCTTTGCAACAGGTAATAATCTAATGTTTCATCTCTGTTTTGGGATGCATCAGAAAAAAGGTCTAGATGAGAATCCTGAAGATTCTAGGGGTACTTTTGACCTGCACCAAATCACAGAGCAACCGTGTCTTGGCAACCCCCTTTACAGTATCGGCCATGGGCTCATAATGTTGACTTCATTTCATCAGCAGCCCATATTTGAAGGAATGTCAAGTTTTCCTTAAGAATTCTGGTGTTAGAGTAGCATTTTGCTAAAGCAAATGATAAGCCATTTCAACCTACAATCGGATGATTTCCATCAGCCATTTGGTTAGTGTCATAGCCAGGTGAGTCTTAGGGGATGGAATTAGTCCAGCATTTATTCACCGATTTAGGGTGCTGCAGGCACACACCCTCTTTTCTGATCTCTGGAATTGTTAGCAAGCATGATGATGATGATGACGATGAAAGAATTGAGATTTCAGATTGAGCTCTTTCCTGTACCCACTAGATCTTTGAACTGATATCCAGTGTGGGGACCTGGATCAGCAGTGACAGGTGTGCATGTAAAGTGAAGGGGGAAAATATATTTCAGTCCTCAGTGCAGCCCCCTTATCCCTATTCCTCCCAGCAGTTTTTCACACTGCTTTTGAACTTAATTTTACTACTCTTTCAGAAGACCATTAATCTCGTGTTTGAAAATATCCTGATTTAACAATTGAGAAGGATGGGAGAGATTATACTGTAAAGTGGGAGGGAATGCTTTCTCTATACCAAACACCCCAAGTCTTATCAGCTGTTAGTTGGGTTACTTCTAAGCATGGATTTATCTTTCTTCTGAAACAATAGTAAACCTGTGTTCAAAAGGAGCCTGGATGTCGGTTTTTTCTTTCCCCAAAACAGAACACCTGTGCTTAAAGTAGCCTGCAAACACTGACGGATGCTGGGCAATAGGGGGTGCCTGACTGGACAAGATCTCTCTTGCTTAACTACAGTCTTCCCAATGATGGTCAGTTTTCAGTTTTGCTAATAGTCACTGGGAAGGAGACTGCTCCATTTTTTTTCCTGCCACCCTTCCCACATCTGGCAACAAATTCTCAAGTTGGAGTGGCATGGAAAGAGAAGAAAAAAAACTTTACCCTCACAGATCAGCTCAATGGGATTGGAGATGCCTTAGAAATATAGCATCAGCTATCCTTTCTTCTTCTTCTTACCTCTTCTGTACAAGCAGAGCTGTTCCCTGGTTGAGGGAGAGAGGAAAAGGCAGTAGAAGGGAAAAATTCAGGTTTTCTTCCTCAAACTCTATGACCAGTCACTAGCATCTTGTGCAAAGCCTGGAGCAACCTTTGACAGATGGCTAAATCCACAGGTTTAGCCATCTATCAAAACCTGCTTGCTCCCCAGTCCTGCTGGCTGGGGACACTTGGTGGGAGTGGGGGCAAAGAAAACCAGGGAATCCCATTTTTAAAGTGCCCTACTCATAATAAATAATATATGCCAATGTGTTCTAACCTACCAACAGCAAAGATTTTTTTAAAAAAAGCTGTAAATTTATCTACTAGTAGGCAACTATGAGAACCTCAACCTGGAGAAGAGAACTCAACAGCAGCAACATTAGCATGTGAATACATGTTTCACTCCTGCTGTTTCTTCACCTCCAGCCCCTTAGCCTAGCAGGATGGAACTAATTCTTGCTATTTCGCTCAGAGATAAAAATTCTCCACCACCGCAACTTTAAAGCAATGAGCCAATCAAAGGATTCGGCATTCTCAGCCCGTTTGAAACAATGCCGCATTCAAATTAGCTCCCGCCTAGTGTGCTGAACAAATCCGTGTGTTTTGTTCCAAGATCAGGAAGAACTCTTGGGATTGGGGTGTTCTGTTTTGAAGTTAAAACATTCAAAACAAATTGTTTTGAGGTGAGAAAGCTTTGCACAACTCCAGCTTTGACTGGCTGTGAATATGGTGGCACGGTGGCACATCGAGCCTTTATGGAAACTCTTCTGAGCAGTGTGAGATGAATGGAAGAAGATAAATTGTATTGAAGCTCCAAGATTCTAAAATTCAGGGGAGGGGGAGGAAGTGTAGGAAGTTAGCACCCACCCCTCTCCTAGAAAAATGAAATATCCTAGGAAATATTAAAAGGCAGAATATTCTATAGAATATCCCTGGAAACATGCTTTTAGGCAGACAAAAGACTCACTCTTAGTAGCTCCCACCGTTGTCAATGTGCCAGATCACTCTTAGTAGCCCCCACCTTTGTCAATGGGCAATCTATTCTACATAACAAGCATTTACAGGAAGAACCATAATAGGATACCCAAAGCCCTTTCATTACATCACATGGGACCAGGGAAGATTACATCAGCCAAGCCTAGGACTTAGGACAGCCCACAAGAGTTGCCCCAGCATGCCCATGGGAGTCTGACAGCCAATGGGATACATTTCTCTACAGGAACAGGAAACTCTTAGGATGGGGCCCAAGAGAGGGCATAAAACAAGGAAATTTCAATATCTCGATCCTCTTTCTCTGGATCCAACATCTGGAAGCATGTGATCCACCTTTTCTGTTCAGGAGCTCATGCAATGTGCTCTCTGTTCTCCATTAAACCTTATTTCCAAGCACCTTCCATGAATCCAGTGTCTTTTTCCCCACTTGGAACTTGACCCAGAAGATTATTACTTCCAACAGAAGAGAAAATTGATTGCAGATGCTACATCTGCTCTTATTCCAGACGCAAAGGAAACACTGAAGGTGAATACAGGAGTTAAGAACTAGGGTCACAGTAAAAACTCTGCCTCATGGAAAACTGAGCAGCCCATATGCTACAGAAGTATAGCAGAAATTGGCATTGACAAAATCCCCATCAGTCAAATCCCCATCAAGCTTTATTTGGAACAGCTTACATCCCGCAACAACACCTTTAATATTATTAAACAAGAACATTTGCCCATGCCAGGTCCTTCGGAAAGACCCAATAGGTGGATAAAAATGCCAAATCCAGTCTAAATATCTGGCTGATTGTGCGACCAGCCATAATAGTAATAAACTTCCAGTGACTTACAGGTTGTTCTCAACTTACAGCCACAATTGAGCCCAAAATTTCTGTTGCTAAGTGAGACAGTTGTTAAATTTATTTTGCCCCATATTATGACCTTTCTGGCCACAATTGTTAAGTAAATCACTGCAGTGATTAAGTTAGTAACATGGTTGTTAAATGAATCTGGCTTCCCCATTGACTTTGCTTGTCAGAAGGTCTCAAAAGGTGATCACATGACCCCAGATCATTGCAACTGTCGTAAATAGGAATCAGTTGCCAAGTGTCTGAATTTTGATCATATAACCATTGGTATTCTGCAATGGTCGTAGGTACCATATTTTTCAGAGTGTAAGACACACCTTTTTTCCCCCTAAAAGAGGCTGAAAATTTGGGTGCGTCTTATACTCCGAATGTAGCTTTTTCGAAGCTTTTTTTCCAGCCCTAACGAGGCGCTAACGATCTTCCCGGCTCTTCCCAGCTTGCAGGCTTTTTTCATTGCTACTCGCTCCAAAGGTGGTTTTTTCCAGCCCTAAGTCTTTGCAGGCTTTTTTTCATTGCTACTCCCTCCGAAGAAGGTTTTTTTCAGCCCTAACCAAGGGATAAAATAATGTGCTGAAGCTGACCAGACTAAGGACGCTAGCCAGATGAATACCTGGTAGGCAGATTTTTTCCCTATTTTCCTCCCCAAAAACTAAGGTGCGTCTTATACTCTGGTGCATCTTATACTCCGAAAAATACGGTATATAAAATGGTTAGAAGTCGCTTTTTTCAGTGCCGTTGTAACTTAGAATAGTCACTAAATGAATTGTTGTAAGTTAAACTACCTGTACTATCTTGATGTGGTTGTACGGCTTTCATGGTCTGAGGAAGATAAAAGCCATGCCAGAGGTTCAACAACACTGGACAGGTCTCCCTAAAGGAGTCTGACAAAGAATGTCTCTCCCGTAAGCAATATGATGAGGTGAAACTTACAGAAACCTATACCAGATTGTCACCTGGGTTAATAAGGACCATGCTAGGTCTTGGAGTTCCAGGTGTCATCTAATGACAAATGGGTTATTGGACTCAGGACTGATAACTACGAAATCAGGGCTAGCAGTTATGGGATTACTGTTTTGATCTTCTTCACTGAAGGACCTTGGCTGCAAATGTCCTACGCCAAACTATCAAGGGAAATCCATGATAGAGCCTCTGTGTTGAACTACTCAGCATTTTCATCTGGTCTCTGTGCCAGCCTTTTTCCTTTTGTACTTGTAATCACTGGAGACAAAAAGCTTGGCTTGTAATATATTCTTGTATTTTTTCACATAGGGCAGTTCATAACAAAACAGCAATTTGCTTCTAAAAATATGAAGCAAATTTATAATTCAGAACTTGCAGTTGTAGAACAAGCTGGCACGATTACACAAGGAACACACAGCCATATAGTTTTGCAAGAGATACAAACTAATATTTAAGCTTCCGCCAAGGTTTCTGGCAAGCAGAATCCCTGAAGAATTGCAAACAACCTTGTGCATATCTTGTGGATTGTTATTTCTCATACCTTTGAGCACTATAATGTTTTAGGTGCTGTGGAAGAAAAACAGTAGCATGTTCAGGTAGAATGATTTAGCTCAATGGATTAAAATATATGTATATTTAATTTTTCTAGAGGAATGATAACAAACCAATGCTTTTGGAAATTCATGATGGGTTTCCTGTGGGTGAAATCAACAATAGCTTACAAAGTCTCAAAAAGATGGCAGGGGATATAGAAAAAGGTTTAAGCTTAGATTTAAATACTTTTCAGGTGTTCCTCCCCACTTTCAACTAGGGCAGGGGTGGCCAAACTATGGTTCTTTGAGGACCTGTGGACTTCAACTCCCAGAATTCCTGAGCCAGCCATGCATGCATGGCTAGCTCAGGAATTCTGGGAGTTGAAGTCCACAGGTCCTCAAAGAACCATAGTTTGGCCACCCCTGAACTAGGGAGTTTTGGAGTTTAAAGCTACCTGTACATGAGGCTAATGTAGCAGCTCTCACATAAATTGTCTGAGTCGTGTTTTATTTCTATCTGTATATTATTTTATGAAGTCTTATGAAGAGAAGTCTTATGAAAAGAAGGACTAGGGGTGACATGATAGCAGTGTTCCAATATCTCAGGAGCTGCCACAAAGAAGAGGTTGTCAGACTATTCTCCAAAGCACCTGAGGGTAGGACAAGAAGCAATGGGTGGAAACTAATCAAGGAGAGAAGCAACCTAGAACTAAGGAGAAATTTCCCGACAGAACAATTAATCAGTGGAACAGCTTGCCTCCAGAAGTTGTGAATGCTCCAACACTGGACATTTTAAAGAAGAGATTGAACAATCATTTGTCTCAAATGGTATAGGGTTTCCTGCCTGAGCAGGGGGTTGGACTAGAAGACCTCCAAGGTCCCTTCCAACTCTGCTATTCTATTCTATTCTATTCTATTCTATTCTATTCTATTCTATTCTATTCTATTCTATTCTATTCTATTCTTATTCCTATTCCTATTCCTATTCCTATTCCTATTTCTGTTTCTATTATTTCTGTTTCTATTATTTCTATTTCTATTCTATTCTATTCCTGCATTTGAATGCATTGCTAACTTCCCCCCATTTTTAGATATGTCTGTGTCAGAATGTTCTTCAGGAATGCTTTATTAATGTGAAGGTACAGTTGTTCCATGTATGTATGTGCACATCATGTGAGATAGAAATGCAAATAAAATTCAGTGTTCAACCTTCCAGAATGCAGAATAGGTCTAGAAACTATGGGTTCTAGAATTAACTGTAGATAATTATAACAGTTGAAGCAGAAGCCAAAGGTAGTGACCCAAAGGGCAGAAGGACTTTGAGTGTCCTGTTCCAGACAAACATCTACAACACATACAAACACTTTAAGGACTTTGTTAAAATATCAGCAAGCCCTAATATCACTCCCCCAAGTCCTTTTGCACTATACTTGCCTGCAAACAGCCCCCATCCCACCCCTCAAAGTTCCAATAAGGCGAAGTCCGGCACAAAGTCACCCAACCACACTAACAAATCCAAAGTCTAGGCACGAGTCCAAAGGCATGATATCCAAATCCAAGGTAGAAGTCCAGAGTCCACTCATGAGTCTAGAGTCTGAGCGCAAAGTCAAGAAACAAGCCAGGAATCCAATAAACCAGAATAGAAACAGCAGGAAATTGAACTGTTATTTCTAGCATCAGGCTGCTCAAAAAGTCCAGCTAAGCTGGCACAAACTGATGTAACTCATTAGGAGGGACAAGGATGCCTCCTTGCGAGTAGTATTACCAATCTCCATTGCCCTGCTTTCTTTCAGACCTTTGCATCCTGGGATCTGATGAAGGAGGCAATTCCTTCTCATCCCCACTGACCAGCTGCAACTGCATTCCTTCTCAGCCCTGCACTTCTGACTGGGTCCCCGAGCCCTCCAGCTGCAGCTGCATCTCTCCCCTTTCTTCTTCAGCCAGGTGCTTATCTAATTATTCCTCTGATGCCCCTCCAAGATTCCTGGCCTCTCTTCCTCTGGCCCATTCACTCCCTGCTCAGAGACCTCAGCATCTTCCTGATTTTCCCCACCACCCTCCTCCAAAGCCCCTGGAGTTGGCACTTCCTTGTTGTCTGAGCTAGCATCAGGGGAAGCCATCACATTGAGATTCTAGAAGTCAAATGGTCTCTTGAGGGTCTCATTGTCTATGGATAGGTTTACCTTTGCAATGGCAGTCAGTACCCAAGCCATTGCAAAGCCACAGAACCCAATGCTTCTCTGACAAGCATTGGGTGACAGTTTAGGGATAACTGCACGAGTCTAATTTTCACTTCCAGACTAAAATGAGATTAAAACAATCGTGTCCTTCCAATTACAACCTCCTCTGGACTTTAATAATGCAATTTTCACGTGAAAAATGATGCACTTTAATGATGGACAGACCCAGAGGGAGAAGGAAGAGGTATTAAACCTGAGCACTTCAAGTGCAAAGAGTCACCAAATCTAAGACATTCAGACCTGGACCATCAACTCCAGCTTCCAAGCAGCAGCAAATAGCTTCCCTCCTTCACCTCTTACAAGCCCATAATTCATAATTCAGGTGGCAACCCAGGCAGCTTATCTGGCATGAAGGTATGCCCTTTAAGGCTTGCCTGGAGCTATCCATGGTGCTGTAGTTGCAAATGCCTCTCAAATGCCTCATGCAAAACATGTAAAAATGCGTACACTGGGAAACGTGTCTGCATTTACAAGTGTGTAAGTTCACAAACTGACATTAATTTGGGTAAATTAATATTGCAACTAACCCAGCTTCTCCATGCTGGCTGGGCAATTCAGGAAGTTAAACTCCACAAGTCTTAAAGTTGCACATTTGGAGACCCCCCCCCACCCGAGAACTTGAAGGATAGTCAAGAAAGAGAATGTTTTATATCAATGAAATTTATATTGACTTTAAACTTTATATAAAATGATTGGCAGGAAGCTAGCAAAGTTGTTAGACTTGGGGTTCCAAAATGACAGGAGCTGAAACCAATATTGCAACATGACTGTGAGACTTACAAGCCTTACCATGGCAGAAGCAAAATAATAGTAAAAGTGATTGAACTTGCTGTTTTATCTCACAGTATAATAGTAGATGCAATAAGATACTTTAATCTGTAAAGCCCTAGTACAGTAGAAAACGGAGACTTATTTCATTTAAATATTATATGGCTTTGATAAGATGTTAAGGAAAATATGTGTGATTTGAACATTGACCTTTCTTATTAAGAAATGTAATGTCAAAATGCAAAACTAAATTACTGTAATTGTGTGGTAATAATGTAATAATATCTCTCATGACCTGGGTCAAATCGTTCAGGATTGTTGAAGAACTTTTTCATTCTTATTTACATCCATACTGTCCAGAGGGATGTGTATTGGGATCAATGATTATTTTCCTTCAGTAGTAATCTTTGGTCTTTTTGTCATAAACTGAGAATATAAATCAGTCACATCACTTGAGATGTGAAGTAGGCTAACTAGTAACTCCACCCCAAAATTACTAATGAGGAAGCCCTGCTCAAGTTCTAGGGCATAATCATTCATTGCTACCATTAGAGATATATTCATCAAGTCAGAATCTTCTAAAATAAAGTTCTCAATGTGATGTCACCGTTAAATTCCTACAGAACATTCCAGTTGTAATCAGAATTAAATGACAGAGAACTAAAATCAGGTGGATCTAGTTATGAATGCTAATTCTTTTACTAGCCAAAATCATATGGATGTTGGTCTCTTAGCCAAATTTCCCTGGGGCTCAGTAACATCTGTCCAACCATTTCCTATCCATTCCATATGTTTGTTTTCTTGCACAACCTAGTGTATCTGGGAACTCATTAGGCAGAGGAGTGTGCCAAACATTCTCTAATTTCAATAGGCACCTCATAATTGGCACAACCGCTCCAAACTTGGTTGCAAAAAATTCGACTTCAGCAACAGAGTGGTCAATGCCTGGAATACATTACCTGACTCTGTAGTTTCTTCCCCAAACTCCAAAAACTTTAACCTTAGACTGTCTACAGTTGACCTCACCCCATTCCTAAGAGGTCTGTAAGGGGCGTGCATAAGTGCACCAGCGTGCCTACTGTCCCTGTCCTAAAGTCCCCATGTATTTTATAAAATATCATGTACTCAAAACCATACTTGTACTTTTTATATATTCATATTAATGTTTATACTTTGTTTGTATTCATATACACGCTTGACAAAATAAATAAATAAATAAACAAACAAACAAACAAACAATGTGGCTGAACAGACTACTGAAAAATACTCATCTGAGAAATAGAAAGCATATGCATCATTTCAATGTAATTTTGGCAAACTTGTGTTCCCGGCTTTTCAATTTTCTTCTTTCCCTTACTGTCTGGTTTTAGTTCTTCATTATTCTTTTTTAATCTGATTGCCTGATGGGGTGACTCCTCTAATTCTGCTTAAGACCAGTTGCGGATGATGCTAGACTTAATCAAGGCATCACATAACTGAATGAAGAAGCCACAAAAGAAGTATCAATGCCTCGTGTACAAATATGGCTGCATCTATCAATAGGACCAGTGTGGGTTTGTTGGGAATACTGATCAAAATAATACCAATGAAAGAGATGCAAATTCTATGTCATTAATATTTGCCATTGTTATATGAATAATTAAAAAGCTGATAATGATTATGAGATGATGATAGAAGAGGGAAGCAGCTATAAAAAAACCCTAACAATTAAAATCAGATTATTTTCTTTGAAACAAAACAAAATATTGTAACATTTTAGGAAAGGAACAGAAGAAGGGAAAGGAACAGAAGAAGGGAAAGGAAGAGAAAAGACAGAGGCAGAAAATTGGAGAGGTATTACAGAAATAGGAAAGAGTGAAAGTTGGTTAAGTAAAAAGGTCATTGCCATAAAAGTCTGCAGGGGACCAGGTAGGTAAGTGATAAAAGGTGCATCTTGACATCACAAACACTGTGACTTGTGTACTTGCGTCAGACCAATATGGTTTGCTTGTGAAGTCATTGCATCTATTTGTAACAGCAGTGAAACAACTTCTATGAATTTTCTCTAAGTGCGATGTTTACAGTAAATTGAATATGTGTCTTCCATGAAAGACTCCTTTGTTTTATATCAATTGTTCTAATTTTTGTAGCCATTTGAACACAGAATCTTTAATTGGTTGAATTATATTTCAGTAACACCTTCTAAATAAACCCCAAAGGTGCTCTGAGTTTTGTGTTATAAATCAGACAGTCAGTGTTTCATTCAGTGATCAGCAAAAAAAAAGTCAAACAATCAAATAAAGCAATCTAAAATCAGAAAACATTATTTCAAGTGACGTCTTAGATATAAGATAAAATATTGGGGGAAGATTTTATTACTAAAACTGAGAGCTTAAAACTAAATGCATAATATTATTTAAAGTTAGAGCTATAGCTCTAAAACTAACTAACTAAATAAATAAAATCTAAAGAACATAATGTTGGTATAGTAAGACTAAAACTCTAAATCTAAAGCCGATACATATGGCTGAGGGAGAAGCATAAATCTCCCTGGCCGTATGTATACAGCAATAAAATCCTTTATTATCTCTCACCCAGGGTTTTTATTTCAGTACACTGGGTGACAAAAACCTGAAGATGTCAACTCCTGCCTACTTATGGAAGTGGTCACTTAGTGACATCCAGAGAAATGAAGTATGGCTGGTCAGATAAAAGTCATATAAAAGAAATCACTATACCCTGGGTACTTTGCTATCTGAGAATAAATAAAATATAAACAACAGTTGCTAGAATTGGGTATGTCTAGTTTAATGTTAGGGGTGACATTATAGCAGTGTTCCAATATCTAAGGAGCTACCAGAAAGAAGAGGGGGACAACCTATTCTCCAAAGCACCTGAGAGTAGGACAAGAAGCAATGGACGGACACTAATCAAGGTGAGAAGCAACCTAAAACCAAGGATAAATTTCCTAATAGTGAGAACAATTGATCAGTGGGATAATGTGCCTCCAGAAACATTGGAAGTTTTTAAGAAGAGATTGGACATTTGTCTGAAATGGTATAGTTTTTCCTGCCTGAGCAGAGAGTTGGACTAGAAGACCTGCAAGGTCCCTTCCAACTCTGGTGTTCCATATTCTGTAAAATGGACCCAAACAGCTCAGTAAAACCTGCAGTGTAATGAAACCGAAGAAGAGGATTCTACAGCTTGCATGCCTCATAGGAATAACTGGGCAGCATAGGGTATTTTCTTGCATCTGCTTTTACTGATGGCAAAAGATTGAATTACCCTAAAATTTGAGACTTTCTCATTCGGAAACTGTGCAAAATTATAAATATATCATACTTCTTGACAAGGGAGGTTGGTGTTTAAAATCTTATGTCTGATCTCCTTGTCTTTCCATAACTAAAACATGTTGTGTCCATAGCTTCTTGGAATGTTCATTCCCTGCAGACAGAGAGTTTCCTTGGAAAAGCCATAAAAATGCAGGTTTTCTGATACAGTATGCAGCTCTTCCATCTACCATTACAATTATCTACTACTGTGGAGGAGTCAAACCCATGAGTTTAAAAAAAAAGTAATTTTAATCAAGATTTTTTTAAAAAAAACCCATATATTGGATTGAGTCTTAACTATTCCATTCCAAAACAACATTTGAAGCTGTGGGCGGAACATGGAAGATGACTCTTAAAAATGTTGACTGCACAATTTCTAAATTTAAGCAAGTATCATAAGGCCCACACTATGTGCCATGCAAAAGCTGAGCGTATACTTTTGCAGAAAAGAGTTTAAAGGCAGCAGAGATAAATAAGGTTCTCCTTGATCAACAGAAAGTTCTAATTGCCAATGCTGATTTTGGAGCATCTGGGGCTACATAGTCCAAAGGAGCAGTTTCCCAATGCTAGCCTGAAAAATAAATCCAAAATATTTAAAGACCTTAACTAAATTGCTTTCAGAACCATTTAGTTGCTACCTATGAAATTTAGAACATTTAACAAATACTTCCATCTTTTCAAATTTAATTGTTAATTATTTGTCCTTACGCTGAGCAGCAAGTGATCTTGGGGCATGTTTTAGTCCAAATAAGATCTGACTTAGGAGAACTACATTAATGGCATATAGAAGCATGGGTATATATCAGTAAGCTATTTTGTGGGAAGGGTGGTTGGAGGAGTCAGGGCTGTACTGGTAGGTAACAAAATAAGTTTATATAAAGAATTAGATGATATCAGCGTTAAGATGCACCTGTCTGACTCGCCTCACCAAGATAATTGCCCCAGGAAAGTAAATTGGAGTTTTAGTCAGGAATTTTCATTAAGTTTTAATGGCAACAATAATAGATGACAGTCAGCCCTAGAACTGATGAATTTATTTCACAATTTAGCCCTAAATATTGAGAAAAGGCAAGCCTAAAAACAAAATATAGGACAGATCTTGGTTAATGTGATAGCAATAGCACTTAGACTTACTGTATACTGTATACTGCTTTACAGCCCTCTCTAAGTGGTTTACAGAGTCAGCATATTTCCCCCAACAATTTGGGTCCTCATTTTACTCACCTCGGAAGGATCGAAGACTGAGTCAACCTTGAGCCTGATGAGATTTGAATTGCCAAATTGCAGGCAGCCGGCAGGCAGCAGAAGTAGCCTGCAGTACTGCACTCTAACCACTGCACCACCGTGGGTCATATACTATACCCGTGATGGCGAACCTATGGCACGGGTGCCACAAGTGGCACGTGGAGTCATATCGGTGGACATGCGAGCTCAGGTCTGGCGTGCATGTGTGCACCAGCCGGCTGATTTTCGGGCCTTCTGGGCCCACTGGGAGTCGGGAAACAGGCTGTTTCCAGCCTTCTAGATGGGGTGGGGAAGGCCATTTTCGCCCTCCCCAGGCTCCTAGAAAGGCTCTAGAGCCGTGGTGGCGAACCTATGGCACGCGTGCCAGAGGTGGCACGCGGAGCCATACAAGCCGGCACGCGAGGGTTCCCACCGGCAAACCGGAAGTGCGAAAAAACGCACTTCCGGTTTGCCGGTGTGCTGTTTTTTGCACTCCGGAGGGTTCAGGGAAGCTCCCTGAAGCTCCGGAATGCAAAAAACTACAAAACGGACAAACCGGAAGTGCACTTTTCCGCACTTCCAGTTTGTCCGTTTTGTACTTTTTTGCATTCTGGAGCTTCAGGGAGCTTCCCTGAACCCTCCGGAGTGCAAAAAACAGCACACCGGCAAACCGGAAGTGCGTTTTTTCGCACTTCTGGTTTGCCGGTTTCGTCGTTCCAGGCTCCGGTAAGCCTTTGTGCAGGGGTGGGGGGGGGTGCGCATGTGCAGGGGGCAGCATGGGGGGTGTTGTGCGCATGCGTGGGAGGGGAGGGAATGGGTGTGGGCACGCGAGCACGCACGAGCGCGCTCCCCCCCTTTTTTTGGCACACGAGCCGAAAAAGGTTCGCCACCACTGCTCTAGAGCCTGGGGAGAGCGAAAAATGGGCGTGCCATTGCATACTGGGAGCAGGGGGGTCATGCATGCATGTGCAGGGGTGCATGGAATTATGAGTGTGGGCACACACACACGTGATCCCCCGCATTCCCCCCCCTTTTGGCACGCGAACCAAAAAAGGTTCGCCATCACTGTACTATGCTATACTAAGATGTGTGATGTCACACAGTTAGCAAGATGCTTAGAATGAATTTGGTGTTTTTATCCACCTATCAAGGCCTTATTATTATTATTAGATGATAGCTATGCTGGCGCAGTGGTTAGAATGCAGTACGGCAGGCTACTTCTGCTGATCGCCGGCTGTTAGCAATTTGGCAGTTCAAGTCTCACCGGCTCAAGGTTGACTCAGCCTTCCATCCTTCTGAGGTGGGTAAAATGAGGACCCAGATTGTTGGGGGCAATATGCTGACTCTGTAAAGAGTCAGCATATTGTAGAGAGGGCTGTAAAGCACTGTGAAGTGGTATATAATCTAAGTGCTAGTCTAAACTCTATTGCTATGGTGTTCAGATATTACAATAATATACATTGAGATTTGGTCAGCACAATATTAGCCTTATAATCCTTCACGCAGAGGGTAAACTATTGTGGGATTATAAACTGAATAATAAACTTTAATGACTTTGAAGGCAGAGGACAATAGCACTTCAACTTCTGACAATTCCAAAAAGCAATGTTAAGACTGACAAGTTCCAGTAAGAATGCGGGGGGGGGGGGGGGAAGCAGCTATACTTTTTAAATATTAATGCTATGTGCATATATAGTTAAGACTCTAAACACATTCTCCAACAATTATCTCCTCAAATTTGTGCCTGCATGCATCATGGGGTTATTACTTATGCAATTATTTATAACATATTTGAGTCGTTTGCATGTTAAAATACTTGGAAGTGCTTTACATATGCAGATGAAAAATTGCTAAGTTTTCTGGAACTGAAAAATCTGCACTGCCAGCTCCGAGTTACATTATTTCAATGCCATTTATAAAGAAAATCCAATTTTCATAATGAAAACCCCTTTATTTGTTATCCCCCCCAACCCATTTCCGCCTCTGGCTTTAATGAACATTGAGAAAGAGTAATGAAAAAGCTAGAAAGAGTTGCTACACAGAATCTTTTTTTTTTTTAAATGCTTTCTATTAACAGGAACTGTTCGATTAATCTCCACTTAAATCTATTTATACAAGCAACAATGACAAATCATTTATTATATACAGAAGCCAGGAATGGATGGAGAGAAAATAATGAAGTAGCCACTAGTTTATTGCACCTCGTAAGTGTCAGTGATGACTTACAGCCTGTTTCATAACCTATTTAAAGTATTTTGGAACAGGTTGCAATATAATAGTATTTTAAAAGCCCCAAGGAAATTGGGGGAATACTTAGAATTCAACTGCACTCAACAGGATTTTTTTCTTCCAGAAATGTAGGGAAACAGAAAGCTTTGGTTTTTCCTCCAGCTGAGTCAGGGACACCTCTCAAGGCCATTGTTCATGCCCCCCCTTTTTGAAAGCACCCCATTGAGTACCACCAGTCATAGATATTTCTTAAAGTTCTCATATTACTACAGGTTAAACTCGAAATAGACTGGGCATTTCAGGAGATGCCACTTATCAACAGCATGATGCTGAAATGTGAGACAAATACCGTTTCCCCAAAAATATGACCTACCCTGAAAATAAGCCCCAGCCTGTTTTTTACACATATGCCTAATATAAGCCCTACCCCAAAAGTAAGCTCTAGTGAAGGGCGTTGGGTGTGGCCAGCATGGGAGGCAGCAAGCGTGCGGGGCCCGACGGTGTCTGGCAGCAGCCCACACAGCACAGGTGAGTTGAGTACCTGTGCAAGCAACCAAGGCAGAGATGCAGGGGGAGACAGGTGATCAGGACATGCTATGTGGACCACGGGAAAGCTGAGTGGTGGTGGGCCAGAGTGGTGGCCGGCTGCGGGAGGCTCATCTTCACGTGGTGACACCAGAAGCAGACAGAGGCAGAGGCGGGGGGGAGGCGGGAGATCCGGACACACCGCACGGACTGCAGGAAAGACAAGCAGTGGTGGGCCAGAGCGGCGGGCAACTATGGGAGGCTTATCTTTGCATCTCTCGGCTTGCCTGCAGCCCACGTGGTGTGTGTGGATCGCCTGCCTTCCACTCCATGCCTTCCGCTCTGCGCAGACCCAGAGTGCACCGACCAAGGGATTGTTGGTCACCCCCTTGCCTGCTCTTGTGTGTGCACCAGGGGGAGGGGCACCCAGCTGGGCTGATCACCCTGAAATCATATTTCCCCCAAAATAAATCCTAGTGCTTATTTTGGGGCCCAATAGAAAATAAGACCAGGTCTTATTTTTGGGAAAACACGGTAGCATTTGTCGAAATTCTTAATTCCAAATATCTCTTAGTTGTACTAGAATTTTCCTTCATTCTGCACTGATGGTCTTCTTTTGATTGTATCCACCAATTCACCCTGAGAGAAAGCAAATAGAGACACAAGTCACACTGAGCAAGTTCCTGATTTTACCTTCTTAACCTTGTTGAATATGTTTTAACCTGGTAATACTGCATCATCAGAATTTACAGATCGTAAGCTCTATATGAGGCTGTTCTTCCTGCATTTCACTGAAAAGATTCATCCTCCACTTTACAGGTAGTCCTTGACATATGACCATTCATTTAGTGACTGTTTGAAGTTATCAGGGTGCTGAAAAAAAGTCCAGTCTGCATGTACAACCATCATATCATCCCCATGATCTCATAATTACAATTTGGGCACTGGGCAACTGGCTCGCATTTACAACTGGTTTCAGTATCCTGCAGTATCCACCACTGATACAATAGAGTTTGCTGTGTTGAAAGGAGTCCTGTTAAGGCAATAGGTTTGTACATAGTGCCATCCAAACATGAGAATGATATCCCTAAGAGGAAGATAGGGTCTGGCATTGGTTATAAACAACCTACTTTAATTTATTAATCAAGTCCTATATCATCAGAAACAGTCCCCAATCAAAATTTCTCCTTTCATAGAGTAGATATGGGATGTATCCAGGGGTGGGTTCTACTTACCTTCCCTACCAGTTCACATCGCGATGGTTCGCATCGCAACCTCTGGGCAACAGCTTCTTCTGTAGCAATGTAGCTGCACCTCTCCTATTTAGAGCAGAGAATAATGGATCGCATTGGCCCCAGCCCCCAAGGTAAACCAGGAACTGAAAAGAGGTTTTTGTGTGTGGCTGCTGGAGTAATCATATATCTTCACATGTTTCAGTTACTAGCTTGATGAGTATTAAAAACTCAAGCCCAAATCACCATGATTTTGTGAGAAATACAGTATGTCTGATGGTTTTGATTTTCAAAGCCATTATTGTTTTTGAGGGACCCATAAGAGCAGAATGAGTGGGAGCTTAAAAATGAATTCCCATTGTGGAATATACAGTATGCTTTCTTCAGATACTTAAGGGAGCTGGATTTCAGATTCCGAGCGATGTAATTCAGTGCAAGTCTACTCAAATTTCCACTAGTAGGCTTAAAGGAATTACTTCCAGGTAAGAAGGCAGAGAATTGTGTAGGTTAAATCATAGGTTCAAGATTGAGCAGGACAACTATGAAATTTTTGTGAAATATATGTATATATTTATAAAAGATTATAGGAGAGGGAGGGAGGATGGGAGGGGGAGAGAGATGATGGATGGATGGATGGATGGATGGATGGATGGATGGAGGGATGGATGGATGGATGGATGGATGGATGGATGGATGGATGGAGAGAGAGAGAGAGATGATAGATAGATAGATAGATAGATAGATAGATAGATAGATAGATAGATAGATAGATAGATAGATAGATAGATAGATAGATAGATAGATAGATAGATAGATAGATAGATAGATAGATAGATAGATAGATAGATAAGAGAGAGAGAGAGAGAGATGATGGCTGGAGAGAGGATATGAGAGAGGGAGAGAGGGAGGGAGAGAGGGAGGGAGGGAGAGAGAGATGAGAGACAGAGATGAGAGATAGATAGATAGATAGATAGATAGATAGATAGATAGATAGATAGATAGATAGATAGATAGATAGATAGATAGATAGATAGATAGATAGATAGAGAAGTGAGAGAGAAAAATGATGGCTGGAGAGAGGATATGAGAGAGAGAGAGAGAGAGAGGGAGGGAGAGAGGGAGGGAGAGAGGGAGATGAGAGAGAGAGATGAGAAATAGCTAGATAGATAGATAGATAGATAGATAGATAGATAGATAGATAGATAGATAGATAGATAGATAGATAGATAGATAGATAGATAGATAGAAGAGAGAGAGAAAAATGATGGCTGGAGAGAGGATATGAGAGAGAGAGAGAGAGGGAGGGAGAGAGGGAGGGAGAGAGGGAGATGAGAGAGAGAGATGAGAAATAGCTAGATAGCTAGATAGCTAGATAGCTAGATAGCTAGATAGCTAGATAGATAGATAGATAGATAGATAGATAGATAGATAGATAGATAGATAGATAGATAGATAGAGATAGATAGATAGATAGATAGATAGATAGATAGATAGATAGATAGATAGATAGATAGATAGATAGATAGATAGATAGAAGAGAGAGAGAGAGAGATGGCTGGAGAGAGGATATGAGAGAGAGAGAGAGAGGGAGGGAGAGAGGGAGGGAGAGAGGGAGGGAGAGAGAGAGATGAGAGAGAGAGATGAGAGATAGATAGATAGATAGATAGATAGATAGATAGATAGATAGATAGATAGATAGATAGATAGATAGATAGATAGATAGATAGATAGATAGATAGATAGATAGATAGAAGAGAGAGAGAGAGAGAGATGGCTAGAGAGAGGATATGAGAGAGGGAGAGAGGGAGGGAGAGAGGGAGGGAGAGAGAGAGAGATGAGAGAGAGAGATGAGAGATAGATAGATAGATAGATAGATAGATAGATAGATAGATAGATAGATAGATAGATAGATAGATAGATAGATAGATAGATAGAGATGATATAATATATGTATGTATCCAAGCACTATTAAAATAATAATGATTAAAGAAACTTGGGTCTGTTTTTATGCTTCACTTGAAAGAACAGCTTTCAGATGAAGCTAATTAACATGTGGGAAATGTGATGATGAAAAACTATAAAGTGTTGTTTTATTCTTATCTTGGCTTCCATCAACTAATTCCCATTTCCCCAAGCACTCACCATCCATAAAGATATAAGCAATATCTGTGCTGACTTATCCAGTTTGTGACAGATTTTAGCCCACTGCCATCTATCCCCTGCAGTACTCTGTATGAGACTCATGTCTTCACATCCTCTTGGGGCCGGGGGGGGGGGGGGGAGAGAAAAGCATCTCTTCAGACTTGTCATTCGCTGGAAGAAAGATGAAGCTGACAAGTGATGTCATGGCACATGCTACTTTGATAGCGTTCATTGGTGGCTGGGGGCCAGAATATGTATTTAGTGTCTAATTCAAATGTCTGTCATTGATAGGGTATTCACCGCTTAGGTGCCCTTGGTTCCCTCAAGGATTACAAATAACCTCGGACAGAAAGAGCAAGGATTGGTTCATATCCCTTATTTGCCTTAAGCTATATTCCAAGTTGAAAGCTTCTGGTTTGGGAAACAGTTTTCATTACCCATACTGTTAAAAAAAAGGCTAAAAAAAACACAAAGCACTTTAAGAGGTATGGAGAGATACAGCCGCTGACCTCAAACAAAAATATTGCTTCTATCATTTTGAAATATATTGCTTGCATCAATTTGAAATGCAGAACTAGGCACACTGAAAATGTGTTTTGTTAGAAAGCAATAAATGAAAGTCAAATAAGAATGTAGAGTTCAAGGCGAAATTACACCCCCAGAAAAGAAACTAGCATAACCACCATCTTGTACATGTCTAGGAACAAGACTTTGCCTTTGGAGTTCATTTTTGAACTCCACTTTATTGATTAAGTGCCTTAATCAATAAAGGGAAAGATGCCTTTTCTGAAATGCAAAGGAGCTCTCTAGCGCTCAGGAATTTGATTTTTGTTTTAAAGTTCCAGTTCTTTTGCCACACTTTAAAACATGCAAAATCTTTGCAGCACTCTAAAATATGAAAAGTTTTAACAGTCTGTCAAAATGCATATGGTATAGCTTATAGCAGGGGTGTCAAACACAAGGCCCGTGTGCCAAATCCGGCCTGCAATGTGGTTGGATCCGGCCGGTGGGGCCGTCCTGGAAAATGTAAGGGGTCGGCCGCGTGGCTTTGGCCCGGTCTATCCAATGCGAAGAGGAAACCGGCCAGCAGTTTGGGGAGTGGCGGCAAGCTGGCCACGCCCACCCAGTTGGTCACGCCCAGTGAGTGGCATCAAGCTGGCCATGCCCACCCAGTTGGCCACACCCACCCAGTCAGCCCTGCCCACCGGGGGTCAACCACAGCCCTGATGCGGCCCACAATAAAATTGAGTTTGACACCCCTGGCTTATAGCTACTGCAACTGAATTAACTGTCATTGTTCCTATAATTAAGAAGAATGATAAGGAGAATAAAGTTCCTTAGATACCCAAAGTTAATTATATTCCTTTCCAGTTGAAATTTCTAGGTGGCTTGTAAATATGAATCTATGTTCCACAGGTAATCCTCGACTTACAAGCACAATTGAGCCCAAAAATTATGTTGTTAAATGAGACATTTGTTAAGTGAGTTTTGCCCCATTTTATGACCTTTCTTGTCCCAGTTGTTAAGTGAATCACAATAGTTAAGTAAATCACTGCAGTTCATAAGTTAGTAACTTGGTTGTTAAGTGAACCTGGCTTCCCATTGACTTTGCTCGTCAGAAGGTCACAAAAGGTGTTCACATGACTTTGGGGCACAGCAACGAGCATAAATATGAACCTGTTGCCAAGCATCTGGTTTTGATCACATGATCATGGGGATGCTACAAAAGTCAGAACTGTAAAAAATGGTCATAAGTCACATTTTTCAGCACCGTTGTAACTTTGAATGGTCACTAAATGAACTGTTGTAAGTCGAAGACTACCTATATCAGTGATGGCGAACCTATGGCACGGGTGCCACAGGTGGCACGCGGAGCCATATCTGCCGACACATGAGCCATTGCCTAGCTCAGCTCCAGCACACATGTGCACGCCGGCCAGCTGATTTTTGGCTCGCACGGAGGCTCTGGGAGGGCGTTTTCAGCTTCCGGAGGGCCTCCGGGGGGACTGGGGAGGGTGTTTTTGCCCTCCCCAGGCTCCAGGGAAGCCTCTGGAGCCTGGGGCGGATGAAAAATGGGCCTACCGGGCCCACCAGAAGTTGGGAAACGGGCCATTTCCGGCCTCCAGAGGGCCTCCGGGGGAGCGGGAGAGGCCGTTTTTGCCCTCCCCAGGCATTGAATTATGGGTGTGGGCACTCGCGCATGTGCGATAGCACGCGCGCATGCACTTTCGGAACCCGAGGGAAAAAAGGTTTGCCATCACTGACCTATATCATGCCACACCAAACATTAAAAAAAATAAACCAGATTAATCATATTTTTAATATGTTGTTATATCATTCAGTTTCATGTACTTTGTAAAGCCAGGCTAAAATTCCCAAAAATTGCTTTATTTTCTCATGTGTGTGCTTGTGCACATGTACGCTACATTACACACTAGGGCTTGGAAGGTCTTATTTCCAGGAACAATTACAGTCTCCAAATGTGTTGTTTGTTATGACTGAAAAAAATGGCCTTCTTGTTTTATCTATGTGAGATCTCAATAGTTAAAAATCAGACCATGATGAATCAGACCAATATGAATGTCATCATCATCAATATCATCATCATCATCATCATCATCATCATCATCATTATCATCTCTACTTAAAGGTCTATATTTTTTGGGAGGTGTCTTTTTATCTATAGAATGGAAAGCTTCCTTTGTGTGTATCAAAATCTGGGTTTCTCTAAATCCATAGTTAAGCAGTGGTTTTCATTCCCTTGAGAAGTTCCTAATGCTAGGCAAGATGGACCAAAAGAGATGATGATGTCCAGTAGCAAGGTAGATGGACTCAGTTATAGTGGTGAGGAGACCACTGCTTGGAGACCTGAACAGAAGGTCTCCTGGGGACAAATCTATGTAGGAAGTTACTAAGACTCAACACTGACTTTGTGACATGTCAAATTTTGTTCATGGCTAGGATCGCAGATCGGGATTTGTTTATTTTTTAATTATGGCTTGTAATTAAACAGTAAGTGTTAATGGGTCAGATCATGCATTCTGATAAGCCAGAAATAAACTTTGCCATGATACAGTGTAATGTACGGCTTCAAGCTTTTTTGGGGGTGGGGGGGTCTGGGATTGGTGGGATGTGATTTACAATCTGGCGCCTGATGGGTTGAGACTGGCATCCTACAATTGCTCTTTGCAATTAAATTTATCCATGATGTTATTTATGGAAACGTTCCATTGAGGGAAGCCACCAGCAACATCGTTGGGAGCTGGTAATTCACAGGCTGAAAGCTAAATGAAACATCCCATCGTGCTGCTGCTAAAGTTCCCAATTCAACAAAGCAGCTGCACTCAGCAGTAGAATGAGGCACCTGTTTAGTTATGCTCCTGAATGGGTTTGGTTTTAATCAAATCTTCACACTTGCCTGGAATCAGTGTAAAATGATTCTTTGACAACACAGCGGAGCCAGTGGTAGGCAAACCAAAAGATTAGCTGAAGCCTTGGTTGGAAGCAACCCAACTGAATTCATTAAAGAAAGGGGCACAGTTAATTAAAAAAGTAATCTTGCCAAGTTCTAAATGGATAACAAACAAAACATAAAAGGAAGTAAGCTGCATCTACAGGATTAATTCAGCTGCATACAGAAAGATGTAGGTAGCCCAGATGCCAAGAGAGTCTCTGTATCATGAAAATTCTGTGGTCCACATTATGGAAACTAGAATAGAATAGAATAGAATAGAATAGAATAGAATAGAATAGAATAGAATAGAATAGAATAGAATAGAATAGAATAGAATGGAATGGAATGGAATGGAATGGAATGGAATGGAATGGAATGGAGGAGAACAGAACAGAACAGAATTCTTTATTGGCCAAGTGTGATCAGACATACAAGGAATTTGTCTCTGGTGCATAAGCTCACAGTGTACAAGTAGTCATAAATCATAAATCATAGTTACAATCATTATCATCAGTTATAAACAACAAGTGATAAATCATAAGAAACCAATAGGAGAAGATAAAAGGAAGGATGAGAAGATGAGAAATGAGACAATGCTGTGGGAATTAAGCATTCAACTGAGTGATGGCACAAATATCTTTGTGTGTCTAATTAATCAATATCCCACCTTTATTATTTTTATAAATAACTCAACATGGCTAACCTATCTATGCTCCTTCCTCCTCCTATTGTCCCCACAACAACCATCTCAGGTGAGGTGGACTGAGAGAGAGAGAGTGATTGGACCAAGGTCGTCCAGCTGGCTTACATGGCTAAAGTGGGACTAGAACTCACAGCCTCCTGGCTTCTAGCCTGGTGCCTTAACTACTGGACCAAACTGGCTCTCTGTATCATCATTAATCAAAGACAACTAAGCCTGTTCCTCCACTGATTGCAATCACCACCATCCTCGTCAATATCATCAGCATTAATATATATATATATATAGTGCTTTTATAAACTATATAGAAAAAATTCCTAGGGGAAGAGGGATGGAAAGCAATGTGCGATTGCTTCCACTGCATATTCTCAAGCTTAATCACAAAGCGACACTATGAGACAGGAACCACAGAAGGATGGCACAAGTTGTATAGAAAAGGTGAACTTCGACAAGAAGTTTAAAAGAAGCAACCGAAGAAAACCTTAGAAAGTATTTAAAAGAAGAAAGAATGTTTCTAGGCTTCGGTTCTAACCACCAAGACATCAAAGGACGAAAGGACCTTATGAGGAAGCTGGAGATGTTTGCATGATAGAAAGTGTGGAAATAGAAGAGTGAAGCTCGTGAATATTTATTTATTGGTTAATTTTTTTTTTTGCCTCTCTTCCAGAAACTGCCAATGACATATATAATCTCTTCCAATTCTCTCCTTCACAATGTGAAATGGGATAATTGGGCTACGAGACAGTGACTGGATCAAAATCATAAAATGCACTAATCCAATACACCTAGCACCGTGATGGTGAACCTATGCCATGCGTGCCCAAAGTGGCACACGAAGCCATGTCACCTGGCATGCGCAGCCTTGCCTGTTTGTCTTCCAGGTTTCTGGCACACATGCACGCACAATGATCAGCTGTCCTTCGTGTGCGGGGCAGTGCCAAAAACCAGTGTGCGCATGCGTGCCAGCCAGCTGATTGTCGGGTGTGCATGCGTGCCAGAACCCAGAAGTTCAGCTTTTCCGGAGCGTGAACCCTTCGTGCGTGCGGCAGTGCCAAAAACTGGCCTGTGTATGCGTGCCAGTCAGCTGATTGTCGGGTGCGCATGCACCAGATCATGGAAGTTTGGCTTTTCCGGAGCATGATCCCTTCATACACATGGCAGTGCCGAAACCAGCTTGCGCATGCGTGCCGGCCAGCTGATTGTTGGGCGCGCATGCACGCTAAAACCCAGAAGTTTGACTTTTCCGGAGTGCAACCCCGACGAGCACACGCACGCACGTGACATTTCCGCATGACCTTTTCGGTTCGCCATCACTGACCTAGCACATTTTGTGGTCAGATGTATCAAGGATGACAGCAAGGAAATAAGGAAATAATAGTGGGGTGGTGGGGGAGCAGCCATAGAGAAAACAAGGCAGCAGAAATAAGTGTCCTATTAATTTGGAGATGAAATGTTGAGGCAGGTAAATCTATTATTAGAAAGGAAAGGTGGGTTATAAGGACAGGGTTTTTTGAAATCATGGAGACCGTGATTGGCTTTTTAAAATACAGTATGGAAGAAAATGAGAGAGGGAGAAGCATAGAGAATATTGTCATTCCCTCAGGAAAGCAGAATAGGTAAAAGTCACAAAGAGGCATTGTAAAAGGCAATAAGTTATTCAATGCATGAACTGAGAATGAAGAAGATGAGTAGCTGGAAGTTGAATAGCATATAAATTTAATAAACTATTATGTTTTGTCACACAATCAGCCAGATTTTTGGATAGCATTTGGCATTCTGGTCCACCTATCGAATGGGAGAGGCAGAGGTTGTTGTTTGACGGTATCATTGAAGGATGCAAGCTGTTCCAGGTGGTGGAAACTCACAAATGCTGATTTTCTCAATGCTGATGATGTCCAAGAGGTGCTCCAGATGTTTTGGGATTGCAAACAAGGCACTTATTACTATCTTTGCTTTCTTTTGCCACAGTTGTTCTATTTCTATTGGCAGGTCTTTGTATGTTATTATCTTCTCCTAATTCCTTCTCTTCTCTTCTGCTGTCTCCAGATATTGCCACATCCACTATCCAGACTTTTAGTCATTATTATTGATAAATGTTAAATCTGGGATGGTATGTGGGAAGTGCTTGTCTGTTTGAATTCTAAAGTCCCAGAGCGCTTTAGCTTTTATTTATCTACTTACTTACCTTACCTTACCTTACCTTACTTTACTTACTTACCAGGGGTGGGTTCTACTTACCTTCCCTACCGGTTCGCATCGTATCGGAAGTGCGTTGGAAGTCACATCGTGCAAAAGACTTTGCAAGCCGCTTTCAAGGAGCGGTGAGCAGAGAACTGGTTCAGGGGCGTGGCCAGCCGGCCATCGTTGTTGGTTCAGCGAGTGGGAGCAAATTTCTGCCACCGGTACGGGAGAACTGGTCCAAACCGGCAGCAACCCACCACATATGCATATGCACCAAGACAAATTCCTTGTGTGTCCAATCACACTTGGCCAATAAAAAAATTCTATTCTATTCTATTCTGTTACTTACTTAACTTACTTAACTTACTTATTTTCTCTGCCCAGAATATGATGCACCATGTCTATATAATTAAGAGGTCATTTTAGCTCCGAGGTCACACTCTTTAAGCCACACAGAATTGGAAACAAAGCAAGTCAAGTTCTCTTGTTCATACTGAGTTTGTAAATGAATATTGTTCAGCTGGAAAATTGAAAACGTTAAATGAGGAATCGCTGCCTTATGTTCCACAGGCACCTCTCAACATCCTTCAATCTCTTTTATGTTTCAACCAGTCTGGTGGATGGAATGGAAAGCCACGCCATGTGAAATGAGTTTTCAGCTTTGCTCCCCATTTGCCAAATATGACCTCGAAGGAGGCATCGCAAACTATTTTGACACATTGCAATTGAACACTTTTTATACAGGATGTATATACAAAAGTACATGTGGGAAGAATGAAACACTTTCACTAGGAACAGGAGAACATATCTTCTCGTCCCTATGGTGAGCTAAATAAACTTGAAGAGCCTATCGTTTCTGTGGTTGAGGTACTGTGAAAAAAAGAAAGAAAATCTATTCATTTGTGTTTATATATTTGAAGTGGATTGAAGCAAAATGTAGGTCTCGGTTGGCAAAATGTTAACTTGAGCAACTTCAATTTACGTTCTAGAAATAAGAATCCACAGGACAATAAAATGGAGTCATAACTATAAAGAGGCTTGATATTCCAAGCCCACAAGCAATGAGCAGATGAGGCCCCAAGAGAAACAATTCACTTCCCATAATGCTGGCAAGCTAAAAGAAGACCTGACATTTCTTGCTGTTCATCTCTTCCATCTCCAGCTTAGATCAATTTTAAAAAGTCTGTTACTTGCTTAGATGACTGCATTTCAGTCATACGCTGACATAAGGTTTTGAGGGGCTACGATGGGATTGGCAACCTTACATTTGGGTGATGCTGGGCCAAAATCTGTCTTAGAAGTTCTGTGGTTTTCTTCCCTCATGAAAGAAGCTTCTGTTTGTCTCTCTCAGGAGTCTTAAAGTTGGCAACTTTAAGACTTGTAGATTTCAACTCCCAGAATTCCCCAGCCAGAATTCTGGGAGTTGAAGTCCATAAATCTTAAAATTGTCAAGTTTGGGGATCCTTGGTCTATCTTATTTGCAAGGCACTTGAGAATATCTTTTAAAGCTTTTTTGGCCATGTCTTCTGTTATTGAAAATGGTGAAGAATTCTACTACTGGTGTTGTTTTGCTTTATAGGGCTTTCTATCACACTGATACTCCCTGGCTCCTCATATTTCCCAGCTGGAAAATCCACAGAAAACTCTCATGAAGTCTTCCTTGGGAATTTGAAACCTCAGAACACAGAGAACTGTGGACTCTTGTAGACATAACAGTGTAATGGAAGTCAGCACATCATTATGTAACAAATCAATGCAAGGACATCCTCCAAGCAGCTGGGAGGAAGAGCAGCTTCACTCAGCATCCCGCTCTTCCAGAAAAACTCTTTAATTTCACAACATATGGACATACTTAACCATAGCTTCCATTGTGAAACTGTGACCATCCTAGACCAAGCCAAGTCCAGAAATGCTAGAGAATTCCTGGCAGCCTGGCACTCTGACAAATTGGCTATCAATAGACACATAGACATAAACAACATCCACATACTGTGTAAATGAGACAATCAACAAGCCTTAAAGGGAACAAAATGACCAAAGCACCTCCCCATCAACACCCAGATGAGCATAGATTAACACCAAGATTAACATCAGATCAACCATCAAGAAGTAAGCAATACTCCAATCAAGGAACTGCTGAACAAGTTAACAATAAACAGCTCAAATAAAGAACATCCAAGACCACTCCCACGAACACTGACAGGGCAAAAATATAAACTGGGACTAAACCTCATTTCCTACAAGCACTAATGATGTTACCTAGTTTGGTTAATGAAACGCCTGCAAGAAAATAACCAAGCTCAGAGAGCACCAAGGACCCCTCAGAAAAGGCTCTTCAACTGGGTGTATTCAAATGGACACCCCTTCTGCTGGAAATGATAGGGAGATGTAACTAGAGAGATGTGATCCATCAAATACACTGGTCCCATCCATGTAGGGCTTTATAAGTCATAACCAGTGCCTTGGATTGAACCCAGAAGCAGACTGGCAACCTATGCAGCTTGCACAGCAGATGTGAAATCATGGGAGCACACATAACTGCTAGTGTCCCCACATTTTGAACCAACTGTAGCTTCTGGATGTTCTTTAAGGACAGCTCCATGTAGAATGAATTACAGTAATCCATCCAGGAAGTGAACAGGTTGTGACATAGGGTAGAGTCTCTCAGCCCAGGAATGGGATGATGATGATGATGATGATGATGATGATGATGATGATGATGATGATGATGATGATGATGATGATGATGATGATGATGATGATGATGATGATGATGATGATTATTATTATTATTATTATTATTATTATTATTATTATTATTATTATTATTATTATTATTATTATTATTATTATTATTATTATTATTATTATTATTATTATATGGCGTAGTTGCAGTAGCAAGGAAACCACAATGCTTGCAGAGCAGTAGTTTGGCTTGCCAAGGTACCAGCCCTGTTCTGGGACACACATGCGCATTTCCCAAGGTGCACCATAGTAGGGCGAGTTGGCTCTGCACCAGCAGGAATAGGTGCCATAAATACATAATCTAAACTTTTAGAATTATCAACTAAAGTAAATATTAAAACTTGAGGTATTTATGGGCTTTCTGCTTTAACCTGGTTTTGAGGACTACTAGACTTGCTGACTAAATAGAAAACAATGAAATGTAAATTTCCAGTGTGTTCTGAACAGGCTGAACTTGAGTATTCTTTCAAAGTCGAAGTGTAAAACAAAAGGACAGTAGTACAGAAATTGGGACACGTTTTACATAATACATTTCAGAAATGAGAATGCACAAATTGAGAGAGCTAATTCAGGTAATGAAAATGAAGAATTTAATCTTGTCAGGATATTGTTTTCCTGAACTACAATGAAGATCATTCATTTCCACTCATGTATTCCACCATACATGAAGCGTGTAAGAATAGCTAATTTAACTTGGTAATTAGTATGATTTATGATGTGTCTTAAGTGCTATGTCGATCCCGAGGCATGTGATTTTTTGCTCTGTGGAGTGTTGTAATCAAAGAACAATTTTCTGCAATTACAAAGATTTGGCCCAAAATAACAACTAAAGGATTCCCCTTTTTCCCGTAAGAGTTTATTGGTTGCTATATTGCTCTGTAAGCAACTAATTTGGGTGATAAGCCACTTTCTATGGAAGGAAAGAGAGCAATTTCTTTTCCCCTTTGGATGCGCCATATACAGGTATTCCTCGACTTGCAACAGTTCATTTAGTGACTGTTCAAAGTTACAACACTGAAATAAGTGATTTATGAGCATTTTTCACACTTATGACCATTGCAGCATGCCCTTGGTCAAGTGATCAAAATTCAAACGCTTGGCAACTGATTCATATTTATGACAGTTGCGATGTCTAGGATCGTGTGATCACCTTTTGTGATCACCTTCTGATAAGCAAAGTCAATGGGGAAGCCAGATTCACTTAACAACTGTGTTACTAATTTAAAAACTACAATGATTCACTTAACAACTGTGGCAATAAAGGTGGTAAAACGGGGCAAAATTCACTTAACATCTGTCTCACTTAGTAACAAATGTTGGGCTCAATTGTGGTCATAACTTGAGGGCTACCTGTATTCACTCTTGCAGACAGCAAAAAAAAAAGTTGGCCAAGGAAGGAGGAATAGAATAGAATAGAATAGAATAGAATAGAATAGAATAGAATAGAATAGAATAGAATAGAATAGAATAGAATAGCAGAGTTGGAAGGGACTTTGGAGGTCTTCTAGTCCAACCCCCTACTTAGGCAGGAAACCCTATACCATTTCAGACAAATGGTTATCCAACATCTTCTTAAAAATGTCTAGTGTTGGAGCATTCACAACTTCTGGAGGCAAGCTGTTCCATGGATTAATTGTTCTAACTGTCAGGAAATTTCTCCTTAGTTCTAGGTTGTTTCTCTCCTTGTTTAGTTTCCACCCATTGCTTCTTGTTCTACCCTCAGGTGCTTTAGAGAATAGCTTGACTCCCTCTTCTTTGTGGCAACCCCTGAGATATTGGAACACTGCTATCATGTCTCCCCTAGTCCTTAATGTTGCTCTTCTCAAGGCTCTTCTCAAGGAGGCCCACAAACCTGAAATGTGTCTGAGAAACTTTTTTACTCTTGCAGAATGATCCACTAAGAAATTCCATTACCAGAAAGAAAACACAGCTAGCCAGGTTGGGTCTTTCTCTTCACTGCCTCTTTTTGCCAGGAATGGATGTTAGTTCCAGCCCAAGCATTACGTATACACAGATTCAATCCAAATCCATCCAGATCAGGAATAATCTGAGGATTTTGTTTTTCAAGACAGAATTCTCTGTGTGATTGTGTCAAATCTGCTGCCACTCAAAACAAAAGAAAATAATTAGTATCTGACTGCTGCCTACATTTTTTACAAGATATTTTTTTAAAAAATAAATAAATAAAAGGAATTAGTTTTTTAAGACGATATTGGACAGCCATTTGTCTAAAATGATATAGGGTCTTCTGCTTGACCAAAGGGTTGGACTAGAAGACCTCCAAAGACCTTTCCAACTTTGTTATTATATTAAGGCAAAGGGGGGATGAATTCAGAGGTCAACTAATAATGTTCTTAAATGCTGCCTACAAATCATTGCTAAATAAATGTCCTATATTTGAATAATCACACATGCTGCTGTATGGTGATCTTACAAGGCAGGGGTCCTCAAACTTGGTAACTTTAAGATTTGTGGACTTCAACTCCCAGAATTCCCCAGCCAGAATTCCCCAGTGCTGGCTAGGGAATTCTGGGAGTTGAAGTCCACAAGTCTTAAAGTTGCAAGTTTGAAGACCTCTGTTGCAAGGTATCTTGCAATATTTACTTTATGTCTCAATATTCCTGTGCCACCCCCGTCAGAAATTCAGGTAGCTCACATCAACAAAAATATAAATTGATTCTCAAATATACCATTCAGCGTCATAAAGCAGAATCCCATAAAATATCAGCTACTGTAATTGGTAGCCATCCACTATTAGTAGAGGACAATGGATAAATGATTGCTGCTTGAACAGCTGGAAATTAGGAGCTATTACCTTGGCAATCGCTTCAAATGCTACCCAGGAGAAAATTATGAAGAATAAGAATGGAAATGTGCAAAGAATAAGAACTACCTATTCTCACCAAAAGGGCTAGGCTTATAACTAGTTGATGGATAACACTCATAGGACATTCATTGCCCTATAAAGTTTCCTCGGAAGGAAAAAAGATACATAAAATAGGCCCAATTTAGCCTATCAGGAAGCTTGGAAGACCTAACAATTTGGCCAGGAATTGGGGACAAGAGGGTTCGCTATCGGCATGGGCTTCGCAATTTAGCCTTTATTGTTTTAACTTGGACATCATCAATAATTTAATATTTGTTTGTACTGATTACTGGTAGAATAAACTATCAGTCTGCTTCTGTCCCCACTGAGCCTGCGCTGCCTTCCTGCATGGGTGCGAGAGATTAACCACATCATTCCTATCAGGTGTTATCCCTGGTGCATAAACTTCTTTTAAGCAGACCCTGTGTTGAAATCAATGTCGTTGCATTGAGGTGGGGCTCGACCCCTTGGTTGTTCTCCTCTGCTGGTAAAAGGCTGCGAGCAACCTGTAATATTAAAGGAAAGAGAAGCTAGAAATTCAGGTTTGAAAGAAAAGTAGCACCTTATTTTTCTGGTTGTATCAATCCCCGTAATTTTGCTTGTTTGGGTCACCAATCAGAAGAGCATTAAAGATAGTGAGAAACCGGCAATCACTAAAATGCATTCAAGCTTTCTGCCAAGAGACTCTGAAACAAATATTGCTGCCAATGATCAACAGGGCAGCCCATTGGCTTGGCATGAATGCTGCAACTAATAAACAGCTAAAACTGTGGACTCAGCAAGCAGCACAAATCAGGAAGTGACTGACTTCACAGCAGAGACAGAAGGAGGGGGGAAGTCCCTTGCTTGGGATTCTTATCCTGAGATAATAGAGTTTAAACCTGGGATTGTTTTTTTTTCCCTTGCTTATTGGTCTCCAGAGTGGAGCTTATGACATACTGGATGTGCAATACTTCACAAACAAAATTGGACAAGAATGTATCCTATGAAAAGGGTAAAAGAGCAAAATATCTCTTCTTTCAAATGGTTTTGAGTGAAAGGCAACATTGGAAAAATAGAATAAGGAGGAACAAGTACAGTGAGGGCTGGAGGAGGCCAGGTCTGATGAGAGTAAAGTCAAAGGGGGGGGGGTGAAATAGGGGAGAAAGGTAAAATAAGTGTGTCAAAGTGCTTGTGTTGTGATCTCTGGGGTTGTTGGCAGGGGTGGGCTGCTGGGGTTTCGCAGGGGTTCGGGAGAACCTCTAGCTAAGATTCTGTAAAGTTCAGAGAACCCCCAAATCTAAGGTGACCAGACGTCCCGATTTTGGCGGGACACACCCGCTTTTTCGCAATTTGTCCCGCGTCCCGCCCGCCCTCTTAAAAAGTCCCGATTTTTAAACCTCCCACGGGAGAAGGCAGAGATACCAGCAGTTTAAAACGAAGCTCCACCCAACACCCAACGCCCAAAATCTAAAGGCAACTACCGGCCAGTTACGGCAGTTGAGGAGTCCGACAAAGAATTCGGAAATTGCATGATTGGCCGCCGAACCTGAGCACCCCTTCCAAAAACCCTAATGGCCAGCATGAAATGCGGCTTTAAATCTCCCTCCAGTAAGCAGGGAGGGCGTGGCTTTTTGCAGACCTCCGGCCTATCGCAGAGTAGGAAGAAATACGTGCAAAAACCCCGCTCTCGTTTCTCTTTAAGAAAGGCAGCCAATCATTCTTTCTCAGCCCAACTTATTATCTTGCAGAGTTGATGTTGTGGGGCGAAAATAGGCGGAAGCGGTATTGGGTATGTTTGCTGCCATCAGTTATAAAAAAATAACGAGGCGAGATTTTTTAAAAAATTAAACTGAATATATCTTTTTAGCTTGATTGTTACTAGATTCCTCCTTGTTTCCGTGGTGCCTTCCGCGCGCGCGTCTCCATTGATGATAAGCACGTGGGCTCCCCGGTACAGCCACAGTGATACTATTTGCTCTAGTTTTTAACTCTTCAGGGATCTCTCCCCCCTCCTATTTTACTACTCTCCCCTCACCTGCATTATTAGAGGAACTGAGGAAGAGTCGTCCGGAGCTGTTCCAAGGATGAGGAAGAGAAAAAACTGGGCTTTCTAATTTGCATGCCCCAGGTAGTGGTCATTGGCTCCCCGGTCACTGTGGCTGTACCGGGGAGCCCGCGTGCTTGTCATCAATGGAGACGCGCGCGCGGAAGGCACCACGGAGCAGAGGCACCTGGCGAGCGAGCGGGCAGGCGGGCAGGAGACGCGGGCAGGAGCCTGCCGCCGATGCCGCCACTCGCCTCGCTCGCCAGGTGCCTCTGCTCCGTGGTGCCTTCCGCGCGCGCGTCTCCATTGATGACAAGCACGCGGGCTCCCCGGTACAGCCACAGTGATCCTATTTGCTCTAGTTTTTAACTCTTCGGGGAGTTCAATGGAGACGCGCGCGCGGAAGGCACCACGGAGCAGAGGCACCTGGCGAGCGAGCGGGCAGGCGGCATCGGCGGCAGGCTCCTGCCCGCGTCTCCTGCCCGCCTGCCCGCTCGCTCGCCAGGTGCCTCTGCTCCGTGGTGCCTTCCGCGCGCGCGTCTCCATTGATGACAAGCACGTGGGCTCCCCGGTACAGCCACAGTGACCGGGGAGCCAATGACCGCTACCTGGGGCATGCAAATTAGAAAGCCCGGTTTTTTCTCTTCCTCATCCTTGGAACAGCTCCGGACGACTCTTCCTCAGTTCCTCTAATAATGCAGGTGAGGGGAGAGTAGTAAAATAGGAGGGGGGAGAGATCCCCGAAGAGTTAAAAACTAGAGCAAATAGGATGCAAAGAAAGAAACGCGGCTGCGCCCAAGCCACTGCCGGCTCCCGAAGGGAAGGCGGGAGGCGAGGAAAGGCCTCCCGCCTCCCCCCCCACCTGGACGCCGACATTGGCGGTCTTTTGCCCTCTGCGCATGCGCAGCGTTCTGCGCATGCGCAGAGGACAAAACTCAAATGGGCGGCCCCGCCCCTCCCCGTCAGTGTCCCGCTTAAAAAAAAAATCTGGTCACTTTACCCAAATCCCACTCCTAGCTGACCCCGCTCATCCCACCCCGCCCCTCCCAGGAGTCCCCACGCAGCCTGTTTTGGATGCAGGTAAGTGCAGGGCACGCGCAGAGGCTCGGGGCGGGTGAAAAATGGACCTACCAGAAGTTCAGGAAAGCCGGAAACGGGCCTCTGGAGCCTTGGGAGGCCGTTTTCACCCTTCCGGAGGCTCGAGGAAAGCCTCCAGAGCCCGGGAAGGGCAAAAATGCCTCCACCTCGCCGTGGTGCAGGAGGCCGACTAGGCCATGCCCACCATGGCCATGCCCACCCAGCAACCGAGCAGAGAACCCCTTTCGAAAAATTTTGAAGCCCACCCCTGGTTGTTGGGTGGTTGTTGTTTTAGGGTTTTTTATCCCATCTTTATTATTTTTATAAATAACTCAAAGTGGCAAACATATCTAATACTCCTTCCTCCTGCTGTTTTTCCCACACAACAACTATGAGCTAGGCTAAAATAGAGTAACTGGCCCAAAGTCACCCTGCTGACTTTCTTGCCTAAGGCAGGATTAGAACTCAGAGTCTCCTGATCTCTAGCCTAGTGCCTTAACTACTGGACCAAATTGGCTAAACCAGTAGGCCAAACTTTCCAACTGCAGAAATAAGTAAGTAAGTAAGGTGGTTAAATGAGTGTGGGTAGACATACTGGATTGAATAAATTTTGTGGAATTGAGTTTACTGGATGTGAATGGGGTAAGGGGGCATTGAGTTCAATGGGTGGTAGGCTTGATTGTTACCAGCAGTAGCCTGAATCAAAGGCTTCCAATCACACACTCACACACATTCTCTCTCTCTCTCTCTCTCTCTCTCTCTCTCTCTCTCTCTCTCTCTCTCTCTCTCTCTCTCTCTCTCTCTCTCTCTCTCTCTCTCTCTCTCTCACACACACACACACACACACACACACACACACACACACACACACACACACACACGTCTGGGAGTGAACTATTTGCTGGCTCAGGAATTCTGGGAGTTGAAGTCCACAAGTCATAAAAGGACCATTGTTCCCCACCCCTGCTCTCCAACATTTTGTTCAATATGTAAATAGACAACACAGATGGATCTGTGTGCATTTCTGGCAAAGTTGTTGTGTATTGACCCCTAATGAAACAGTGCAGCAAAGAGGCAGGGCAGGAGGATAACAAGGAATGCTTGACCTCTCATCTGGGAAACCACCTTGTTCCAAGTTCCTGTGCATTCTATACATTTCAGTATAAACAGTGGGGGAAATGACAATGGGCTGCCCCATTGATCATTGGCAGCAATATTTGTTTCAGAGTCTCCTGGCAGAAAGCCTCAATGTAGTTTAGTGATGCCGGTTTCTCTCTGTCTTCAGTGCTCTTCTGATTGGTGATCCAAACAAGCAAAACTATGGGAATTGACACAACTAGAAAAATAAGGTGTTTACTTTTCTTTCAAAATGATAATTAAATGTACTCCTTCCAAAGGGATACTCCTGCAGGGGTTGGACTAGAAGACCTCCAAGGTCCCTTCCAACTCTGTTTTTCTGTCATTCTAGTCACCCCCTCCCCTTCCTCTTGTGTCCCAGATGCCTGTTCTGGGACCTCTCCAATTCTCTCCCTTATTCTGGTGACCAGTCATTCCATTGCTCAGAGCCATCTGGTATTTTGGTCCGGAAATCAAATTAATCAGCTCCAGCGTTTGTTCCTACTATTGCTAATCCTCTCTCGCTTAACAAAGGCCATTATTGACTTCTGAAGCAATAGCTTTTTTGCTGAGAACAATCTCTTGCATTACTTCATCCCTTGTCCTCACTAATACCCAGACCTCTAGCTGTCCAAATTCATGGTATTTTTCCCCCCTTGGTTTTCAAGATTTGACCTTTTGGTCCCTAGCCTCATGCTGTTGCTTTTGGCCTGGCGATGCGTTACATGGCATTGTCTGCCAGACTGTGGGCTTTGGCTGCTTCAGAGCTACTGATCACTCGGTTATCAGCTTCATTAGTACAAATTACAGAACCATCCCTTTTGCCCCTCGAGTCTGACTAAGGTAGCTGTGCAAGGAAATTAGATCAAAGTTAAAGCTTAAGTACAATAAAACTCCAATAAACTTCCTTGAGTCACACAGAGAAAAGTGCAGGCATAGTATGTGAAATACAGTTTTTAATGAATCTCATAAATAATAAGCTAACCTCATTTCCTTTGTATTAAATCTTCACATTTACAGCCAGAACAGATTTACAGGCAGTTCTGTAATTAAGGCAAATATCTTTTTCAGGTTAGGGTAAATCCCTTTTGTTTATGCTCCTAAGCTACATATTGACTGTTTCATTTGTATTAACACAAAGTTGTTGTATTCTCATGAAGGTAATTGTTTATCGGGTCGATG